>JAGWCC010000191.1:0-709936 GCA_022651775.1 Drusus annulatus
CACCCGCATGATGGCACCAATATGTAATTTACTCTTTTGACAAATCGCTATACTTTTGTTGTAGTGTGAAGTAGTGTAAAACTACACGTTTAAATGAACCCTTGACGGTGACGCTTCAATTGAAGTAACAGTTCAATTGCTCGGTTCGCACCGTATAACCAATTCCTCGCCAAAGATAAAATTTCATGGGGGGGAGTTGCTAGCCATATTCTGAGGACGAAAAGAACTTTCAATTTTCAGCCCTGGTCTACACTACCGGTAAATAACACACTTATATTTATATCCTGATTATATGTATGTTTTCAACAATCAACTACAAGTTCCTTAAATGAACCCTTTGCGGTAAACGTTTCAATTGAAGTTGCACGACAATCGCTCGGTTCGCACTGTAGTCAATCTAATATTGAAGTGTGAACTTACGCAAAATGAAATAGTTCTGTGTAATCTCTGTAGTCGAACTACAATTGAAGTATTCGCACAGTGAAAAATGTATGAAGTGTGAACTGCCGCGAAATGATGTAGTTCGTTGTAGTCGAACTACAATTGAAGTGCGAACTGCCCCAAAATGAAGTACTTCTTTGTATTCTTTGTAGTCGAACTACAGTTGAAATGTTCGCACATTGAGAAATGCATGAAGTGTGAACTGCCGCAAATTGAAGTAGTTCGCACAGAGCGGTTACAACGCTAAAGTGTACATTATGCAACAGTCACCCGAGTTCCTAGTTTGAAAACTAGGCGCGCACGGGTCACTTTTGTCACGACAACAGTTTCGTCACGGTCACTGTCTTCCAATCGAGCACGCACACGGTGAGTGACTGTCACCCGTCACCCTTTCATTCCGGCAATGGCTTTCGAACAGGCGAATGAGTCACCGAACGACATTTCGTCATCCGTACGCGAGCGCTCATACAAAAGTACTCTCTGCAGACACGGTGACAGTTTCGTCACTCAAAAGTCGCCGGCCAGTGGAACTAAAAAGTCACCCTAATGTCACGTCGCTGCGTGCGCCGACTTCATATACTCCAATAGATTTGGAAATGGTGACAAAACTGTTGCCGTGTCAAATCACTCGTGCGCGCCTGGCCTTACACTACACGCTACCATATCTACTGCGGTGCGAATCGAGCGATTGAACTGTTACTTCAACTGTAGGGTTCACCGCGAAGGGTCATTTTAAAGATCCTGTAGTTAGTGAAGCGTTCACAAAACTTTGAAGTTTTTCCCATCGCTAGATTCTAGGCTAGTTTTAGCTTTGAGTGGTGACCATTTTTGTCGCAAAGTTCTTGGTCAGAGTTTATGTTTGCGCTCGGATCGTCAATATTTAACAAATACGCTGCAAGAAATAGAAAACATCTTTGAACTAAACCCTTTGTGCTGTACACTTTGTTGTATTGCACAATCAAATATTGTTTTGATTTGTTTAATACAAGCGTTTTGAGAAGTTGGGATATCCTGTTTTGTTTGTATATTAATAAGTTTGCAGAGCGGGGCTCATCCAAATCTATCTACTCTCTTAATTTTCATCATCTGGTTTTCTTTACCTACTTGGAGTAAGAATATTAGGAGAGGTACCTTTACGAAACAGTTTAGTCAGGTCGGTTGACTTTATACTGACTCGATAGAAAGAGATAAAGATATGTTAAATGGTGTTGGACAGCCTATTAGTTACCGCCCACATGGAATTCGGACATTTTTAATAAACATATATGAACACATTGACAAAAACAATACCTATACACCATTAAAATGATTTATGAAGTCAAAATATCAAACAAACACTAACCACAGAAGGTTTGCCTAAATAATGATGGAAGCTTTTTGTTGATTTTATGTCTTTATATCATTAAAAATGTGAAAATTCTAAAGTACGGTCAAAAATATTTAAAACTGTTGAAATACCTCTGAAAAGTGATGTTTTAAAATCTTTGTTTGGTCTTGCTTGAACACTCACCCATAGCGCATATCACCATCATGTTCGATTTATTTGTATAACCACTGCAAGTTTTTTAATCAACACAAATAAAGGACATAACCTTAAAATCCGTTGCCTTAAGTTATACGACTCGACGATGTGAAGTTAGCGCGGAGGGAAAACATCTTTACACACTTTGAAGTGCTGCAATATTATGTGAAGACTTTTCTTGTCTCTTTCTCTCTCACGGTATACGATGGAAACATCCGGAGAAAGTGATTTATCGCAAATTTGTATAGGTTGGGTAAAAATATTTAGCTCTCTCTCCATATATATTCTTACTCCAAGGAATATAGTATAAGGATACATCTTGAAGGAACAATATATGGAGGGATAGCTAATTTGTTTTACCCAACCCATCCGAAATTGTAATAAATCACTGTTTCCGTGTTTTTACATCGTACACCATGAGAGAGAAAGAGACAACAAATTTCTTGGACGGCTTCTATATACTGTCATAATGTTCTTAAGCTGGTTATTTTCGCTGGTTAATGGCGGGACTCCGCCCACATTTTTTATTTTGCCACTAAACTTGACACAACTAAACGGTTTTTTAGGTTAGATGCTATATTTTTGTTGATAAAAATACTGTGAAAAAGTGGCTATACGAATACACAAAAACATTATGTCGATATGTGATATGAATGGATGTATAAATACCGTAGCCTTAGTCTTAGCCACGCCCATTTGCGCCGAGTCATGTTAAAATCATCAAAAACAAGTCCAAAACTGACTTCACTGGCTTTGGCTTGGGCTACCTCTTGTATACTCTAAGGGATACATTAAAAAGTGAGGTTTTAAATTTGGGTGAAATGAATAGTATTTTGTACCGCTTTTAATGCACCATTGCTTTCTCTAATCTAAAAACTAGAAGATTCAAGAAGTGTCTAGAGAGAAAAGTGTAAAAAGCAGAAGAGCGTGGTGTTATTGTCTGTTCTGGGATTAGAACCCTGGCCCCAAGCCAACAAAGCTCAGCGGCCGCTACGCCCACTGCCCACTGGACCACGGAGACAGCGAGGTATACAGTTCGCACAGCAAAGCACTACTGCCTATACCGGATAACGCGCATTCACTGATCGAAGAATCATCACATTTTAATGATTCGATTGTAGAGCGCAAAGCTTCTTCTGACGGACCTCCGCACTAGCTACTGAATTCTTGTAAACTTTTTGTGCTTTTTAACAATCGTATTCTCAAATACACAAACTCATCCACTTAATCCAAATATTTACCAATCACAACTTAACTAACTAACTAACCATCGAGCCGTTTCCTCGCAGCAGTAAGCAGAGATGACAGACCGCCATACAATTCTGTCTTGGCACACACTCCTTGCTTCGTTCATATTCATAGATACTCTTCTGTTATTCTGACTCTTCACATGGCCCAATTCAAGTATTTGATTCACTTGATCGTGCCACGTCTTCCTCGGGCGTCCCCGACTTCTTCCTCCATTCATTTCACAACTCGATTGCGAAATGTTTTCGTATCAACTTTTTCAAATAACACGACATGAAATGATCATTGATAAAATAATTATTAAATGACACATTTAGTAAACTCGGTGTTATTATAAATTTTATTTAATCAGTATGTGTTATTTCACAGTCAATTCATACATAATATAGTATATTTGCGGCACGTTCCAGAATGGTAGATACTCCTGTAAGTATCGCCCTGGTGAAAGACCACCATTCAGAATCAAATCGTCACTTGAAATGGCTTTAGCCGTGTTTGGTGACCAGATCTGAATAGCCAGATACTTCCTAACCTTCCTCTTCCCCATCTCCTTCGCCTCTCCACTACTTTCAGCCTCACAACACACCCCAACTGGGGATGCCATAGTCGCACTGGCTCCAGACAGTTAGGACTCTTGTGCGGTGTTCATTTAAAAAAAAGGCGTATTCGCACCTCGTTCCAAAGTGGTAGATACTCTCAGTATCGCCCTAGTGAGAGATCAGCACTCTGTATGAAAAAAATGCGTTAAATGTTGGCGTTAGAAAGGCCACGTACTTCCCAACCATCATCTCACCTTTCTCCTTCTTCTCCCCACTTTTCTTTCACAAAAAGCTTAACTAAGATCAGGTGTTAATATATCGTCGCCGGAAAGGCAAAAGGGCTGAAGCGACATTTTAAGAAGTTTACACCAGAGCACTTAATTTTTTTTTCGTCTTACAATAGAATTCGTAAGTCTTCAGTACCTGTTTTGATTTTGAAAAAAAAAGGTAATTTAATGCTCTCACTGAGTTACCTCAAGCGACAAAAAGCTAAAAAAAGTCTCAAACTTGTGTCACTTGAGTCAAGCCTTCTCCCAAATGGTAAATATGGCTGAAGGGCCACAAAAGTCTTCAGAATCAAACTAGTGTCAGGGCATTCGAGGCAGAAAAATAAACTGATGAAAACTGCGTATTTAAGTCATTTTTGACCAAAGTGTCGCTCAATCCCTTTTGCCTTTCCAGCGACGGTATATATCTTTGCACTTCGGTGGAGATCGAATCCGAAACCTCCCGTTAAATTTGAAACGCGTTTGCAAATGCGTGCTTTCGTCGCCCGTGCCGAGGAATGTGATGGTTTGTCGTCAGATGTGCTTCAAAAAATTGCATTCGTTATGAAACAATTTTTCTGGCAAACGAACCCATTTAATTCTGGATGCGAGCCATTTTTTCTGTTGCCGTCCTGTTTACCAGCTCATGTATTGTGAGATACGATAATATGAGAGATTGCGTGAGAGACTTTGTGAGTTCGAGAGAGATTCTGTGAGGTTTTGGGAGATCGAGAGTTTGCAATATTAGTGCGGGTTGTTTCAAACTTTCGTTATATTTGACATCGTCACAATTCAATGATAAGCGCTATTTTTTTTTTGACATTTGAACACGATTGATTTAAACGTCGATTGTCAGTTTGTTTCAGCTTTTAAAGAAATTGTGATCAGTTAAAAATAACGGTCATGTTGTTGTGCTTGTCGGCTGATCACAATTTGTTCAAAAGCTGAAATGGGCCTAGAATAAAAGTTTAACGGAGACCATTAGAATATTCAAAAAACAAAACGGCGCTAATCGATGAATTGTAACGTTGTCAAATTTGACGAAAGTTTGAAACGATTTTTCAACCTTAATGAATTTGAAAGATGAGAGTTTTTGAGAGAGACTTGAAAAAAATTAACGAATTCAAATTATTTACTTTTAATTCGAGTAAAAAGTGTCAGATGTTTAAGGCTATTATGTGGCATATCGCCAATCGCTTTAAAGTGCAAGGAGCATTGGTTCAAGTCCCAACTTAGTGAAAACAAAAAATATATAATAATTGTATCAATATGTAAAGCCTAACTAAAGCTGCCCGCGGGGCCTAGCAGCATTCGCTCGTAGTAATTTAAATACCTAAAACGTAAAGCTGACCTCAAAATGTTTGAAAAAAGAGTTCCATATTAAACTCCTCTGTTGTCTGCGGGAAGTTTTTTGAACCGGACGAAAATAACATTTTGAATTTCTAAACATCAAAATACACTCTAACCTCTGGAATCCCGAATTACCGTAAGGTGCAACTTCCGTCGTACCTTGCTGACTGCAATTTCGTAATAAATCGCTTGTGTTTTACAAATTGACGTTTTCGTCAGATAAGGTATTTATGTATTTTTTCCAAATTTTATGATAATGGTATAAGTGTTTTTTCTGTAAAAGCTACTTATATTCGGACAATTGGTTTTTTCGCCCTCGTATCACTAAAAAAAAGTTTGGTTAGGAAATGTAAAGATTTTTTTGTCATTTAATTGTATTTTCGTATGGTTGATTAAATTTCCTTCAAAATTAAATAAATAATAAAAATAATAATAATAATGAAGTGTTATTCCGGGAGGTATACAGGAGTAGTGCAATACAATACCTTATAATATAATAAATAATAATAAAATAAAAATATATTTAAATATATTTTAATAATAGATGTGAAAAAAATTGATGGAGGATATTAGGCCTCATTTCTGCAAAACGTTATCAAGAGGGAGTCCATCCTGGCAGCGTTAAGATTGATAGGGCCAATAATTTACTCCAATGCGCTTCTATGCTTGAGTTCGGGATCTGACGGGATTCCACGATGAGGTCATTTCTGGAGTTGTTAATCATTTCCCGCATTCCTGCTACCCTGGTTCTCATAAGGGCTGCAAATCCTGGAACTCGCCCCTCGGTGAACATACCGGAAGCACTGCAGTGCCTGGGAAGACTGAACATCATGCGGTAGGCGTTGTTGTACTGGACCCGAAGCCTCTCCATGCTACTCTTCTTAAAATTGGTCCAGAGCTCGCACGTGTATAGGGCAGTACAGAACGACAGGTAGAGAGAGTGTCATAAAATAATGCATAGTTTTTCTTGTAAATACAAACAGTAATGTCACTTTGATAATCGTTTTTTTCTGCCTAACTGACGTTTCAAATATTTATTACTCGACTCTCGATTGTTTATTTTGTTGACAAGTTATTACCGTTCAATTGAATACGCAAACAAGTTTTAAAGGATAAAAACTCCCTAAGAGATAGATTATGATGAATGCCCGGTGACTATTGGCACCTCCGGCACCCTAGAGGTTAAGGATACTGAAAAAAAACTGAAACATCCGCATCTGGCTGTATTAAAAGCTCATGACTTCACTCGAAAATCCACAAACAAAGTCTCCAACATATCCCCGGAATATCTCCAAACAAATAAAGCTGGAATAAAAGTGTTTCCACGTGTGTTATATTTTTGTATGTTTTACTAAACACGCCGGCATTCCGACCATTAGTCATTTGGTAGCGAATTTTAAAACAATTTGTATGGCTTAATAGAGGCACATATTTATAGGAGATTTGTAAGTTGTAAGCTGAACGTCGACTGAAATAGATTGCTCTAGTCCAGAGTTAGTCAAAGCTCCATTTTGTTGAAATGCTATTTGGAAATGAGAAGCTTTAAGAAAGAAGTAACATTTATTTGGCAAAAATTAATTTAGTTAGGAATACTTAATTGTTTGACATGATGTGACTAATTGTAAAATGAAGTTATAATTAGTGAGGTGACTGAAAGAACCAGAGTTTAGTTAAATAATGAATGTGAGAAGCGAGGTACACTTAATATGATGTCATTGCATATAATGGGGTGACTAAATGAATTAAAATTATTAAACGAGTTCTATAAATGGAAGCAACCACAAAAACGTAGTAAATTATATAGACTGTTTGAAAAATAATATATAAAATAAGTTGATCGAAAAACGGTAGAATATTACATTTTAATCTGATCAGAAAATTATTGTACGAATAATGAAGTGGTTGGAAACTGTGGAATATTAAATTTTAATCTTGTCAGAATAAAGTTGTGTGTATAATGGATGATCGCAAATATGTGCTATTTAATTTAAGATAATAATAAAACAATGACCCCGAATGAATAAAGATTGACCTGAAAAGAAAATAATATTTAATAGAATAATCGGAAAAACCGATTTATGAATAATGGATTGACCAGAAAAATAAATACAATTTATTGCAATAGGCGGAAAAACTATGCTTGTAAAATCGAATGAACGGGAAAGTACAGAATGTTTAATGGAATGATGGGAATAACAACAATTACATAATGGAGTGATCGGGAAAGTAATGAATGCATAATGATGAAATGAGTGGAATAACAAAAATTGCATAATGCAGTAACCGGGTAAGCAAATATATGTAATGGAATGAGTGGAATAACAACAATTGCATAATGGAGTGACCGTGAAAGTAAAGAATGCCTATTGAAATTAGTGGAATAACAACAATTGCATAATGCAGTAACTGGGTAAGCAAATATATGTAATGGAATGAGTGGAATAACAACAATTGCATAATGGAGTGACCGTGAAAGTAAAGAATGCCTATTGAAATTAGTGGAATAACAACAATTGCATAATATAGTGATCGGGAAAGTAAAGACAGTTTAATGGAATGGGTGGAATAACAACAATTACATAATGGAGTGGCCGGAAAAGTAAATAATGTTTAATGGAATGAGCTGAATAACAACAATTGCATAATGCAGTGACCGGGAAACTAAAGAATGTTTAATGGAATGAGTGGAATAATACCAATTGCATAATAGAGTGACCGTAAAAGTAAAGAATGTTTAATGGAATGAGCGGAAAAAACAGAACTGCATAATGGAGTGACCGGGAAAGTAAAGACGGTTTAATGGAATGAGTTGAATAACAACAATTACATAATGGAGTGACCGGGAAAAGATCATAAGTTTTTTAAATGATCCGAAAAAAAGTCGGAAATGAAGAAAACTTTACATAAACAGAAAAAAAAGAAAAACAAGTTTTAGAGTCTTTTAATCATGTTGAAATTTGGTATTTACATCGTGAACAACGTAGTTTTCAAACCACTGATCGACAAACACATTTAAGCCATTCGCGGCCAGAACGTTCTGACGTTTAGTAGACTTCAATGTGCTCTTTACAGTTTGAACAATGTCGCATATCGGGATATGATTCAACACTCGCCTATATTTAGTGTCTGAATCATCTCGAATAAAGATCTTCTGTTATAACAGCATACAAATAGATTGGCTAGAGTACAAAAATATGATTGTCCGAATTCTTCTCGCTATGTCAGTGCGAGGGAGGTTCGAGTTTGAATCATTAAACTAATTAATACCGTTGTTTTCTTTGCTGGTTTTTGAGTAATGGTCTATCCACTTGTCTTTATGGTGGTTTGTTACGTTTTTAGATTTTAGTCATCTTTTCTAATTGTGGGAGTTGAATTAAATAAAGCTGAGAAATCTTCGATAGGCCGATGATATTGCTATCATTGGTGACAATGGGCAATGATCAGTGAACTCGAACATTATTAAAAAAATATTGGTCTAAACACTAAAAAAAAAAAACGGCATTTTCTAGCGAATTCACTCGCACCTAAGCGTTATCCCTTAAAGTAACAATATATGGAGATAGAGAGCTAATTCTTTTTACCCAATCTGTACAAATTTGGGATAAATCACTTTCTCCTGGTTTTTACGTCGTCCACCATGAGAAAGAAAGAGACAACAAATTTCCAGAATGATCACACCGCTTTAAAGTATTGTTAGAATGTTCTTCGTGCCACACGTCTCCGTTGACTCTGCCCACACGTTATGATACGCGAAATAAATTGACATAACTCAACGGTTTATTAGGTTACATGTTTTATATATTTTTTTAACAATACTGTGAAAAAGTGGTCATAAGAATAAATAAAAACATTATTTATTTATTTATTTATTTACGCCCGTTTTAGGCTTTTACATAATTTTTTATATATTTTATTTTTTTCAAGACAGTTACCTCATTAGTGCAAGAATTGTGTAAAATAGAAAAAATAAAAAAAAAGAGTATTGAATAGCAGATACAAAGATTTCTAATAACATGTTCAAAAATATTGTAAAAGAAAGGAAATAAATAATATTAAGTAATAGGTCCAACTATTAGTTTAGCTCTACCAGATAACAACAACTGTACTAAATTAAACTTATAGTTTGATATTGACGTGTTAATGTCGACATGTGCTATGAATGGATGTATAAATATCCCAGCCCTAGTCCTAGCCACGCCCAAGTCAGGCAAACCTTGTAAAAACTGACTACAGCTCTCTCTACAGCGCTCTCTCTTGTATATTATTGCTCTGAGCGTTAGTTATCCTTAGACAATTTACGCTAATTTTGTGCTTCTGGAAAAACAATGCTAATATCTGCGTGCGCAAGGAAGAACGGAATGAGTACAAAAAATAAGGTTTGAGTTAAGTATACTGAATTGTTACTTAGATTCGTATCTAGCAAGGAAAATGAGATGTGTCAGAAAATAAAATAATGTCCATTACTTTTTGACAAAAAGAAGATATGACATGATTACATACAAAAAATGAAATTTATAAATTTAGTTTTGGCTCTCCTGAACCAAACCTTCCTTGCTCACACAGATATGATTTCAAAGACACAATAAGCGCAAAATCTGGGAGTCAAGAATGTGATTATTTTATGCGATGGTTCACTTTAAAAAATAAAATTTTTATAGTTACTACCGCACAAGAGTCTCAACTGCTCCCGACCGTCTGAAGTCAGTGAGACCATGACATCCTCAATTGGGGTATGTTGTGAGGCTTAAGTTAGTGGGGAAGGGAAGGAGATGGAGAGGGGAAGAGGAAGGTTGGGAAGTACCTGGCTATTCAGATCTGGACACCAAACACGGCTACAGCCATTTTAAGTGACGTTTCGATTGTGAATGGTGGTCTTTCACTAGAGCGATCCTTAAGAGTATCTACCTTTGGAACGTGCCGCAAATATACTGTTTTTAAATTATTTTATATGAATTAAATGTGTATGTATGACGGCCTCCATGGTCGAGTCGTAAGACGCTCGACTACGAATACAAAGGTCGTGGGTTCAAACCCGGCATGCGCCAATAAATTTTATTCAATGAATATGTGTCATAACACATTTAATTCATATAAAATAATAAAAAGTATATTTGCGGCACGTTTCAGAGTGGTATATATTTTATGTATCGCCCTGGTGAAAGACCACCATTCAGAATCGAAACGTTACTTAAAATGGCTTTAGCCGTGTTTGGTGACCAGATCTGAATAGCCAGGTACTTTCCAACCTTCCTCCTCCCAATCTCCCTCCCCTCCCCACTACCTTCAGCCTCACAACATACCCCGATTGGAAATGCCATAGTCTCACTGGCTCTAGACGGTTGGGAACAGTTGGGACTCTTGTGCGGTATTCACTATAAAAATATGTATCCAAGGAACAATTCTGTATACACTCAAAACTAGATTTTTTTAGGCATTCTGTTATTTCTTTCGCACACAAATATAAGTATGTAAAAAAAATGGGAATTGATGGAACTACACGTCTTTGTTGGAATAGAACTCTTAAATTAAATTATCTAAGCATAGTTGTTTATCTATTTATATTCTTTGGCTGAACCTTGACAATATTTTCCCCTGTAGTTAAATCAACTTTCTTCCCCTTTTCAATCAATTTCCACCAGAAAGATACATGTTTTAATGATATACAGTCGAACTTGGTTACAACGATCACGGTAATAGCGAGGTCACGGCTATAATGAGCATTTACTTAATGATACGTTAGTTCGGGCTTATTTTCATACAATCGTGTGGGGTTATAACGAGGTCGCTTCACTGATATAACGTCCAAATAATATTGTCAACTCAATGCGCCCGGGTATGAAAAAAAAACCCGATTCTGGAAACAATCGAATAATGTCATAAACAAGAAAAAGAAAGCCGCCCGTCAGGCACTTTCCACAAATCACGTTATGGAGGGTTTATAATCCCTGATAGTTGTCGCTCGAAGAAACATTTCTATACAGTAGTATCGGACACTATGTGAACGTGTCGTTTAAAATAAAAGTCATGCAATTTTTTTTCTTTGCAATTCTGTTCCCTTTTTACAAATTCGTTTGTACTCTATGTCTAATTTGTATCTTGTTTTCCCTATTTATTACAAACAATAAATTTAATAATATGCAAGCTTTCATACCCTGGCATAAATATTGATATTAGTAGGTAGGTACTTTTTTTACCTAGCTACGTTTATAACGAGTAATGACTATAAGTAACAAATTTGGTTAGTCCCTTCGCGCTTGTTATAACCAAATTCGACTGTATAATACTTTGTTGAAGAAGTATAGGATAAGTTCTTTTACACCTTAATTGCGTTATATTATCTCTTTCAACTAGACGCAGACAGTTATTTACAAACGCAGGTGTTTGATCTGTTGCAAGAATAATTAGTCAACTCATTAGCATTGGTACATCTAGCGGTTGGTTGGGTGGCTCAGTTATAGATGCATTCGAGTCTTGCCACATGATAACAGAACTGTAATAACTTGTTTATTTTTGGCCAACGTTCAGCTTATAAGATATGTATTCCCAGTTGATGGGCAACGCAGTTTGCTGGGCCATTGATCTAGATATTTCAATTTGGTTGTGTAATCAGTCTAATATAGTTCTGTCGGTAGGGAGAGATCGTTGTGTGTGGATTATTATGATATATGAAAGGTAGGAAATCAATTATGGTTCAGACATGTGTTCATCATATTGATTAGATCACCTTAAAGTGGCAAGACGATGGAAGGAATTTAAAGTTTTTTTTTAAATTCCGTCTTAACTAATAATAATAATAATATTTGGATGATTTGTATAGCGCCGTTTTTGTGAAAAATCACCTCAAGGGCGCTGTACAGATCATATTTTCTAACATTACATATTAAGGCTGGATTCACACCAACGTCCGAATCCGCTCAGTGACGATATTGTTCCGCATGAGAGCTTATTGATATGGTATGAATGTCAATCAAGGAGTATGTGCCAAGACAAAGTTGTGTGGCAGTTTATGCTTCTGCCCACCCTTGTGATATTTAACTACTTAGTTAGCTAAATAATTATTTTGAAGTGTAAAAATACTTACATCGCAGATTTTTTAAACCATTTTTTTATTACTAAATAATATATTTTTTAAATTACTGATTATTAAAAATATTATTTTGTGATAAAAAAAATGGTTTTTAATAAAAAAAATCTGCGATGTGAGTATTTTTACACTTCAAAATAATTATTTAACGAACTAAGTAGTTAAATATCAAACTAACTAAGTAGTTAAATATCATCATATATCCCAGTTTAAGTAAGAAAATATACAGGAACATACTTTCCTGGCAGGTCCCATCAGACAGACACACTTACCAACTTAAAATTATAATTATGTATTTTTTTTCCGATATAGGGCATGGGAGCGAAATTAAAAAATGGACTTTCTGAATTTGTCGTACAGTACAGGATTTGGTTATTTTTTAAATTAAAACCTAACCTACGTAAGAGTTTTTTATTTGTTTATGATGTAAAGACAGGATAACTGTGTCGCCACCCGGTTGTACAATGTTATGAGCCGAGTCAAGGAAGGGACTGTAAGAAGGGATTTGTTAATGCGAGCCTTGAAGAGGCCCGGATTAAATGAAGGAAGAAACACAGATGCCGGTAACTCGTTCCACATACGAGCTGCCCTATACAAAAACGATTCGGAGAAACGACCCGTTCTCGTGAAAACGACATCAAGCGTGAACGGGTGTTTCGCTCGTGTACGTCAAATATCACGCGCGTGCACCAGTGCGTAGGGGATTAATGCAGCTAGTTCCCTGGGACATGCTTCATTGAAATACCTGTAGAACAGACTCGGAATACCTACGTTGCGTCTGTGCATTAAAGATGACAATCGGTCTGTTAAGAACGGATTGTTAATCAGACGAACCACTCTCTTTTACACATAATCAAGAAGGTTTATCAAGTATTTACGAGCTCTAGCCCAGAGGTGGCCCCAAATTTGATTGTCGGACGTACTTGAGATGTGTTTAGGGTTAACAGATGGTCACCGCTGAATAATTTGCTAGCCCTGTACAAGATGCCCAGTTTCTTGGAAGGCAGATTGGGGTCATTATTATACCATTTTGTAGTCGAGTCAGGGGTCATTGCTTCGATAAGGAGTCTCCAGACGTCCCTTTCTTGTCCTACCTCGGTGGCCTCTTGTTCAATTAATTGAAACATATATTTGTTTATAGTTAATACCGTACAAGAGTCCGAACAGATCCCAACCGTCTAGAGCCAGTGAGACTATGGCATCGCCAATGGGGGTATGTTGCGAGGCTTAAGGTAGTGGAGAGCGGAAGGAGATGGGGAAGAGAAAGAGGAAGGTTGAGAAGCACCTAGCTATTCAGATTTGTCCGCCAAACACGTTTAAAGCTATCTCAAGCAACGTTTCGATTCTGAATGGTGGTATTTCCCCAGGGCGATACTTGGAGTATCTTACCACTGCCGCAAATACGATATTTGTTATTTTTAATGAATTAATTGTGAATTTACCCAAATTTGATGATTTAAACCCGCGACCTCTGCGTTCGTAGTCGAGGGACTTAACCACTCGACTACGGAGGCCGTCAAGTGATTGTAAACTTGATTGATTAAAAAATACTATGTTTTTTAAATTAAATACCCTGGAAGTTCATTTTTGATTCAAAGTTCGAATGTCAAACATATAAGTAACTTCCAGAAACACAATCAAACTGACCTATTTCAATATCACGGTTCACATCCCACCCGGGCGTCGTGCGTTCAATTCCTCTGCTGGCTAAGTCCTCCATCATTGCACAAGCAACATCTTCCGCTTCTTATGATGGCAGTAGGAGTTTTTCAAATATTGTCAGGTTATTCGTAACCCGAGAATGTTTGTCTTTCTTTTAAAGATAAAAAAAATATATTCCAAATTATCAATTACGTTATATATATATAGACACGTTATAGCCTTAGAACATTACCACAAAATGTGGCAAGCAAAACACTCACGTTACCAGTCAATTCATCATTCAAATATCGGTCATGTATGACAAAGATAGACATTCATAGAATATATGTGTATGAACGAAACAGATCCGAAGTTTGGACCGTGTTCCATATTTGCTTGAAACGACCTCAAGCGACGCGTGATCGTTTAGTACTAAATCGGCTTAAACACCGATCACACCAACTAGCGTGATTATTGCTTGCCATTTTGAGAGCATTACAACGTGTCTATAATATATGTAACGTCCTTGCAAATTATCAAGCAAAATTGACGATTTCTCGCTTAAATACTTTAGCAAACGAATATACAAATGATATCGACACTTTTAACATGGTAAATTCGATGTAGCACATCTTAACGATTTTTTCATCGCACAATATTATGTCTGATAATGTTTAGCTAAATTGTAAACCTAAGTAATTATTGTATGTAACCAAACTATTATTATTGTAGCCGTATTATGGAATTTAAAGCCCCATGCCCCTCTTTGATTGAAGATAACCAAAGTTTTTTCAGTTATATTCAATCAAAGTACCTTAATTATTGTATTAACATTATAATAATGATAACCTTTTATATATTCACTACATTGTAATATGGTGCAAAACAGTTACTAAAAAAATAGTTGCAAAAATGTTGTTCATCATAATCAAATGCTTTGAATTTCTACCGACAGACGTCAGACATTCGATATTAAAAAAAGCAACACCAAACCTTTCATTACACTTAAGTTCATCGTTTTACCCCATCGCTTCGATAAGGCACCAAAAGGTATCCACATCACAACCCTAGACGCTGCCTTCTGCTTCCAACATAATTTTAAGATATTATAAGTAGCGCTAGAGAAGTTTAGCTTAGTCTAGTGATTAGTTATTTTTATTTTTGTATTAACTTTTCTTTTTCTATAAAAAAATATCTAGAATGACCACCCGAAGTCCAGAGATCCCTCGCCGACTGGATTTCTCGTAGACGTCGACCAGGATACCTGGAACCCGGTAACAGTTGATATACCAATCGTACGCCATCTATCAATCGAAACTAAAAGTAAATTCTGCCATAGCATATTCATTCCAACAAGTCGTTTACTAAACGGTTCTCGTGTAAAAATGCCCATGTTTCGAACCATCTTATCATTTGTTGAGGAAATTTTTATACGTTTTACGTCACTTGTGACATTTGTGTTAAAATTTCCATATTTCGAACTATTTCGTCATCATTTTGGTAAATGTTTATATTTTTTACAATATTTGTGTGTACATGTTCATTTTTGAGTCAATATTACAGAGATCACAGCTTTGCTATTATTGGAAAATAAATAGGCCTTATCATTTTTATTATTCGTATGATTAACGATCATATCGTAGCTGGAAAGGCAAAAGGACTTAAGCGACACTTTGGTCAAAAATGAGTTTAATATGCAGTTTTGATCAATTCTTTTTTCTGCATCGAATGCTCTGACTCTCGTTTGATTCTGAAGACTTTTGTGGCCCTTCGACCATCTAAAATATATTTATCTTTTGGGAAAAGGCTCGACACAAGCGAAACTAGTTTGGAACTTTTTTAGGTTTTTATTGCTTTAGGTAACTCAGTGAGAGCATTGTGTTAGTTGAGTTAACTTCTTTTTTTCAAAATGTAACCAAGTACTGAAGACTTTAAAATGGTCTGGCGTAAACTACCCAAAATGGTGCTTCAGCCCTTTTACCTTTCCGGTTGAAGTTCGGTTCTGTTGAGTGTCCATTATTTTGCCACCCTCAACTGAAAATTTCCGTAATCTTGTGTAAAATGCCCGATAATTTTCATCTCTCAAAAGTGTAAAATGTCTATCAAAAAGTGTAAAAATTCCGTAATATTCAATATTCAAAAGCGTGACATGTCCATATTCTCCATCTCTCAAATGCACAAATGCCCACGTTCACTGTCTCTCAAAAATGTGAATGTTAATATTGTATATATTTCGAAAGTGTAAATGCCCATAATCTCCATTTCTCAAAAGCGTACAATGCTCACAATGCTGTCATTTTCGAATTCATAATACACCCAGTTTTGTCATCATTCATCGAGTGTTGCAGTTCATTGTACAAACACGTCATTCGAGTACCAAATAATTGACGTTTTGAACTTGTAAATATGCCTTTGGTGATTTTTGTGTCATTACATCGGTTTATTTGAGTGCAGTTTTCTTTTTAATCATACTGTATCACGTTGTATATAATAAGACGGGAGTTAAGTTATGGCTTTCAATGTGGCTTTTTAAATGCAGACTTCTGAGTATAAAGCAAAGCGTGGTCAACCCAAACATTACCAGCTCCAATTTTCTTTTCACAGTAAAACTTTTCGATTACAAAATACAAACCCTCGAAGATGTGGTCAAATTTTAAAATAGTTTCGGTTGGCTTTGTATTAAAGAAACTAACTGTGTCTCAAATTAAACAGTTGAGACATAGTTGGATTTTACTCACTGTAGTGGAGCTAAAGATCACAGTATATTCTTTAATGTTCCTAGTTTAACCTAACATTATGATAGAATAGATCAATAGTACCTACTTGCCCTGTTAAACTTATCGCTGAATAAGGAAGATTAGAAGATGAAGAAGGCGACTTATGATTTGAAAAGGGAAGCAGAGATCGCCAACAGATGAGATGGGCTTACGATCTGAAAAGAGCTGTCGATCTTGCATGGATGAGAGCCTTTGAGAGAGGCCTATGTCCAAGACTCGGAAGACGAGGAATGTGATGAATCGATCTAACAAGCACAAGCTAATGGGTTGGCTTCTCTTTCAAGTAATCTTCTTTATCAACATTTGCGCTTTATTATTCCTTTCTTCTTCCCGGCTTCTGTGTTTCCTCCCTCCAACAACACAAGCCTCATTAAGATGCAGGAACACTCCTTCTTTTCTTTAAAAATACCCTCCACACAAAATCCCAAAATATCACACGGAGTTATCTTAAAAAATATATTTTAACTATTCCCAGATATGCTGCTATCTTATTTCTTTCGTTGGTGTCGATCGTTTTGTTTGAGGGCTTAAAAACGACTACTCAGCTGATAAAATAATCTAGCCATAATATTATTAGCCCCACGTTGGGCGCCAATTACGTAAATGGCCCGAGAACAGAAAGTAGCATACGCCACATTACTTGGCAGCGGCCAGCATAAATATTAGCAGTCGTTTTGTTTGGATTGATTTCGTCCGCCTGCGAACTAAAGGTCACTAATATCTATTTCAGGAGACGATAAAATAATATTTCATAGTTCCTGTGTTCCAAATGCTGTGAAATATTCGCAATTTGTATGTTTATACGCTTACGAGAAAATCATCCCAATTAAATGTAACACACATGATTACGTAGCGTTTAGCAATTGTGCATAAGTTTTGATACCTTTGCATGGGGATGAAGCAAGTAGTGTGTGTTACGACACAGTTGTGTGATGGTCCACCCTTTGCGTCTACCTCTTTGGGAAATAGAATGATGGTTAGTTACTAATTTATTCTTGATACACACGTCAAAAGGGACATGGTGAGTAAATCGCGAAATAGCGTAATCGGAACAAAATTTCAAATTTTTTTACGTGTGAGCGAAAATTATCAGTATAGTTTTTGCAGACATTAGCGATCTAACGAATCGTGTACAGAAGACGGCTTAGCGTATTAATACTGTCAGATAGTTAGTCACTATCAAAGCGGTACGAATGCTTTAAAAATATCAAAACCAAGTTATTGCGCATGTGCCTTTTTGTTTCTGAACGATGACTTGGTGCATTTCTTTTCGTGTCGAAATTCAGCTCAAGGGCGCTGTACTTAGCTAGAAAATGAAATATTATAACTGTAGGTACAGCAAATTAAAAGGACTGGCTCTCACATAGAATAAACTTGTGATACCCAATTCAGATTTGATAAATTATTTATTTACGCCTGTTAAAAGTTTTCTACCCAAATATTAACATTTTTTTAAAACAATATACTCATAAACACTGCAAAAAATATTTTTCAAGAAAGAAAAAATAGTATTGAATAACAGATACACTTAGATAAATAGTTTCTCTAATCATGAAAAGTCTTCTAGATGAAAAAACTGTACTAAGGTATACTTATATTGTGATATTGACGTGTTAAATATATTTTCAAAAAATATCGGAGTATTGGTTTCCCAGATGTTGAATTCGTCGCATAGGAGAGTATTATGAAGAATGTTAAAAATTAAAAGGATGTGAATTTAAAAAAAATTGCATTGTGGTGTAAAAAAAGTTACAGACATTTTTTGTCCTACGGGCGAGCTCTAAAAATATATATATATATATAATGGTTTTGGTTTTATTAGTTGTGAATGATGAATACTTGGAGCAAGTGGATGAGTTTGTGTATTTAGGAAGTATGTTTACGAGAGACGGAAAGGCTGAAAAGGATATTGAAAGAAGGGTGAATGCAGGAAACTCCATTAATGGAGGACTGAACGCTGTTGGCGCAAATAAGAAATTGTCCAAAGAAGCGAAGCTATCAGTCCACAATGGAGTACTTATACAAACCCTGATGTATGGCAGTGAGGCATGGAACTGGCAGAGGAAGGATGAAAGTAGACTGTGGAAATGAGATCCCTGAGACGTATGTGCGGTAAAACCATGTACGACCGTATTCAACATGTGGATATCCGGAAAGAATGCAAGGCTGATGTGAGCGTAATGAATAGGATCAAGAAAAGGACGCTTAGATGGTTTGGGCATGTAGAGCGAATGAACGAAGAAAGGAGTGTGAAAATAATAGCTAAACTGAATAAGATCTGAAGCTAAAATATTACTAAATTGGGCTGCGTAACGTTATCATTATTATTAATAATAATTTTGAAACTGATAATTCGTGATAGAGTTGCATTTTTTTAATAAAAAACCTGTTAATATTTTCCATTTATTTATGTAGATTCATGTGTTATTATTGCATTGAATAATAAATGCCACTGAACAGATAATTCCTAGAAGTGTGATCTATACCGATTTGAACGAATACTGATGTTGCCAATGAATTTGACTGTCATGTCAGCATTTGAAAATGTCAAATTTCACCCGAAGTAAGATAAAATGAATCTTACTTCTGGCACACATTCATGACCACAACACACTTCTATCGGTGTATCTCTTCAGTGGATTATGCACGTATTTCCAAGATTGTGCCGCCCAAGATACAGAAGCTGTCAGTTCGCCCCTTGGAGTAACAATTTATAGAAAGAGAGCTTATTATTTTTACCCAACCTATACAAAGTTGGGATAAATCACTTTCTCATGACTTTTACCTCGTACACCATGAGAAAGAAAGAGACAACAAAATTTCCCAAATTATCACACCGCTTTAAAGTATTGTAAGGATGTTTTTCGTGTCCCGCGTCTCTGTTGACACACGCTTTGATATGCGACATAAATGGATATAAGTCAACGGTTTTTTAGGTTATATGCTATATTTTTGTTTGTAACAATTCTGCGAAAAATTAGTAATACGAATAAACAAAAACATTATGTCGAAATGTGCTATGAATGGATGTATAAATGCCCTATCCCTAGTTCTAGCCACGCCCAGTTCTAGCCGAGTCCGGCAAAACTCGTCAAAACTGACTACAGCAGCGTTCTCTCTTGTATATTATTGCTCCGAGATTCGTCCCTGTCAACAATTGATCGGGAGACCGAAATACAATAAATGGCATTGGGTCAGCTAATCGCAAATGCCAATATCTTCTTAAATTAACATCGCCACAGAGATGACTCGGGAGCAATAAACTCTCCGGCCTATACACACAGAGATGCAAACACGACGATATGTCGCAGTTCAGTTACGCCATCATAATTGATATTGAGAGACGGAAAGGCTGATAAGGATATTGAAAGAAGGGTGAATGCAGGAAACTCCATTGATGGAGAACTGAACGCTGTTGGCGCTAATAAGAAATTGTCCAAACAAGCAAAGTTTGCAGGCCGCAACCCTGATGTGTGGCAATGAGGCATGGAACTGGCAGAAGAAGGATGAAAGTAGAATTAATGCTGTGGAGATGAAATCCCTGAGACGTATTTCCGTAAACCCATGTATGACCGTGTTAAAAATATGGATATCTGAAAAGAATGCATGGCTGATGTAAGCGTAATCAATAGGATAAAGAAAAGAACGCTTAGATGGTTTGGTCATGTAGAGCGAATGCTTATACCAACCCTGATGTATGGCAGTGAGGCATGGAAATGGCAGAGGAAGGATGAAAGTAGACTGAATGCTGTGGGAATGAGAACCCTGAGACGAATGTGCGTAAAACCATGCACATAAAAATGTGGTTATCCGTAAAGAATGCAAGGCTGACGTAAGCGTAGTGAATAGGATCAAGCAAGGGACGTTTAGATGGTTTGGGCATGTAGATTGAATGTGAAAAGAATATATGATGTAAAAGTGAATGGAAGAAGAAGTCGAGGACGCCCGAGAAAGACATGGCACGATCAAGTAAATCAAATACTTGAGTCGGGTCATGTGAAGAGTCAGAATAACAGAAAAGTATGTATGAGATGATGTGTGAATGTGAATGAAGCAAGGAGTGTGTGCCAAGACAGAGTTGTATGACGGTCCGTCCTCTCTGCCTACCCTTGCGGAGAAACGGGGTGATGTTTAGTTAGTTTGTTAGTTTATAATTGATATTAGGGTTTATATAACGATATTAATTCATTGGGAAGACGTCCAGGGGGGCCGCCTCAGATAAAGTTGGGAGAAATAACTCTAAAGACTGCGAAGAGAGGCTAGAGGACGTTAGAAGGTGCCTTATCGAGGCGATGGGTCCCCGACCCGAATAGGACAAGGGGAAGAAGATGAGAGAAGATAAAATATTAAGGACGACACTGTCCACATTTTTTAAACCGTTTTTTGCAATGATTTCAGTTGATGTTGTTTTTCAAACTTTGCTATATATTTAAATTAGAAATAATTTAATAAAGCTTTATGCTTTATTTTCGTGGTTATTAATGAAAAAAAAAATGGGTTGCAACCGAGACTCAAACTCGGAACCTCTTCGATCGATTTAGATCCTTCTGTACACATGCGAACAAGTTCAAATACAACTAATTGCAAGTACTCTAATAATGCATACATAATGCTTTTTGGGCTACCGCGTTACTGCAGCGCTTCGACACCGGGTCGCTGGTCTCAAGGAAAGACTCACCAAGAGCATCAGATCCATCGTCCAATCATCTTTTATCACACGTAGCTCTATCAATAGGGGATGGCAGCGATTACAGGATACATTTGTCTACAGAACCCGAGATTGGTCATTTGGCATTTCATCGCTGGAAAGGCAAAAGGGCTTAAGCGACACTTTGGTCAAAAATGAGTTAAACATGCAGTTTTTATCAGTTTTTTTCTCTGCGTCGAATGCTCTGACTCTCTCTTGATTCTGAAGACTTTAGTGGCCCTTCAGCCAAAAAATAATTTACCATTTGGTAGAAGGCTCGACTCAAGCGACACAATTTTGGTTTTTTTTGCATTTGTCGCTTCAGGTAACTCAGTGAGAGCATTGAGTTACGCGAGTTAACTTTTTTTTTTAAACCCAACCTAGTACTGAACACTTGAAATGAATTTTATTTAAAAACAAAAAAAACTTTAAAGTGCTCTGGTGTAAACTTCCCAAAATGGCGCTTCAGCCCTTTTGCCTTTCCGGCAACGATATTTATATAATTATTGTTTTGTTGTATTGAATATTTGACATGGTCTATTAAAGTTTACCATTATTATTTTCATATATTTTTCATTTTTGTAAATATGTAGTATTATATTTTTTAAGATGTGTATGATTACACCAACTTACCCATATTTCGGAATAAATTAAAATAATTTGTTTTACACTTATGTAATAATATTTTCTATTATCTCCGAACCAACTTGTGAAATAACCATTACAATTTTGATTGCGATAAATAAATTTACCAAGGTAAAAATACCCTCGCGAGCATCATTAATGAGAATTAGGCAGTAAGATTGCAGTAACAGCGTAAAAAATATGACATCATTTGATAGACAATCCATACTTCATGGAATGCTATAAGTTGTTTGTGCCAAACCACTACTGCCAGGGGCGACATCACGATCTGCTGTGCATTCCACATGGCAGAACAGACGTGTTGGCTCAGCGCAGCATGACACGGGGTATGGTATTACTAAATAACATGTCTCTCGATATCTTCAACATAAACCTTAAAGATTTCAAGAGACACGTTAACAATATCGCTTAATACATTTGATTTTTTATGTTACTGTTCAAGTGTATTGTAAATGAACGCAGTCTGTAATACACAAAAAAGATATATTTAAATATTAGTATAAAAGTACGAAATAAAGGTTGGAAACCCGTTGTTATGGAAATTGGTTTCCCCCACCGGTAAAAGGTGGGTTTCCTAATATTTTGTCTGGGTGCAAAGTACTAGCTTCTAGATAGTAAAAAGTGTTTATTTGAATTTGATATATTTGATATATTTTATGATTATATTTATTTATTTGACACATTATTATTAAACTTGGCAGTGGCATGGAAAATAATAACATTTATTATATTGTTGTGTCTTATATTGTTATGTTATTAATAACTGTTAATATTATCTAGTTGCTAACTGTTTTTTTTATAATGTAAACTCCTTGAAACTTACAGCCTGCTTTAATAAAAAATAAAACCAACATTAAACTTTACTCCTGACAAAATTACACAACTACAAAATAACTCTAAAACTACATATTTTTATGAACTTATTTTCCGAAAACTTGTATTATTTTAATTTTAGCACAAATATGGAAAAAAAAATATTAGTTCTTAATCAATAATCGTAATATTAATTTTGAATTCGTTCACATTTTTAAATATTCAGTTAAAAAACCAAGTCTCCGAAACAAAGATTTCCGTAACTTTGTGGTTTGCACATTAAATTTAAGCTTGGAACTCGAAATGTTCCTGGTTCGAATCCCAAACAAATACCATAAAAATTGAACTATTTTGCAAAAATTTAAAAAATCACAAAAAAATAAAAAATTATCTGTGTTTACATAAAACGAAAATATAAAATACATTTTGATAAATGCATTGCTCATAGAGATCTAATTGTGAACTTTAATGTTAAAAAAAAACCTTTCATTATAAACTGTTATAATTGAAAGTTTGTAAAGTTATGTCAGAGTTATGCGTTTCACTTAAATCTATTTAAAATATTGCCGAAAGAACTGTCAACAATATTATCCATTTAATTTTTCGCATATTATTATATATTTACTTGACAGGTTTGTTTTAATTTTTTTTAAATTGTGATTGACATTGACATCTTAAGTCTTACATAAACATGAAAAAGTCCCTGAGAAAATTTTTCTAATACTCAAAGAAAAACACAAATTCCCTAAATACATTCATCACATAACAAAAGAACCAAAATGCTAGTTTGATTGCTATTTTCGCGACAAAAATAATTCAATATACATATTTTCTTACGGCTTTTAAAGTTTTAATGTTTTTTTAAGCAAACTTAGAAAAAAGCTTTTTCATGTTAAGATGAATTTTGTCAAATATAAAGACAAAAACAAGTTTTAATGTGTTTGTATCAAACATCATCGTTCTCATTATTGTTTTAAATCTGTAAATTTCATTTCAATTGTACATTCTCATTGTCATTATCATTTCAAATGTTTTCATAAATAATAAAATATCTGTGTTCAAATTTAGGCTCACTCAAATGAAGTGCAAACTACAGCAGGCCCATCCAAGATATTGGACTAAAATGTTTCTTAACATTATTTTCAAATGTCAGCGAGTTATGCAACGAAACTCCAATAAAATTCCTTCCACGAAACTGCCGCTAGAGGCGCTGCTAGTAGGCTGGCCTTTTTATAAAGGCGGCATTGAGCCTCATTAAAAAGTAAAAAAAAATATTACAATATAATTTATTTTTGACTTTCGAAATTTTTTTATCTGGGTTTTGAAATGTTAGTTTAATGAACCTTTTAAATGGCTTCGAAGCTGTCGTTAATTACAAAGATACATTTATGATATAGGTTACTTAAGTTACAACATTGGAATTACCAGGAATTATTTAAAAGGGGAATTACGTATTACGATTCTTGGGCAGCCTTTTTGGACACAGATTTGAACATTGCTCAAACCGCTCTATAACTTCATGTGGTTGGTTTCCAGGAGGAGTTTGGAGACACCCGCTCCCCCATCACGGTGGGGGACAAGGAGATAGACCTCAACAAGATTTTCACCCCGGCCCCTGATGCGGATGAGTACCTCATCAAGAAGAATAGTACGCATTTCATATTCCTTATTATTTCTAAGACGATCTCTTCTTAGGTATGCTGAGATAAGTTCCCACGTTTCACCTTATTCCTCCGATTGTACCTCAGTTCCTTTAATGAAGTTCACCAGGGTACGCACTGGTTGTTTGACTATGTCTTCTGGTTTCACAACATGATATCTCAACGCCCTAGGTATCTTAAACTTCTTCATATCAAGGTGGGACATTGAGACTTTACATAGATGGTTGGGTGTTTATTTATTCTCTTCACATTTCCTACAGCTACGCTCGCGCTTTCATCTTCAAAACAGCTGCATGCGTCAGTTTTACGAGGTGGCAGTTTTTTTTAGTCCCACTAGTTCCCTCACTGAGTTTCTGTTCATATTGAGTTGCCTGACCCAATTTGGGACTTGTACTAGAGTAAATCGTACCTGATTCCCATAGCTATGAGTTTTAAGGCTTTTCATGTTACCTCCTCCTTCTTCAGCCAACATTACAAACAGCCTTGTTAAGTTCATCATCAGAAAACATGTTTAGATTCTATTACTGCTATCGCCATTCTACAAATATCCTCATCAGCCTTCCCATCTCTCGCACATACTCTCTAAGAACACATCGTCGCTGGAAAGGCAAATGGCTTAAGCGACACCTTGGTCAAACATGAGTTAAATATGTAGTTTTTTTCTCTGCATCGAATGCTCTGAGTCTCGTTTGATTTTGAAGTATTTTGTAGCCCTTCAGTCATCCAAAATACATTTACCATTTGAGAGAAGGCTCGACTCGAGCGACACAAGTTTGTGACTTTTTAAGCTTTTTGCGCTTCGGATAACTCAGTGAGAGCATTGAGTTTATATTTTTTTCAAAATCCAACCAGGTACTGAAGACTCGTTAATTTTATTGTAAAACAAAAAACCTTAAAGTCCTCTCTGGTGTAAACTTCCCAAAAGGACGCTTCAGCCCTTTTGCCTTTCCGACAGCGACATGCTTTTCCACTTGCTCTAAATGGTGCAAAAAGGCTCTTATACATGACAAATTTTTTGAATTTAATGCATATAAGAAATAAGTTAATTTTTTTACAAAATAAATACAAATTATAGTAACAAAAAATAAAATTTCAAAAAAATAAAATTTCAGGCAGTGGTGATGATCAGGTCAATGAGGAGAAACTCTTTCAAGAATCAATAGGATTTCACTTCTGAATCTCTCCTCACTGACATGAAATAAGTCGATATCGGAAGAGATTTTGTTCAGGAGTTAAAATATTTCTCCCCACCGGCAGAACCATTGGCAGGTTGGTCCTACAGGCAGGAAGAAAGAATAATCTATGAAGACGCTGTCTTAGATAGTCATCAGGAACATAGAGACTTACGCGCTCCAAAATAGCAGGGTTTACAATATAGCCCCGCAGCAGTCTGAAGAAGTGAGTGGCGGCATACCCCTCTCTCCTGAGCTGTAAGGAGTGAAGTCCGAGCGTGCCCAGGAGAAAGTTCGTTGGGTAGAGCCACGGGTAGTGGCCGTACTCCCTCATGTATAAAAAAATCTCAGGAACTTTTTCTGGACCCTCTCCAAGATGAGGGAGTACCCCACCTCATGAGGATTCCAAATAATTGAACCACTCTCCAGCCTACTGCGGACCAAAGAGAAATAGAGTGTTCTCAGAGTTCGGGTATCCCTAAAAACTCTGACGGTTCTGAGAACAAACCCTAACATTTTCAATGCCGACTGGCACACCCCTTCGATATGAACACGAAATGCAAGCTTACTTTCGTACACAATCCCAAGATCCTTTATAGTGGAAACGCATTTGAGATTATGATTGAGCATAGTGTACCTGTGGTAGCTGAGACTAAATGCTCTGGTAAAAGAAAGGACTACACATTTCGAGATATTGAAATGAAGCTGGTTTTGTCGACTCCATTCAGAAATGTTATCGACGTCAGCTTGAAGAAGCAGGCAATCCTTAATACTTCTTATTTGTAGAAATATTTTAAGGTCATCTGCAAAAAGGAGAAAGCGAGAAAAACGGATGACTTCGGCAATATCATTAATAAAAATAGAAAAGAGAAGTGGACCTAAGATTGACCCTTGGGGAACACCAGAAAGAACAGAAAACTCAGCGGATTGGAAGATTCCGTGTGTGACAAATTGCTTTCTGTTTTCGAGGTAACTTCTGAAAAATTGAAGCATGTGAAAGGAGAAGCCCATTTGGGCAAGTTTGGCGAGCAAGATATCATGATTCACGGTATCGAAAGCTTTGGAAAAATCGTTATACGAACAGTCTACTTGGTATCCACTGTCTAAGGATCTAGCAACATAATCAGTGAATACCATCAGATTGGTTTCAGTGGATCTTCCTCTTCTGAAACCATGCTGTTCAGGTATAATGTACGCGTCAATTTGAGGCAAAATAAATTTATAAATTAATTTTTCAAATAATTTAGCAGGAGCGGATAGTATGGCAACTGGTCTATAATTTTCAATAGATTTTTTGGAGCCATTCTTAAAAAAATAGGGCAAATTTTGGAAACTTTCCATAATTCTGGAAAAGTGGAAGTACTAACAGCTAAGTTAAAAAATAAAACATAATGGTTTTTTAAGAAACTCAGCGCACCCTTTAATAAAAAATACGGGAACAAAATCTGGGCCGATAGAGTGTGAGTTCTTCATATATCTAATGGCACTCGTAACGTCAGATTCGGTAAATATACCTAGATCGACGTTTGAAGCTCTCTGGTATTAAATGTGACCGCATTATTAATATCTAGAAGGGGAGGGTCTTTACTGTAGACCGATTGAAAATGATCAGCAAATGCGTTTGCCACACCCGAGCCATGAAATTCTTGATCACCTTTCATCATGGTATCTTCAAGACCACCATCCTTCCGAAGAGATTTTATGTAGTGCCAGAACATCTTGGGATCGTGCACGATGTTACCTTCGATTGCAGACACATAGGCTCGATAGGCCTCACGAACCTTGCGCCTAACCAATGCCCGGTGAGAACTAAACAGATCGTATTCACTCTGAAGGCCTTCAGCCTTCCAACGCTTATGATGGGCGTGCTTGATCTGTATGTTCGAGATGACTTCTCTCGAAAACCACTTCGGATACTTGCGACCACCACCGCCTGCGAGTTTTTGGGGAAAGCATGAATTAAATACATCATAAATACAATTGTAAAAATATTGCGCCGCCTCGTTTACTGTAGTTGAAGTAAAAAGGTTTTGCCAGTCTATCCGGCTCATCGAATCGTACAAGCTGAAGACATTCCCATGACTAAAGTTCCACCCTCTTGAGATTTTGTTTTGAAGGATTGGAACTCTAGTACTTTTGGAAGATCTTCTGCCTAAACTGTACATGAATTCGATGGCCGGATGATAGCTGTCCTCTGGTACAAGCGGCGCAACACTACGTATCACCTCGAGATCGACATTACACAGAACAAAGTCAAGGATTCTGGAATTGGAATTTAGAATGCCATTACACTGTGAGAGTCCAAAAACCGCGCATAGGTACTCTAAGTCTGATTTTACTTTGGAAACTTCCCAAACGGAATGCAAATTAAAGTCTCCCAGTATAATGACATTTCTTTGACCAATCCCATCGAAATTTGAATGAATTCTGTCAAAAAATTGCCTGAAAATCTCCCACCTACTGCTAGGCGGAAAATAAACAACACAAATGAATGTGACAGAGAGTTTGTACGAGACTTTTACCCATAAATCCTCTTGCTCAGTTTCTAGAGAGAGTATGCGTTCGACCTTTAACCCATCCTCACTCTTGAAGGCAAGGAGACAACCGCCACCCTGCCTGTGGCCACTGCCATTGTCTCGATCCCTTCTGAAAACTAAGAAGTCACTCCCAAAAAGTTCAGAGGTCAAAACACCCACGTTTAGCCATGTCTCGGTCAGCGCTATGACATCACAGTCACCGGCCGCAACATTATTGTAAAAACGCGAGCATTTTGTTTTTAACCCCCTAACATTCTGGTAGTAGAAGAGCTTTGTTTTGTGTAAGTTCAGTCAGCTGCTGCCGACCGCGACCGCTGGAAGACGTGGCGCCGCCAGCCTAACTTCCCATTCTTTGATGAATGTGCGGCGCGGCCAGTGTTTTGCTTTCAAAACCTCGGCAACAGCCGACTGAGGCATGCCGATCTTAAATGAGGAGTACTCACCCCGCGACTTGATTTTAACGACTGTAAACGATGCGGCGTTGACCAGGGAATTTAAGTAAAGCGACATGTCATCGCAAGAAGTATCAGGGTGTAAGGGGTAACAATGAAAATAACTGAGTTTTGGTGACTCAATTACGCTCCTTTGGCTACCCCTTACGGTGACACGCCGCTTGCGTACTATTTCAGTCCACTGTGGTGGATCAATGGGTAAATTGGTGCAGGCATCATCCTTGTCCAAGATTGGGGTCTTCTCAGAAGCAGTAGCAGTAGCAGAAGCGGCGGGTACTGCGGAAGAAGACGGTTCGGATGGCTGCTGCTTGTCCCCAGTAGCAGGAACGGCGGGTACGGCAGATGTAGGTGGGGAAGACGCATCCTGCACCTCCAGCTCCTTGGTCTTCGAGCCTTTAGCGGCCTGGGAGCGTGTAACTCTAACCGGACGCGAAGCAGAAGCGGGCTGGGTGAGGGGCGGAGGCGAAGGGGGCAGAGGGGGCTGAGGCGAGCCGACCCGGGTTAGCGATGAGGTGGTAGTAGTGGATGCAGTGGATATCGTGGCAGCAGTATTAGTAGCCCTGGTGCGGGGAAGCGGAGGCGGTGGGGGGCGTAGCTGCACTGTAGACGTGCTGCCCTCCGTGGTGATATCGGGAACCGACGCATTTACGATTAGCTGCTTGCCCGCGCAGGTACATACATGATCAACATATTTCGCACTACCCACAAGTAATGATTTCATTTCAAGTAGATCACTCGCGAAATTGTCTACCTTTGAGACCAACACTTGAACCGTTTTAGTGAGCAGACGAAGCTCACTAGTAAACTCACTGTTGACATTCATTTTTATTAGAAGAATGCAAAAAAAAAAAAAACCTTTATAAAGCGAAAACAAAAGGCGCGGCGAAAAGACGTGCGTCCTGCCGACGAGTAAGTGCGAAGTAATGACACAGGCATTAACATCCTTCTGTTTTTTAATCTGTTCTGACCCCTGAGCGAAACATCTTGCTATCCAAAAAATTACAATGCGCCTGTGAACTTTGAAGGTCTCTGGGCCACGTTGATCTACTACTCAACATAGGACATTCAACAAAACGACATACCTGCAACGTCAACCTTATTTGCTGTTTCTAAAACTTGACCTCCAGGTATTGCGGAGTCCGCCTTCGCCAACTCCGCCTTCTACGCTACTGGACTGCACCCGACCGTCAAGGACCAGATCGAGCTGGCCAAGAAGATCAGTAACTCACTAAGCGAGCCCGCCAACCAGCTCTCCAAGGGGCAGAGCATGTACGTCAACAGGAAGAAGCGCTCCGTCAAGTGGGTGCACGAAGGGAAAGGTAAACACTCCGTTTTCATATTTGCCGCGTTTCGTAGGGGCCGTGAAAGATCGAGAGATATTTCTGGACAAACAATGACTGGTTTCTTAGCTGAGTGGCCAAAAGCCTCGAATTCCCATCGGGGCCAGTTTCACTATTTCTCGTACCCTGTGCAGTGTGTACCGATTGCACCCCCACCCCATGTTTAACTCCATATTTCTCTGCTTCTCTAGAAAGCATGGCCATGCTGATTGGTTGTTGACTTTAGATTGCAACGATTTTGACGAATGATACACCATAGAAATAAGAATCTACGTCCAAATAACTGTTAAATAATTAGTAAAGAATCTCCGTGACAACAATGATAAAAGAGGACAGGGTTAAATGGAAATTTTCCAGAACGACAAAAGAGGGTAAGGATGTTGTGGTTTGATAAGAATGATATAGAGGGCAAAACTGAATGAAATTAAAAAAAAAATCACAATAAATGACGAGGGGGAAAGGAAATTAACGAGAATTACAAAAGTGGGCAAAGATGAATGAAAATTTTACAAGAATAACAAAGACGACAAGAATGACAACACAGAGCAGAGTTGAACGTAATTTGACAAGAGTGATAAAATATGTCAAGAGTGAATGGAAATTGACAAGGATGACAAAAGTGGGCAAAGGTGATTGAAAATTGTCAAGAATGACAAAAGCAGACAAGATTGACAAAATAAGGCAAAGGTGAAGGGAATTTGACAAGAGTGACGAAAGACAACAAGGTGAATGGAAATTGACAAGGATGACAAGCAGACAAGATTGACAAAATAAGGCAAAAGTGAAGGGAATTTGACAAGAATGATGAAATACAACAAGGTGAATGGAAATTGACAAGGATGACAAGCAGACAAGATTGACAAAATAAGGCAAAAGTGAAGGGAATTTGACAAGAATGATGAAAGACAACAAGGTGAATGGAAATTGACAAGGATGACAAAAGCAGACACGATCGACAAAATAAGACAAAGGTGTAGGGAATTTGACAAGGATGACGAAAGACGACAAGGATGATAAAAGTGAGCAAAGGTGAATGAAATTTGTCAAGAATGATAAAAGACGACAAGGTGAAAGTAAATCGATAAGAATGATAAGCAGACAGGAATGACAAAATAAGGCACAGGTGAAGGAATTTAGACAAGAATTATAAAATAAGAAAGGGTCCAATCTTCTGCTTCTCCCGCCTTCTACTTTGCCAGTAACACGAGCTCCACCACGTGACGCCGTAGTTTGGCGAGCGGTGTGTCAAAAAACTAATTCGCTTAACTTTCTTTCCAGGTCGTAATACTTCGAACTCCTGCATCACCCCCACGCCCAGCAGCAACCACGACACGCCCTACCGCCCGCCCAACTACCAGAAGCCCCAGCAGAACAAATACAACACCTTCCCCAGACCCAACACCCCCAAGTCCATATCGGTCAACGTCCTGCCGATGATGGAGCCCTTCCCCAGCGCCGCTCCGGTCCAGGCCCTCACTCCCCTGCCCGATCTGTTCATCCCCCCTCTCCAGACCAAACTCAACGATAACGTCTCTTCTCCTCTCAGCAATAAGTCCAGCCAGTGGAACGGGAAGAACTACAACACTGCGGCCAGAGGCTGGGGCCAGGTGAAAGACTTCTACAGGCCAGTGACCTTCGACGACCAGGGCTACTGCAACAGCCTTCCATTCTCTGACTTTTAACTTTGTCTTTATTTTAGGTGGGGTTTGATTTGCGAAGGTTGTTTTGTTAATGCTTTTATCTTCTTGGGTTATCCTAATTTTTCTAACGTGGTTACAATGGGGGCATTATATTGCACACTTGGAGTGAGAATATATACTTTTGCGATACAGTATAGTCAGGACGGTTGAATTTATCCTGACTCGATAAAACGAGACAAATATAAATTAAAAAATGTTGGATAGCCTATTAGTTACCGCCCACGTGGAATTCGGACATTTTTAATAAAAAATATTTTAACACATTAAACAAATAATATCAATACACCATTAAAGTGATTTATTAAGTCAACATATCACACAAACACTAATAACAGAAGGTTTGCCTAAATAATGATGGACGCTTTTTGTTGATTTTATGTATTTATATCATTAAAAATGTGAAAATTCTAAAGTTCGGTCAAAAATATTTAAAACTGTTGAAATACCTTTGAAAAGTGATGCTTTATAATCTTTGTTTGGTCTTATTTAAACATTCGCGCATAGCACATATCACCATCATGTTTGATTTATTTGTATAACAACTGCAAGTTTTTTGATCAACACAAATATAGGAAATAACCTCAAAATTCGTCGACGTAAGTTATGCGACTCGATGATGTGAAGTTAGCGCGGACGGAAAACATTCGTACAAACTTAGAAATGTTGCAATATTATGCGATGACTTTTCTTGTCTCTTTCTCTCTCACGGTATACGACGTAAAAACCCGGAGAAAGTGATTTATCGAATAATTTTATAGGTTGGGTAAAAATATGTAGCTCTCTCTCCACATATAGTCTTATTCCAAGATTGTTCCAGTGTTACCATGACAGGATAATCTTTGTCGATTTTATATATATATATATATCGATAAAGTTATCGATCGTAATAAGCAGCTCAGGGCGTTTTAGCTTTATTGATAAACTCTCGTCGACAGTTTAGTTTGTCGCATCAATTAGTTGTTGAAAACGGCCGTGCCCATTAATTAAGTTCCGAAAACCTTTCTATCAATTGCAATAAGGTAAACCAAACGTGTACCCAACATTCGTACACGGTTGAAAATTTCCGCACGAGAACTCATCGTCTCAACGACTCATTATTTTGTTCAACAACTCTGTAAAATGCTGGCTTTTGTGTTTCCTCCCTCCTACAACGTGGGTATCTTCAATTCTTCAAAATTCAAACAACCTAACCTAACATGTTTAAAAATCGTCTCTAACCTAACTCAGAGAGACCTTTACTTGTGAAATAAAAATATTTTGTTTTCGTGTAATTTTGTAATTTTTTAATTTAAAATTGAATCAGTCTTTTATTAAACTATATTCGTAATAGCAAATGAAAGGATGGACCGCAGAGAGATATTATCTCAAACAACGATTATTGGAATATAACCCTTGAAGTAAAAGCAATAATAATTTTTTTAATGTGGTACTTTCTTATGACAATGTTACATTAAATTTGTAATTTAATTTCAACGTTTTTATTTACAATGAGATTAAAACTTTATTCTTAAGTACATTTTTATTAACTTATAAGATACAATAAATATTACAAAATTAATACAATATTTGAGAGGCACGTATAAAAATAAATATTTTTTTATGAACGAGTATTTACAGATGTATCTCAACGAGCCAAACAGTTTTGGTATGTGTGAAAACTCTTGAATGTTGGGCTCTGGGATCATGAAATTTGCACAGTTAATTATTCCGTCTGTAATCTATATGCTGACGCAACTATTTTCAACTCAAAACGTGATTACCATCATGATCTTTTGACTCGGGCAAAGCCGGGTAGTGTGTTTACAAAATATCATGTCAGCCAAATGCTTTTAGGTCTAAAAAGTCGTAAATATAAAAAATAAGACATTTCTTTCTCAACTTAAATTCTTTTATTAATTATTATATATTTAAAAACGATTTATACAAAAATCTTAAGTGCCATTTATAAAATCATTTTCTATTTAAATTTTATGGCTATTTATTCAAATAATCTTATAAGTAGAAAAATGTTTTTTGTAACTTATTAATTATGTTTAAATATTCTAGTCAAAGATGTTAACTATTAACACAATATTCTAGTTATTTAACCGTTATTTTACAGAAAATTTTGAAAATATTCTAGTTATTTAACCGTTAATTTTACAAAACATTTTGAAAATATTCTAGTTATTTAACCGTTAATTTTACAAAACATTTTGAAAATATTCTAGTTATTTAACCGTTAATTTTACAAAACATTTTAAAAATATTCTAGTTATTTAACCGTTAATTTTACAAAACATTTTGAAAATATTCTAGTTATTTAACCGTTAATTTTACAAAACATTTTGAAAATATTCTAGTTATTTAACCGTTAATTTTACAAAACATTTTGAAAATATTCTAGTTATTTAACCGTTAATTTTACAAAACATTTTGAAAATATTCTAGTTATTTAAACGTTAATTTTACAAAATATTTTGAAAATATTCAATAATAATTATAACATGCATATTCAGTTACGTTATAGATTTATTTAATGGCATTTTTAATTTATAAACAATATTATTTGACATCGGTGCATAAAGTACTTTATTCAATATTAATAAGTAGCAGAGAAACTCAGGCAAATGTTATTAATTATATTTTTAGTTTATTTAAGCAAATAATGTTGGTGAGTTAATTAAAAATAACCGATCTAAAATGAAGTGTGTAATTAAAAGAAAAACATTGTTTTATTTATTATTTAACGAAGTTGGAGTGTTTTATGTGTTGAAAATAAATTATTTATTCATTTTTATTTGTATTTGATTATTTATTTTTAATTATAGTGCATCAGAATCAGAAGTAGAAAAACACCTAATCTGTGCATTTATTTTCACACCTTTATTTATTAATTAAAATTATAAATTTAATATATGTACCATGGAAAAGTACCTACCTATATATATTTCATTTAAATAGTAAGTGAGACGCTTCATATTGATGATTTTTTTGCATGGGTAGGCAGAGAGGATGGTCCGCCATACAACTCTGTCTTGGCACACACTCCTTGCTTCATTTACATTCGTACACCGTTTCATACATACTCTTCTGTTGTTGTGACTCAAGTATTTGATTCATTTGATCGTGCCATGTCTTCCTCGGGCGTCCCCAACTTCTTTCATTCACTTTCACGGCCTCCATGGTCGAGTGGTAAGACACCAGGGCGATAGTTAGAGTATCTACCACTCTGGAACGTACCTCAAGCACACTATATATTATTTTTAAATTAATTAAATGTGTTATGACACATATTAAATAAATAACATTTATCTGCGCACGCCGGGTTCGAACCCGCGACCTCTGGATTGTTAGTCGAGGCTGTCAATCATACTTTTTAGTACACAACTGATGACCCTGTAGAAATCGCAAATGCACCCCACTGTTGAATTTAGCAGCCACCTCTGGTCTGGAGCTCGTAAGTATCTGAAAATAACACTTAACTCTGTTTTCAGAAAAGGGCTGTTTGTTAGATTGATTTCTCTATCTAATGGTAGAATTCCAGTATTTGGAGAATAGACATCAGGTGTTATAGGATTAAGAAAGGGACGCTTAGATGGTTTGGACATGTAGAGCGGATGAACGAAGAAAGGAGTGTGAAAAGAATATATGATGCGAAAGTGAATGGAAGAAGAAGTCGAGGACGCCCGAGAAAGACATGGCACGATCAAGTAAATCAAATACTTGAATCGGGTCATGTGAAGAGTCAGAATAACAGAAGAGTGTGTATGAGACGATGTATGAATGTAAATGAAGCAAGGAGTGTGTGCCAAGACAGAGTTATATGGCGGTCCGTCCTCTCTGCCTACCTCTGCGGTGAAACGGCGTGATGGTTAGTTAGTTAGTTAGACATCAGGTGGGAATGCTGTCCCTGTTCTACCGATATTTCAATGGAAGATGCTGAGACAAACTTACGTAAATGTTCCCTTCGGCACCGGTGCACAGAGGGGAAATACGCCAAACACGCGTTCAACACTTGTATACGGTTGACATTTGCCACACGGGAACGGATAATTTCTACAACTCGTTATTGTGTTCGATTCACAATTGTCACAATTCAGCAGTGAACTTTCTTTTCTAGGTTTTCTTTCAATTCATACATTTTATGATTTTACCAGAAATATCGCTCTTCAGCCCATCATTCTTAGTATAGACAAAATTTCCGTTGATTCCGCTAGTGAATACCACACAAGAATCCCAACTGCTCCCAACCGTCTGGAGTCAGCAGGACTATGGCATCCCTAATTGGGGTATGTTGTGAGGTTGAAGGTAGCGGGGAGGGGAAGGATGTGGGGAGGAGGAAGATCTGGTCACCACACATGGCTAAAACCATCATTTCAAGCAAATTTTCGATTCTGCATGGTAGTATTTCATCAGGACGATACTATGATTATCTAGCACTGTGCACAAATATACTTTATATTATTTTTAAGAATTAATTGCGTATGCCACAAAAAAATTAAACAGCTTGCACGATATCACTATATGAAAATATGCTTGTTTAAGCAATAATTAAGGACATTTTTCACAGACTCAATTTCAAAGAAACAAACATTAGATTTTTTAAAATTCCTACACCTTTGAAAAAGTAAAAAAATGCTGAATGCCTTACAAATCTATCTCAATGAATTTCCCCAGATGCATTCCATCCTCTCTGCCTACCCCTGCGGTACATGGCGTGTTGGTTTATTAGTTAACAGTAGGAAACAGGCGGGTTAAAAATTAAACACAAGTTTTTTTCTAAAATAATACTGTTTCTATATATTTCTGTAAATATGTCATATTTATATAAAAATGACTCATATATAATACTATCTATATTTCTAAATAATAGTCCATATGACATCTAATACAACATATAAATACTAAAAAAAGAAAAACAAAAAAAAAACATGACACATGAGAATTGAAAATGGATACAAAAACCTAAATTGGCACTGTGTGAGACTAAAAACAAACAACCCCATTATAAAATTATTTCACATGGAAGGGATTTATTTATTTTTATATATGGCAACACAACCTAAAAACATTCTTATTTTAAATTACTCTCGAACACACTTTTTGTAAGAAATTATGAAATGAAAAAAAAAGTATTATGATGTGATATATTTTAAAGTTTTCGACAAAATGTTTTTTAATGAATGATATTCAATACTAATTAACCAAATTTATGCTAAATAAATGCAAAATTATTTGGTTTCTCAATCGGATTTGAGATAGTTTCAATTATGTTTTAAAACTTATGTTTAATGTTTGCAATCAAACTAAAAATAAAACATTATATCGTTGAGGAGGTGAAATTTTCTAAAGCAAAGTAATAGTACTACACGTACAAACATAAATAATTATACGTAACGGATAGAACACAAATAGAAAAAAAAACAACTATGACACTTGGATTATATTAATATACAAAATATATGGCACAAATGGAGAGAGATGTTTTCAAATTGTGATTATTTCTTGTAGCTTTTGATACTTTTTCTAAACGTAATTTTCTCAACATATAAAAAAAAAGACTCGAGTTGAAGGCAAAGATTTTACATGTTGTAGTTTTTTTTTAATGTAAAATAATCACAATTATTATGAAAAGGACAAAACATGGTAAAATGGAATGTAAAACTAAAATACAAAGAGAATAACACAGTCAGGGAGTCTACTTTATGGACACTTTGAACAAAGCACAGTTATTTTTGTTTCAAACAAATTAAACAATAAAAAAAACATTGAACCAACTTTGAAAAGAAACATGTCATTACTCTGGTGGTAGAATATCGTACTAATTTTTCACCATCAAGACTCTGGTGGTAAAAAATTGAATTAATTTATGATGTTTTCAAATCTATAAGCCAAAGAAAATATAGAATATCTTTCTACATTCATTTTAAACTCAGGGAAAATTGTGGAACGATTTTTAGTTTGCCTAATTAAGTGGATTGAGGTATAATTTAACAGAATTCAACCATAGAAAACACTTAAATAAAATCATGTTATATTATTTGGAGGTTTGTTCACTATATTGAGACATACGCAACATACAAAAAAAACACACTTGGGAGGAATGGTTTTACATCTACGCATATAAAAGGATTAAAATCACAATAAATTGATTATACTATTGGTAATGCTATGTATGAGCACTGAATTCAAATATCAACACTAATTATTAAAATATTGGACATTTTTAACGAAAAAAAGATGGTGTTACAATATTTTTTTACTGTCAACATTAAATACCTATGATGTAGCAACATTACTAGGCATTTTTGTCAAATTTCTGCTGAGAGAACCAATATATTTAAAAGTTGTTTTTTTAATTATTTTGGCATGAATATTTAAAACAATTAAATTATAAAAAAACATCTTTCCACGTAAAAATGTATGGGATACAAAATCATGATCATCAATGCCATGGCTATTTTGAAGAAATTAATTGTTTAAACAACTTATATCAAATAGATTTCTATAATTTTTTACAAATATCAAATATTTTCTTTTTGCAAATTTAAATCTTTGACAAAATAGAGTTATCTCCTATCCAATTAAATATGTATTTTTATTACTTTTAGATAACTATTTGTGTAGGCACATACATGAAGGCTTACTGAAATCATTTTAAATATATTATATTTTATTCAAATGACATTTTTCATAAAATTAATAAACACCACTAAAATTTATTATTTCACACTTTAAAAATGTCTAAGCACTAATGGATCATTTAAAAAAATGAATTCGAAATTTTATACATAAGTTGCTATGCTTTATTTTATTTTGAATATGTTACTTATCCATGCAAACTTAGCATCAATGGCTTTTTTCATTTGGAAGGAGTTTCCGTAATATATTTTTGTGATGGCCAAATGGATTAATGATCTTCTCGTCTTGTTTCATTTGAAAATATTTTATTCAGTTATGTGTCAATATTTTTAGTATATACAGCATTTCATTACAAAAATTAAAACTTTATAATAAACATGCTTCCAACAAACATAAATTAAATAATAAAAATGAAGTAAAAATAAAAATAAATTGCAAATTTACTGTGTATTTTTGATTCATATATTAATTTTAGGATTTTTATAAAATCTCTATATATAAAAAACTTTTTTTATATTTGTACTAGAAATGAGTACTAAATTGAAAGAATCAATTATTATTGACTAACAGAAAAGTTTTTTCAATTTTATTTAATAATATGTGTCAGGTTAGAAACACATACAAGAATAATGACTGCATAAGGAGGTATTTAAAATTGATAAATTAAACAAAAATTTAGGTCCATTGAAGGACATCGCTGAGCCTCAAAAATACTTACAATAATTAATTAGTACGATTGAAACATTTAATTCTAACTTTAATACTTAAGTAAAGTAAAATAAACTTATGCTAAAACCACTTCCAAAATAATTAATTTATGAAATTTATTCGTATACTTAGTTGTCATGGCTTTAAATTATTTTAGAATTTTGTAGAAATGTTGACTATTTTAAAATGATTATATTACGTCTTAAACTATTGAAAAAAGTTAAATATGGCCACTGTTTTTGAATCTTTTAAATAAATTAAAACATGCATCAAAACAAAACTTCTAAATCTATTCTTAAAATGCAGAAAATAAACCTTATTTAAATGTTATGACACGCAAATTCAAAGTAAAGTGCAAATGTAATCATTATATTTAAACTAATTAAAGCCCCCGGAAAATATTCTCAGAAACCAAGTTTTATTGGGTGTTTAAGGCTCAATTTTGTCCGAAACGGCAATATATTATAACGTTTTTTTAAGTAGGCACTATAGGGTTCACAATTAATTGATATTTTGTGCTATTATTAATAAATTTTGTGATTTTTTAAAATCTTTCAATCCTTACCAAAAACATACACTTTCTTAAAATATTTACAAAAGTCACACTCACATAATAATTGTAAAAAGAGACAAATAATTCCGAATATTTAATAATTATTTTAAACAAAATTTTATGAAGTATATTTACAATTTTAAATTATATGTATGTACAAGTTAAAAACAATGCTAAAAGAGACATTTTCATAAAATGTTAAAACTAATAAACGTTAAAATTACTTATTTACATGACTTATTTTATCAAGATAAAAAAAAGTTGATTTTTACAATTCACTCAAAGTAAAAGATTTCAGAGAACACTTGGTTGAATAATTTATTTATTGCTTATTCATTAATAATAATAATTGTCTTTGTTATAAAAAACTTTTATTTTATTACAAACTAATCTATGAATATTTTTTCCCTGTTTATTTATTTATTTTAAATAAAATAAATATTATAAAATAAATGGAGTAGTATAAATTCTAATATAACTATGTATTATTAGAATTTATAAAGGTCCCTAATACTTTAAATTTTTTCTACAAACATCTCAAAATGCTTTTTCTCTATTTTTGTGCCCAAAATCTTCAAAATATTTATTTCTCTTTATAAAAAACACATTTTGAAATTTAAAAATGTACAAAAATATTTTCAAAACTAAAGAATGTCAGATTCTTTCACACAAATCGGTGGATATGTAATACGTAATATTATTTCAAATCTATTTACAATAGTTTTTAGAAATAAAACACACAAAAAAAACTAACTTACACCCAAATTGCTCGGAAGAGTTTTTGATATGATTTCACAATATGTACTTCACAATTTTTATCTACAAATTTCTAGAATACTAAAACCACAGTCTTTAAATTTTAATGGGTTTTTTCTTGTGCTGTCTCCAATGTTTCGATCTCCAATCTTCAAATTTTATATTTCAGTATTTCTTCTGCGAGATTCATAATTTTTCTTTCTCGGCCAACATTTTGTAGTTGTTTCTAAGTCCCGCTGGTTCCTGCACCTCCGTGTGAGTTCTCCTGATGCCTGTACTTGTGGGAGGTCATCTGAGATAACCCGAGAACTGCAAATCCACACTGGAGGCAGTGGTAGTGAGTCTGCTTCTTAGAATGGATGCATTGGGGATCAAATCCACAAGCTGTAAAGAATATATGTTTCAAATTAGAATCAAATTCAATATTAACCTATTGATCGCTCTGAAAGCAATAACGACAGCATTACCTAGATGTCCATCGCACCCAACGAGTGAACGTAATTGCGTCGGGAATTGCGGTAGCAAGACCCATAAACAAGCCGTTTATATCGGAAGATTAAATGAAATAACTCGTTAATGTGGATGCAGACGAATTTAGAGGAAGTGAGACGCCTTGCTCTGGCTCGTAGAAGTTATGAACGAGGAGATAATTACCTTTGCTGGGAGGGAACTTGTCAAAGCCAGCGGCCTGGATGGAGTCCATCTTCTGGTGCTGGCGGCGGTGGGCCACCACCTTGTTGGTGTCGGTGCAGACAAACTCACACTTCAAGCAGTGGAAGTGCGACGCCTTGTTCTGGCTGGCACCTGAATAGGAAAGAACAATGGTTTAGAAAATGATTTATTTTTGCTAACTTGTGCTCAGGGAATAAAGAACTGGTCATGGAAGGAGGAGATTTTAATGACTGACCAACATCCGTCAGCAGACAAGTGCTCAAGATTCAAGGAGTAAGACCAGGCGCGCACGGGTGACTTTAGTCACGGAAACAGTTTCGTCACTATCTCCAAATCTATTGGAGTATATGGAGGAGCGCGCACACAGTGATGTCACATTAGGGTGACTTTTTAATTCCACTGGCCAGCGACTTTTGAGTGACGAAACTGTCACTGTGTCTGTAAAGTGTATTTTTGTATGGGCGCTCGCGAACGGGTGGTAAAATGTCATTCGGTGACTCGTCGGCCTGTTCGAAATCCATTGCCGGAATGAAAGGGTGACGGGTGACAGTCACTCGCCGTGAATGTGCTCGATTGGAAGACAGTGACAGTGACGAAACTGTTGCTGTGACAAAAGTCACCCATGCTCGCCTGACCTAAGAGGTGAATATACACAGTCTATTAAGAAGAGAAATGCAGCAGGATAGGAAGGACTAAGGACTAGAAGTGAATGGTGGAACCATAGCCAGTGGAGAGCATTTGTGGAGAAGGCCAAATCACACCCTGGGATGCCGCTGTGGTGATCACTTACCGAAGTTGCTAGCGTGAGCGCAGTCCTGGCGGCCGCAGAAGACATTGGCGCGGTACTGCTGGAAGTCGCCGCCCATGAGGGTGTCCAAGCGCTCGTGGCGCGCCGTGTGCTGCACGAAGCGCGTCTTGTCGCAGAATGAGTAGCCGCAGTCGCGACGCGTGCAGTGGAAATGCGTTTGGTGCTCCCTGCAGGTCAAATACATAAATTAGTAAACAAACGAAATAAGATAATCTCAAAAAAAAATACATATAAGGCAGTTCCAGAGGGAACAGGTCGTGTCAGTTTTCAGACAACAGCAAGAATAAGGAGTAATAAATAAGAGCATGTTTTTACCTATAGCCACAATGTTGATAGGCGCAATCTTCGTTGAAACGGAATCTCAAGTAGCCTTCCGGAATTGGTTCATCCTTGAGCATGCGCATGTTGGTTGTGCTCCGCACTTGGTGGACTCTGGAAGCATTACAATATTATTTGTTAATTGATCTATTAAAATAACGTTACAATTGATAGTTTTAAAGATACGCACGACTTCAGAGTTCATTAGGAAATATCTAGTAATCAATATAACCCTAAAATTGAATTGTTGTTGATGAAATTGTACGTTATTTTTACCTCTTATTAATAAGATCTGCATCCTTTTCGTTCTTGATTGCCGACGAAGAAGCCATGGATTGAGAAGATCCCATCAGGCCGGACTGTTCCATGAGCAGCTCTGGGGGGTACATCATGCCAGGATACAAGGGGAACGGCGATCTGAGAATAGAAAAAGAACGTAGACTGATTAATAAAGAAGGAAGGAAGACAGAAATGAGAATATTAGAAATAAATTCAATGATAATAAATCACCAGTTGATGTAACATTAACTAAAACGGAGTAGATTTCATTTCAGGTAAGTATTGTGGAAAGAGTGAACATGGGTCTTGAAGAGGCCCATGTTGTAGGAGGGAGGAAACACAGAGGCTGGCAAATATTTCTACAGCCGAGCTGTTGAACATAAGAACAAGTCGTCTAAGCGGCCCATTCTCAAGTATAAAATGTCAATCGTAAACAAATGTTAGGCGCGCGTTTGGCGAGTTTCTCGACTACACACCGGTGCTGAAAGGGTTAAATTTCTCAGAGCTTTTTCCATTGAAATACCGGTAGAACAAGAACAGCATTCCCACCTGACGTCTGTGCTCCAAAGATTGCAATCCTTTTGTTAAGATAGGAGAATCTATCAAACGGACCGCCTGTTTCTGCACAGAGTCAAGGGTTTTGTTCAGGTATTTAGAGGCTCCAGACGTGGCTGCCAAATTCAACAGTGGGGCGCACCGAGCCCGAGGAATGATGGATATTTACCTCATGAATGGCAACTGTTGCTTGTGCCCCATTGGTGGCATGCCGTGATACTTGATGTGGTCCAGCGAGGGTGGCTTGCTCACGGCCTGAGCCAGGTACTGCTGTAGCAGGAGGCTGTGCACAGCCTGGCGCATGGGGCCCTCCGCCTGCTGTTGGGCGCGGGATGGGGTCTGGAAAAAATAACAAAGAACTCAATAATTGTTTAGCAACACAAATGCAATGGCAGCTATTTTCAACCGGGTGATCAGAAGCAAGTTGGGGCACGCTAGTATTGTACAGGCCCTGCGTCAGCGCTAATATGATATAAAAATATTTGTTTGTGTCCGTATTTTCGATATATCACTTTTTTAAATGTGTGATTATATTTTTATGTACATTGAAAAAATCTCTTTCAAAATTACTGCGATTGGCGACTACGGACATTGACATTCTTTCAGTGCTAAGATTGAAAAATACCAGCTTATTGATAACGCCACTGTCTTCTTTACACTGTCTTCTTTAAAGAAAAGAAAACCTTAAACCTTCTTCTTTAGTAAACAGAGTTCATGCAGACCTTTCATTAAAATGAAATATTATCATCTTTCCTATTGTTTCACTAAAATTTGATAAACAAAACTAACAGTAGGACTATAAAACTAATTTGATACATATTATTTCACATTAAAGTAATTTAAAATAATATCTAGTGTATTTGCGGCACGTTCCAGAGTGGTAGATACTCTAAGTATCGCCCTGGTGAAAGACCACCATTCAGAAACGAAACGTTGTTGTAATTACAACGCAATCGCGTTAACCGTATTTGGTGACCAGCTCTGAATAGCCAGATACTTTTCAACCTTCCTCTTACTCATATTCCTCCCTTCCGCACTACCTTCAGCCTCACAACATACCCCAATCGGGGACGCCATAGTCCCACTGGCTCCAGACAGTTGGAAGCAGTTGGGACTCTTGTGCGGTATTCACATAAAATAAGTAGGTATGAATTGAATACTGGAATTAATTAAGGCTCTAAGTGCCAAAAAATTAACAACCTTTTTTTTTTACAGAATCGTATTTTATGATGTAAGTAAAATACGATTCTTTAAAAAAAAACAGTTTTTATTTTTTTGGTACATAGAGCCTTAATTAATTCCAGTATTCAATTATTCTAGTTGCAGCCCTCGGAAAACTTTTACTTTCAATGTATCCCTTGGACTGCCTAAGGTTGTGGAAAGCCCTTTGAGAATAAGTCCTAAGTTTTGTTACATTGAAAATGGTGTTTGTTTCTTTACCTGATTAAGGGGTGAACTCTGAGTTGCCTGACTCTGCCTCTGGGCAGATGGAGAAGGGGTCGAAGCGGTAGACGGCAGGATGGAGATCTCGGGATATTCTCGCTCCAGTGTTTCCTGGAAGAACAGATACAAACATTAGAAAAACATGGTTTAGTCAGAAGCTTAACAGAGGTTATGTTTTGATTTTAAATATTACTTCATACTTTGTATTCAATTTAAGGTGACATTGTATATTTTATATTCTAAGATAGATTTTCAATAATGTTTTATTCTTCTCCTCGAAATATTGCTCTAGCAGAAAGGTCTTCAATAGTAAGGTGATGTACAAGGAAGATTTTGATGGTAACATAACCTCACTTAACCAATGTACAAGTTAATGGGTTTAGTTGATTAGTTTACTAAATTTGGATGAAAAAAACGTAACAAACAAATAATTTATCACACCCAGCAGAAAAGGGCCTACATTTTGCTTTTAAACCCTCAAAAACCCATTATTTCCTATATAATTTTAGAAACCATGTATGACCGCATATTTAGAGATCTGGAAAGAATGCAATGCGTGTAAACTTAGTAAACAATATTAAGAAAGAGGCACTCAGATGGTTTGGATATGTAGAGCGGATGAACGGAGGAAGGAGTGTAAGGAGAATAATACATGACGCGAAAGTGAATGGTAGAAGAAGAAGTCAGGGATGCCCAAAGAAGACACAGCACGGTCAAGTGAATCAAATAATTGAGTCAGATTATGTGAAGAGTGTAAATAACAGAAGAGTATATATGAATGTAAATGAAGCAAGGAGTGTGTTCCAAGAAAGAGTTGTGTGGTGGCTAATCCTCTCTTCCTACCCCTGCGGAAACAACGTGATGGTTAGTTAGTTAATTTGATTAAGATTCTTACCTTGGTGGCCGCTAGTCCCATGGACCCCTCAAACTGTTGTGTGGGGAGGTGCGTACACACCCCCTGGTTCTCAAGGGGGCGGGCCAGGCACAGCTGACACAGGCCGGGGCCCCGCAAGGACGAAGGAGAGATGCTGGAGCGCTCGTGGGATGACGGGTAGAATGTCCCCGCCGCTTTCACTACTGCAAGAGATGGGCAAAGTTAGGTTATGTTAGAATAATGGAAATATAGTTTGGTTATGTCGGGATGTTGTACACAAAGTAAGGTTTTGTTGTGGCCTAGGTTATGTCGGGATATATATTTGTTTTAATAAATGAAAGATAAACATTCCTGGGATACAAATAACCTGAATATTCAAAAAACTGCCACCACTGTCATTACAAGCGGAAAATGTTGGTTGTGCACTGATAGAGGGCTAAACTAGCAAGGGAATTGAACCCACGATACCTGGGTGGAAATCTGACGCATTTATAAACTCACTTACCCGTCGAATAATGATATAATCAACATATTTGTTGGGTTATGTGGGAATTTTGTTAGTATTTAAATAGTAAGGTTATGTTGGGATGTTGAAAACAAAGTTACGCTTTGCTGGAATAGTGTTTAATTGTGTTATGTTGAAATGTTGTAGGCAATGAAAACTAGGTTATGTTGGGATATTGTAGACAATTTAAGGTTAGAGTTAGAGAGTGAGGTAGTGTAATTTGTTGTATAAAGTTACAGACATTGTCAGGTAATGATGTAATATGGCGGTTGGCGTATTGAAACTTAAAAAATGAATGCACAGTATAAATTAAATGTATATTAACACCAACATTATAAAAATATCGTAATAATGAGAAATATTCACCTGAAACGCTAGCATCCGCATCGCTTTCACTCTTCACTACGAGGCTCCCTCCGTGGAAACCATCTAAAGCTGCCTCCCTTCCTTTCATGGAATAGTCGCGCACTTCCTCTTTCTTCACCACTGTTTCTACATCCATCTCCGCCTCCGAACTCTTATGCTTATGTCCGATCAGCGAAGAATACTGCGTCATGACTCCGCTGCACTGCCCCACGCTGCAATGGAAGTGCGCTCGTGTCTGAGATCTTATGCACTTGGAGACGTTGCATTCATCAGAGTTCTGGTAGTAGTCGAAGCCTTCTAGGAGGCGTGCGACGGAGTGGGTTTCATGGCTGTGGGTTTCCAGGGAGGGGTGGTCCTCCGAAGTGAACGCGCAGTGGGAACAATGCATGTGGACGCGGGAGGAACGGATTTGACACGCCGGGTGATGGGCGCCGCAAGCGTCGGGCGTTGTGTACACGTCGAAGTGGTGGAATTTAATCTTCTGGAAATAATAAAATTACACAAAATGAGCATATTATTCAAAATAATTTTTTAAATGTAAAGTTTCTCTATTTTGGTCTGGGTCAATTGAAAATGAAAATCAGTCTGTCTGAGGTCAACAGAATTTCTTGAACAATAAGTGATGGCGTCACGAAACTTGCCCAGCTTATTCTGTTTGAAATGTCTAAGTGAAACAAATATTTTTCTATTTTCCATTTTAAGCTATGTAGCTTTGTAAAATATCGTCTTTTTCAATCAGAAATAATACAAGTACCATTTTGTTATATCCTCGTTTTCTGATTGTTTTTAGAAAAAATATTTTCAAAAATAATGTTGAAATTTAAGCCATTCCACTACCCTACATCAACACATATTATATGTATAAAAAATGCTAGTAGTTTTAAAACTTTTATAGTTTCGATAACATAATATAAACACTATTACCGTTAATCAAAATTGATACTTACAGAGAATTCTTCTGGGGGAGGTAGGGGTGACTGAGGCATTGTCATTTGATTACTCTTTGGTAGTTTGAAGGAGGTGAAGATGGCTTGCGGAGTTGCCTGCAGAAACATTAAATAAATATTAATACATAATAATAATGTATTTATTAGAGTTAATATTAGTAAGGACATCATTTTTATGACATAACCTCAAATTGTGAAGTTTTTTTGCTCATTCTGTGGTTTTAGATCATTTATAGATGGTAATTTTGTGATAAATGTGTAATTTCATCAAGTTTTGTGTCCTCTTTCGTGTGATAGAACTATGATAATAACCTAATGTACAAATGGTCCACCAAAACAAACAAAACAGTGAACCTGGAATCATTATTCGACTAAAGGACAATTGACAATATTTCAAATTGTTTGTCTGAGTAATGTCATTTTTGCACTTATCATATTTTGACCTAAGACCACAGAGTTGATAGATACTTATCACTACTAAAAATATAACAATCATTTGTTGAATGTGTCTAAAATTATATGATTAAATAAGATAACAATTTAAAAAGTCCAAAATGAGAATTCAATACAAACATACACTTACATGATCTGCCCAAACTTCCACCACACGGTTCTTTGGGGGTCTTCCCCTCTTGCGACTGAACATCTCATCCAGAGAACTCGCCGGGCCCATGTGTCCCTGGGGATTCATGGAGCCCCCAGGGTTCAGACTCTGCAGCAGATTAGGGTTCAAGTTCTGCAGCAAACTAGGACTGAGATTCTGCAACACACTCGCGGGAAGATTCTGCAGAACACTAGCAGGAAGGTTCTGTAGAATGTTAGCTGGAAGACTCTGTAATACGCTAGCTGGTAGATTCTGAAGCAAGCTCGGCGGCAGACTCTGCAGAATTGACGGGGGAATGTTTTGGTTCTGGAAAGCGTTGGGAATGAGATTTAAGGGGTTTTGCGGGAGGTTTTGCAAGTTGGGGTTCAGGGAAGAGAGGGGGTTTGGGGCAAGGGCGTGCGCCAGCCTGCCCAGGGTGGGAGACAGGGGAGACAGGAGGGCGTGTTGGCGATGGTGCTCCAGTCTGCGGAAGGGCTGCTCCTCGGACGGGAGGATTACGCAGCCACAATTTTCCTGGAAGAAAAAAGAAAGAGTTAGTTTGTGAGTAAATGACACATTATTGTTTATCTACTCCTATATTGAGTTCTCATTTTTCTAGTGTTATTTATTTTGACGAGGTCAGAGTTTGAGAGTTACAACTGCCTCGTGAAATAATGGTATCTCTATTGTGAATGTTGCAAGGCTGAAATAAATGCGAGAGGGAAAGAGAAGGAAAAGTAAGGTGGGGAAGAATCTGATTATTCAGATCTACGCATTATACTATGCTAAATCAACGTATGGTTGTTTCTTAATAGTGATTTCTCACCAGGTTACTGATATTGAGAATATGTTTGACTCTAAAACAAGGATTTTCGATTAATCAATAGAAATTTCCCACTAGGATCCGTTTCTCATCACAATAGGAAACGGAATACAGAGAGGGACGGGTGACTTTGACAGTGACAGTGACGTTTCGTCACTGTCACTGTCTTCCAATCGAGCATGCACACGGTGAGTGACTGTCACTGGATTTCAAACAGGTGGATGTGTCACCAAATGACATTTTGTTACCCGTGCGCGGGCGCCTATACAAAAGTACTCTCTACAGACACGGTGACAGTTTCGTCACTCAAAAGTTGCCGGTTAGTGGATCTAAAAAGTTACCCTAATGTCACGTTGCAGCGTGCGTGGACCTCCATAAACTCCAATAGATTTGGAGATGGTGTCGAATCTGTTGCCGTGACAAAAGTCACCCGTGCGCGCCTGGCCTTAACCACTAAAGGAAACACTTATTGACAGTGCGTGCGCAGGTTCCGATCTATATCTCTTGTCCACAGATTACGGAATGGAATCTGGAACACTTGGAAATAAACTGCTGTATGTACATACATACAGAAATATAGAGAAAGAGAGAGGGGGGATGACTTACCCAAGTGCAGTGGAAGTGCGTCTGGTCCCTGATGTGATGGCACGAGGAACTACCGCACGGACTGGAACGTCCGAATGTATGGAAGTATGCCTCCGTCACCTGGCACTGGTGCTCGTGTTCCAGGGAGTGTTTCACCATGGTGTTGTGGCAGCTGGAACAGAACACAAGACAATACAGGATTAAATATTGTTCAAATATTTAGGTTAGTATTTCAACTGCTGATATTGACAACAGGACAAGACAAGACAACACATGGTAGCTTTTGACAATGCAGTTTTTTGTTAGAATTCTGATTTTGACAGCTAGTAAGGACTAAAAACAAGTCCTCACTGAAAGACAGGAAGGATTCCTTTATTCAGTAATGGGTAGAGCAAGACTCAATCAGAAGAAATCAAAACAGCGTGGTTATTTGTTAATTTGGTTGACTTTTGAGAACATTCTGTTGAAATGACATGTAGTTCGACTAAATATCTGTAGTCAGTTGGTTTGCATTAAAACTAATCTCAAAGAGTTCCAAAGGAACTTTTGCTAATATCACTGATTATATGTTGAGGGTTTAGAATATGTGAGAATGGAATGACTTCAATTAAGTGTGGTTAGGTTAGATTCAAATTTCAACAATCAATTTGGATATTGTAATTGCTGTAAAACAAATTGAAGTGCCCGAGTGAAAGCGATCCAGAAGCAGAACAAGGAAGTGGAGGACTGACTGCATGGTCCTCCATCTTCTTAGATTTAAACAGAATAGGAAGGTATAAGGACTGGAAAAGATTGACTTGGGACTAGAACAAGTGGAGAGCATTTATGAAGAGGCCAGTTCTACTCTTGGGGTATAGAACTGTGATGACAATGACATCATAACCTACAAAATGAAATGTTCCGAAATGTTGGACTAACCTGTGCGCCATGTTACATCCTTCAGCCAGACAGTGGTAGTGCTTGTTGAAGGCAGAACACTTCTGACATTTGTCGTCTTCATCAGCTCCTCCGTTAAAGGTGTGGATATACTTCCGGCAGACTTCTTCCACCACCAGCTGGTTCTAAGAAGGAAATATACAATTGTTAATGTAAATTGTGACAGTTTGGTTGTAATTAGCATAGACATAAAATACAAGACACGTCATATTCATCCAAATTGAACGATAAATTTGGTAAGCTCTGATATCTCATAACGCATGAAAAGGATAGCCATGCCAAGCAGAATATGTGTGTATGAATGAGATAGCTATATGAACGCCCCGCGTTACATTCTCCGCGTTACAAGCCCTCTCTTCCCTAACGAACTTACAAGTCAAGTAGCATGCGACATACTCGTGTACTATAGCTAGGTTGTCTTCCACACACTTATGTATTTCTGCATTCACTATCTCACTTATACCATTTGGTTTGTGAATAATTGTATTAATTGAAATAATAAGTGATTTGTGTGTACTTCGCATGAAAAGAAACTCCATGAGATTTGTTTTTTGTTCCCAAATGATTTTTACACTTGTCAAAAGCACAGGAAGGCATTTTATTTCAGAAAAGAGCTCACAGCGATGCCTTTGTGGCAGCTGGTGACAGCTTGTTTGTCAAACGAATGTTTGTGCGAGACTAAACGCAGTAAATCTCAGGTATGCCACGTGGGCATAGTTTTGTGCAGTCACGCGCATTGTCTCAGTAACGTATCTACATTATTTAATTCATCTAAGGAATTAGTAGAGTTTTGTTATTAATTGAATAATATGGGATGGTAATTAGCGCCTCCTGTTGTCTATGGGAGAATGAATTTAGTTGTTAATTAGACAATTGATTTTATTAGGTAGTTAATGGCAGAGTTTTTTAGAAAAGTTGACAGTTAATAAAATTATAATGGGTCAGTAGGAAAACAGATTTCATGTCGAATGGTTAACAGCAATATATACTTGAACAGGTACTTTAATCGTAGAAATGAATTTGAATTCTTCAACTTAAAACTATAAAGAAGAAATCTGATTTGAAATATCTTTTATTATACTGTTAACCAAGACATGATGCCATACTGTCAATTCAATAGTTTCCAAGAAATCGAACAAATGCTTAAAACTTTGGTAAAGTATTAGATATCTATTACATAGTTAAATAATATAATTATATTCTCACCAAGTTCTGCTGGTGCTCCAGCACATCTACACCCATATCTTGCGAGGGCTGCAGAGGAATGAGGGGGGGAGGACCGAACAGCCCCCCCATGGAGTTATTATCGTCCATATCTCCCCCCATGAGACTCCCGCTCTTGGGGGAGAGAGACTGCTTCAGCTTCATGGACAGTTCTTCCGGAGACTGTTGGAACATGGAGCTGTGCATCACGGCGGATGGGATGCTGTGGATAAACAAATAATGATTGATTGGAAGAAAGACAAAATGGTATTCCCGCGATTGGGCTAAACTTACAAAGCAATTGCCACTTGGCTGAATTTGTCATAAAATTAGAACTTGATAGATGATTGAGTAGAGATTCTCACGGCCAACAGTATTATAGTGATGGATTTTTAGGTTATTATTCCGTATTGAGCTTTCTTCTCCTTAAGCCAGTGTTTCAGACAGCCTTGCAGTGTCCATCATCAGGGCAAATTGTGGTGAAGAGTGTGTTTATGTGTACAGAAATGATACCGAGTTGCGCGCGTTAATCCTCTTAAAGGCGTTGAACGTTGTCTAAAAAAAGAAGAAAGTGTAACATGTCATAATAACCCAAAAATGTACCACGATATGACAGATGAAGCTATGTTTGAATGCAAGCTGTCTGTAATCTTCTTTTATTGTTGAAAAAATTGTCACAAAAAAGGTTGGGACAGTTTCAAATTCAAGTTTCTTCTTCTTGTGAAGCGCTCTCCTGTCAAAAGTTATCTATCATTGGTGCGGTCTTCACCGTTTCTCTATTATGTCTTCCATCAATGGATTATTAGTTGGACAATGGTGACCTTTGTAGATATTGGTATTTATCTTACCCGTAGTTTAATTCCTGATCCTTCCTCTCGTGCTTCCTCTTGTGGGAGAATAGCTGACTGGAGGAATGCAGCACGTAGTTGCAGCGCGGCCGGATGCAGTGGATGTGATTGCACATCCTGCTGAATCTGAAGCGATAAGTGAAAAACATTAATATCAGTGTAAAGTCATCAATAAGGAATAAAGATAATAAAATACCTCATCAAAAACACCTACATACAAAATTAGTTCACAAGTTATGTAAATGAAACTTTGCACAAAAAACTGTTGTTCTGGGTATTTATTTCAGAACATGTTTGACACCATTCTAGGCATAGGCGACTGCTATTTAGAGCAAAATAAAAAAAATCGTAACAATTCCAGTTTTTAAGGAATGAGACTTTCAATAACAAACTTGTATCTATCTACATATTATTTTGTTTTTAGTAATTTTCTTTTGTTCTTACTGTATTTATTTATAATAATAATAATAAATAATAATAATAATAATAAAAGTTTTATTCCGGAAGGTATGCAGGAGTAGTGCAATGCAATACCTTCCATAATTGATATCAATACATTGTAATAATAATAGTAACAAAATAATAATGAACAGAAATTCATAAGAAATAAATAAATAAGTAAATAATAAAATAAAAAATATATGAAAAAAAAAAAATAATAAAAAAAAAAAAAAAAAAAAAAATAAAGAATGTAAGTAAGAAAATATTAATGGAGTATATTAGGCCTCATTTCTACAAAACGCCATCAAGAGGGAGTCCATCCTGGCAGCGTTAAGATTGATGGGGCCAATAATTTACTCCAATGCGCTTCTATGCTTGAGTTCGGGATCTGACGGGATTCCATGATGAGGTTATTTCTGGAGTTGTTAATCCTTTCCCGCATTCCTGCTACCCTGGTTCTCATAAGGGCTGCAAATCCTGGAACTCGCCCCTCGGTGAACATACCGGAAGCACTGCAGTGCCTGGGAAGACTGAACATCATGCGGTAGGCGTTGTTGTACTGGACCCGAAGCCTTTCCATGCTACTCTTCTTAAAATTGGTCCAGAGCTCGCACGTGTATAGGGTAGTGCAGAACGCCAGGAAGAGTGTCCTTTTTCACTGGTGGACTACAGAGCCGAAATCTTCTACTGAGCATGTTTGATTTCACACTGAGTGCTCGCCTTTGCCTGTCGATGTCGTCGTCATCCATTAGCTTGCTGGTGATGATGTGCCCTAGATATTTGGTTTCTTCTACTACCTTTAGAACCTCACAGTTCAAGAAAGCTGGAGGAATGTTTTTCGGACCCTGCCCGTATCTGATAACCATCAGTGCCGTTTTTAGCGGATTGTAAATCATGTTTGTTTCCTGAGCAAACTCTTCGCAGATATTCAGGAGGATACGTAGCCCTCTTATAGACGGCGTCATGAGTACCATATCGTCTGCATAGCTCACATTATTAAAACACTGTCCTCCGATATGGCAGCCCACCTTAGCATTATTTAATCTATGGGTCAGTTCTTCCATATAAATGTTAAACAATAATGGGGACATGCATCCTCCTTGTCTAACTCCGCTTTTCAGATGAAAAGGTTCGGAAAATCCATCTTTCCACTTTACCAGGTTTTCTTGTTGCCGGTGCCAAGTGTTGAGAATGTGGACGACCTTCGATGGTATACCCCTTTCAACGAGTTTAGTCCATAGTAAGGGGTGATGGACTCTGTCGAACGCCTTACTGAGATCAAGAAAGCACGCGTAAGTAGTTGTTTTCTTTTTTCGATAGTATTCCAACGTTCGTTTTACGCAAAATATCGCTGTATCCGTGGAGCACTCCTTTTTAAAGCCCATCTGATTATCGCTCGTTTTCATGTGGGGTCCAACCTGGTCCAACAGAACACGTTCAAATATTCTGGCGATAGAGGTAGCAATGGAAATCGGTCTGTAATTTTCCTGTAGAGTTATGTCGGACAATTTCGATTTGATAATCGGTATGATTATTGTTTTGGTCATATCTTTAGGAAGGTATCCACTCTTAAGGATGACAGTAAACAACGTTGCGAGTAGTTGCGAAATCGCTCCTCCTGCGTGTTTGACGTGTTCGATGCTCAATCCATCGTGCCCTGCTGATGTCCCAGCTTTCATGTTTCTGATGGCTGTGTTCACCATGTTCACTGTGACCTGGAGTTCAATATCATCGTATTCTGTCAGTGGGGTTTCGTTTGGAAGAGACGGTAGCGGAAGGGGTTTTAGTGGCGAAGTGCAATTTGAAAATGTTGGCGATGTTTTCCGGATTCGTTTCTCCATTTATGTTATTCGGAACTTTACACCGTACATTTAACACTTTGTTTGACTTATTCCAAAAATTTTTAAAGTCCCGTTTATCGAAGTCCCCAGCGATTTTATCCATCTGGAGTTGTATGGAATTATTTCGGCATTTTTTTCAATGCTGTTTTAAAGGCAGCACGCTTTGCCTTTCTATCCTCCGCGATAGGACCTTCGTGTGGTCTCCCATTTTTGATCCAAATATTCATCGCTTGTCTGGATTCTTCGTATTTACCCGCTACATAGTCATTCCATCCACAGACTTGCTTTATATTTTTGGGTGACTCTTTCTCCGAATGCTGAAATAGCAGTGTTTCGTAGCGCGTCTACTATATTCTCGTATAGGTCTTCTATTTGGGCGTCTGTAGGGTTGCCACTATCAATATAAATAATATTTTTTTCCATGACCTTACGTAGATTTTTTTGCGAGCATACATTGTATTTTTCGATATCGCGTATATTTTTCGGATTCCATGTAGCTGAATCCCTTATCATAGGAGCATATACTTCTGTTTTAGGGATTCCTTTTGTCATTAAAGTCAACTCGAGAGCCCGATGATCTGTCCAGTCCATGTCATAATAAATTTTCATATCGAGGATTTGCTTAAAGATATTTTTCGTAACTAGGCAATGATCTAACCAGCTGGTGGTGCTATGCGCGTCACTTATGTATGTGTAGGAATCGTTGGGTAAAATTTCGATGTCGGCACATATGTATTCATATTCTTGACAAAAAGATTTCAGCTCTAGTCCAAAGAGTGAATCGGGATTAGCGTTAAAGTCACCGATAACAATTGTGTTGTATAATTGTTATAAGTGAATAGATAATGTATGATTGGATTTGTTTGGTTTGTTTATAACTAACTAACTAACCATCACGCCGTTTCTCCGCAGGGGTAGGCAGAGAGGACGGACCGCCATATAACTCTGTCTCGGGACACACTCCTTGCTTCATTTACATTCATACATCGTCTCATACATACTCTTCTGTTATTCTGACTTTTCACATGACCCGATTCAAGTATTTGATTTACTTGATCGTGCCATGTCTTTTTCGGGCTTCCTTGACTTCTTCTTCCATTCACTTTCGCATCATATATTCTTTTCACACTCCTTTCTTCGTTCATTCGCTCTACATGCCAAAACCATCTAAGCGTCCCTTTCTTGATCCTATTCATTACGCTCACATCAGCCTTGCATTCTTTCCGGATATCCACATTTTTAATACGGCCATACATGGTTTTAACGCACATATGTCTCAAAGATCTCATTTCCACAGCATTCAGTCTACTTTCATCCTTCCTCTGCCAGTTCCATGCCTCACTGCCGTACATCAGGGTTGGTATAAGCACTCCATTGTGGACTGCTAGCTTCGCTTCTTTGGACAATTTCTTATTTGCGCCAACAGCGTTCAGTCCTCCATTAATGGAGTTTCTGGCATTCACCCTTCTTTCAATATCCTTATCAGCCTTTCCGTCTCTCGTAAACATACTGGTTTGTTTATGAATTGATTAATTTCTTTTAAATGCTCTATGGGATAGTTTACCTGCATTCTCTGTAGGGGCATGGCTCATTCTTCATGTATTTCTTGAATCCATCCCTGGCTAGCTGCTCGTCTTTGATGTGGTAAGTTTTGTGCTTTTCTGTAAATGACAAAAAACTTGACATAAATACAAAGATTCATTAATAATATGGTGCTAGCTATGGAAAAAAATGCAGCTCTGATTCTGCTGTAGCTCCGTTGTAATTCTTTCCTCTTTCCCATAACCAACCCTTGTAATCTTGGAGTAACAATATAAGGAGGAACAGCTAATATTTTTACCAAACCTATATAAATTTGCGTTAAATCACTTTCTCCGGGTTTTTACACCATATACTATGAGAGAGAAAGAGACAAGAAAAGTCGTCACATAATATTGCAGCACTTCTTAGTATTTAGTAAATAAGGATGTTCTTCGCCCGCGCTAATTTCACATCATCGAGTCGCATAAAGTCGCGGGTTCAAACCCGGCGTGCGCAAATAAATTTTATTTTACTTTTTTGAAAAAACACATTTGATTCATATAAAATAATATATACTATATTTGCGGCACGCTCCAGAGTGGTAGATACTCAAGTATCGCCCTGGTGAAAGACCACCGTTCAGAATCGTAACGTTGCTTGAAATGGCTTTAGCCGTTTTCGGTGACCAGATCTGAATAGCCGGGTACTTCCCAAACTTTTTCTTCCCTATCTTCTTCCCCTCCCCCCTACCTTCAGTCTCACAACATATTATTCTCTATAATATATATTTTCAAGTCGTTTTTTGACATACCAAATCAAAGAAATCTATAAATTAGAATCTAGAAGTGTAATCCTCACCCATGTCAGCCTTATTCTTGAAGGTATATCTGCATCCCGGTCTCCTGCAATGGAAGTGAGTGGTCCTCTGCCCCCTGAAGGCGCAGTGGGGGGCGGTGCAGCGCTCGGTGGCCCTGAACCTCTGGAAGCCCTCCTGGAGGATGGCAGAGTCCTTGCGGTGGTAGTTGGCGTGCATTTGCACATCGGAAGTGGATATATAGACCTGGGGAAGATAAAAGTGTTGATTAAAACAATGTGAAATAGTTATTCCTTCTCCTGTTCGCGTTTGGATGAATTTAATACTTTATCCAGTCTTTTCATGATACTTATTACTTTGAATAAGACAGAAAAGCATTAATATTGGTGTAAAAGTATGGAAACAGTTTTAATAGAGACAATATAGAAATGAATAGCTATCAAGATGGATTCGTCAGTGAAGAAAATATGATAGAAGAAGATGTTAAGTTGACCATGCCAGAAAAGCCGAAGAAATGGGATACAGTTCCGCAGAACTGTTCACTCTTGCTAATTTGATGAAAGTCATTCTCTGAAGCATTTTTGAAAGATCTAAGAAACCCATTAGTGCGCTAGAGGAGTTTGACAGTCAGTAGGCGAAAGCTAAGTACTTTGAATAAACATTAGAGAACTTCTAGAAGCTAAAAGATAAGGATGGAGTTTCTGCAACGTATGATATGCCAAACGAAATAGTAGGAAAGTAGATATGATGCGAAGGAAGGAAGTAGAAATGATGGGTTGACGAAGAAGTCGAGGTTAAATCTGACATGCCCAGGTCAAACAGTTTGCGAAAGAGAACTAAGTATTGCTTATGTCATTAGCCTCCGCATTGAAATAGATTATTTTACCTTATCACAGCCATCTTGGATGCAGTGGTAGTGTGTTTGACTCCTGTTGTGAGGGCAGCCAGGTCCTCTCTCGCCGCAGTCATCCAGAGGGGAATAGCGCATGAACCCATGGGCCAAGGATTCGTCCCGTTTCTTGTGCCACTGTGAAATAAACAAATAATATTTTAGTATCAACCAAAAATCGTAATTTTAGCCTGTTTTCTAGGAAACCACCACAGAAAACAAAGAATTTACAATATAATAAATCAAACATATACTTACACAATTTAAAACACTCAATCAAATAATTGTTATTATAGAGTTGATTTATTTGTTACATTATGCAAAAACAAGAGTTCCTCAAGGTTGCGTTCGAGGCCCTTTTTTATTTTGTTGTAACAATATTTTTGAGTTGTTTTACCAATGATAAAGCTACTTCTAAAACTTGAAGTGGTGGTATTGATATTAAACTTTGAATCGAGTAGTTACAATGATAGGTGTAGGTAATATATCTTTTCTAGGATAAAAGTGACGTGAAGTTTTAAATGAGGCTGAAGACTAAGATTGATGGAAAACCTTGTAGCAGCATGGCACCTCCAACACGTCTAAAAATAATAATGTTATAAGATATTCGATGATAGAAATGGTACAAACCTTGAAGTGTCTGATCATCTCTTCCTTCTTGCAGAATACCCTTCCGCTGCAGTCGAGACAGTGGAAATGCTCCCGATACCCAAGGTCTTTGCAATACGAGGAGCCGCATTCAAGAGCTGATCCGTATCTGAAAAAGTATTGAATATTATATTAAATGGGTGCTTATAATGTAACAAAGGGACGAATATGAATCATATTTGTCTTATTGTAAGACACTTAAGTTTATGATATTCAGTTTGTGTTAGTTTTTCAACATTTCGGAGAGCATTGCAGCATCAAGAATCCACCAAACAATCACAAACAAAACTGATAAAACCAAAATTTTGTGTTAGGTTTAAATGTATTTACCTTTTGACGTATCTAGAGTAATCCAATGCAGGAATCGCAGACTGCCTCCTTCCATCAAGTTGACTTAAAGACGCCAAGAGCGCTGAAACAAAGAGAAGAACAAAGGGTCAATTATGATGCTTAAAATAAAATCCTGGCTAAAAGCTAAAGATGTGCGAATAAGTTACATAGAGCCGTTAATAACTTAACACGAGTTTCGTGAAAGCCAACCTCTGAATAACATTTGGAAGAATTAAATAGGCCATTAGTACACAAGATGAATTAAAAAACCAGAAGATCGACCTACATAAGTTGCTAGATCAAGAGGTAGAGAATTCCTAGCTGCAAAACGGCAAGGATGTGTTTTTTTGTTAAAGAATTACGATATGCCAAACAAGAAAGTAGGAAAGCAAAGGTGATGTGAAGGGACGAAAAAGTTGAAGTTAAACCTGGCACTACCCCAGGTCTCACAGATGATGGAAGAGAACAAAGCATAGATAGTGCTATTAGAAGTAACACAAGGTCAATATCAAGAAACAGTTCTATCCAAAACCAACAGGGAAGAGCATCTCCAAAGGCTGTGCAAGGAGAGGTTAAGCTTACTATATACGGAGGCCGCTGAAGCAGAGACATAAATAAGGTACATGTGTCGTGGCAATAGGTCCCCACCTCAGAGCAATAATAAACCAGGAGGGATAGCTTTGCGAAACAGTGCAGTCAGGATTGTTGAATTTTTCCTGACTCGAGCGTGGCTAGAGTTTTCATGCACACATCTTTTTACATCCATTCATAGCACATGTTGACATAAGGTTTTGTTTATTTGTATAGCTACTTTTTCACACTATTGTTTTCAACAAAAATATAGGATTAACCCCAAAAACCGTTGAGTTATGCCGCATAACTAAATGTAGTGGGCGGAGTCGTCGGAGACGCGGGAGACGGAAAACATGCTTATATACATAAAAGTGGTGCGATATTATGTGACAATTTGTCTTGTCTCTTTCTCTCTCACGGTTTACGATGTGAAAACCCGGATAAAGTGATTTATGGTAAATTTGTATAGGTTCGGTAAAAATATTTAGCTCTCTCTACATATATATTCTTACTCCCCTAGTATTCTACTCTTAGTCCCCAATCCGATAGAACAAGGAGAAGAAGATTAGAAGATGGGTAAGAGGAGATATTAGAATAGCGCTAAAGATGAGATATATATATATATATATATGCATATATTTTTTGTATTTAAAGAAAGACAAACATTCCCGGGTTACGAATAACCAGAAAATATTTTAAAAACCCCTACTGCCATCATAAGAAGCGGAAGATGTTGCTTGTGCAATGATGTAGGACTTAGCCAGCAGAGGAATTGAACGCACGACGCCCGGGTGGGAATCCGTCGCGTTTGTCCACTCAGCTACCGACCGGTCTCATATTTACACAGGCTACTGATATTCTGTAAAGATTATACAGCATCCGTATTTAGACTATCCGAGGAGATAATTAACAACTCCGCCAAAGAACAAGAATCTAGAATAAGTGTTGCAATGCTGTGTTAATTTGTTTAATGGATTTAGCAGATGCCAGCAATTAGACATTCTCTAGCAAATGTGGAAAATGCTCGAGAACTTAATGAGAATGGACGAAGTGTTAATTGACTACTCATGCAAAGACAAACAGCACTAGTTTTTGAAAAACAATTCAATTATGTTCCGTGGCCATCGAGAAAATGATCTATTTGGAGATTAATGCAAAATGGCCTCTTTTAATAACTATATTTTATACAAGAGTGAGATAATAGTTATTCAAATCGGGTCACCAAAGATATCAGCAAAATTAAAGATCAACACTTTTAATTTACTAACCGACCGGTTAGTAGCCTAATTGATAAATGCGTAGGCTTCCCACCCAGGCGTCGTGGGTTCAATTCCTCTGCTAGCTAAGTCCTCCATCACTGCACATGCAACATTTTCCGCTTATTATGATGGCAGTAAGAGTTTTTAAAAATATTGTCAGGTTATTCGTAACCAGGGAATGTTTTGTTTTTCTTAAAAAAAAATCCTTTGACTGACAGTTACTTGCCAGACGAAAGACGAAATGGATTGGATGCAATAGAAATAAGATCCCTGAGGCGTGTGTGTGGTAAAAGCATTTACGACCTACGAATGTGGAGACCCGAAATGAATGTAAGACCGATGTGAGTTTGAACAAGAAAAAGAAAGGAACACTCGGTTGGTTTGGATATGTATGGCGGATGCACTCTCAAAGGATAGCCAGGAGAATATATCACGCGCAAGTGAATGAAAGAAGTCGAGGACGTCCGAGAAAAACAAGGTAGCATCGTTTTTTTCTCAAATCAAATGAATCAAGAATAAGAATGAAACAAAGAGTTTTTTAATGGGAATAATGCACAAGCGTGAGGCTAAAGAAAGTGGGAGGGAGAGATGGGGAAGAGGAAGGTTCCAAAAGTACATGGTTGTTCAGATCTGGTCACTAATCACGCGAAATGAGACTTGAAATTTTAAACAAAAAAATATCAGGAGTGCGTGCTAAAGAGTTGTATGGCGTTCCATCCAATCTCTATACCTCTACGGGGAATTGACGTGGTTGTTAGTTATTTAGTTAGTTAGTTAGCCTAACAACAAAAGCCGGATATAAGTCATAATAAGATAATATAACTAATAATGCATTATTAAGAATTTCTGAAGCCGGAGGAATTTCCCTTGAACTTTGGCTCAGTACGCAAGTCCTCCCGCACTCCCACGTATCCGCCAAACTCTCAAAAACTAACGATCATCCAATACAATGCAAAATCCTAATTACATAGTGCGATGAAAACGGAAACATGATGTCATCAAAATCCAAATACCACGATTCCTTCAAATTTATACTACCACGAACGAATGGATTTCTTAAAAATTGATTCATCGAACGGTCTATCGAAGACGAAATAACAAAACAATAAAAACGAGTCTGAAAGTACATATTAATACTGTAAAACGTATGCCGTACACTGCTTATGGTATTATCCACGTGCTAGTTACAAACAAAAGTGCTGCTATCTTTGATATTCAAAGAGAACTATTGATGTAGAAGATAAAATATCAAATTTTATAAATTACCTACAATTCGTTATAATCATTGGTTCTCTTTGAATATCAAAGATGGCAGCACTTTCGTTTGTAGCTAGCACGTGGATAATTCCATAGGGAGTGTACGGCAGACGTTTTAGCGTATTAATAATCAGACAACAAGCGGGTAGATATTTGTGGTAACTGGTAACAACAATTCAAATTAACCCCACGTTTGTAGGTCATTTAAACTATTAAACAACGGTCAGAAACCTGAAATAAAACAATTATTTAATTGTACAAACTAATATCGTATAAATGACTAGCTTTAATACCCGGTTTCACCCGAGAACATTGAAAATTGTTAAACAAACAATATGGCTTACTTTATTTATTGAAATTGAAATTAAAATTTTAAACGTTCATATACCATGATTGGAATAACATTGCGGGCTGAAAATAGTCGTATTGGCTTTAAAAAAAACGACAGAAAAAGCTGTGCAAGTTTCACGAAGCCAGAGCTCACTGTTAAAGTGTTTTTGCGGGTTTCAGTGAGAGATTTTCCGTATAGTATTTAAAAACATTTATGAAGCATATGTTTTCAATCTCTACATTTCTAAGGTCTCTATCGAGTCATGAATAATCATCAGTTGAATCGACAAACAAATTATGCAATTTTTTTATTCAATATCATTCGATATTTAATGTATTATCAAGTATTTTGTATTTATTACACAACAATGCAACAATCAGCACGTTTCAATATCGGAGAGAATACAACAATACTAATTACTAGCCATGTCTAGAGTGTTTGGTTAAAAGGAGATTTTTAAATTGGTTTTGTTACAAATATCATTGTTTCCTACGTTCCTTACAAGTAGTAATATAAATAAATATAAAGCAGTAAAGTGTTAGATATTAATAAATAATATCAAATCATATACATTTATATTTATTGTTTTTATTTATTTATTATTTTACTTGAACATACATTTTTTTTTATTGTTTGGTATATTGCCCATCCCACTAGGCATAAGCCTGTGTTGGGATGACAATTTTCAAAAGTGTTTTTTTAGCTACATAGTAACATGTTAATATCGAAAATATAGTACATGCATAATAAATAAATAAAAATAATATAATTAAATGACAAATTTGAAGATATAGAATCTACATATTAAGAACTAAATTAGACTTAGTTTTTAAGGTGATTGCTTTAAAAGGATCTTTTGGTTTGTATGTTTCTGATGGTGCTGGGCAGAGAATTGAATTGCTTAATGGCGTTGTACTTAAAACTTAAATTATTTAATATATGCTATATATATTAAATAATATATATAGTATATTTGTGGCACGAGTGGTAGATACTCAAGTATCGTCCTGGTGAAAGACCACCGTTCAGAATCGAAACGTTGCTTGAAATGGCTTCAGCCGTGTTTGGTGACTAGATCTGAATAGCTAGGCACTTCTCAACCTTCCTCTTCCCCATTTTCCTCCCCTCACCTTTAGCCTCGCGACATATACCAATTGGGGATACCATAGTCACACTGGCTTTAGACGGTTGGGAGCAGTTGGGACTCTTGTGTGATAAAAATAAATCAAAATCTATAGAACGGTGAGTTGTGGCTTCATGAAATTTGCAGAAAGTCCGAATCAGTGTTTTTCAAAGTGAGTGACATCGCCCCCCCCTCCTGGGGGGGTTGTAAAGATCGGGGGGGCGGTGGATTTGACATCCACTAAAATCAACTTGCGGTGTGCAAAGTATTAGAATCTTTCAACAATCGACGCCATTACATCAGCAAGTTGTTGGTTATGTTAGGTTAGGTAAGGTTAGGTAAGGTTAGGTTGGGTATTGGCCCAGCTGATGAATGATCAGTGTGGGGCCCTGCCGCGACCCATAATGAGGTCATTAAACCTGGCTAAATAACACAACGCGAACATTAGCGTATCTTTGTGTCGTTGGATACATCAGTTATACAGGATGTGGTCTAAAGAAATCAATTATTTATAATCAATAACCAATAATCAGCAATCAATAATCCGTAATCAATAATCAATAACCAATTATCAACTATAAATAATAATCAATAATCAACAGTCAAGAATCAATAATAATTATCAAAATTAATTGTCGATAGTCAATTGTCAGTAATCAGTAATCGTTCATAGATTTTTTGCTAGAAGAGATAAATCGATAAAAATGTGTTGTTGGCGTGTCCGTGTGCCCGAAGTAAGATCAATTGAACGTATTTATGCAGAAAGCATCCAACCCCAAAAAGATGAAACTAAGAAAGGGCGTTTGAAAATATGACGATAAAAAAGCATTCATATGCGTAATCGGTATTCGTAAAGTGAATATAAATGTTTTTTTCTTAATAAGCATTACTATAAATATGTAATTAAAATCTATCAATGTTTTTATTAAATAAAAATGCATTTCTTATGTTATCCCACATTTATAATGTTTTTAAGCTTCAATTTATGTCAAATCTGCAATGTGCGTTAGTAAAAAAACAATATTACCAAAAATTTATTGCATTTGGAGCTTGGATGTTTTCAGCAGATATAAATCTTGTATTTATTTTTCTATATATATATATATTTATATATGTATATATTTATTTTTTTACGTGAATACCGCACAAGAGTCTCAACTGCTCCCAACCGTCTAGAGTCAGTGAGACTATGGCATCCCCAATACGGGTATATTGTGAGGCAGAAGGTAGTGTGGAAAGGAAGGATATGAGGAAGGGGGGGGGGTCGGAAAGTACCTAGCTATTCAGATTTGGTCACAAAACACGGCTAAAGCCATTTCAAGCAACGTTTCAAATCTGAATGGTGGTCTTTCACCATGGCGATACTTAGAGTATCTACTACTCTGGAACGTGCTGCAAATATACTTTTTATTGTTTTATTTGAGTTAAATGTGTTATGACACAAATTAATTAAATAAAAGTTATTGGCGCACGTCAGGTTTGAACCCGCGACCTTTGGATTAGTAGTCGAGCGTCTTACCACTCGATCATGGAGGCCGTCAAACAAGTATAACGCGATTTTGGCAAATTGTGGGTTGGACGCTTTCCGCATAACTAAGTCCTATTTGTCCTTACTTCTGCTGAAACCGAACATTTTCACAAATCTTAATCCTTTCTTGAAGGGATTATCAATTTCACGGTCCCGTCTGAGGCCTAGGAGTCGAAGGATATTGCGTTAATCGGTGACATTTATTTATTGTCGGTATTATAATATACGGTATAAATATTCGACGGCCTCCATGGTCGAGTGGTAAGACGCTCGACTACGGATCCAAAGGTCGCGGGTTCAAACCCGGCGTGCGCCAATAACTTTTATTGATTAATATGTGTCATAACACATTTAATTCATATAAAAATAATAAAAAAAGTATATTTGCGGCACGTTCAAGAGTGGTAGATACTCCAAGTATCACCCTGGTGAAAGACCACCATTCAGAATCGAAACGTTGCTTGAAATGGCTTTAGCCGTGTTTGGTGACCAGATCTGAATAGTTTCCCGACCTTCCTCTTCCCAACCTCCTTCCCCTCCACACTACCTTCAGCCTCACAACATACCTCATTTGGGGATGCCATAGTCTCACTGGCTCTAGTCGGCTTAAAGCAGTTGAGACTCTTGTGCGGTATTCATATAAAAAAATAAAAAATATATATTTAAATATATATATATATATATATATACATTATGAACAAATTTAATAAATCTTATTTTTTTAATTACCTCTAGCTTTCTGTACTTAAGTTCGTATACAGTTCGGTGGATAAATATATATATAGGTACTTCTATATCAGCAGACGTATTTTTGCATTCGCAAACCTCCAACCAGTTTGGGCTTAAGCCAAAGGACACCATCGGGAGGGATGGGGAGGGGGAGGGGGGAGGGTCAAGTGACACAACATAAGGTATTCAGGAAGTTCCCTAAATATCACACCTCAAAATACTTAAGGACATTAATAAACGAACTTAGCCCAAGTGAATAGTTAATATTTTCAAACGTAACCTAACCTTGTTATGATAGAAAATCTTACCTGATCATTCTTATTAAAGATAAATAATAAAATAAAATAAAAGTGAATAGTTAATATTTTCAAACGTAACCTAACCTTGTTTTGATAAAAAATCTTGCCAGATCATTCTTATTAAAGATAAATAATAAAATAAAATAAAAGTGAATAGTTAATATTTTCAAACGTAACCTAACCTTGTTATGATAAAAAATCTTGCCAGATCATTCTTATTAAAGATAAATAATAAAATAAAATAAAAGTGAATAGTTAATATTTTCAAACGTAACCTAACATTGTTATGATAAAAAATCTTGCCAGATCATTCTTATTAAAGATAAATAATAAAATAAAATAAAAACTGAAATATATTAAACAGTTTGATGCCTTCGGAAAGCGAAACAGCTGTTACAATGCATAACTGACATCGCATTTGATTTTTTACTAGTGTATCTATCTATTAAATAAATAATATATTGGAGATTATAAAATTTGTAAATACGAAAAATTATAAATAAATAAAAAACATATCTGCCAAAATAACTAACGAACCATCACGCCGTTTCTCCGCAGGGGCAGACAGAGAGGATGGAGACAACTCTGTCTTGGCACACACTCCTTGCTACATTCACATTCATACATTGTCTCATACATACTCTTCTTTTATTCTGACGCTTGACATACAGAGACTCGAGTATTTGATTCACTTAATCGTGCCACATCTTCCTCAGGCCTTCCCGACTCCTTCTACCATTCACTCCCGCGTAATATGCACTCCTTACACTCCTTTCTTCGTCCGTCCGCTCAATAAGTCCAAGCCATCTAAGCGTCTCTTTCTTAATACGAATCCGAATTCTAAATAATACGTAAGTGGCTGCCTACCGAATAGTCTACAGCTGAAAACTTATGCAGCAATAATACGAAAACAGAAATTTTAATCAATTATTAATTATCACAATTGCAAAAAAAGCTGGATATAATTTTGAAAACCATGTGAGTTTAAGTGCCCAGTACAAGGAGGTATATTCCTGTTCAGGCTGTGGGCACACTGGTATATTGAGGGTATAAGAGTATATATTATGTTAAAAGGACATCGGGAATATGCACGATTCCCAGAATGTCCCATTTACCTCCCAAACATCGGCTTATTGGGAAATAAATCTGGGTGGATGAATTCCATCGGACTTTCTCAACAAGACACACAACTTTTATCTTTTACAATTAAACTCCACACAGGAGAAATTATTTCTCTCAGGGCCTATGTCATCTTTGGAGAAGCTGTGTCGAGGGTCTTTTTGAGGAAAGAAGGAGTAAAGCTGGGTCTTGAAGAGACCTATGGCGAGTTGAATTTTTACAAATTTCATCCCGTGATTTTTGTAAAAACATTTTGATAAACAATTTGACCGGCTAGTAGCAGAGTAGATAAGCGTGTAGGGTTCTCGGGCCCAGGCGTCATGGGTTCAATTCTTGAAATAACAATATATGGAGGGATAGCTAATTTGTTTTACCCAACCCATCCGAAATTGTAATAAATCACTTTTTCCGAGTTTTTACATCGTACACCATGAGAGAGAAAGAGACAACAAATTTCTTGGACCGCTTCTATATACTGTCGTAATGATCTTAAGTTGGCTATTTTCGCTGGTTAACGGCGGGACTCCGCCCACATTTTTTATTTTGCCACTAAACTTGACACAACTAAACGGTTTTTTAGGTTATATGCTATATTTTTGTTGATAAAAATACTGTGAAAAAGTGGCTATACGAATACACAAAAACATTATGTCGATATGTGATATGAATGGATGTATAAATACCGTAGCCTTAGTCTTAGCCACGCCCATTTGCGCCGAGTCATGTTAAAATCATCAAAAACAAGTCCAAAACTGACTTCACTGCCTTGGCTTGGGCTACCTCTTGTATACTCTAAGGTTCAATTCCTCTGCTAGCTAAGTCCTCCATCATTGCACAAGCAACAATTTCAGCTTATTATGATGGCAATTGTAGGAATTCAAATATTGTCTGGTTATTCGTAACCCAGAAATATTTGTCTTTCATAGAAAATAGAAGACGCACTATTCATTATACATACGCCAAAAATCATTTTAGATTAAGTTAAGAAAAGTAATTTACGTAGAATTGACATTTTAAAATTTAAAAAAACCACTTTCTATAAAACCACGGGTATTATTTTATTTTTTATGACCAACCGCTTTCTTTTAGCCTAAGCATCATCAGGGTACAAAATTAAACTAAACAAAAAATACTAAGTGTGCTTTTATGTTTAAATACAGAGGGAGAACAAATATAAAATAAAATAACAAAACAATGAGAAAATAATACAATAACATTTAAATTATAACAAAGGAACAGAGAGAAAGAGACAAAACGTCAACAGAGAAGGTGATTAAAGAATAGTGATAGTTTTTATGAGTTTACAGGAAATTATTTTTTAATTTTTAAAAATAATTCACTTTAAAAATCGATTATTATGTAAGGTTTCAGTTGAAACTAACTGAAAAGGTAACCTTTTCACCGAGATAATATAATACATCACATTCAGTGTGAGCAAGGGATTATTTTATAGAGTGTCTGGGATATAGCGTGCTTTATACGTCTTTTTGCGCCATTAAGCAAAGTATTCGTTACCCGTCGTATCTCCCTCCGCGAGCTCCTCTGATTTTTTCTTTTTTAATTCGCCATCTTTATGTCCGCCACCTTTTATCCGAGCTTAGAGTATTGCACACTGTATCGGCAGAGAAAATTGACGGGAATACGTGGGCTGTATGCATGTTGATGAAGCAAGATTAGTGTGTCAGAACGGTAAATCTTTGCTAGCCTCTACAAAGACACTAAAAATTCGACAATGTCGGTAGTTTAGTTAGTCTAAGTTAAGCACGTTTAGTCCACGCGAGCTGTTGTTCTTTCGTTGGCGATCTGCAGTCATGCTCGAGAACAATTCCAAATTGAAGTGATTGCCTTTTGGATTCTGGGGTGACAGGGTGGAGTGACACACCCTCATCTCATCCCCCGTCACGATAGAGTCTAGAAAAGCTTCTCCCTCCTAAAAGTAAACAATCGGATGACCGCGCGGATCTTGCACGGACGGGAGGTGGCGGGAGTGCGCGACGACCTCTCCATCGGAAGAATTTACTGTGACTGAACAAAATGGCCGATAAAAATTTTGCCCAGCCTCAGGAGCCCTTGTAACCTTACTTTATGACCCTCGTAGTACTACACAAATTGTTAAAATAATTAAAAACATATTCTTTTAGAATTCTTTCGAAGTCGGTGAGGTCATTGTGGGATTTGCAAGTTTGCCCTGGGATTTGAAATACCTCAATACGGTACAGTTATGTATGCACCAAGAAAATCAATGCTAATACAACTACCTCTCGGCAATATTCCTTGGTCTCTAAGTGACCAGGATCTCGACGCAATCAGAAGTCTAGTGTCCAGTGTCCAGCGAGAGAGCAATGGATGAGATAGTAATGAGGATAATGCAGCAGGAAGGTTATATCAGCCGTAATGACAATGCCCACTTGGGAGTTGGGAGGACCTCCAATCAGGAGTGTGTTCCTCCCAGAGGAACTCCGGGATTTGTACCAGCGTAGTGAGGAGTGACTGATGCAACTTGCCTACTTTCAATTGTTTCTGGGGGACAATCGAGCCAGTTGATGCACGGGGCAAAGTCCAATTAAGAAATAATTTAAACTAACAAAAGGTTGTGCATTTAGTACACTCTGAAACGATGTAGACTGTACAAATTATAAATTTTACACATTTCAATGATTGACGATATTTTGTTTTGTGGATATTTTAATGGTCTCCGTTAAACGTTGATTCTAGGCTCGTTTCAGCTTTTGAACAAATTGTGACCAGCTGACAGGCATAACAACACGACGTTATGTTCGGCTGATCACAATTTGTTAAAGAGATGAAACGGACGGACAATTGGCGTTAAACGGGGACCGTTCAAATATAAAAGAAAGCAAAATGGCGCTAATTATTCTAATGTGAAGATGTCAAATGTGACGATATCAAATGTGACGATGTCAAATGTGACGATGTCGAATGTGACGACGTCGAATGTGACAATGTTGAATGTGAAGGTGTCAAATGTGACGATGTCGAATGTGACAATGTTGAATGTGACGGTGTCAAATGTGAAGATGTCAAATGTGATGATGTCAAATGTGACGAACCTTTGGAACTTGGCAGAATGACGAAGGTGACGACATCGAATGTGACGAATTCGCATTTGACGACGTCAAATTTGACGATCTCAAACGTGACGATGTCAAATGCGACTAAAGTTTGAAACGTTGTAGAATGTCGAAATGGGCCATATCGAATGTGACAATGTCAAATGTAACGATGTCAAATGCGACGAATGTTCTAAACATTGAAGAATGTTGTGACGATGTCGAATTTGACGATGCCAAATGTGACGACGTCAAATGTGATTTAAAGTCCGGATAAGAAAACAGAATGTAGGTATAAAAAAAATACATTTCTGATGCAATGTATTTTTTTTATTACCTATTTTGCCTCAATCTTCCCCAGATCGGCGGAGCGAGCGTATCAGCGTATGCGACACATTAAGCGCAGACGCAGCTTGTAAAACGGGATAATTCCGTGCGCGGCGGTGATGGAAGCTGGCTGGACCCATCGCCGCCGGTTCACAGCGTCTCTTCTCACGACAATTGCTGTGATTATGATTTACTAGTGTGAGACTATTCGTGCGAGTTATGCCAATGCACGAGATCAACATTGATACGTTGTATAATACATCTGTAGGATAACGGATAACGGATAACGGATAACGGATAACGGATAACAGAGTGAAAAGGGAATTTATGGAATGAAAAACCGTTGAAATTTTCAGTAAAATGCTCTTTCAAGGTAACCAGAGTGGTAAATCCTGAAAACGTTGCTTGAAATAGATTTAGTCGTCTTTGGTGGCTAGATCTGAATAGCCAGGTACTTCCCAACCTTCCTCTTCCCCATTTCCTCCCCCTCTACTACGAATCAAAAGATCGCGGGTTCACGCCCGGCGTGCGCAAATAACTTTTATTTAATTAATATGTGTCATAGCACATTTCATTCATATAAAATAATATAAGTATATTTGCTGCACGTTCCAGAGTGGTGAAAGACCAACATTCAGAATTGAAACGTTACTTGAAATAGCCAGGTAGCCTTCTCACTACCTTCAGCCTCACAGCATACCCCAATTAGAGATGCCATAGTCTGGATCTAGACGGTGGGGAGCAGTTGGGACTCTTGTACGGTATCCACTATAAAACATATCCCAATTGGGATGCCTAGTCTCACTGGCTCCAGACGGTTGAGAGCAGTGAAAAAAACCTTCTGAAAAGTATACATAAATCGACTGGATTGTTGCTTAAAATGGCTTTAATCGTATTTGGTGACCAGATCTGAATAGCCAGGTCTTTCCTAACCTTCCTCTTCTTCTCCCCGCAACATACTCCGATTGGAGTGCTATGGTCTCACTGGCTCCAGGCGGTTGAGAACAGCGAAAAAAACCTTCTGAAAAGCATAATTAAATCGACTGGCTTGGAGCTGAGTTGCTCAAAGCGTCGGGTTCGCATCCAGACGTCGCAGGTTCTTAGCTGAGTAAGGTTAAGTGCAAGGTTAGTAGCTGAATGGGTAAATGCGTCAGGTTCCCACCCAGGCGTCGTTGGTTCGATTCTTCTACCAGCTATTGCACCTCTATCATTGCACAAGCAACATTTTCAACTTCAAATTATGGCAGTAGGAGGAATTTAAACGTTGCCAGGTGTAACCAGAGAATTATGTTATCTGCCGCCCCTACAGCGCGCATCTAGTCAGCATGTTTAATTTGGATGGGGTTTAGTTAGGTTAGGTTGCAAATAGTTGATACTTTTGGTATTTGAACGTCTCGCTGTTATCTGGATGCCCCTAAGGGGAGCAACTAGTTGGCGTGTTTAGAAACGCGTGGAATTCGGCTAGAAATGTATCCGCGTTTGATTGGCTAGCTTCCTTATTAAGGCCATTCTGTGCATTGCATTGAAGTACTGTACTGCTCGTAAAAGGGGGGAAGCGACGGTTATGGCTACACACTATTCATAAAATATTAATACTTTTTTAGTTGAATATCTTTTTATAAAAATCCATTCTTGTAAAAATGCATCACTACTTCGGCTTCGACTAACTAACTAACCATCACGCCGTTTCCCAGCAGGGGTAGACAGAGAGGATGGACCGCCATATAACTCTGTCTTGGCACACACTCCTTGCTTTATTTACATTCATACACCGTTTCATACATACTCTTCTGTTATTCTGACTCTTCACATGAGCCGATTCAAGTATTTGATTTACTTGATCCTGCCATGTCTTTCTTGGGCGTCCTCGACTTCTTCTTCCATCCGGCTTCGACCGACTTTAAAAAAGAGTCACTTTGCAAAAAAATGTTTTTGTTTTATTTATTTTATATTAGTTACTTTTACGTTAAAGCTTACAAAATATCTAATTATTTAATTTTCTATTTTCTTACAGGTTATTTTGGATTTATTAATTGGCATAATTTGGATGGTTTTCGGCGGCGCATTACAACATTTCATCCCTTTATAAAGTAAGCTATTTTGTGTATTGGTTTTATTCTTTTTGGTCTGATTTCTTTGCATGTCCTTGTATTATGTTTGTGAATATCAACATTGTAAATAATTTTGTCAGAAAAATATGTTGGTAATAAGTTGTTCTTCATTTTATGTATTAATATGAATGTGTTTAATGTAAGCATCTGTTTGCGCAAATTACTTATTATTTTAGACAACACAACTATCTCCATTTATGTACGTCTTCGCGTAAGCGAGTAAGCGAAGTGCCATCTCATTCTTACCCGAGCATTCAACGCTACTAGCAAGTACGGAACGCAGTCCGATCCTGCATCTATTCCGTTTGTACACACATATTCTTTGGATGTCTATCTTTGTCGTACATGATGATACATGACCGATATTTGAATGATGAATTTACTGGTAACGCGAGTGTGCTTGTTACTTGCCACGTTTTGTGTTAATATTCTAAGGCTATTACGTGTCTATATATTTGTAACGTCATTGGTCCCAACAACGATATTTTAAATTGATTAAGTGAGGAATTAAAGATGTCTGCCGACGCTGCATAATTATTTCCCTGCAATAGCAATCTAGGCAATGACGATTACATTTGGTAGTTGTTTAAGAATTACTGCACTGAAAAATGATGTGCCCATAACCGCTGTATTCCCTCATCCTGCACAGTGGCGGGCAGTATAGCGAGGGGAAAACTGGGGCTGGCCGGGGGCAAGAAGAGGGGGGGGGACTACGCTCGACCAATTTAAACAAATCAGTTTTTATTAATACGAAAATCGTTGTAAACAATTACCGACAATTGTGGCATCCACTCTCCAGATTCTCATTCCATAGATTGATGCCCTCAGGAGGTAGGTGAATGTATATACGCTCGGTACTTGAACATTCAATACTACACGATCTACACATATCGTGTATGTTCGCTGTATGTCACTTCTTGCGATACTAATGCCATTTTGAATCTAGGAGAAAAGTTCTATGGTGAAAGGACTCGTGTTTACTGTGCGTCACTTCTTGAAACTCCAGTACCATCTAGAAGAAAAGTTCTATGTTGAAAAGACTCGCCAAAAAATTTTTTTTTTTGTCAAATGAACTTATTGGGAATTGATTTTGGAAAGTTTTCACCAGCTTAAATGATTTTTGTCATTCTTTACGACTCTAACAAAATTTTGTTCAGGCTTTGACTTGAATGGTCTTTCTAATGTATGTTTTTGTCCTATTTTTGTCATTGTTTCATTTAATATTATGTATATGCTGTTCTTTCTCTGTTAGTCTTTATTTCCCATTTCGTGTTATGTATTTTTTTATAATTGAATAATGGTCCGTTAGCATATAAATAAATGACCATCAGCCAGAATCAAAATGTAGCTTAAAATGGCTTCAGGTATGTTCGTTCAGTGCTAAAATATAACTAGCCAGGCACCACTGAAGAGATAAAACCATAGAATTGTGTTTTGGGCGTTTTCATGTACCTGAAATAAACTCGATTTTACTTTAGTTATACTGAAATTGATTAATAGATTTACTTTCAAATCGGTGTAGATCACAATAAAATAATATTTATTTATAAACTAACGGACTATTCTCCAATCATAAAAAAACACATAACATGAAATGAGAAAAAGAGCAACAGAGAAAGAACAGCACATACATAATATTAAATGAAGCAATGATAAAAATAGGACAAAATATACACAAGAAAGAACATTTAAGCCAAGGTCAAATCAAAGTTTCGATAGAGTCGTAAAGAATGATAAAATTCATTTAGACTGGTACCAAAAATTTCAAAACCATGGCTTGAGTTAACAAGTATCGACATTCTGAACAGTGGAGAATAATACCAAATAATTAGTAGAATGATGATTGAGGAACAGCAATTCATTGTTTCTGAGTTTACGGCAAGGAATGTGGAACTGGATAAGTTGCAACAAAGAAGTTGAGTTCAATTAATATGTTTGAAAATGCAAATTAAATCAAAGCCTTTCCTACGCTTTTCTAATGATGACATTTTCATTAATTGTTCAATTTTATCATATGAATAATCTCCTTTTTTTCGCCCTAATCTCCATGCAATTCCGCGTAAGAAGCGATGTTGTACGGATTCAATATGATGAATATGAACGGTATAGAAATTCGACCAAATGACACCAGCATATTCTAGATGAGGGTGAACAAATAAGCAGTTAAGAGTTTTTTGGGTCTTTAAATTCTTAAATTCACAGGCAATGCTATTGATGAAGCCAAGGAGTTTTAGTGATTTATAAGCTATATTTTGAAAGTGGTCAAGAAAAGTAAGATTACAGTGTAGAGTGACACCAAGATCTTCAATAGAACTGACGGTAGATAGGAATAATATGCTAATTGTTGAGAGCCCCTGATTTAAAAGAAATGTTGACGACCACTGAACAATTTCCACAGAAATCTCCGTCCAGTAGTGATTTGTCCACTTAGGTATTCATGGAGGCATCCTACATCAAGTACCATAATATAATATGAAAGGATGCGGGTATTAAACGCAGTGTGACACCAAAAATACTCCTTAAAATATCCGGCTCGAAGGACCAATTTTCTTCGCGCGAACAAACGAGTATTCCCGCTTAACAGAACTGCCACATAATGACCGTATGAATAAGGATCATTTTCCTTTACAAATCGCTCATAAAAGGATTTTTTTAAATTACTCCACTGTAGAACTGAATCAATCGAAATTCAAAGCGAGGGATTCTGATCCGGGATTGTATGGATTTCACAAGACAGTGGGGTGTTAATCCCGTGATGTTTGCGGGGTTCACGTACAATAAAATTTGTTTTTTCCTGTTCTTTATTATGTTGAGTTAAAATTAAAGTCGTGAAAAAATGCGTTTGAAAAGAAAGTTTATGCAAAGCACTCATTGTGCACTTATTAGACGACGGCTTTTTACTATTCAGGGTTCAATGACACACAAATATTAATCTAAATGTCGGTCTGTGAAGCGTAGTGATCTACGCATCTGATTTTGGGTCGGGAGGTTGTGGGTTCAACTCCTACCACATCGAAATAACGTACATTTTTATTTCATAAAGGTAGGCGTTTTTAACCTGGTGTTTTTGAGGTTAATTGCTGAGTTTGGATGACTAACAAACTAACCAACTAACCATCACGCCGTTTCCCCGCAGGAGTAAGCAAAGAGGACGGACCGCCATACAACTCTGTCTTGGCACACACTCATTGCTTCATTCACATGCATACATCCTCTCATACATACTCTTATTATTCCGTTATTCTGACTCTTGACATGGCCTGACTTGAGTATTTGATTCATTCGGTCGTGCCATGTATTCCTCAGGCGTCTCCGACTTCTTCTTCCATTCACTTTCGCGTCAGATATTATTTTCACACTCTAGCGTCCTTTTTTTAATCCTATTCACTACGCTTACGCCAGCCTTTCATTCTTTCCGGATATCCACATTTTTACCGCACGTACGCCTCAAGGATCTCATTTGTACAGTCTACTTTCATCCTTCCTCTGCCAGTTGCGTACCTCACTGCCATGTAACAGGGTTGGTATAAGCACTCCATTGTGGACTGCTAGCTTCGCTTCTTTGGACAATCTTATTGGCGCCAACAGCGTTCAGTCCTACATTAATAGAGTTTACCGCATTGACCCTTCTTTCAATATCTTGAGTTTGGAGGATCTTTAAAAAACAGTTTTAGAGCTGTCAACGGCCCTCTACGCTGCCGAGAAAAAAATAGTATAGTACAACACAAACTGACGATTAATTATTTAAAAAATACAGTTCTTACACTTAACCCTTGTGACTGAAGAAAATTACACCTTTTCAAAATTGATATGAAGGTTTCTTTTACAGTATATCATTTGCTGAAGTTTGCTTGACCACTTTTATGACGTAATATATTTCGACTCACTTCAATACTTGGGGAAGTGGATAGGAATTTCACCCAGTACCATCTTTTCTTGGGGTTTTTAATAAAATAGGTGATTAAAAATAGTATTAAGGATACAGGTGATGTATTTTGAACACAACAGTACGTTATATTTATTATTTAAAATAAGATAAAATGATCAATAAATACGAACAAGCTTCAAAAAATCATATAAAACACACGAAGGTACCCGGGTACTCTTTCAGTCATCAGAAGTTTTAAATTATACTTATTCGTTTTCCGCTCACATACCACCCTCCACATATCCAACGGTTATGTTCAATTGTTTATTTTCACTATTGTGGAGAAGTCAGGAAGTTTCAGCCGGTTAGACTTACTGGAATGTTTAAAAAAATCTATGTTGAAAACCGAAGAGGGTACCCGGGTACCCTTTCAGTCACATAAAGGTTAAATAGATTTTTTTATCGATTTTTGATATCGCCTTTTTTGTGACTAGATATTATCAATATCCGAGTCCACTGTCTTCCAATATGTATTTATCGTTCAAATATTATATCACCAACCATGACGGCGATGCGGCAAAGACAAGACATAATAAATAACATGTGGAAACTGTGATGAAACTCACCGGCTGGGGATAATTTCGCTCGCAGTTCACCACCCGAAGAATCCTCGTTCTCCATAGAAGCCTGTGGCTTGGAAAATATGCCCTGAAAGAAAAAAAAACACGTTATTATACAAAGATATTTTATGTATTATTACTATTTAATTAATGTAATCAACTGAGTAATTGTACTAGTCTGACGATGTCCGAAGCAGGGTGAAACCGGCCTGGTTAAAAAAACCGTTGTATTGTAATGTTGCCCAAAGCTAAGGCATTGTATCTCTACTTTTTGGCGAATATGAGTTTTGAACTAGACTAAATTAGTATGTTTAAACATATGACATTTCTATGGACCTTAACAAAGATATTTACATATTTCTAGCGGTTAAAATCAAATTTACAAAAAGGTTAAGAATTTTAAATGCATTATTCTCGACGTAATGATCATTGGCGATACAATATATTGGCTTAGAGTCACTGATATTGGATTTATTGAATATACTAGCTGTAAATTGACTTGCCAAGAAAAAATATAAGTTTTAATCCACCCATTTTAAATATAGAATAACTAAGGATCACGCCGTTACTACGCAAGGGTAAGCAGAGAGGATGGACCGTCACACAGCTCTTTCTTGGCACACACTCCTTGCTTCATTCACATTCATACATCGTCCCATGCAAACTCTTCTGTTATTCTGACTATTCACATATCAAGTATTCGATTCACTTGATCGTGCCATTGGTCATTGGTGATTCACTTGATCTACATGATCGAACTATCTAAGCGTCCCTTTCTTAATTCTATTCACTAGGGTTATATCAGCCAAGCATTTTTTCAGATATCCACATTTTTAATACGTTCATGGATGAATTTACCGCACATACGCCTCAAGGAAATCATTTCTACAGCATTCAGTCTACTTTCATCCTTCCTCTGCCAGTTACTTGCCTTACTGCCATGCATCAGGGTTGGTGTAAGCATTCCATTGTGGACTGCTAGCTTCTCTACTAAAATACATTATGGGTAGGTACTTTATTAGGGATTTCTAAACATTATTTTTAAATTTGATAATTTCGAATACATCGTATGTATGTACTCACAAAGTTAATTGACTAAGGTTAATTATATTTACTAGTTTAGTCTTGATACGCACGTCAAAAGGGACATGGTGAGTAAATTGCGAAATAGCGTAGTCGGAATAAAATTTCAAACTTTTTTACGTGTGAGCGAAAATTATCAGTATTGTTTTTGCAGACATTAGCGATCTAACAAATCGTGTACAGAAGACGGCTTAGCGTACTATGAGCACAAACCAAATATTTGATAGAACAATTATTCGAAAGCAACAATTTCGTCCGCAATAGAAGTAAGGTTTTGGTTAGTGGGAATCTTGTGTAGAGTTAAATTTAAAACAGTGTTGGTTTACAAATTTCCGCTTTAAAAAAATAATTGGTTTTCTTCTTTTTGGGTAATTTGAAATACCAGGAGCACATGAATGTAAAGAGAAATATTTCCTTTGTGGAAGTGTGTAGTCTGATACTTGTTTGAGGTGTTACTCACATGCAGTCCAGCCAGATCTTCGAGGTTCCTTCTCATCATGAGGGACTGCTGTTCGAACTCTGCTACGCTATTACCAGCGCTGGAGGCTGTGGACAGATCCTGAAGGAAAGATTTCATCTTAGTTTTCTTTCAATTTCAATCGTCTTTTGGACCAGAGATTTTTGGCAAAATTTTATACTGATTCTATATTACGTATTACTGGCAGAGGAAGGATGAAAGTAGACTGAATGCTGTGGAAACGAGATCCTTGAGACGTATGTGCGGTAAAACCATGTATGACCGTGTTAAAAATGTGGATATCCGGAGAGAATGCAAGGCTGATGTGAGCGTAATGAATAGGATCAAGAAAGGGACGCTTAGATGGTTTGGGCATATAGAGTGAATGAACGAAGAAAGGAGGGTGAAAATATATATACGCCCGAGAAAGACATGGCACGATCAAGTAAATCAAACACTTGAATCGGGTCATGTGAAGTCAGAATATGAGACGATTTATGAATGTAAATGAAGCAAGGAGTGTGTGCCAAGACAGAGTTATATGGCGGTCCGTCCTGTCTGCCTACCCTTGCGGGGAAACGACGTGATGGTTAGTTAGTTAGTTAGTTAGTTAGTTATATCACCTAGTTTTAAACACAGTAGTTCAACCCCATTTAAAAGCTCTAGCTATCATGGATATGTGTGTATCATCTGTCTTTATTTCTTTGGGTGGGGTTGACGATTACATTATTAGACCTTCGAAGAGTTGCAAAATCGGGAGCTAGTGGATTTAGACTCTCTCGATATTGATGAAAATAAGAATGAATATATTTTTTAATAAGTATTTATATTATATCATCTTGGTGAAAAATTAACATTCAGAATCAAAACATAGCTTGAAATGGCTCTAAGTGTGTTCGGTGACCAAATCTGAATAGCCAGGTACTTCCAAACAAGAATGAATATTTTTTTCCCAAATGTCATTTCGATTTTCTAGAACGTTATTTTCCTTGTGAAATTAGGAAACGTTATATTCCCGTCGCTTATTCTATGTTACTAAGAATATCAATGCGCACATTTCAGCACGTCGACAGTCAGCGAGCAAGCGGGAATTACCCCAAATGATAGCAAATAGAAAGAAAAAAACTTTTAATTTTTGACAGAAACTTTCCAACACTGACATATTATTTAAATTAGAATTAACTTATAGCTGTATGCTTTATTTTGATGTTAATTATTGAAAAAATATTAATAATTTTCAACGAAATATGAGATTGATAAAAATGACAACTTCTAAAAAGGTTGCGGTAGCTCAATTGGCAGAGACGTTACTCTCGGATAGAGTATGCGTTCTGAGTTTAATAGCTGATATTATTTCTAATTTTGAAACTGTTAATTCGTGGTGGAATTTAATTTTAATGATTTAATAATACCATTTTTTAACTTTTAGACCGGACCGGTTTCACCTTGTAACGGGCATCATCGGGCAACAGTGAATCTATTTCTTTTATATATTATTTATGTCCAGAATGGACGCTATTGGCTCTATATCTTCGCTCGAAAGGCAAAAGCGCTTAAGCGACTTATGAGTTAAATATGCAGTTTTGATCAGTTTTTTTCTCTGAATCGAATGCTCTGACTCTCGTTTATTCTGAAGACTTTTGTGGCCCTTCAGCCATCTAAAATATATTTACCGTTTGGGAGAAGGCTCGACTCAAGCGACACAAGTTTGTGACTTTTTTCAGCTTTTATCGCTTCAGGTAACTCGGTGAAAATATTGCGTTACCCGAGTTAACATTTTTATTGTAAAACAACAAAAAAAATTTTAAGTGCCTTTTTCGGCGACTATATCATAATGAACATTTTTGACTTAGTATTTTTTTATTGAGTAATGTAGATACGTTACTGAGAAAACGCGCGTGAATGTACTAAGTCAGAGAGACTGAGATTTACTGCGTTTAGTGTCACGCAAACATTCGTTCGACAGACAAACTGTCACGGGAAAACGGGAGCTCTTCAGCCGAAATAATGTGAGATAGCGAATGCAGATATACATAGGTGTGTGGAAGACAACCGTTTCCGTACGTCGTACTCTACTTGGCTAGTCGCTCAGTAAGTTCGTCGGGGAAGAGAGATTATAACAGTAACGCGGGACGTTCATATAGCTATCTCATCCGTACACACACATTCTGTTTAGTTTTGCTATCCTTTTTATAAGCGTTATGAGCTTTGAAACTTAAATCAAAACCATGCCACATTTATTGTTCGATTTGTGTGAATATGATGCATCTCGTATTTTATGTATATAAGAATAAAGTAAAAAAATGATATTATTAAATTAATAACTGATATATTACGTTCAAAAAGATAATGCGTCAAATTATCTCCTCGATTAAACGAACTCTGCAGCGGTTATTTATAATCCCACGTCAAAAAAACATGTTAGACAATTTGTAGATTTATTCAGTGGCCTTGTTCATTTGGTGTCACAGAATAACGCTATCGCAATTAAAATCAGTAATATCTACTGTAACGCTTGAAATTTATCGACTTATTTAAAAATAATTACATGCCCACAGGGTTTCAACATTACAAATATTATTACGGAACCTACATACAGGCCTACAAATAGGCAGAGAAGTGACACAAACAATGAGATTTGCAAATGTGTGATGGAATAAAATGATTTTTTAATGACAATGGAAATTTTAATGTTTAGGCCTTTTTGTGAATACCACACAAGATACAGTGGGACCTTGAAGTAACAGGGAGGGATAGCTAATTATTTTTACCCAACCTACACAAACTTGCGAAAAAACACTTTCTCCGTGTTTTTACATCGTACACCATAAGAGAGAAAGAGACAACAAATTTAATTCCCCGCTTTTACGTAGTGACGCAATGATCTTAAGCTACTGGGCAACCGCGGGACTCCGCCCACATTTTTTATTATGGCACTAAACTTGACACAACTGAACGGTTTATTTGCTTATATGCTATATTTTTATTGATAAAAATACTGTGAAAACGTGGCCATACGAATAAACAAAAACATTATGTCGACATGTGCTGTGAATGGATATACAAATACCGTAGCCCCAGTCTTAGCCACGCTCTTTTCCAACCGAGTCAGTTACTTCAAGGTAAAAGCTAGTAAAAACTGACTACAGATCGATCTACAGCTATACCTCTTGTATATTATTGCTCTAAGGGTGGGGCTAAGGCGTCGGGAAGAAGCCCCCCCCCCGCATCGATTTTAACGTACGACACACTATATAAAAACAGACTCTACGTCAACTAACGTAACTTTTGTGTAATTCGTTAAAAACTTCCGCGACAAAAAACTTTTTTCCACACATTTTCGATAATCGTTGAATGCACAGTCATGTTGCCAGCGTAATAGAATATTTTGATTTATGGAATATTTTAAGAAAATTTAAATAAAATCCTTACATTCACGGCGCCCCTACAGAAATGGCGCCGATGTTTTTTGCACAGTTTGAACGTATGGTGAACCCGGCGCTGTCGGGAAGAGGAAGTTAGTGAAGGTATATTTATTTGCTAACGTATGAAATTGTGTAAGGGTGCGATAGTTATTGATGTAAAACAATAATACAGATTTGCTTACCTGCACATCGTGGTCTTTGGAGAGGCTCAGGTCCAGGGTTCGATCTCCGTCCGAGTCCATTCCTGAAGCACTGTCGTCTTGCATCGAATTCAATCTGTAAAAAAGAAATAAATAAAAAAACATAATTATAACCTTAAGTTAATAAGTGTGTCTATCTGATGGGACTTGCCAGGTAAGTATGTTCCTGTATATTTTCTCTTTGAACTAGGAATTAATATGTAATAATAGAAAATAAGATCTGTACAGCGCCCTTGAGGTGATTTTTAACAAAAACGGCGCTATACAAATCATCCAAATATTATTATTATTATTATTAAAATAAATTTTTGTAATTTTTTTTCTAAATTTCCTAAGGGAACACAAAACAAAAATCAGTAACAAACGGCCTTATTGGTTTCGAAAGTTTGATATCAATGCCTATACATTACTGTGAGGTCATAAACTTTATTTGTACTACCCGGTTTCGCACGAGATTCAACACCCCTTTTCCAAAATCTTGTTTTTCTATTGAAAAATTGAAAAAAATTGAACAATTATATGACGTTTTGTCTTATTTTAAAAATTTTATTGCCCAAAAAAAATCCAGAAAAAAAAAGTTTGTGAAGTTTATGTACGATTGTGGTTTCCATACACATTTTACTGCCAAACGTAAATACAATATATGAAATATCAACCGCCCATTGTCTGAATCATTCGGGTCGTTGTGCCTTATCTAGCAGAGAAGTGAACTCGCGACTCCTGGGTGAGAACCCATGTCTTTTGACCACTCGGCCATTAACCTTCTAAGGCTTCTAAACGCGAAATTCAAAATAAATTAAAACTTCATTTATAAGAAAAGAGTGTAAAGAATAATGCGCATCTGTGAACCGTGTCCAATCAAAAAGCTTCATTAGACGAAAAAAACTTATGCTTCATATAAGAAAAGCAATTACCGACATATTTCTGTGAAGCTTTGAAGTGTTTTCACTATTTATTTATTATTTTATTCGCTATAAGTTCAATATCTTACGTGTAGTAAATACGGGTTTCTAAATGGTAGTTTTTAAATAAATTGTTGTGCAGAATCATAGTCTAATGGAAACCAGTTTTTATTGTAATGAAAATGCAGTGGTAAACCCCCTACTAATGAGACATGTTACAATCAAATCGAATTAGTAATTGAATAACATTATTGAAAAAATCTTCAATGCATGTTCATGACTAAAAAATATTCAAATTATATTCTTGGAAATTGGCTGATAAACCATAATATCTTTGTTTTGTTTTTACTATTTTATCATCTGATGTCTCTGTCAAAACTTCAAATACTCGGTCTAACCTTAAACTTAAACACTTCTTAAAGTTAAATTAATTTTTGGAAGTGCTTATTCGTTAAATTCAAGACCATTTCAGAACAGGAAAAATAATCATTTCTTCTATGTTGCAACTTATCCAGTTCAACATCCCTTGCCGTAGACTCAGAAACAATGAAATGCTGTTCCTCAATCATCACTCTACTAATTATGGGTTTCATTCCCCACTGTCCAGAATGCCGAGACTTGTTAACTCAAGCCATGGTCTTGATATTTTTGGTACCAGTCTAAATGATTTTTGTCATTCTTTACGACTCTACCAAAACTTTGTTCAGGCTTTGACTTGAATGTTCTTTAAATGTATATTTTTGTCATTGCTTCATTAAAATATTACGTATGTGCTGTCCTATCTCTGTTGCTGTTTTTACCATTTCGTGTTTTTTTTTGTAATTGGACAATGGTCCGTTAGTTTATAAATAAATGTTTATTGAATGTTAATAAAATAAATTGTACTGCGAAATTTATAGTTAATTTTGAAACATTTATTCCAATTGCTTATTTCTTACTTCTATCACATATTTATATCCGTTTGTGATGATTAAAAATCTAAACGATAAGCCATTATTATTTATATCAAAACTAAAGAAAAAGAACCTGGGGAAGTTTGATAGCTTGGTGCGATTATTTCCACCTGTAATCATTAGTAAATGATAATTGCAAGAGCTATAAAAGGAACAAAGGATAGAACTCTCCAACAACTACTAACAGACCGTCGATCTTCTTCGATCACCACATTCTTCTAATGATTTGCCACCGCACATTAAATAATACTCGCTCATTCTTTTATGTGGAAGAATTAATGTAGAAGGTAACTTTTAACTATTAAAAGGGAGATGAAATCTAGAGGAATTCGTGCAATTAGTTCATGTTGTAATGGAAAATCAGGAGTTCATAGTAACGAGTGTAATATCTTCACTCGATCGGGTTTATTCGTTCGTTAGAAGGATTTCTCGTAAACTAACTAATAAAACAATATGACTTGTGTTGTGATGTGAGCACGTAACATTTTAAAATAAAAAAATACATTATTCTTATGCTCAGTGCACATAATGAAATTGTGCCGCCGTTCTCACAATATTTGACGGTGTAATAGTCGGCGTAGTTGTCTTCCATGCAGTTGAACGGAGTTCGATTCTCGGCTTGTCCCCACAGAGAAGATTAAATAAAACTAATTTGAAAAGAAGTTAGCAAATATTCAGTTTCACAAATAAATATAAAGTTGTAATATTTCGTGATTTTTCACGAATTGCGAAAGTGAATGAAAGAAGAAGTCGGGGACTTCCGAGGAAGACATGGCACGATCAAGTGAATCAAATACTTGAGTCGGGCCATGTGAAGAGTCGGAATAACAGAAGAGATGAGACCGTGTATGAATGTGAATGAAGCAAGGTGTGTGTGCCAAGACATAGTTGTATGGCGGTCCGTCCTCTCTGCCTACCGCTGCGGTGAAACGGCGTGATGGTTAGCTAATATATACCACGCCTAAAGAAATCAGGTGTTTTTGAAGTAAGGCAGTCGTAAAATTTCGAAAATTATTTGGTGAGATTAATTTGAAAATCTGATAGAATAACCTCCTAACCGAGCTCTTGTTTGACGGCTTTGTAATGTTAGCAATCCGATGGCATTCTCACCGTTTTCCCCTCATTTCCACTATGCGCTAATATATCTTTGAAACAAACAAGACGCCATATTATTTTTTCCATTTTTTCAATTTTTTTAACAAGAAAAGTGATTTTGAAAAAAGTTTGACACCGACAGCCAAGATGGCCACTGATAGGAGTTGTTTATTTATTTGTTAATGTTTTTTTTATTCCCAATACCATAACAGCTAGTAAGTTGCACACAATTACAGAGGAATAGCTATTAATGCACTGATACAAAAATCTAAAATTGAATTCGAACAAGGTGTTAATATTTCTCCCGCTAGAGGCGCTGTCAACGTTATGGCTTTTATACACGAAGGTTTTGCTTCTAAGGAATGGTAATATTGTCAGGGTTAGGATATTTGGAAGACTTACCTATGGGCCTCCACAGGGCTCTGGGACTCCCTCTCTTCGGGGAAGCGCCCCCCCATCATCCCTAGCTGCCCCAGGTGTCCCATGGCCCCTTGCTGCCATCGTCTCTGGAGCCAGGCTGGATATGGTTTTCCTATAAAAAATAGAATGCATTAGCATTAAACACACAACGAGAGAATAATGATGTATATTTTTTTTAAGCTGTGTGGTTTTGGAAATAGTGCCCTTGTGATTGAAAATTATTAGATTATTGATTTATAAAAATATGCCAACTGGTTTCGGCACAACCGTGCCTTCATCAGGTCAGATGTAAATGTTATATTTATGAGAAGAGGAAGATGAACAGATAAACCCTAGGAGTGTGATCTATACCGATTTGAAATGAAAAAAAAACGATATCGCTAATTTAAGTTGACCCTTTGACTCCTGGGTCCCAGACAAGCCAATGAAATTGATTATCTGCTCAAGAAAAAAAACGGTATTTGAAAATGATCAATCTATTTCCCCCGAAATAAGGAAAAATTGAGCTAACTAACCGTCACTCCGTTCCCGCGCAGGGGTAGGCAGATAGGATAGACCGCCATACAACTCTGTCTCGGCACACACTCCTTGCTTCATTCACATTCAAATTTTTACATACTCGATCGATATTTGACTACTTGATCGTGTCATGCTTTTCTCGGAGGTCCCCGACTTCTTGCATTCACTTTCACGGTGTTTATTCTTTTCACACTTCTTTCTTCATTCATTCGCTCTACATGCCCAAACCTTCTAAGCTTAATTCTTTCTTAATCTCCTATTCATTACGCTTACATCAGCCTTGCATTCTTTCCGAATATTTACATTTTTTTAACACGGTCACACAGGGTTTTACCGCACATACACCTCAGGGATCTCATTACTGATACGTTAAATTTATATAATTTAATCATTTTTGTGCGATTTCTTAATTTAAAAATTCCAAATATTATAAATGATAATGTTTCAAGGTTAAAGTTTGCCGAGATAAATTTGGTAGGAGTTTTATTTCAACGAATTGTGATACTGTGTACTTTAATTATATCAATAAGTGTGCCTATCTGATAGGACCTGCCAGGTAAGTACGTTCCTGTATATTTTCTTATTTAAACTAGGAATTAATATGTAATAATAGAAAATAAGATCTGTACAGCGCCCTTGAGGTGATTTTTCACAAAAACGGCGATATACAAATCATCCAAATATTATTATTATTAATATTTATGCAAATCTAGAATAATTTCACTGTAACAAATATCTTTAAGTTTTGGCGTACTAACCTGCTTGCAGGGCTTCGATCGCTCTAACTTGTCCAGTCAGAGCTTCTGCTACTTCATTTGATGATAGTCCATAAATTCCTAAGAGTTCCTTCATGGTGTTCACAGCATAGTCCGTCAACACCTTGTTGTGACTGGGGTTTTCTCCGTTCTGCATGGCGTTATCTTCGTCTCCATCTTCTACGTCCATGGGCTCGTCTTTATCTCTACGATCCGGTGTCATCTCTCTTCCGCTTCCGTCATTGTTCGGACTATCTTCGTTCTTCAGACTGACTTCGTCATCGTCGAGTTCGTCCGAGTTGTCAGAGTCCCTTCTTCTGGTCGGGGAATTGGTTTTAATAAGCTGCGAGATCGCGAAGGGGCTTTTTGTACTAAAGTTCTTGGATTTATACTCGCTCGGAGTCATGCCGCTATTCATGGCGAAGTTTTTAGCTTGTTGGCTCAAATTAGGCAGCTGCAAGCTTTGGATATAGCTCTGTTGGAACTGCGAAGATACGTTGAAGTTTCTCAAAGCTTCCATCCTTTTTTGGTGTTCTGCAAAGTCTAACAAGTTTCCTCTAAAGTCCGTGGATTCGATGTTTTCGTTTGAATCAGTGCTGATTCTCCTTCCTGAAAGATCGACAGCTCCTGCCCCTTTGAGCATGACCATGTTTTTGACTCCTATTTTGACGCACTTAGAAATGGCGTCAGCGTTGTTTTCTTCGTGATCATCTCTTTCCATCGTTTCTTCGCCGATCGCATAGTCCTCTTCTTCTCCGAAGTCTGATCTGTCTTGCGGGGAGTATGCCCCGGGGTTCGGGGTCGGGGCCTGTCCTGGGTTAGGGCTGCTGGCCTCGGCGGGGGCGCAGCGGGGCTTGAAGTCCTTGCGCTTGTTCCTCTTGGGCTGCCAGCCGGGGGCGGCCAGGGGACCCAGGCGCTCTCTGGGCGGCTCCTGGTGGGCGGACATCGCGGTAGTCATGGCAGAGGAAGAATTGAGAAGCCGCTTGCTTCTGGACACCAATGTAGCTGGGGAAGAAAGATATATATATATAAATTATTACATTACACAATTGAGATGGGTATAAAAGTCACTATTGTCTCATTTCTGCAATTTGTACCACGCAGAGAAGTGCAGTACAAGAAAACAGTGCAATAGTGCATGTCGAATTTATATTCCTTACATCTACCATGTGCACGTCTTTGTTCTCTTTGCATGGTAACACAGAATTTAAGTTCAAATTTACTTCTCATTTTTTCTGTTTTCTATTGAAGCTTACTAAATATTTCTACTAATTTACAACGCGTTTTTGATAATCTCAAATAGTCCATTTATAGGTTATTCGAACTTTTTGGAAATGGGTAAAGGTTTCTTGAATTAAAATCGTGGTAATTCACGTCTAATATTAACCTCAGCGCAATAATTTACCAGAAGAAATAGATTTGCGAAACAGTTTAGTCAGGATTGTTGTATTTTCTTCCTGACTCGGGCATGGCTAAGGCTAGGTTATTTATACATCCATTCATAGCACATGTCAACATAATTTTTTGTTTATTCGTATAACCATCTTTTCACGGTATTGTTATCCCCAAAAATATAGGATATCACCTAAAAAACCGTCGAGTTATGTCCTGTTATGTCGCATAACGAAACGTAGTGGGCGGAGTCACCGGAGACGCGGGAGACGGAAAACATACTTACACACCGAAAAGTGGTGCTATATTATGTGAGAAATTGTCTTGTCTCTTTCTCTCTCACGGTTTACGACGTAAAAACCCGGAGAATGTGATTTTTCGTAAATTTGTAAAGGTTGGGTAAAAATATGTTGAGTATATATTATTGCTCTGAGATTATAACCGATGCGGTGAAGTTTCAAACCACACGGGGTTCATAATTTTGAAACAAAAAAGAAGGATGTCAACAAAACTATTAACACTATCAATTATGTATGAAGACACTGAAAGGTTTCAAAAGGTCCAACAGAACTTAATGGACTTGAGAAGAAAAATCAATAAAAAATAATAATAAAATTTGGTGCATACCTCTCCAAGACCGACATGAGCTCCCGTTTCTCGCATCAAACTGTCGGTTTCATCTTCTCGATGATCCAAGTGGCTCTCCTACGAAAGGGTCATAGACGTCTTTTTGAATGCAAATCTGTAGGCACCGAATCAGTCTTCTTGGTTACTCGTGTACCTGTGGACAAAAAGAAAAAAAACTCGTTAAAGAAGTCTAAATAAACCTTGGAGTAACAATGTATGGAGAGAGAGCTAATTCTTTTTACCCAACTTGCGATAAATCACTTTCTCCGGCTTTTTACGTAGTACACCATGAGAGAGAAAGAGACAACAAAAATAACACACCGCTTTTATGTACTGTAAGGATGATCTTGGTCTCCCGCGTCTCCGGGGACTCTGCCCACATGTTTTCATATGCGACTAAACTCAACACAACTAAACCGTTTTTTAGGTTACATACTCTATTTTTGTTGACAATAATACCGTGAAAAAGTGGTTATACGAATAAACAAAAACATGATGTCGACATGTGCTATGAATGGATGTATAAATACCCTAGCCCTAGTCCTAGCCACGCCCAGGTCTGCTGAGTCCGGTAAAAATCATCAAAAACTGACGACACTGCCTTGGATAGGTACCACTCTATGTACTCTAAGAAATAAACCAAGGGTACATTTTCTAAATTCTTGTATTGGGTGGTTATCTCAAAAGAAGAGATCAACAGCTTAACGGCCCTCCACGCTAGCTATAAATCGCAAAATAATCGAAAATGCTGCTCTACTACCCTAACATAAATACATTTTTCTATCGATTTCCATGTCGTTTTAATTTAACTAACTAACCATCACGCAGTTTAGCCAGAGAAGACGGACCGCCAAACAACTCTGTCTTGGCACACACTCCTTGCTTCATTTTATATTGGCTAAATACCTTTTTTAATTCAGTCTGTCAGTTTGATGATCAGATCTGAATTGTCAGGTACTTGCGAACCCAACTTTTTCCTCATTTTCTTTCACCCCTCACACTCTTTTCAGTCTCACAGCATAGTCGCACTGGCTCGCGGCATTAGAACCATTTTTTTATAGTAAATACCGCACAACCCAACCTTCTGGAGCCAGTGGAACTATGGCATCTCCAATTAGATTATATTGTGAGGCTGAAAGTAGTAGGAGTGTAAGGAGATGAGTAAAAAGAAGGTTGGGAACTACCCGGCTATTCAGATCTGGCCACCAAACACGTCTAAAGCTATTTCAATGAGCTTTTCGATTCTGAATGGTGGTCTTTCACCAAGGCAGTACTTATATAGACGATCTACCACTCTGGATTTTTTTTTTCAGTGAAAACCGCACAAGAGTCCCAACTGCTCTCAACCGTCTAGAGCCAGTGAGACTATGGCATCCCAATCGGGGTATGTTTTGATGCTCAAGGTAGTGGAGAGGGAAATAGATGTGGAAGAAGAAAGTCAGGAAGTACCAGGCCATTCAGATCTGGTCACCAAACACGGTTAAAGCCATTTCAAGCAATGTTTCAATTCTGAATGGTGGTCTTTCACCAGGGCGATACTTAGAGTATCTACAACTCTGGATGTACACAAAAATAGCATGTTTATTGGTGAATCATCGCTAAAATGAACGCATGTGTTTCGTCCGTCTTTTAAATCATCAAATTTACATCGGCAAATGAAAATACAAATTCCAAACCGCCGTTCTGATTCTAATTTTAAACATCGAATTCTGAGGGATTTTTTTCAAATTTCGAATCATAATGATAACCTGTAGGTGATAATCTAGCTGCCAACAGAACGCTAGAAAAAAATTAACATCTCTGGCCGACCAATGGGAGCCCGGCAATCCAAAATGGAATATTATAATCCAATAATTTTCTAAGAAACCAATTCTTGATTGTCATCTTCATTACGGAGGCTTTTTTTGGTCGCCATTGGTCGGCAACTGACCAATCAAAGAGCCGAACTATTTTCATACATTTTTTGTCAAGCGATGCCGAATTTACATTCGTTCGGAAAGTGGTTTTTAAAACACACCAACGTAATGTGTGTGATTTTTTTGGGCAGCTGATATATTGAGGGTGGTAAAAAGAGGAGAGTAAGGAAGTACCTGGCTATTCAAATCTAGTCGCTAAACATGGAAAAAGCCATTTTAAGCAACGTTTCAAAATAGAATGGTGGACTTTCACCAAATAAACTAGACTTTTTTACAACAGCAAAAAATAGTAGTTTAATATTTTTTTACGTTAACTCCAAACAACAGGTTCTCCCGTCATATTTGGGGATGCTGTGTGGGGGGTCTTTTGAGGAAAGGAAGGAGTGAACCTGAGTCTTGAAGAGGCCCATGTTGCAAGAGGGTGGAAACACAGAGACTAAAAACGAATAAAATATATTTCGATCTAGATTTTTATGTGGATTTCTTGAGGTGATTTTTCACAAAAACGGTGCTATAAATATTATCTAAAAATCATAAGTCTATAATAGTGCATTTCATTCACTGAATGTTGCATAAGTAACTTGATCAAATATTGATGTATTGATCTTCAGGTGATATTTCACAAAAATGGCGCTATATAAATGTCCTAAAACCAAAATTCAACGACCACTGAAGGATAAAAAATTAAAAAGCCTTTAAACCAATTTAAAGTCAATTTAATTTTAGCAAAATGAATGCTGTTATTAGAAATTCTATCAGATTTTATATAGCGTAATTTTTTTCATGACGTTCTGCTTTGTGCGGTGATATTCGCATCTTTGAAATTCATACATATTCCGTACGTAGTATGACTATAGGGCACCAAAGTTAATTTACAATTTATCAACGTAGAGTTTTCATTCCATGACTAAAAGCGATTGTATAATACTACCGACAAGATACTGGTGCGACAAACCATAATAATAATAATAATATTTGGATGATTTTTATAGCGCCGTTTTTGTGGAAAATCACCTCAAGGGCGCTGTACAAATCTAAAAACTAAGAGCTTATGTAAATACGTGTCTGCAGCTTCAAAGCGCTGACACGTGACACAAATATATATATATATATATATATATATATCAAAATATTACACGTTTATTGAAGCGTATATCCATCAATGTTCCAAATAAATTGATTCTTGTAAATTTGCTATTTAAACTGTAACTCTTTTAAACGTTGAAATTTGGCAAAGCTTGTAATAAAAAAAATATATATTCTCGTAGTTTTGAAATTCATGTAACTATGTATTATTTTACTAGTCGTAAATGTGTAATCCTTGTACTTTTGTATTTCTTAGTGGTACTTGGCCTAATTTTTGTAGTTTTGTAACTCTCGTAAATCTGTACTTCTTGTATATTTGTAGTTCTCTTAAATGTGCGATTTTCGTGGTTGTGTAATTCTTGCAGTTTTGTAACTCTCGTAAAGGTGTATTTCTTGTATATTTGTAATTCTCGGAAATGTGTAATTCTGTCAAATGTTTAATTCTCGTAAATGTGTATTTCTTAAATTTTTGCGTTTTTGTAAATGTGATCTCGTCGTTGTCGTCTTGTAGTTTGGTAACTCTCGTAAATGATTAATGCGTAATTCTCGTAATTAAGTAATTCTTGCAGTTTTGTAACTCTCGTAAAGATGTAATACTTGTATGATTTTAGTTATCTTAAATGTGTAATTATTATCATAAATTTGTGATTCTTGTATGTTTGTAGTTCTCTTAAATGTGTAATTTTAGTAAATGTTTAATTCTCGTAAATGTGAAATTCTTAAATTTTTACATTTTTGTAAATGTGATTCTCGACGTTGTGCAATTCTTGTAGTTTGGCAACTCTCGTAAATGTGTAATATGTGATTCTCATAATTAAGTAATTCTTGTAGTTTTGTAACTCTCGTAAAGATGTAATACTTGTTTGTTTTTAGTTCTTTTAAATGTGTAATTCTTGTGTGTTTGTAGTTCTCTTAAATGTGTAATTTTCGTAAACACGCGATTCTCGTAAATGTGTGATTCTTGTCACACTGTAAATCATACAAAGCATGTAAATAATGCTTTGCCACATAGCACTTCCCAAAGTCAAGTGTGCAAACCGCTACGCCGAGAAGTTTGAGTGGCGGAAGGAATATGTCGATCAAATATACACGAATAATCAAATCGAGTCACTAAACTGGTGTTTAAAACGGAACGATACAACAGCAACTTATATTACGTGAAATTATTTTGTTAATTAAAAACATCAATGGAAGCCACTTTAAGAGACAATGCACGAGTCATTGCCGTCGGCCAGGGCGATACTGAGAGTATATTCATACTTCAAACCAGAGCTCTCGCTGGTGAATATTAAAATGTGAATAACCGCTCTGTCATCTCATAAAACCATCTTTGATTCTTTAACACTCGGGCATTTTCACATACACTACCAAAAATAATAGTACCTACTCCAAAGCAATTAATATTTCAAAAACATACCTTTAATATTGGAATACTTATTATATACACCTCTCTTACTATCTTGCGCGTGATTGTATTGCGCCGTCTCTTTCTTTCATTCCATTGTCGATTTTCTTACATACATTATTTCAATCATTATACTCCCACTGGTTCAGTTTTTTTTTCGAGAGAAAAAAAAACCGCAAGTCAATACACTGAGTACAAGCGAAAATGATACCTGAATCAATGAGATCTTCGCAGATTAAGACGTGTAATCGCATGCACATCGAAGATACATAGCATCCTTCAGAACTGTATTTCTTTGATACTCTCTTTAAAAATTCGAGCAAAATTGAGCTTTATTTCTGATTGATTTAAGTATTGTTTTTGCTCACGCCCAGTTTAATGTATAATGGAGAATAAATGCATAATTGAACATGAAATATTCAATTATTGCTGGTAAAGGCTAATTTAGCGTGTCATTGTTTGGCGTTTACGACGTTTTATCGGGATAATTGTGATTTCTCGGTACATTTTGCATGACGCGTGTGCACCGAAATTTGGTTAAGTGATATTATTTTATGGAATTTTAAACCTTAACGAAAATATTCATGGAAATTCAATATGATATTTAATATTTTTCCATTGTTGAGGAATTGAACCCTGAACTTTATTTATTCACGTCTGCACGACAGCGGTGAAATACTTACTTTAAACGAGGTTTAAAAAATTTATGTTGTAATAGCGGAGTTTTCATTGCACGTCGATGGGAATAAAACCAGCAGCCTCCGGAACCTTAGTCAGTACACATTACCACTACACCATAAAATAAAATAAATTATATTAATAATTTTCATATTTTGACTGAATCTCTAAAAAATCAGAAATTGTGTGCCTGCATGAAAGTGACGTAAATAAGCGATTTGTGGCGTCGTATCCTCTCTGCCTACCCCTGGGGATAGTGTCCCGATGTTTTTACGTCTGCAGGTACTTATTTATGTATCACATTGTGATAATAATTCAAGTTTATGAAACAAACTCGGTTCAAGACCTCATGAAGTAAAAAAGGCCCGAATTAATCAAACATCCTTTCCTCCAGCTCGGCAAGCAGTAGGTACCTCACGCAGACATTTTATTTAATGTCGTTGTGAGGATTATGATAAAAGATCTTTAAAAGATGTGTTGCATTAGTTGCATAAAAAAACGATAATTTTTCATATCGGTCCCACGTTGGGCGCCAAAACTTTTTTACTATTGTGAATTTTTATAAATGACCGATTGGTAGCCGAACGGTCCAGAGGTGCGGGTTCCCACCCAGGGTTTGCGGGTTCAATTATCTGTTAGGCAAGTCCTTAATTATTGGACTAAACTTTCTGTAGTTCTTAAAGAGACATTTTTTAAGTATGACGTGAGAAGCAATATGGCAGGAGAATGAAATGCGACAGTGGAAGGATGTGTTTGGTGACTAGATCTGAATATCCAGGTGCTTCAAAATATTTCCCTTCCCTATCTTCACTCCCTTTAACCTCACAATTGGGGATACGTAGTCCTGTGCTGTATTCACATAAAACTTCATCAAAAATATTTCCGTCGGTAGAAATCTCTTCTTTTTCTGAAGTCCTCTCTTCCGTTGGAGATTGGCTATCATCATAATATTCATCCTGCAGGCTTTAGCAAATAATAACTCAGCCGCAATGCACTCGTATCGTGGTAAGTGGTAGATACTCATAGTTCTGACCCTACTCACTCAATTCAACGATTATCTCATAACATTTGCACAATAATGAACCTCTCTTATATCTTATCTTTTTGTTTTTCATTGTTCACATTTTTTGCGTTATTATATCATGTAAAGTGCGTCACACTACTTCAGTGTGTACACTTATAACTCCTTCGGATATATAATACCTTGTCTATACGTGGAATGTAAATAAATGTTTAGTTTCTTTTATTATACTATGCATGCATCTACAATATTTTTATTTTATTCATCTCATAATGTATTTGGTGAACAACTGTTTTTATGAGATCTTTTTTAAATAAATAATACCGCCCTCGTGAAAGACCACCATTCAGAATCAGAACGTTGCTCGAAATGGCTTAAGCCGTGTTTGGTGACCAGGTCTGAATAGCCAGTTACTTCCCAACCTTCCTCTTCTACATCTCCTTCTTCTCTTCACTACCTTCAGCCTCACAACATAACCGATTGGGGGAGCCATAGTCTCACTGGCTCTAGACGATTGGGAGCAGTTGGGACAAAAGTCCCTGGCTATTCAGATCTAGTATATTATGGTCAAAGTTATTTTAAGAAACGTTTTGAAAAATTACATTATAGGTGGTTTAAATAAAAAGCCTTTTTCGAACAAGGACGAACGTGTATTTTGAAACACTGTTGCCAGATTTTTTTAAATAAAAACAGTTGCATTGGTAAAAAAATCAATTTCAAAAGGCTGTGTAAATTTCATCATGCCAGAGTTCGTGGTATTTTGCTTCTCTTTACATTCTAATATTGTCTTTATAATTTTTTTACGTGAATACCGCACAAGAGTCTCAACTGCTCTTAACAGTCTAGAGCCAGTGAGACTATGACATCCCCAATAAGGTGAAGGTTGTGAGGCTGAAGGTGGAGAGAGGAAGGAGATGAGGAAAGGGAAAGTTGGGAAGTACCTGGCTATTCAGATCTGGTCACCAAACACGGCTAAAGCCATTTCAAGCAACGTTTTAATTAATAGTGGTCTTTCACCAGGGCGATACTTAGAGTATCTACCACTCTGGAACGTGCCGCAAATATACTTTATTTTATTTTATATCAATAAAATGTGTTATGGCACATATTAATTAAATAAAATTTATTTGCACACGCCGGGTTTGAACCCGCGACCTCTTGATTCGTAGTCGAGCGTCTCACCTTTCGACCATGCAGGCCGTCAAATGTAATATTGTTAAACATTATTATCACATTTTCATTTTCAATTCAAATTTAACATTTGGCGCCCAAGTCGGGCTAAAGCATCGATATTTTTTCGAACGGTTTCAGCATCCTCCAGGCTCGGCCGGTCTACAATCATCGGCGTGGGGTGTTGGGGGCGCGGCGAAGGACGCTCTCGTGGTTCGAGCGTACAAGTTGTGTATTTGGCTGTAATCCGAGTATTGTGTGTATGAAATTATTGCAACGGCGAGATATGCACCGCGTCTGGGTATCTGTCCAATCCAGGGCTGCGAAGATATGCAGTGCGTTTGATATTGAGCACTGTCCGCGCCGACAGATGTGAAGCCGTTCAACAAGATTCATCAAACTTGACAGAAAACACCACAACACTCGGCAACTGGGTTTTTATCTTAGAGTATACAAGAGGTAGCCCAAGCCAAGGCAGTGAAGTCAGTTTTGGACTTGTTTTTGATGATTTTAACATGACTCGGCGCACCTGGGCGTGGCTAAGACTAAGGCTACGGTATTTATACATCCATTCATATCACATGTCGACATAATGTTTTTGTGTATTCGTATAGCCACTTTTTCACAGTATTCTTATCAACCAAAATATAGCATCTAACCTAAAAAACCGTTTGGTTGTGTCAAGTTTAGTGGCATAATAAAAAATGTGGGTGGAGTCCCGCCGTTAACCAGCGAAGATAGCCAGCTTAAGATCATTGCGACAGTATATAGAAGCGGTCCAAGAAATTTGTTGTCTCTTTCTTTCTCATGGTGTACGATGTAAAAACTCGGAAAAAGTGATTTATTACAATTTCGGATGGGTTGGGTAAAACAAATTAACTATCCCTCCATATATTGTTACTTCAAGGTTTTTATCAAGTTTTTTTTTAATTTTTATTAAAAAGAAAGACAAACATTCCCGTGTTACGAATAACCTGACAACATTTTAAAAACTCCTACTGCCATCATAATAAGCGGAAGATGTTGCTTGTGCAATGATGGAGGACTTAGCCAGCAGAATAATGAAACCTTCGACGCCCGATGGGAATCCGACGCGTTTGTCCACTCAGCTACAGATAGGTCTAATATCTGTAGCTGAGTCTGGGCATCCTGGGCACGCTCGGACTTCACTCCTTACAGCTCAAGAGAGAGGGGTATGCCGCCACTCACTTCTTCAGACTGCTGCGGGGCTATATTGTAAACCCTGCTATTTTGGAGCGCGTAAGTCTCTATGTTCCTGATGACTATCTAAGACAGCGTCTTCATAGATTATTCTATCTTCCTGCCTGTAGGACCAACCTGCCAATGGTTCTGCCGGTGGGGAGGAGTATTTTGCTCCTGAACAAAATCTCTTCCGATATCGACTTATTTCATGTCAGTGAGGAGAGATTCAGAAGTGAAATCCTATTGATTCTTGAAAGAGTTTCTCCTCATTGACCTGATCATCACCACTGCCTGAAATTTTATTTTTTTGAAATTTTATCTTTCTTGTGTATCCATATGGTACTATAATTTGTATTTATTTTGTAAAAAAAAAAAATATTTTCTTATATGCATTAAATTAAAAAAGTTTGTCATGTATAAGAAAATTAATAAAAAAAATATTATTATTATTAAATATTATTATTATTAATATAAATCAGTTTAATTTGTCACAAAATGGTGTTCGAATTAAGAAGACAGATTATTGGCGCTGTGAATGACAAAATCCAAATGATCCACAAAAATTGTCATGGTAACAGATTAAATAATTTAAAAGCACTAGAGATAAGGAAAGCCAGTATTGATTATTTAATTAAATTAAGCCAAATTTGTCCAGCAGTCCAATATTAGGTATATTTCCCGTAAACTGATAAAATTTCTCATTATTCTTTTATCACCTTCTCAGTTGACGTTTTGCCTCTTTTGTTTCATATTATCTGTATCTTTCTCTCTGTTCCTTTGTTATAATATAAATGTTTTTCTATTGTTTTCTCATTGCTCTGTTATTTTATTTTATATTTTCTTCTCCCTCGGTATGTATTCATAACCGCACACTTGGTATTTTTTGTATAGTTTAATTTTGTACCCTGATGATGTTTAGGCTAAGTAAGCTAAACTAGTTGTGAAAAATAAAATAATATCCGTGGTCTTATACAAAGTTATTTATGACTGCATTTGGTAAATAAGTGAGTTTATGATTTAAAATATGCAAATGTAGGACACAGTAGTCGCACTTCCAACCTTCCTCTTCCCATTTCCTTCTTCTCCCCGCTACCTTCAACCTCACAACACACCCCAGTTGGGGATGTCGTAGTCTCACTGGCTCTAGACGGTTGGGAGCAGTTGAGCAGTTTTTGTGAGGTGGAAAGAAGGAAAATTGAGAAAAGGAAGAGCCTGGAAAAATAAACCTAAATGTATTAAGTGCAGTTTTGATTTCGTGTGCGAAGCAAATCCATCCACACATCGTCAAATTCAAATTATATCAAAAAGTGACGCATTTTTTTAAATTTAAGCCCGCACCCCTGGCTCCCATTAGCCCCTCCCTCGATAATTTTATCCCCTCCCCCCTCCCCCGCGCTTAAGAATGAAGCTCTCCCTCTCTCGCACAATGCCGGGCGAGAGAATGCGTTCGGAATATTATTGTTACGAATTTATCGGAGGCGGTTCAATGGACATATCGAAAAGGTGAAAATATTAAATACATTTTTTTAGCCGTAGAGTTGTGGTTGTTTTAGGAACTTCCCTACCGATCCCAGCATTGGCAACATAAACTGTCAACAGACCAATCGATTTCATCCAAACTAGCTAACTAGCTAGAGTCGACAGATTAGACTAGAGGCAAATCGCTAGGCTTATTTGCTATGGCTGTTTGCATTTTGAAAATCGTCATCTTAATACTCTTATATTCATGTTTTTAAATACCCCGAGAAAATCCCTGAGGCGTATCTTTAATTCGTCACTTAATCAATGTAAAATATTGTCGTTGGGACAGCGAAGCTAGCAGTCCACAGTGGATTGCTTATACCAACCCTGATGAATGGCAGTGAGGCATGGAACTGGCGAAGGAAGGATGAAAGTAGACTGAATGCTGTACAAATGAGATTCCTGAGGCGTATGTCCGATAATGCCACGTATAAACGTGTATATTCGAAAATAATGCAAGGCTGATGTAAGCGTAATAAATAGGATTAAGAAAGGGACGCTTAGATGGTTTGGGCACGTAGAGCGGATGAACGAAGAAAAGTGTGTGAAAAAAAAAATAATGCGAAAGTGAATGGAAGAAGAAGTCGGGGACGCCTGATGAAGACATGGTACGATCGAGTGAATCAAATACTGGGATTTTACGTCGTAAACCGTAAGAGAGAAGGAGACAAGACAAGTTCATACATAATACAGCACCACCATTCGGTATATATATGTAAGCATGTTTTCCGTCTCCCGCGTCTCCGGCGACTCCGCCCACTACGTTTTGCTATGCGACATAACAGGACATAACTCAACGGGTTTTTTGGTTATATCCTATATTTTTGTTATAACAATACTGTGAAAAAGTGACTAAAAACATGTCGACAGCCCAAGTCCTAGCCGCGCCCGAGCCAGGCAAAAATCATCAATAATTACTACAGAAGCGCTCCCTCCTCTATATTATTGCTTTGAGTTGGCAACAATGAAACTATTATCTCTATATATATATATATTTTATACCCTTCCCCCCACCCAAATAGTTAAGTTAACTAAAAAAACTGTATATTGTCACACTTTAGGCCTGTAGGACCTGTAGAATCAACCTGCCAATGGTTCTGCCGGAGGGGAGGAGTATTTTGCTCCTGAACAAAATCTCTTCCGATATCGACTTACTTCATGTCAGTGAGGAGAGATTCAGAAGTGATATCCTATTGATTCTTGAAAGAGTTTCTCCTCATTGACCTGATCATCACCACTGCCTGAAATTTTAATTTTTCTTGTGTATCTAAATGGTACTTTAATTTGTATTTTTTGTAAATAATATATCTTATTTCTTATATGCGTTGAATTTAAATGTTTGTCATTCATAAGGAATTTAATAAAGAAATTATTATTAAAATTAATTGATTTTATAATTTCATCGTCATCTGTGGAAAATTTATAATTGGCATAATTTTTTTTTTTTTTATTATTATACTCGTATACATGTTACTGGTCTGCTGCTAATTTCGCCTAAAATAAATTAAATTAAATTTATAAAAGTGTGGACATTTCTCCATTGAACTGCCCCATCCGAATGTGATACAACAATAAACAGTACGGCCAGATACGTACCTGGTAATGATGGCAACACCAAGGCAACCAGCCAGCCCGCAGACCCACAGACGTGCGCCGCAGAAACATGGACGTTCATTTGGCATGTCTTTCTTTACGGCCTTTGAGTCCTACCTAAACCACGGCCGTACCCGTACGTTATCGGTCCGTACGGCCTTTACGTCGGGATAGGAAGGAAACAGCCATCCTAATACGGTCTAGCCAAAATTGTTCTTGCATATCACATAGCTGATTTCTCCGCAAGGGTAGGCAGAGAGGATTTGACTTCATACACCTCTGTCTTGCCACATACACTCTCCTCTGTTATTTTGACTCTTGACATGGCCCGATTCTCAGAGCAATAATATACGAGAGAGAGCGCTGCTGTAGTCAGTTTTTATGAGGTTTGTCGGACTCGGCTAGACCTGGGCGTGCCTATGGCTAGGGTATTTATATATCCATTCATAGTGACATAATGTTTTTGTTTATTGGTATAACCACTTATTCACAGTATTGTTATAAACATCTTAGTCTTAGTGTTAATTGTTTCAAACTTTCGTCAAATTTGACATCGTCACAATTCACAGATAAGCGGAATTTTACGTTTTCTTTACATTTGTACAGTCCCCGTCAAACGCCGACTGTCGGTTCGTTTCAGCTTTTGAACAAATTTTGATCAGCTATAAAGCATAACGATCGTGTTGTCATGCTTGTCAGCTAATCACAGTCTGTTTAAAAACTGAAACGGGCCCAGAATCGACATTTAGAGGGGACCATTAAAATGTTTAAAAAAAACTAAAATGCGTTTATTGTTGAATTGTGACGGAGTTAGATGTGACATAAGTTTGAAACACCCCTATCTAAAACGTGACACAACCTTGTATATTCTAATCATCACACCATTTGACTGCAGGGGTAAGCAGAGTGGGTGGACCGTTACACAATTCTGTCTTGCCCAACACTCACTTCAATCAAATACAATACATCGTCTCATACATAATTTTCTGTTATACAGCTATTTAAATGGCCCAGTAGGTATTTGAATATTAAAAAAAAAAATAACTCCGCACAAGTGTCCCAACCTTAGAATATTATAGAGTGGTATCTATCCAAGGCGGTGTAGTCAGTTTTTGATGACTTTGACCGGACTCGGCGGACCTGGGCGTGGCTAAGACAAAGGCTAGGGTATTTATACATCCATTCATATCACATATCAACTAATTTTTTTTTGTTTTTCGTATAACCACTTTTTCACAGTATTATTATCAACAAAAATATAGCATAAAACTTAAAAAACCGTTTAGTTGTGTCAAGTTTAGTGGCATAATAAAAAATGTGGGCGGAGTCCCGCGGTGACCCAGGAGCCCAAGATCATTGTGACGGTACAAGGAAGCGGTGTATTATATTTGTTGTCTCTTTCTCTCTAATGGTGTACGACGTAAAAATCCGGAGAAAGTGATTTACCGCAAGTTTGTATAGGTTAGGTAACAATAATTAGCTCTCTCTCCATACATTGTTACTCCAAGGTCCCAACTGTCCGAAGCCAGTGTGACTATGGCATCTCCAATTAAGGTATTTTGTGAAGAAAGAGATGGAGTAGAGGAAGGATCAACAGATGAGCCCTATAAGTGTGATTTACATTAAACTTTTCGACTTTTAATACCTAGAGGGGTCAATAAAATTGATAAGCTTTTCACGAAAGAATGTCGATATTTGTATTTCGAGTAGTACACAGAAACGTCCGGTAACACACTTCTATAGATTCACCTCTTCAGTGGTCGCAATATATGTATATTCAAAACGATAATTCAAATATCGATTGATTGAAGTATCTACTTATGTTGCATGTTTACAAACAATAAAAACAACAAGATATGGACCAATTTACGAGAAAATGGAGCCCACCCGCAGCGCGCTTAGAATTATTTATGAATGTCCCTTGTGAAAGTTGTGAAACAGCTTTTGAGAGGATCGAACGTCATAAACAATGGCATTCAATAACTAATTCTAGATGGGAATAATTATCGACTGACGAATCCAGGGGTTGCGGTTTTCGAATCGCGGCATGAAAAGAATATATGATGCGAAAGTGAATGGAAGAAGAAGTCGAGGACGCCCGAGAAAGACATGGCACGATCAAGTTAATCAAATACTTGAATCGGTTCATGTGAAGAGTCAGAATAACAGAAGAGTATGTATGAGAAGATGTATGAATGTAAATGAAGCAAGGAGTGTGTGCAAAGACAGAGTTATATGGCGGTCCGTCCTCTCTGCCTACCCCTGCGGGGAAACGACGTAATGGTTAGTTAGTTAGTTAATATAAAATAATATATAGTATATTAGATTCTCTAAGCATCGTTCTGATGAAATATCACCATTCAGAATAGAAATGTTGCTTGGAATGAGTTTCGCCGCGTTTGGTGACCAGATCTGAATAGCCAGCTTTTTCCCAACCTTCCTCTTACCCTCCCCGCTAGCTTCAAAATCGCAAAATACCCCGATTGGGGATGACATAGTCCTACTGGCTCCAGACGGTTTGGGAGCAGTGGAAAAAATATTTAAAAAAATATCTGCCAATGTAAAATTTTCACTTTCCGTATATTTCTACGTATGAAAATGTTTTAAAATGAAAATACTTCCCAATCTTCCTCTTCCCCTCTCCTTCCCTTACTCACTACCTTCAGCTTCACAACATACCCCAAATGGAGATGCCATAGTCTCACTGGCTCCAAACGGTTGAAGCAGTCGGTCCACACAAGAGGGTATTCAGTAAAAAAAAAAACAAATAAAGCGGAAATCTGTTTTTTGAAACAGTGAAACGGTTAATTCTGGTGTCCTGAAATTTGCGTAGCTTTCTCCTGGAAGAAATTTCAAGGTTAACTCAACTGTTTACATCTTGAAACATCATTTAAAACTTGAGCTGTACAGATTTGCCATATCCATAAAGATGTTAAAATATAAGACGGGAATTAAATTGTTTGTTTTAAAATTTTAATAGTTATTAAACAACCGGGTTGAAACTATTAAAAATATAAAAAATCTTCAAATAATATTAAAATAGGAAATGTGTAGGTGGTGACCGAGACTCGAACTCTAGAAAGCCACTTTATTCAGGAGCGACGCATCTACCAACTCTGTCATCCCAACCAAGTCGTTGAGCGTAATTTTTACAACCAAATACTTCTTGAGTATTATTAATATTTGTATTTCATTAAATAATATTTTTAGATATAAAATTACGTGTGAACACAAAACAGATATCTTTCTATAGGAGGGTGATATTGATAAATCAGTCATACAATGAAAATATTATTTATGTAAATTAATTTATGCAACAAAGGAAAATCATTGTTTTGAAAATACAGCGTAGCGGAAAATTCCTATTTCGAACTGCGTCTTTATTCAATTCAAAGTGTTTTTAATATAATAATAAACTCAATAAAACGCAGTTGTCACACGTGCACAGAGTTGTTAAAAAATATTTTTTGAACAATTGTTTTACATTAACTGGTAATTGAATTAAATATCAACGTTTTATAACACTGTGATGAGTTTTGAAGGCGTAATAATATTTTGTACGGAGACCGTTCTTAAAACGTAGATGCATTGAATATGCTATTAAACAATAATGTTCTCATTACACACTGACGATATATACGGATAGAAGTGTGCTGAAGGCGGTCCGTGTGCACGAAGTAAGCACAATTTTTCCTTACTTCTAGAAAAAATTATAAAATTTTGTAATTATAGTAATTCTTCTTTCATTAATTTGATTGGCCGTCTGGGACCTAGGAGTCTGAAGATCTTTTGTAAATTGGCGACGTCGGTTTTATTTTAAATCAGTTTATAAAATATACACTTCTTGAAATTATCTGTTCAGTGTATTTTAAATAATGAAGTTTTCATTTTTTAAATTTTTATTTGTGTGATGTCAAAAACTCTGAAAAGGTAAGCTCTGGGGTGATAAACTTTGAACAGATTTTTTCTATTTAGAATTTTTAGTTTGAAACAACTCTTTTCAGATGGCCAAATCGTTTCCATCATAAGCTATGGAGCTTAAAAATAGTAATTAGACCATTGAAAAGTCAAAATATCATGTTTTATAGTGCAACTGGCGTAAGTAAGCGGCTTTTCTGTTTGAAATGGGTTAAGCCGTGTTTGGTGATCAGATCTGAATATCCGGGTGCCTGCACACCTTCATCTTCCCCATCTTCTTCCCCTCCCCACTCCATTCAGCCTCACGACGTACTCCGATCGAAGACAGTTGGGAGCAGACATTTGTGCGGTACTCACATATATATTTTTTAAATGGCTTTAGCCATGTTTGGTGACCGGATCTGAATAGCCTGGTACCTGCAGACCTTCCTCTTCCTCTTCCCCATCTCCTTCCCCTCCCCACTCCGTTCAGCCTCACAACGTACTCCGATCGAGGACAGTTGGGAGCAGACATTTGCGCGGTACTCACAAATATTTTTTCAAATGGCTGTGTTTGTTGATTAGATCTGAATAACCAGGTATTTTCCAACCTTCCTCCTTCTCATCTCCTTCCATTCCCACTACCCACAGCCTCACAATGTTCCCAGGGACATTCACTGACTGCAGACGGTTGGAAATAGTTGGGACTTTCTCACGCTAGATGTTCGTTCAACGCGATGAAAAAGGGTAATTTCTCTAAATTTCACAAAATTCATTAGAAGGTGGTTAGTGACTGGGTATTGCACGGCGGGTTTATCTGTCGGGCGTGTTGGTTTTACGTGTTTTTGTAGCGCGATCATCCTTTAATTACGAGTATTATTTTTATTACCCAGAGAATTGTACGAAACGCAAGATTTCCATTTCGGAGTCCAAGGTCGGCCGAATGTCAATCCATCAACGTCTGCCCAGGCGGGACTTGGTTAACTGCTACACGGTGATCGTGATGCCGCTTGCGCTTGATACTCTCAGTATCACCCCGGCGAAAGGCCAACGTTCAGAATCGAAACGCTGTAGCTTGAGAGTGGTACCTATCCATGGCAGTGTAGTCAGTTTTTGATGATTTTTGCCGGACTCGGCAGACCTGGGCATGGCTAGGATTAGAGCTTAGGTATTTACACATCTATTCATTGCACATGTCGACTTAATGATTTGTTTATTCGTAAAACCACTTTTTCACAGTATTGTTATCAACAAAAATATGGCATCTAACCTAAAACACGGTTTAGATGTGTCGAGTTTAGCCGCATTTGAAAACATGTGGGCGGAGTCTTCGGAGACGCGGGAGACCAAGATCATCCTCGCAGTAAATAAAAGCGGTGTGTTATTTTTGTTGTCTCTTTCTCTCTCATGGTGTACGACGTAAAAACCCGGAGAAAGTGATTTATCGCAAGTTTGTATACGTCGGGTAAAAAGAATTAGCTCTCTCTCTCCATAACATTGTTTCTCCAAGGCTTTAGTCGTGGTTTTGTGAGCAAATATGAATAGACAGATAATACGCAGCCTTTTTCTTACCTAATTCTTTCTCTTTTCCTCTACCGTTCTTTATCTCACTTCATACAGTTGATATCTCTGTTAAATTATTTTTAATTTTGTATTTGAATTGTATTAAATCGTATGTTTGAATTTTTCGAAAAGTACTAGCAAATCGACAAAAGTTCCTCGCCAAAAAAAGTACTAGTCGGGTAGAGATTTGAAAACGAAAAGAACGAATTGAAACGAAAAGAAGAATTTCGACGGTTCCAGTGACCGGCTGGGAATCGGTTCCTTTTAACCGGGACAGGAATATCGACCATCTCTACTCGTTACACACTTTTTCCTTCACTCACATTCATATATCGTCTCATTCTGTTTTCTTATGCTGACCCTTGACATGGCCCGACACTAGTATTTGATTAATCTGTTCGTTCCGTGTCTTCCTCGGACGTCCCCGAATTCTTCTTTCATCCGCTTTGGCGTCATATATTGCCTGACGCTCCTTTATCAAGAACATAAAACAGTCGAAATATGCATGTTCACACGAATCATTGAACGAGCAACCCTTATTTCAGAGTTTGCCCGTAGTATCTTATAATTCTTGACTTACACAGCGCCATTTTTGTGAAATATCAAATATTGAGTGACCATCAGCCGATATTATGACATTACAAATATTGTGCAGTAAAAAAGGCCGAACTCATTTTCACTAGTAAGAAATTGTACGCTAAAATGATAAAATATTTGACTCTAAAACGTAAGAGTTTTATCCAGTGAAGAGATACATCGACCGGTTAGTAGCTGAGTGGACGAACGCGTCGGATTCCCAGCCGGGCGTCGTGAGTTTAATTCCTCTGCTAGCTAAGTCTTCCATCATTGCACGAGCAATAATTTCCGCTTATTACGATGGCAGTAGGAGTTTTTCAAATGATGTCAGGTTATTTGTAGCACGGGAATGTTTGTCTTTCTTAAAACAAAAAAAAACCTAACCTAACCGGTCAGAGTGGCTCACCATTTCATATTTCGGAATGTTCATGTTATTTTCATTGAAAACATTTCAATGAAACACCCTGTACAGCGATGACTGATTTCGATTCATTTATAACACCATGGGCCCACATTTTTTAGACGAAAGAATAATTTCAATAATAATTATGACTACTAAAACTTGGGTACGCATTCTCGCCTTTTCTATACATTAAGTAAGAAGTTTGTCTAGAAACTTGAGGCCTCTTATAATAGATATATAGCCTCTCATTGTACAATGTAATAATTTACTTTTAGAGTACCTACGTACGACTGTACTAGTGGGAACATTTCAAATTTGTAACTGATGTTATTTGAAATTGTCAAATTTAAAAACACATTTTTTTCAAATCCCTACTAACCTAATTAGTTACCTACGTTTAATGTATTTTAGCACAATTTAGCTGATTAAAGTTACTAATATTTTTCTTGTCAAGTCAAGTTACATCCCGTGATTTATGTCAAGTCAAGTTACATCATAGCACCAGTTAGACAATAATGTCTAATACGAATGAATGGAATAATTATATTTCTAGAGTAGGTATTATTAGGTCCGAGGAAGACATGGCACGATCAAGTGAACAAAATACTTGAATCGGGCAATGTGAAGAGTCTAAATAACAGAAGAGTATGTACTATACGATGTATGAATGTGAGTGTGTGCCAAGACAGAGTTGTATGGCGGCCCGTCCTCTCTGCCTACCCCTTAACTCAGGTGACTCAATGCTCTCACTGAGTTACCTGAAGCGACAAAAGGTTTCAAAATTGTAAAAATCTTTTAGTTGGCTGAAGGGCCACAAAAGTCTTTAGAATCAAATGAGTTAGGGCATTCAATGCAGAAAAAAAACTGATTAAAACTGCATACTTAACCCATTTTGACCAAAGTGTCGCTTAAGCCTTTTTGCCTTTCCAGCATCGATATGAACATCATAATTTAAAATTTAATATATGTTTACGAGAGACGGAAAGGCTGATAAGGATATTGAAAGAAGGATGAATGCAGGAAACTCCATTAATGGAGGACTGAACGCTGATGGCGCAAATAAGAAAATGTCCAAAGAAGCGAAGCTAGCAGTCCACAATGGAGTGCTTATACCAACCCTGATGTATGGCACTGAGGCATGGAACTGGCAGAGGAAGGATGAAAGTAGACTGAATGCTGTGGAAATGAGATCTTTGAGACGTATGTGCGGTAAAACCATGTATGACCGTATTCAAAATGTGGGTATCCGGAAAGAATGCAAGGCTGATGTGAGCGTAATGAATAGGATCAAGAAAGGGACGCTTAGACGTTTTTGGCATGTAGAGCGAATGAACGAAGAAAGGAGTGTGAAAAGAATATATTATGCGATAGTGAATGGAAGAAGAAGTCGAGGACGCCCGAGAAAGACGTGGCGTGATCAAGTTAATCAAATACTTGAATCGGGTAATGTGAAGAGTCAGAATAACAGAAGAGTATGTATGAGACGATGTATGAATGTAAAAGAAGCAAGGAGTGTGTGCCAAGAGTTATGTGGCGGTCCGTCCTCTCTGCCTACCCCTGTGGGGAAACGGCGTGATGGTTAGTTTAGTTAAGTATTAATTTAAAAGTATGAATGCAGCGTTAGTGATAAAATTCCAAAATTGGATATCTTTTTAATCCGAACATCTTTCCAATCACCGTCAGATTGTCGCATTTGAATAGTTCAAAATTTCGGCAAGATGGCCGGCCTCAAAAGGCGGGAAAATCACATTGTCATATTGTAAATGTCACCTGACAAAGATGGCGGCCGCCAGATATATAATAAGTGGAATGATTGACAGGGGTACCCACATAACTACGGCTCACAGCCGCAGCCGGGTAGAGGTGGTATCTCTGCTGTCGTAAAGGTCAAATTAGATCAGGAATCGTATTATATTATCCGTATATCGGGTATTATATTGTCCAGGTTGAGAGGGGACACGAGGCGGAGAGCGAGAAATAAGACGAATGGTGTTATTGTTGCATTTTGGAATTTCGTGCGGTGACATCTTGCGGTGAAAATTTGAGGTAGAATTTATCAGAAAATCTCGAATCATACTTTGCGAGATGTGCATTTTGAAATGATTACGGTTGTTAATAGACGTGTTAAGTGAGATCCCTGAGGTGTATGTGTGTTGCTTTTTGAATTTTTTTTTGAATACGCATCTGTCGAGTTAACATAATAATATTTGGATAATTTGTATAGCGCCGTTTTTGTGAAAAATCACCTCAAGGGCGCTATTAATGTTGACGAGGCCATAATGTATTCACACTTGAAGAATGCAAAGCTTTCCTATCTCCTCCCCTTATCACTCCCTTTAGCTTCACAAAATACCCCAATTGGAGATGCCATTGTCCCACTAGCTTCGGGAAGTTGGGAATTTTGTGCGGTGTTCACATAAAATTTTAATTGAAAAATGTTTAACTAACAAAATTATGAAAGGAATGCTTTGAAATGTTGTGTGTGTAGAGTAGATTCACGGGGAAAGAAGTGTGTGGAGAATATATTGAAGTGGATGAACAAATAAGTCTCGCATGTCTTAGGAAGACGTGACACGAGGAAGTGAGTCGCATATGTAAATATGAGTCGGGGGTGATAACAGGAGACAGAAAAGTGAAAGAGTGTGTTGGGGACTTGGAGTGAGAATATATATATAGAGAGAGAGAGCTAAATATGTTTACCCAACCTATACAAATTTGCGATAAATCGCTTTCGTCGGGTTTTCAGGTCGTATACCATGAGAGAGAAAGAGACAAGAAAAATCGTCACATAATATTGCAGCATTTCTAATTATGTAAGAATGTTGTCCGTCCGCGCTAACTTCACATCATCGAGTCGCATTACTTAAGTCAACGGATTTTGAGGTTATTTCCTATATTTGTGTTGTTAAAAAACTTGCAGTGGTTATACAATTAAATCAAACACGATGGTGACATGTGCTAGGCGTGAATGTTCAAATAAGACCGAACAACGATTGTAAAACATCACTTTTCAGAGGTATTTCAACAGTTTTAAATATTTTTGACCGAACTTTAGAATTTCCACATTTTTTATGATATAAAGACATAAAATCAACAAAAAGCTTCCATCATATTGAGGCAAACCTTCTGTTATTAGCGTTTGTATGATATTTTAACTTTATAAACCATTTTAATTGTGTATTGATGTTGTTTTGTTTAATGAGTTCAAATATGCATATTAAAAATGTCCGTATTCCATGTGGGCGGTAGCTAATAGGCTATGCAACATCCTTTAATAGATCTTTGTCTCTTTCAATCGAGTCAGTATAAAGTCAACCGTTTTGACTACACTGTTTCGCAAAGGTACCTCTCCACGGCCTCCAAGGTTGGGGGCGATGTATGAATGCAGATAAAGCGAAGAAGTAAGCGATGTTCTTCTCTGTACTGCTTTCCCAGAGGCTAGATATCAAATACAAACGTATATTTTTTTATCTTGGGTTAGATTTAAGATACTCGTATATTTTGTATCCATATGTTAAGTTCTGAAACACGTTTGTAATTGCATTCAAATGATAAACTGTTAAATTGCAAACGACATCGCAACAGCCAAAATAAATGGTAAAAAGCACAGATAATCACTCACAAATCTCGTTTAACTAATAAATTATTAAAATTATTCCGATTTGAATTTCAACACAACTCAAAGATACCTTTGCAAGGACATCATACCACAGGCCGCAGAAGTCTTTTCCCAACGATCTTACAACTTGTGGAAAAATATATAATAAATTTCAGATAAAAATATTAAGATCGACAAGTTAAAGGTTTTTATCAACTTTATTGGTAGTTAGTCGACTTTCACAGGCACGCCCGCAATCTAAAATAGCTTCGTTCAACCCTCAGAGCAAGAATAAATATGGAGGGAGTTACATATTTTCAACCAATCTATATAAATTTACGATAAATCACTTTCTTGAGAAAGAGACAATTCAAGGTCTCACATAATATCGCACCACTTTTAGGTATGTAAGCATGTTCTCCGTCTCCGGTGACTCCTTCCACTACGCTATACGACATAACAGGACATAACTAAACGGTTTTTCAGGTTATATCCATTTTTTTGTTTGTAACATTACTGTGAAAAAGTGGTTATACAAATAAACAAAAACATTAGGTTGACATGTGCTATGAATGGATCTATAAATACCCTAAACCTGGTCCTAGCCACGCCCGAGTAAGGCAAAAATCATCAATACTGACTACAAAAGCGCACCTTCCTGTAGCTAGGAACGGCTCGCCGTTCCCAACTAGTAAGTTAGTCAATAAATAGATGGACATTAATGGTGAGGTTCGAATATCTTACTCTTCTTATACATGATTTCATAGACTTTATTTTACCCTTTCGACTACTAAATTATCTACTTGCCATTTGGGGATGGCTGACGTGCGTTTCGTGAACTGTCTGGACGAAACTAACGACGTTTGACAGTTCTTATCGACAAATAGCTGCTTAGTCCGAACCCTGCATACATGTGTCTATTTAATAACTCTTGTTCGATGTATTATGTTGATAAAAAAAGATTTTTGGCTTTTTTTAATTGAGTTTCGACAGCAGTTTCGAGATTATTTTTGAAAATCCCTGTGGCCGAGCAGTTAAGATCCTTGACCACACATCCGGAGGTATCGAGTTCTAGAAAAAAAATTGTTATTTCAAATCTATCGCCCTGGTGAAAGACTACCATTCAGAATAGAAATGTTGCTTGAAATGGCTTTAGCCGTGTTTGGTGACTAGGTATGAATATCTAAGTACTTTCCATCCTTACTCTTTCCCATCTCCTTCGCGTTCACTACCTTCATCCTCACAACATACCCCAATTGGGGATGCCATAGTCCCACTGGCTACAGACGGATGGGAGCAGTTGGGTTATAGGTGAATGAACAATCAAAAAAGCTTGAAATTATTCATAAAATCAACTTTTCAAAACGAACTCCTTTGATTATGACGTTTCTAAACCGAAAACATCTGTCTACAGCGTAGAAATTTGTTTGAAACGTTTCTACGCTATATATAAAATGTTCCAGCGTTGCCAGCGTACGCAATGACGTTACATATATATATACACGTTGTAGCGCTCTCAAAGTGGCAAGCAATAATCACGCTAGTTGGTGTGATCGGTGTTTAAGCTGATTCAGTACTAAACGGTCACGCGTCGCTTGAGGTCGTTTCAAGCAAGTATGGAACGCGGTCCGAACTTCGGATCTGTTTCGTTCATACACATATATTCTATGAATGTCTATCTTTGTCATGCATGACTGATATTTGAATGATGAATTTACTGGTAATGTGTGTGTTTTCCTTGCCACATTTTGTGTTAATATTCTAAGGCTATAACGTGTCTATATACGAGTATGTAACGTCATTGAGCGTAGGGCGATTTTTTACAATATAGATCAATTTATCGATATATTTAGCAGCTTGGGGCGCGCTAGCGATATTGATAAACTAATGTCGATAGCTTAGCATAGACATAAAATACAAGACACGTCATATTCATACAAATCGATAAATTTGGCAAGCTCTGACATCTCATAATGCATGAAAAGGATAGCCATACCAAGCAGAATATGTGTGTATGAATGAGATGGCTATATGAACGTCCCGCGTTACATTCTCCGCGTTACAAGCCCCCTCTTCCCTAACGAACTTACGAGCGAAGTAGCATGCGACGTACTCGTGTACTGTTGCTAGGTTGTCTTCCACACACTTATGTATTTCTGCAGTCGCTATCTCACTTATACCATTTGGTTGTGAGTAATTGTATTAATTGAAATAATAAGTGATTTGTGTGTACTTCGCATGAAAAGAAACTCCATGAGATTTGTTTTTTGTTCCCGAATGATTTTTACACTTGTCAAAAGCACGGGAAGGCATTTTATCTCAGAAAAGAGCTTACAGCGATGCGTTTATGGCAGCTGGTGACAGCTTGTTTGTCAAACGAATGTTTGTGCGAAACTAAATGCAGTAAATCTCAGGTGTGCCACGTTGGCTTAGTTTCGCGCAGTCACGCGCGTTGTATCGGTAACGTATCTACATTATTTAATTCATCTAAGTAGCTTAGATGGTCCATCGATTCTGATCAGTTGTCAATGTGGCCGTGCTGGGCGCTCGGGAGAGGTAATTTTTCCGTCGATTGTAAGAACACGGCAAGTCCTACCCACACCGAAAATATTTTAAATAATAATATCGCAGTTGTTAAACACTTTTTGTCGGAATTGCCGAATAAGTCAGGTACCCGGCGGAAAAATGTCGAGCGACATTCAAGTATGACCTTCTGCAAGTATAAATATTTATAATTAACGAATTATGTTATTTAAAATGCTCCGAAACTTGTTACAATCGTTGGGATTCGGTGAGGAGAGATCAAAAAATTTGTCACATTCATTTGTGGCTTATTTTAAGCCGTATTAAGACGAATTAGAGGAATATGGCGTACATTAAAATAGCAATAACTATCGATCATTTCATTTTTAAATCTATGTAGAAATACCAATTCAGAAGCCTTTCTTTATGTCTGATTGTTATTTTTTAAAACAAGAAAAACATTCCCGGGTTACAAATAACTTAACAATATTTGAAAAACTCCCACCTAACTAACTAACTAACCATCACGCCGTTTCCCCGCAATATCCTTGCTTAATTCACATTCATACGCCGTCTCATACATACTCTTCTGTTATTCTAACTCTTCACATTACCCGATTCAAGTATTTGATTTACTTGATCATGTCATGTCTTTCTCGGGCGTCCTCAACTTCTTCTTCCATTAAAAAACTCCAACTGCCATCATAATGAGCGGAAGGTGTTGCTTGTTTAATGATGGAGGACTTAGCTAGCAGAGGAATTGAACCCACGATGTCCGAGTAAGAATCCGACGCGTTTGTCCACTTAGTTACCAACCGGTCAGATGTGAGGTGATATTTTATATAAATGGCGCTTTAAAAATAATCCAAGGGTTAATATGTTAAATTATTTATGGGTTCGACACCTGCGTGATGATAGATGATAGCTAACCTCCGATACGAGAAACTGCTAGAAGATGAAACCTCACCTTGATTACTCCTAGATAGGTTTAATAATGCAAAATTGCTCAGCTTGTCAACATGCTCATTGAAACAGTCATTCAATTAAACTTAGGTTAGGTTAGGACAGTTTAGTTTTTAGCAGCCTTCACAATAGTGAAAAAAATCACATAAAATCATTTGATTAAATCTTAATACATAATTATTATATCGATTGTGCAATTTTTTTTAATTTTCTTCAATTATTATTAAATTAGTTTTTACCCGTGAAAAATCACGGGATGTAACTTGACTTGCAAATATGAAAACTGTAAAAAAACGTTAGTTGCTTTAATTAACGCATTTAAAAAATAAAACAAAAATAATCGTCCGGTAAAATATATTATAGGTAGGTACTTTATCCCTTGTCTGAATTAAAAAGATTTTTTTTTCATAATTTGATTTTTCAACACATATACATCAGTAACAATTTTGAAAATGTCACACTTGTACTAATGTATGTACGTAAATGCAAAGAAATTCTATTGTTTAATACGACAACTAAATAAACGGTCCTCGTTTCCTTTGTAACAAAAAAACCCGCGATACATTTCAGATTTAAGATTAAAAACATTAATACAGTTCCTGCCAATACTAGTTTTCGTTTCTTGCACATTCTTACACCGTCTAAAATCGGGCAAACATAACACAATGGTAATAGTTACTGGTCATTAATAACACTCGATATGTTATCTTATAAATTAAACGGTTCTCTTTTAATATTATAGATGGCAGCACTCGCGTTTGTAGCTAGCACGTGGATATTTCCATAGCGAGTGTACGACAGACGTTTTACCGTATTAACACCATCAGATAGATATAACTTTTGATTGTCATTTTAATGATTTTGATTTCGAAGTTGGTGATCTTTTGTCATTTAGTACAGATATGTTTAATGACTATTTGAAATCTTGTAGATATTTTGACTGAATTTTAAGGTGCAATTTTTAACAGTGAAGCAATGATTTTTGCACTGAATACAATTGCGATAACGACATTAAAATATAATAATAATTAGTATTATCTTATTTATAGTTTCTGTGTTAAATTTGGAAGTATGTTCACGAGAGACAGAAAGGATGATAAACATATTTATAGGAGGGGAAATACTGGAAACTCCATTAATGAAGGACTGAACGCTGTTGGCGCAAATAAAAAAAAATATTCAAAGAAGCGAAGCTAGCAGTCCACAATGAAGTGCTTATACCAACCGTGATGTATGGCAGTGAGGCATGGAACTGGCAGAGGAAGGATATAGACTAAATGCTGTAGAAATGAGATACCTAAGGCGGATGTGCGGTAAAACCATGTATGACCGTGTTAAAAATATGGATATCCGGAAAAAATCCAAGGTTGATCTAAGCGTAATGAATATAATCAAGAAAGGTACGCTTAGATGGTTGGGGAATGTAGTGCGAATAATCGTAGAAACAAGTGTGAAAAGAATATATGATATGAAAGTGAATGGAAAAAGAAGTCAAGGACGCCCGAGTAAGACATTGCACGATCAAGTAAATCAAATACTTGAGTTGGACCATGTGAAGAGTCAGAATAACAGAAGAGTTTGTATGAGACGATTTATGGATGTGAACGAAGCAAGGAGTGTGTGCCAAGACAGAATTGTATGGCGGTCCGTCCTCTCTGCCTACCCCTGCGGAGAAATGGCGTGATGATTATAAAAAATTTCACACAAATTAATATACACCTACAAAAGTCCACTGGGTTTAACAATTGTTTTAGAATTATTCAGTTCAAACTGTTTTAGTTTTTTTTTTTTTAATTTACATGCCCACATAAAAAACGCCTTTGGCAATATCTAAATAGTTTCAAGTGTCGAAAAAAAGGCTTTGAGTTTACTAAGGATCAAACTAAAAATCATACAAATATGTGAAATCCGTTATTTAATTATTAAAATTGATTGGATTTATACTAGTTTAAATAATTAATGTCAAAAATTCGTGTATTTTTTTTATTTTTTTTATCGAGTTGAAATGTAATAGAACGAGTTTTTTGTGAGATAAAAATAAGTGATCTTGTACAATAATAAAAAATACCTTCTCATGCTAATGTGCATAATTAATAATACTAAGTGCAAATTCAACAATTGATTTCCGTTGTTTGGTGACGTCATATGAGTAGGCACCCGCACCTGGTAAACACGGCAATACTAAAAGTACTTTAAAAAGCAGTTTCATGGAAAGAGGAAGGTTAGGAGTTATCAGACCATTCAGATCCGGACATTTAACACGATCATTGTCATTTCAAGCAACGTTTCGATTCTTAATGGTGGTGTTTGGCGATACTGAGAGTGTCTACCACTCTATAGCCGTAGTAAGAACTAAAATCTAAATTTTCTGTTGTAAATGTAAAGGAACTGTATTTTTTGACATGTTATTGGAGATGGATACATGGCATTTTTTAAAATATTTTTTATTATTAATATCTTGCAAACAAATATAGCAATCCCGATGAGTTATAAAAACTCACTCTGGGACAGTGGGAATTAAAGAAATACACGAGTTAAAACAGAATACAGACATCAAACTAACGTATAAATTGGCTGACAGTTAAACAGATGCTGACATTGAACACATTGATGTTTATACATAAAATGAAGAACAACTTGTTACCAGAGTATTTTTCTGACAAAATTATCTACAATGTTGATATTCACAAGTATAATACAAGGGCATGCAAAGAAATTAGACTACCAGAAAATAATAAAGCCAACACCCAAAACAGCTTACTATATAAAGGAATGAAATCGTATAATGCGCTGCCGGAAACCATCAAAATTATGCCTATCAATAAATTTAAAAAAGCCTGTAAAAATTATTTAAAATGCATGGAAATCAAAATAATAAGCAGTGTTTAAGTTAAAATATTATTAGTCAAAAAGAAAATGAAATAATTAGATACTTGTAAACTTAAATGTACAAAGTAACTAATATAAAATAAAATATCAAACAATATAATACAATATAACATAGTAAGAAATACAGGGTAAAAAATAGGTACTTGGTATTAATATAAGATAGAAAATTATTAATAGAATCAAAGGAGAAAAATTAAACCCTGAAGTGCAGTAAATGAGGATGTTTTTATGCTACCGCGAAAAGAAAACTGACGAAATTAGGCATTTTCATCTTTAAACGAATTAAAAAAATATTCTTTTAAAGCATTATTTTGGATTTTTTTTTATTAAGTTGACTATTTTTATATTTATCTGGAAGCGAGTTATATAATGTATAGGCAATGTATTCCAAAGATTTTATCCCATTCTTTGTGGTGTGTGTAAGTGGAATGTGAATTTTATTGTTATTTAGTTAAAGGTTTGTAGCCGACTGGCTAAAGTGTTGGGTTCGCATCCAGGCTTCGCGAGTTCAATTCCTCCGCTAGATAAGTCCTCCATCGTTGCACAAGCAACATCTTCCGCTTATTTTGATGGCAGTAGAAGGAATTCAAATATTGCCAGGTTATTCGTAACCCGGATTTTTAATTTTGTTCAACGTTGGAATTAAATCATTCTTTATGATATTCCCGTACTGTATTAATAATGTTGAAATTTAATTTCGGGTCATTTTTATAGCGCCGTTTTTGTAAAAAATCACCCCGAGGGCGCTGAAAGAGTATATACTATAATTATCCCCACTTATCCAACACTGATTTATTTTATTTTATTGTAAATACCGCATGTAGAGCGAATGAACGAAGAAAGGAGTGTGAAAAGAATATATGATGCGAAAGTGAATGGAAGAAGAAGTCGAGGACGCCCGAGAAAGACATGGCACGATCAAGTGAATCAAATACTTGAATCGGGTCGTGTGAAGAGTCAGAATAACAGAAGAGTATGTATGAGACGATGTATGAATGTAAATGAAGCAAGAAGTGTGTGCCAAGACAGAGTTGTATGGCGGTCCGTCCTCTCTGCCTACCCTTGCGGGGAAACGGCGTGATGGTTAGTTAGTTAGTTAGTTAGTAAATACCGTACAAGAGTCCCAACTGGAGAATGTTGTGAGGTTTAAGGTAGTGGGGAGGGGAAGGAGATGGGAAGAGGAAGGTTGGGAAGTACTTGGCTATTCAAATTTAGTCACAAAACACGGCTGAAGCCATTTCAAACAACGTTTCAATTCTGAATGGTGGTCTTTCACCAGGGCGATACCACTCCGGAACGTGCCGCAAATAAACTAAAAATTATTTTCAATTAATTAAATGCGTTATGACACATATTAATAAAACTCGCGATCTCCGGATTCGTAGTCGAGCGTCTTACCACTCGACCACGCGGGCCGTCAAATCGATCAGATCGAATCGGCTTTAACGTTATTCGGCGGCCAGATCTGAGCCACCGGGTACTTTCACAAGCTTCCTCCCCTTCGTCGACCTCACAGCATTCCCCGACCGGGGAGCCCGAGGTACCCGGGCTGCGGGCCATCCGCACTCCAGTTCCGCGTCACATTGTGTGTTTAAAAAAATCCGCGCGAGTATTGGTGCTACAGTTTTTTTGGAGGCTTTACATCTTTATGCTCTGGAACCGGTAAACGCGGCGGGCAATTAAATAAATTCGACCGCAGAGTCTCTCGCCAGCCCAGGAACTAGTTTGTTACCCACAATACATCATCAATAATTCTGCATTGCGAATGCGGCAGATAGACGATAATGTCTATTAGCGAGAATTTCGCTAACTGCCCAACCCCGCGGGCAATCTGCAAATATTTGCGGTCACAGCTGCTGCGCAATCCGCTCTATACGCCTCGCTGCAGTGATATCGCGTACAGCGTCTACGTTTTATGGTAACCCTATTTCGGAACGAACTGTTTTCCAGAAACGGTTTGGCAAATGACCGTGAACTCTGCAATCAGGGAATCTAGAGCGCCAATGTGATTTAAAATGTACATTTTAAGTTGTAAATGATTCAAAATGTTTTCACATTGATAACTAATTAGTTATCCCCTCCCTCCAATCCTCTCCCAACACGGCCATTAGTGAGACGCTCGACTAAGAATCCAAAGGTCACGGGTTCAAACCCGGCGTGGGCAAATAACTTTTATTTAATTAGCATGTATCAGAACACTTTTAATTCATATTAAATAATATAAAGTATATGTGCGGCACGTTCCAGGATTTAGGATTTAGGAATTGTACAGCGCACTTGAGGTGATATTTCACAAATACAGCGCCATACAAATTATCCGAGTATTATTATTAATTGAAAATCAGAGTAGTAAGATACTCTAAGAAAGGTTGGTTGATTGAAATGCCTAAAGCAGTTTATGACCAGATCTGAATAGCCAGGTACTTCTCAACCTTCCTCTTCCCCATCTCCTTCCCCTTCCTACTACCTTCAGCCTTACAACATACCCCAATTGGAGATGCCATAGTCTCACTGGCTCTAGACGGTTGGAAGCAGTTGAAACTCAAAAGATATGTAGCACCATTTCGTTGGATTTGAAAAAAAAGCTAACTCACTGCTCTCACCGAGTTACCTGAAGCGACAAAAGCTAAAAAAGTCCCAAACTTGTGTCGCTTGAGTCGAGCCTTCTCCCAAATGGTAAATATATTTTAGATGGCTGAAGGGCCTCAAAAGTTTCATAATCAAACGAGAGTCAAGGCATTCGATGTTAATTAATTCATTGATTAATTCATTTTAATACTAGAATGAATTCATTCTATGGCAATGTCAGAACCATAAGGCTACATATGGTCGGTTTACTTGTAAAAGCTCGACAGTCCATATCAAGTTTAGTAACCTCGTAAGTTCACTACAAATCTTTTATTATTGTACATGTGTTGATTTGGAATCTCTGAAAACAGACTTAAAAGCTTTAATCAAATTAATCTATATTTTAAAATAATTTGACACTCCACCATGATTTTTTATGTTTTAAAATAAAGTGAGCGACGGTGAATTTTGCTAAAATGGGGATGATTTTTATGTAGTCAATTCCTCACAAGATTCCCAACCGTCTGAAGCCAGTGGGACTATGGCATCCCCAAAGAAAAGAAAAGGAAAGACATGGCACGATCAAGTAAATCAAATACTTGAAACGGCGTGATGGTTAGTTAGTTAGTTGCCACGACGATGTTGATTTAAATCTGTAAAAAAACACAGTAGCGTTAAGTAATTAATTTTGAATATTTTTTAAAGGATGGAATACCAAAGTCCAGTGTTAATTTAAATAATATAACCAATTTAAACATATGCTTCTTTAAACTTTAGAATGATTTATTCAACGAGTTTTGCATAAAGGTTCCACACCACTGCTAGAAGAATAAAGAAATGGTCACATTATTTTCGTTTATCCCGAATATTTTGAAAATAATTAGTTAGAAATTTAAAGCGAAAAATATTTCTGGATATTTAATTGACTGCGGTATGAGACCGACTACCGTACAATTTGGCGGCCATTTTATTCGCTCCTTGAAAGCCTTTTCTAGCGGTACTTTAATTAGATAAATATTCATTCCAACTTAACTACGCTCTCCTGGTATTCGTTTTAGACGAGGTGTTTTTTATTAGTGTGGTCACTCAGAGGTCGAGGCGTCTGACGGGTTTGGTGGTTGCGGATGACGAGATTATATCATCAGCTACTACATTTTCAATGCTGGATGAAGGACGCTCAAAGTGTCCCAAAATCTCAAAGCCACAAAGCAGAGATCTGTTTATTAAAATCAGCCAAACTTCTGTCTAAAATTTAAAGGTCACCGCAATTGTTTTCAGCTCGTTAAATCATTTCCATCATGAGCCATAGACAAATTTACAACTGGAAAACATGGTACCCGTCAACAATATGGCGTTTAAGTATATTTTTTGACAATTGAAACGACTTGCGAGTTGAGAATATATTTAATAAAAATAAAATAATACCTACGCATAAGACCACAGATTGTATTTTAATTTGTATGACCGACCGGTTTCGCTTAATCTAAGCATCATCAGGATATAAAATTATTTAAAAATAATATATACACAAAGTGTGCGGTTATATACAGAGGGAGAACACAATATAAAACATTACGCGTATTCTCTGATCTGAAAAGTATATACCTACAGAAAATACTGTGCCAATTTCATGATGCCAGAGCTCAACATTCGAGTGTTTTTTACTGCTAAAAAAACTAACCGTTTTAAGTTCCGTACTTACTTTTAGATTGTGTTAAAATTCATTTCGATTTTTTTGCCGTTTTAATGTCTCTCTTTATGTTTTTTTATCTATTATAAAACGATATAATATAAATAGAAAACCTACTATTTGCCTTGGAATAATATTTAGATAGATGCATAGAATTAAAACTACGCGGAAAACGCTAAGTTGTGAATATTCTTATTTTTTTCTCTACCTATATAAACGAGCTGGTTGGTAGAAATTGCCACCGGGCAAAAAGCTCGTCCGCAATAAACATCATCTACACGTACAATAGTAGAATATGTATTAGTGAGAGTAGATAAATGATTTAAAATAAATAAGATAGGTAATAAAAACATTGAAAAGCTGTTTCTTAATTTGGCAAATATGTTATTGGTATCCGGTGATCAGTTTATTAGTAACTCGATACCGTTAGTCTACGTGTGTATTGGTACATATAAACTACTCCACATACATACACACACACGGACAGACATACAAACAGTGTTCGTTAAAACTCAAATCATTGTCGGTCGTCTCTATCAAATATCAAAATCTCGTATCATTATATTAAAACGGAGCACGTGCCAAAAATAGCTGCAGCATTATTCATAGGAACAATGAGTCTATTACCTAATGAATACCTTATAGTTTGTGCCACCACAGTCTTAACTCGACTGAAGCTTGCTGTGGGCGGGTCAGTGTGCCCAAAGTTAACATTTTTTACCTTACTTCTGATGAATTTGATCAAAATATATTTTATCTTTTAAATTCTTTCCTGAGCAGTGTAACGATCGCTGATGCGACGGACAGAATGGTCCTTGGGTAAGGCACGCTTTTGTATGGGGATGTTGTATAAAAAATATATAATATTTGCTCGATTTTCACACCCTGCAAGCCCGCCGGAAGATGTTTTTGGGTAAACATTTTTATAAGTTGATTTCTGGAGGTATTTATAACCCATATATACTAAAGAAGATCAACTTATTTGCTCCAAGTAATTATATTCGTGCGAGGCATCATGTGACGTTTTACACACCGAAAGTCAAAACTTCCTCATACAAAAACAAGCCAATATATAAAGCGATGGAACTATTCAATGAAGCTGCATCTACCTTAGATATATTTAGATGCACATATATAGAGTTCTGTCACTATCTCTCGATACGAGTGACCGTTAGGTACATAACGATCTACACAATCTTAAATAAAATTTATTTTTTTACACACCTTTTTCCACTTGCCAATTCAACGATTATCTCATTATATGAGATGCAAAAAAAAGATGATAAGAAATGCAAAAAGGCTCAAGCGACACTTCGGTAAAAAAATAGTTAAATGTGCAGTTTTGATCAGTTTATTTCTGCATCGAATGCTCTGACTCTCGTTTGATTCTGAAGACTTTTGTGACCCTTCAGCTATCTGAAATATTTTTTCCGTTTTGGAGAAGGCTTGCTTCAAGCGACACAATTTCGAACCTTTTTTAGCTTTTTGTCGCTTCAGGTAACTCAGTGAGAGCATTGAGTTACCTTTTTTTTCAAAATTTAACCAGGTACTGGAGACTTACGCTTTTTATTGTAATACAACAGTTTATTTATGGCACGCTCCAGAGTGGTAGACACTCCACAAGTATCGCTCTGGTGAAAGACCACCATTCAGAACTGAAACGTTGCGTGAAATGGCTTCAGCCGTGTTTGGTGACCAGATCTGAATAGCTGCGTACTTCCCAACCTTCCTCTTCCCCATCCTTCCCCTTTTCACTTAAAAAAACGTCATTATTGATCAGAATTCAAAATTTCAATGTTTAGTATGAAGATTTTTCAGATATCCGTGCAGTGCACCACCAAAACTGAAAAATCCTGAAAAAACAAAAACACTAACCATGTCGTATTTTTCAATCTTAGCACTCTAGCACACTTAAAACTCACGAGCCGCCAATGCTCACAACGCACTCTGATCGGAAATGTCATACTGGCTCCAGTAGATTGGGAGCAGTTTGGACTCTTAGGCGCTATTTATTTAAAAAAAGGAGCTCTTCAATGATTGTATGATTGATGATGATTTGTGAAATCGCAATGGTCTACGTATTCGACTTTGAGTTGCGAGGTTGCAAGCTCGATTCCCGACCCGATCAAACTCGATACGTGATGAAAAGATCAACAAAACAATAAATTTTAAACGTGCATAATTTATCTGCTAGTCTATTTTAGACACGCGCCATATTTAGCCTTGTGCGAAAGAACCATATAATAATTCATTTTGAGAATAATTTATTTATAAATATAATGTTTTAATATTTACAATTGATACGTTTGGCGGTCTCGAATGTCACATGTCTCATATTGGTCCCGTCACAAATCCGCAGAATAATTAATTGATCTTATGATATTATATACTGTTAACAAACGAGAGGTATTGCTTGGCGGAGAAGTTAAAAACAGTTTGAATTAACAGCTTAAAAAACAACACGTTAGTTAGTAATGAAAAATGCGTTGATTTATTTGAATTTTGTACACAAGAATCATTTCGAATGTATCCGAGATTCTTTCTTTTGCACCCTTTATGAAAAAGAATTGAGTAGCGGGTGTAAGGGGGTGTAAGTATCAAGCCTTCCTACCCTACTGTTGGTAACTAACTAACTAAACTAAACATTACCTCTGCAGGAATCGGCAGAGAGGATAGAACGCCATTAAACTCTTCCTTGGCACACACTCCTTGCTTTATTCACATTCACACATCGTCTATAACATGCAAATGATGTATAATATATTTTCAACACGTTCCAGAGTGGTAGATACTCAAAAGACCGCCCTAATGAAAAAAAAATGTTCAGAATCAAAACATTGCTTGAAAAAGATTTAGCAGTGCTTGGTGACCAGATCTAAACAGCCAGGTACTTCCCAAGCTTCCTCTTCCCCTTCTCCTTACCACTACCTTCATCCTCACAACATACCCCAATTGGGAATGCCATAGACTGGCTCCTGACGGTTGAAAGCAGTTGGGACTCTTGTGCGGTATTCACTATGGTAATATTTTTTTATTAACATTAATATTTGGCATCCATCTTTGTAATCGCTGGAATAGCTCTATCCGAACACAATGATTAAAATCATAGAAGGCGTCATGGATAGAACTATCAATTTTAATTTAATGGTGAATCTTTGACATTTTGCAAAGTCTAGAATATTTTTTTTAAATATGAAGAAATAATATTAATAATTTTCAATGAAGTATGAGATCGATTAAAATGGCACTTTCTAATAAGGTATCGGGGGCTCAATTGGCAGAGGCGTTACTCCCGAACAGAGTAGAGATTCCGAGTTCGAGTCTCGGTCGCGACCATTAATCTTTTATTTTCTGACTTTTTTCTGTTTCAAACATACGTTGAAGATTATTGATATTATTTTTGAATCCTAAATGTATAATCACTGAAGGTATCCATGTCCCCTCTAGCATCCATCAGAGTAACCTACATAAAACGTTGCTCGCCTAATTTTAATAAATCTCCTTTCCCCAATTTTGTCACTGTCGCGCTAGTATTTTACCAACGCTGGAAGCTATTTACGAACAACATCAAAACTACACTAAGATCGCTGTGAAACGGCACAATATCAACTGGGATCGGCAGATTCGAGAAAGGTGGAATATCTTCTATACTACACTATACACAACTGCTAACTTTGTACAGATCGTAAGTGCGCCCCCACTGATGAATTTAGCAGCCACCTTTAGGCTGGAGCCCTAAAGTACCTGAAAAAACCCTTGCGCAGAAACGGGCGGTCCGATTGATAGATTTATTTATTTTATTTATTTATTTTTGGATGATTTTTATAGCGCCGTTTTTGTGAAAAATCACCTCAAGGGCGCTGTACAAATCTTAATTTCTACTTAATATTAATTCTTAGTTTAATGGTCAGTAGTCAGAGTCAGGAGCCGAGTCCAGCGGTGACCAAAGGTAGCCGAATTCGTCGCCGGTGTCGGAAGGCGGCTTGGTGGTGGGCGGCGTCGGCTTGGGCGGCACGGGCGTCGTCGTAATCGTGGTCGTCGGCGCTGCGGCGCTGGTCGTGGTGGTCCTTCTCTTCTTCTTGCGGAAAAACTTGCGCAGCTGCCCAGGCATGTTTGTTGCTGAAAAACTGTCATCGGAGTCCTCCAGAGTCAGAGTATGCTGCGCTGGTGCGGAGTTCACCAATCCGCCATTTTTCTTCTCGACTGCTTCAAACCCTGTCCCACGCTCTTCTTCCTCGTACCCATTGCCCCTGTCGCCCCTGGGCTTTGGAGCCGGGGAGGCGACGAGAACACGCAGACCAGGAGATCCTTGAGGCTGCAGAGGCCGATGAAGGAGCCGCCGGAGGACAGCCAGGTGAGGGCGGAGACGCACACTCCACTGGGGGCTGGCCTCGAACCCCGCAAGTGGTGTTCGTAGAAACTTAATTTTTAAATGATTTTTATTTTAATTATTATTTATTAATGAATTAATTTATTTTTTATTTTATTTATTTATTTATTTTATTTTTATTTTATTTTTTATTTTTATTATTATTTTTTTTAATTATTATTATTTTTTATTTATTTTTTTTTTTTTTTTGAGTGATTTGTGAAATATCCTACTTATTTGGCGAAAAATAACAAGACTAAAACACGTCAGGCAGCTGCAAAAAGCGCCACGACATTTCTAACAGGTTATATGCGCAGGCAAAAAAGAAGAACTGATGATTGTATTGAATTGACAAGAAAAAAAAAAAAAAAAAAAAAAAAAAAAAAAAAAAAAAAAAAAAAAAAAAGGTCGCCTGCCGGTTACCGGGCCGGCGGTCGAAGGGACGGAACATGTGGCAAATGGTCATCGACGTCATCGTCGTGTGACGACCATTCTCGGGCTTTAGCACTGCATTTAAAAAAACTGATATTTGAAGATTCAAATATTTTCTTAAAAATCGAAATTACGTCGAAACTAGTCACTTTAAAATTATTTAGAGTTTATTCACTTAACCTATACACAACAACGGTAATTTTAGTGTAATTTTAAAGAAGTAATTTGTAAAATATCCTACTTATTTGGCGAAAAATAACGAGAAAGACTAAAAACACGCCAGGCTGCTCCGAGAGCGCCACGGCTGCCAGATTCTCCTATGTCAACAAACAGATTGCAATCTTTGGAGCGCAGACGTCAGGTGGGAATGCTGTTCTTGTTCTACAGGTATTTCGATGGAAGATGCTCCGAGGAATTTGCGTCATTGATCTCTTTGGCACCGGTGCACAGTCGAGAAATTCTCCAACATTTGTATGTGGTTGACATTTAATACATGAGAACGCCGGCCTGTTTTCTTCCTCCTTCAAGACCCATGTTCCCTCCATCCTTTCCTCAAAAAGACCCTCCACACAGCATCTTCAAAGATGACATAGGCCCTGAGGAAAATTATTTCCCTTAAGGCCCTCCTGTGTGGAGTTGATGTAAAAAAATACTACATACATCAAATCAATGTCATCAGAATAATTGTTTTGAATTCAAATTTTAACAAACCTAAACAGCTGTTTTGTATCCATTCATTTGATAGTTGAAATATTTTGTATTGGCTTACCTGGAACAAAGAAAATTCAAAATATTAGTTCAATGTTTAACTTTACCGAGTTAATATAAAATTAGTCAACGTGATAAATTACACAAAAAATCGCATAAGTACATTTATAACATCTTGTAGAACTAAGTAACTATAATAAATAAATGTACTAATTAATTGTCAAATGATGGTCCTTAAGGTTAGGTAGATCTAGTTTATTTACGAATTAAACACGCTGACGTCAGTAATCACAAAACAAGAGGTGTTTTCCGTCACGAAGGTAAACCGAAGTGTCAGCGGGCAAATTCCTCCTTTCCCGCTAGAAACATCTTTCCCGCTAGAAACATCTTTCCCGCGGGAAATACCTTCCTCTGCTAGGCTGTTAGGTGCGCCCCGTTGCTGGCCATGTAAATACATATTATAATACGCCTAAATACGCGTTATACTCTATTTACTTTTATATTAACGGACCATTGTCCAATTACAAAAAATACACAACACAGAATGGGAAAACAATGGCAACAGAGAAAGAACAGCACATACATAATATTTTAATAAAGCAATGACAAAAATTGGACTAAATAAACATTTGATAGAACACACAATTCAAAGATCTGAACAAAGTTTTGGTAAAGTCGTAAGGAATGACAAAAATCATTTAGACTGCTACCGAAAATTTCATGACTATGGCTTGAGTCAACAAGTCTCGACATTATGGACAGTGGATAATGATACCCATAATTAGTAGAGTGATGATTGAGGAACAGCAATTCATTGTTCACATTTTCATTGGACACACATGGTTGCCAGTATTATGGCAGTCAAACATTACAAATAATTTCCATTGCGAGTACGTACGAGAGTGAATTTTTTACATTTAGAGTGGATGTTAATTGAAATAATCAAAATAATAAAGGAATATTTTTAAGCCCCTACCCTTACTTAATAAAACAACCTACCTTTCATGTATTTTAGAAGACATTATGTTATATTTGAAATAGATGGATTAAAGCTTAAAATATTTTATGACAAGTCAGGCTACATCATAAGATGCAATAAAGTACAGTTGAATAAAAATACAATAATAGTAATATTTTTTAAATCTCATTACAGGTCTGAATAAATATTCTACATCTCCGTTCCACAAGTCAAAGATTGTGTATCAGAACACATAGTGATATGACATTACAGATGAATAAATAAACAGGTACTGATGTTTTTATTTCTATCGGTGAGTTTTCGCAGGTGAAATACTTAAGTCTTAATTAATACCTAGTCGTTATTAACCGTAGTGTGCCGGCGTATCCTTGGAAATCCGTGCATTCGTCATTGTCTTTTCAGGAGTTTTTATCCTATAAAACCTGTTGTTCGAATAATTAAAATAATCGTAATCGCTTGTCAACGAAATAATCAATCCGTAGAGATATTTTGCACTGCGTTGAGTTTGGTACAAGTCGAGTAATAAATATTTTAAGTTTGCTTACTTCAGTGCGGCAGAAAAAATCGTCATTCAAAGTGACATTACTGTTTGTATTTACAGGAAAACTATGCAAGTGACATGTGGGAGAAAAAACCGATTCTCCAAGTATAAGTAGTTATTCCAGAAAAACCACTAATACCATTATAATACAATATAAAAAAATACATAAAGACATTATCTGAGAAGATAGTGTAATTGACAAAAATATGAATTTGTAAAACGCAAATGAGTTATTACGAAATTAGTCAGTAAGGTACGACCGAAACACGACAAATAGTACAAATTTTGGGATTCTAGAGGTTAAACTATCGTTTACTGCATTGCATTGCAGTTCCTAATTCATATATATATTTTGTTGGTTTAATTCACTGGACAGATAATCCCTAGAAGTGTCTCCAACGATCTGAAAAAAAATTGATGCCTTTAATTTACATAAGAGCTTTCAACTCCTAGGACCCAGATAGGTAAATGAAATTGACTATCGGCACAAGAATTAATTTCTATACATGAAATTTTTGGATCACTTTACCCTCAGAGCGATAATACCTGTATACCAGGAGGGATAGCTTTGCGAAACAGTGTAGTCAGGATTGATGTTTTTTCCTGACTCGGGCGTGGCTAGGGTTTTCATGGACACCCCTTTTTACATCCACTTAAATGACATGTCGACATAATGTTTTTTTTATTTGTATAACCACTTTTTCACAGTATTAATCAACAAAAATATAGGATATAACCTCAAAAACCGTTGAGTCATGTCGCGTAACAAAACGTAGTGAGCGGAGTCGCCGGAGACGCGGGAGACGGAAAACATGCCGGCATACTGAACAGTGGTGCGATATTATGTGACACTTTGTCTTGTCTCTTTCTCTCTCACGGTTTACGACGTGAAAAACCCGGAGAAAGTGATTTATTGTAAATTTGTATAGGTTGGGTAAAAATATTTCGCTCTCTCTCCAAATATATTCTTACTCTAAGATTTCACCAAAAGCAAGGATAACTTGAACATACTTAAGGCACACAGACACGCCCACAAGACACTCTCAAATTCGTAAAAAAGAATTGTTTGCTTAATTAAGTTTACAAAAAATGCGCTGTTGATTGTATAATCTCATGGAAAAAACTTTGTCGGGATGCTGATTTGTTCCAATTATCAGCGATTTGACTGTAGCCAAAGTATAAATAATTACAACAATAAAATTAATAATAATAATAGTAAAATGAGCTCGGCCGAAGGAGAGCGCACGGTGTTAAAAAAATCAACAAGAAAGAACAAATAAAAAAATGAAACACAGCGCGATGCACGATCGAGATAAGCGGCCAAATATCTCCAGATATTATTCTATTCGAAGGTTTGGGCAAGAGACATACGGCTTAAGACTTACCGCTTACATACAGACGTATGGAAATCAATACAGGCTGGTTACAAATGACCTGATGTCTTAATAATGTGCAAAAATAATGAAATTTGTTTGTAAAACATTTAAAGACCCCACGGCGAGAACCTGTCAACTAACTGTCGAGTCATTCTGAGATATTCAGTCTTTTACGTTTTGTTAAAAAAAAAGTGTGTACCAACACAAATCAACTATTTTTTATGAATTTTATAGCTAACACATTAAATTTAATATATAATTTAGCATTTTTATGCATTTCTGCAATACAAGGTTATTATCTTGTAGAAACAATGCATCGAGAGAGAGCTAATTATTTTTACCCAACCGATACAAACTTGCGATAAATCTCTTTCTCTGGGTTTTTACGTCGTACACCATGAGAGAGAAAGAGACAACAAATATAATACTCCGTTTCTACGTAATGTCACAATGATCTTGGGCTCCTGGGTCACTGCGGGACTACGCCCACATTTTGTATTATGCCATTAATCTTGACACAACTAAACGGTTTTTCAGGTTAGATGCTATATTTTTGTTGATATCAATATTGTGAAAGAGTGTTTATACGAATAAACAAAAACATTATGTCAATATGTGCTATGAATGGATGTATAAATACCCTAGCCTTTGTCTAAGCCACGCCCAGGTCCGCCGAGTCAGGTTAAAATCATCAAAAACTAACTACACTGCCTTGGATTGATACCACTGTATATATACTCTAAGGTTATTATGCTGTATAACATCTTTTTGCCATTAAAAAATATTTCAGTTGTAAAAAAAATGCTGTTAGCATGTTCAACTATTTGATTTTCTATGTTCGTGCCATACAATATTATACTATAAAATAAAATTATATGACAATAAACCTTTGATGTATTCAATCGGTCGAAAACTAGGCGACTCAAGACTCAAGTCAAATACGAGTCGACAGGTCGAGTTTCCTAGCAACTGGTTACCAAAGCGTCAGTGACTGTTTAGTGACGATAGCGCCGTGTGCGGTGTCTCATTCAATTACAAAGGTTCAAACTCATCGCGGACTGGTTAGTAATTTACGTCCGTGATCAGTTTCTTTTGAGCGTAAGTCAAAACAGTTTTCTAAACAAAGCCATGAGAATAATACAAAAAGGAAACAAATACTTGACCTGGCAATGCCGGGTGCACGGTACACTAATTATTTTGATGATATTTGTGTTTAGAACATTACCTAGTTCAGTAAATTATATGAGATATATATATAAGACAAACATTCCCGGGCTACGAATAACCTGACGATATTTGAAAAACTGCCATAATTATAAGCGGAAGATGTTGCTTTTGGAATGATGAGAACTTAGCTAGCAGAGGAATTGAACCCACGACGTCCGGGTGGGAATCCGACGCGTTTGTCCACCCAGCTACTAACCTTTCAAGGGTTAATTATGTAATTTAAGCAAATTGCATATTCCAATTTATTGGTGCTTTTTTTTAAAAAAATTGACTGCTAAGAAACTCATGCGAAAACACATAAAATAAATAATACAAGAAGAAAAAATGAAATGCACTTCCATTAATTTCCATTGCTGCACAGAACTATGAAGATTTCAAGAATTACCGACCGATGTAGAAGAAGAGAGAAATGCTAATAAATTTAAGAGAGTGATGAAATGCGTGAAGTGCTATTTTCAACTTTAAAAAAGAAATGGTTATATTTGTGTTGACACATAAATTTATTTTATTTTATATTTGAAGCATTTAAAAGACACGTGTTTCGCGATCACCCTGTCTTTCACGACCATGCCACTAACACCGAAGCAAATCGGTAATAATGTTAAATACAAATGAATCGAAAAAATTTAATGTCAAAACCGGAATAACATTTTCGTAGAGCCATTGGATTTATGTACTCCAGATCTGATAACTGGATCACTTCTCAAACTGTGGGGACCCTCGTTATATTAACAATTAAATAATTGATTATTTTTACCGTCGAAAATTTTCATTTTTTTTTATTTTTCATTTACGGTTTTACGATCAATTGTATTCCTAAAGATATAAAAGATTTATAGAGTGGTAGATGCGCGTGCGCCCTATGTGTAGTATCACCCAGATGTTGGCAGAAATGGCTTTACCTATGTTTGGTGACCAGATCTGAATAGCCAGGTACTTTTCAACCTTCCTCTTCCTCATATCCTTGTCCCCACACTCCTAGAGCCTATATAATAGTCCCACTGTCTCTTAAAAGTAAGGACTCTTGTGTGAAATTCATATCACTGGTAAGTAGTCAAGTGGACAAACGCGTCGGGTTCTTACCCAGGCGTCACGGGTTTAGTTCTCTACTAGCTAAGTCCTCCATCATTGCACAAGCAACATTTTCCGCTTATTATGATGGTAGTAGGAGGATTTAAAATATTGTCAGCTTATTCTTTGACCGAGATTGTTTTACTATCTAAAAAAAAAAGAAGAGGTACTTAGATAAATATGTATTAATTTTGACCAACTTGTTATAGCAGTTTCTTTCTTTTCATGTGTAATACATTTTCCGGCAACATTTTTGGTCAAAATATCTGTCCAGGGTAGTATAACGAAGCTTTCAAAAGCTTCTGTCTTCTAATGATGATAATAATAATACTTGACTTATTAATGTGGCTCCATTTTTGCGAAATATCACCTGAAGGGCGCTTTACAAAGCTTAAAAACTGTGGCTAAAATTATCGAAATACCTAAAATAATAGCTAGAATTATCTTTTAATTATATTTACATGTATCTTGGGCTGTGAAAATGTTTAAAACTTTTTGTTTAGCAGTAGATCTAGGATTTGACCGACCATTGCATTAAATACTACTATACTGGTGAGTTTAAATGCTAACAGGCTAGCCTAGCTTTGCAAATCAGGGCGATTCTGTTATTTATTCAGAGTGGTAGATACTTTGAGTATCCCCCCGATGAAAGACCACCACATACAGAATCGAAACGTTGCTTGAAATGGCTTTAACCGTGTTCGGCGACCAGATCTGAATAGCCAGGTACTTTCCGACCTTCCTCTTTCGCATTTCCTTCTCTTCCCCACTACCTTCAGCCTCACAACATACCCCGATTGGGGATGCAACTGGCTCTGGAACGGTTGGGGGCAGTTGAAAGTCTTGTGCGGTATTAACTATAAAAAAATATTTATTTATTTATTTACGCCTGTTATAGGCTTTTGTACAAATTTTAACATTTTTTTTTAATTATTACCTCATTAATGCAAAAAAAAATTGTAAAATAAAAAATAAAAAAAGAGTATTGAATAGCAGATACAAAATACTGTAGATAAAAATAACTAAAAATAAAGAAAAGATTAAAAAATATTGTAAAAGAAAAGAAAAAAATAATATTGAATAATTGGTTCAACTATTAGTTTAGCTCTGCCAGATGACAACAACTGTACTAAATTAGACTTATAGTTTGATATTGACGTGTTAAATATATCAGCGACATCGGAGTATGTGTTTCCCAGCTGTTGCATTCGTCGCATAGGCGTGTTAAATTGCGATTATGCTTTGATTTTATGAAAAATGGGTTTTGGGTTAAGCTCTGAATCAAGTGCTTGTTTTTTGTGTCTTTCCATACCCAAGAACAGAGGAAAATCTTAAATCAACGAAGCCCATTGAGGCGTCGAAGTCGAAGATTACCTAACTGTACATTTCTGTACTATATATTAAAGATGATGCAAGAATATAAACTAAAAATTGTATCGTACTTAGCATGAAACAGTTAAACTTGTATCTTTGACCAAACCGTTTAATTTTAACACTCCTCCCACACGTGTAGTTAAAAATTTCATATTAAAATCGTGCAATTTGCTGGTCATTTGTCTCTTTCTCTAACTACTTCAGTTCGGGTATCATTCCTACTACAGATCTACCAAACATTTACCTGGACTGAACTGCAAGACGAAATTGGCTTTTGATCAATCACCAACGAAGCCATTTCCCTTTGTTTGTTCTCGTCGTCTCAAGAAAACGTCTCCACTTCTGCATGTCTCCTACTGTATTTCCTTTCCTTTCCTTTCCTTTCCTTTCCTTTCCTTTCCTTTCCTTTCCTTTCCTTTCCTTTCCTTTCCTTTCCTTTCCTTTCCTTTCCTTTCCTTTCCTTTCCTTTCCTTTCCTTTCCTTTCCTTTCTTTTCCTTTTTTCTTTGCTTTCCTTTCTTTTCCTTTTTTCTTTGCTTTTCTTTTCTTTCCTCTTCCCTTTGTTCCTTTTCCTTTTCTTTGATTTGACAAATATGTTAATATGAATTCATATGTTTCATCTGAATTTTTATGCCCTTAGCTTCTGGTAAATTGTTTTTTTTATCTGTTGATGTACACATGCACTGCTATACCCATATCTAAACCTCTTTTTCTCATGATTTATGGTAACGATCATGATTTTAGATAGTTTTACTTTGTATACATATTATGTATTATTTTCTCCTTGTTAGTTAATCTTATTAGCATAATTAATTTAGTATAAAGCGCACTTGAGGTGAAATATCACAAAACTGCGCTATATAAGTTCACTGTTATTATTATTCTTATCATTACCTCCAAAAAGCGGTATTAACCTCTCAACCGTTAAGCCACTTAGATTTAGACCTCATCCTTGCTGTATGTCGTTTTTTTGGCTCTTTAAATACCTCTGATTATACCTTACACAAATCTCTCTTAAAAAGCTAGCCTGACCTAACAACTGCTAGAATATTGTAATTGAGATAACACTTTTCGACTCCTAGGGCCCAAACGGACGAATGAAATTGATTATCTGCTCAAAAAAACATTCCTGTATCTGAAAATTTTGATCGATCTCTCCAGAAGTAAGAAAAAAAATTGGCTTACTTTGGGTACACAAACACGCCCAGAGGACACACTTCTATCGATTTTTCTCTTCAGTGGCGCTGACATACAAGTTTCTGAGGTTAGAACTAAAATCGTAAATCTAAAGTGTCCCAACTGCTCCCCACCGTCTAGAACCAGTGAGACTATGGCATCCCCGAATCAGGAATGCTGTGAGGCTGAAGGTAGTGGGGAGTGGAAGGAGATGGGTAAGAGGAAGGTTGGGTGTTACCAGGCTCTTCAGTTCTAGTCACCAAACACGGATAACGCCATTTCAAACAACGTTTCGATTCTGAATTGTGGTTTTTCACCAGGGCAATACTTGGACTATCTACCACACTAGAACATGCCGCAAATATACTATATATAATTTAATATGAATTAAATGCGTTATGACACATATTAATTCAATACAAAAGCTATTTACGCACGCCGGGTTTGAACCCGCGACCTCTGGATTCGTGGTCGAGCGTCTTGCCACTCGACCGACTGGTCGGAAATTCGACCCCAAAGCATCGCGTCTGAAGTCAAGCGTCTCAGCAACTACGCCACGGGAGCTGCATCAAAACAGTCTTATCTTAAAATCTAAGAAGCATGTTCGGCCGCATGTTGTAATTCGACCGTGCTCCGGAGTGACCCGAAAATTTTCGTGGTCGTTAATCAAAATCACCTATCAGTAGCCGATGGGCGCGCGCAAGTGTGCGTGCGCATGTCTAGCCGCGGACGTGTGTGCGTGTCCGCGGCCGCCCGTGCGCATGTGTGGATGTCCGCGCAAGCGTATTGGTGTCCGTAATAGTTATAAACGACAGCCTTTGAAATTAACATAAAATAATACGAATCAAAATAAAAATTGGGTTGGTAATAACCAACAAAAAAACATACTTAAATAATAGAAAATAGAAAGCTGTATATTCAAATACTGCATATTTAGTTTCATATTTCAGACACCTTTTAAAATACATTTTTTCAGTGGTCGTTTCGCTGTCCCAACTGGTTTCAACCGTCTAGAGCCAGTGTGACAATGGCATCCCCGATTAGGGTATGTTGTGAGGTTGGAGCTAATGAAGAGGAGAAGGAGATGGGGAAGAGGAAAGTTGAGAGCTACCTGGCTATTCAGATCTGGTAACCGAACGCGGCTAATGTCATTTCAAGCAACGTTTCGATTCTGAATGGTGGTCTTTCACCAGGGCGATACATAGAGTATCTACCACTCTGGAACGTGCCGCAAATATACTTTATATTATTTTATTTGAATTAAATGTGTTACGACACATATTGATTGAATAAAAGTCATTTGCGCACGCCGGGTTTGAACCCGCGACCTTTGGATTCGTAGTCGACCGTCTTACTCCTCGACCACGAAGGCCGTCAATAGCGCACAAGAGTCCCAACTGATCCCAACCGTCTAGAGCCAGTGACACTATGGCGGCCCGAATTGGGGTATGTTGTGAGGCTAAAGCTAGGGGAGAGGGGGAGGATTTGGTGAAGACAAAGGTTGGGAAGTACCTGGCAATTCAGATCTGGTCACCAAACACGGCTAAATCCATTTTAAGCTGCGTTTTAATTCTGAATGGTGGTCTTTCACCAGGGCGAAACTTAGAGTATCTACCACTCTGGAACTTGTCTTATATGAATCAAATCTTTTATGACAGATATTAATTAAATAAAACTTATTTGTGACCTTTGAATACGTAGTCGAGCGTCTTACCACTCGACCACGTAGGCGGTTGGCTGTACCATACTTTTTGTACTAGCTTTTAGCATGCGTGGTCTGATTTATATTCGCTTTGTTTTCATGGTAACGACAATGGTGAATTCAAAATTTAAAATTTAACCCTTGATAAGGAAGGTTCCTTGAGTTGTACGATTTTTATTAATTTAACATTTCGACAGATGGATTATTGGAAGAAAAAATGTACGATTGAATTGGATTGGATTGCATTTAGTTGGAAACCACGGGAGGTTGTGCTTTCGAAGCTTCGATCTTGTTCTAAGTTAGTTTTCAGTTCCAATTGAGAGTTAACTATAAATAATTTATTGTGATTTCATTTAGTGATTTATTTTTCAATAGATTTTTGGTGTCAGTGATGTCAAACCTCCGTTATGCATACATTCTATCAGCTATGTTCCACACTGACAAACTAACAAACAAACACACACACAACGTGACATCGTGATTGATTTGTGACAGGGACATATTTAAAAAATTACATACTCAATGATGAAACAACTGCGGAGGGTGTGTTAGTTACTAGATTTAAAAAAAAAACACCTTCTTGATTGATTTATAATTTAACAAGAAAATCAGTTGCCTTTTTCGTAAGCATAAAACTTAAACGGTATTTTGTGGGTTTTTTAATCTTTTTAAATTTTAATGGTCGCCATCAAACGTCGATTCTCGGCCTATTTTAGAGTTTGAACAAATTTTCAACAGCTGATAAGCATCAGAACATGGCCGCTGTACTTTTAAGTTGATCAGAATTAGTTATTTGTTTGACGGCCTGCGTGGTCGAGTGGTAAGACGCTCTACTACGAATCCAGAGGTCGCGAACTATGATAACTTTAATTTAATCGACATGAGTCATAATACATTTAATTCATATTAAAATCTTATATAGTACATTTGCGGCACGTTCCAGAGTGGAAGAAACTCTAAGTATCGCCCTGGTGAAAGACCACCATTCAGAATCAAAACTTTGCTTAAAATGGCTTTAGCCGTGTTCGTTGACCAAATCTGAATAGCCAGGTACTTCCCAACCTTCCTCTTCAAGCTAACTTTAATTTTAAAATAAAAAACTTTAAATTAGTTTAATATTTTAAATTAAGCAAAACAATGAATTTCTCCCAACGTGATTTTCATTTATTTATTTATAAATTAACGGACTAAAGTTCAATTATAAAAAAAAATGGGAAAAAAGAGCAACTGAGAAAGAACAGCACATATACTCGTATAATATTAAATGAAGTAATGACAAAAATAGGACAAAATATGCATAAGAAAGAACATTCAAGCCAAGGTCAAGTCAAAGTTTTGGTAGAGTCGTAAAGAATGACAAAAATCATTTAGACTGCTACCAAAATTTTCAAGACCGTGGCTTGAGTTAACAAGTCTCGGCACTCTGGACGGTGGAAAATGATACCCTTAATTAGTAGAGTGATGATTGAGGGACAGCAATTCATTGGTTCTGAGTCTATGTCATTAAATATAGAATGCTTAATTTTCATTTATACTAAAACACGACTACCCTACTATAACATCTTTGCATCCTTACGTGTATACGATCTAAATACAACCTTCCGTGCACGTATATAAGATATGTTACCAGGAGTTATAAATGACCAGTACACGTAAATATTTTCACCGAATTCAATCGATTACTTGGCCGGGCTACGAACCCGTACCGTGATTACCCCAGCACACCCACTGCGCTCGACTATTAATCAGCGGACTCCGCCGTATGAGCACCATTAGATACAAATAATAAATGTATTATTTAAAATGAATACATTAAAATAATATATACAGGTAGCCTGAAAACATGATTCGTATAAATTATTGTATTACGAAGAAAAAACTTGGTTCTTGTATAAAAATGCTCGACCAAATCACTAAAAATTCTTTGTCGTAATTTACAACAGCTCGCCGTGCATATTCAGAAGAATTATGGCATCAAATAGAGATGAGAAAGGGCCAGGTTTCCTCGGCAATAATCCAGACCAACTCACGATAGATAATAAGTGTGTCTATCTGATGGGACCTGCCAGGTAAGTATGTTCCAGTGAAATTTTTCTTTGAACCAGGAATTGATATCTATTAATAAAAAAAAAGATCTTTACAGCATCCTTGAGGTGATTTTTCACAAAAACGGCGCTACACAAATCATCTAAATATTATTATTAGCATATGCCACTTTATTTTCAACATGAAAACTACACGAGTTAGAGTCTCAATTGCCAGGAACCAGTTGAACTATAGCATTCGTAATCAGGGTGTGTTGCAAAGCTGAAGAGAGTGGGGAAGTGATGGAGATGAAGGAGATGAAGAAGAGGAAGGTTGGAATCGTACTCGGCTATTCAGATCTGGTCACTTAACACGACTAAAGAAATTTCAAGCCAAGCCGTTTCGTTTCTGAATGATGGTCTTCTACCAGGGTGATATTGAGAGATGATGTTGTGAGTTTGAAGGGAGTGAGGAAAGAGAAGGAGAAGGGAAAGATGAAGGTTACGCAAGCAATAATCCAGGCAACAAAATTTTACTTTTACAAGCGAATCTATACTAAAGGTAAAGTAATCTTTTTTTAAGAAAGTTTCCACCAGTATAATTAAGCCATAATTGGTTTTATCGCAGCTTATATTGTTGGCGAAAGGATTTAGAGAGCGGAAAGAAGTTTGTGAAATAACCCTGCTGTTCAAATCTAGTCAGTGAGCACAGTAAAAGCGAATCGAAGTAACTTTTGAGTTATTCTGTGTGAAGATCTTCCACTGAGGTGATATTCAAAAAGTGCATTCGTGCGAGGTAGCATTTGACGTTTTATGCATCGGAAATCAGAACTTCCTCATACAAAAACACGCCAATATATAAAGCGATGCATCTATTGAATGAAGCTGCATCTACCTCAAATGTATTTAGATGCACATATGTACAGTTGTGTCAATATCTCAAGGGTTACCGTTAGGTATATAACAGCCCACATATTTTTTAAATACATTTATACACTCGTCCTGTTTAATCTAAGTTTTATACTGTGGTATTTTTTGGTTTATTATGTTTTTGATTTATGTTACCTAGAGTTTATTTTGCCCTCTTTACATATTGGTGAATAACTGTATAATGAGATGATTAAAATAACTATATAAATGACAGTGAATGTAGCCGATGATGTATATTTTGAGTAGGTACCGTGTTTTTCAAATTATCATATTTAGAATATGAAGAAAAAAAGTAGGCCAGGTAACTCTAAGCCGTTTTCTACGTCCGTTGCAATATACAGAGTCGACTCGATTCGGCAGCATCTTCTCGACGTGTTAATTGACTAGATGCTATTAGCCAGGGTTCCACTAGATCTAAGATTGACTGGATCATCGCAAAGGCAAACCTGATAGTGAAAAAAAAAACAAAACGTTTACAGTACGATCTCTGTTTATTGTGATAATTGTGATCCAATTTGAGTGTGGGGTGATGGAACGTATGCCGGATTGTTTCGCTATTTAACCGTGGTTTAGCTAAATTAATATCTGGCCAAAACTTCGCATTTTGAAATTCAATCAAACTTTTTTTTTAACAACCTGCCAGCCTTGTTTCTTGTTTTAAAAGTTGTTTACAAAGAATTTGGAATAATTTTCGTTAGGTTACAAATGCCAAGTGTTTATCGCCTTTTCGGAGGTTTTTGACATTAAAAAAACCGTTCAGTTGTGTCGAGTTTAGTCGCATACATATGGGCGGAGTCCCCGGAGACGCGGGAGACCAATACCATCCTTACAGTACATAAAAGCGGTGTGTTATTTTTGTTTTCTCTTTCTCTCTCATGGTGTACGACGTAAAAACCCGGAGAAAATGATTTGCCGCAAGTTTGTATAGGTTGGGTAAAAAGAATTAGCTCTCTCTCCATACATTGTTTTCCCAAGGGCGTCCCCGACCTATTCTTCGTCGAAAACGTACTATTATTCGCGACAAAACGATAAAAAACCACAAACTTTGAATTCCTCATTCTAAAGTGACTCACTCGACTGCGTTTCGAGAAAAAAATAACCAAAACGACACGTAATACAATATGTTGGAACAAAATCTACTCGGACAGTGCTGAAAAAAAATTAGTCGGGATATCCCGCATTTTTTAACATGCCGGATAATCGGCAGCCCGGTTGACGCGATCCCGCCAAACAGCGAGCTGACTGTGCCCCTAACTACGGTGGTAAATTACGAATAACGTACGATGCAGTATTTTTTGTGGCCATTCCACGCAAATTGCCATGTTTTAAAAGAGCGGAGTGATGGATTGGAACGGATTGGAAGGCGCTGCGAGCCCAGTGGAAGCTCCTACGACCGATCGTCGTGTGCCGTAAGGCGCGAGAATGCCGAAGAAGCGAATGATAATCAATTATGATTTATTGTTTTGCCCGAAAAGACAAATACGTAGGTAGGTACTGGTAGATATATTTCGAAAATAATTTATTAAATTATTTTTAAATTTTCACAATAATCAAACACTTTGTGGATTGGCATGATGAATTAAATAAATGAAAATACACTTTGTTTGAAACCACTTTATTTGGTATAAATACATCGGCTGGTTCGATTCAACTAAAAAATTAAAAATGGTGTATTGTTAAGGGTTAAGTGTATTTTTATTTAATAAATGATTTTTCCTGGATTTATGACAAATGAGACGGCCTCCTCCATGGTCGAGTGGTAAGACGCTCGACTACGAGTGCGCCAATAACTTTTATTTAATTAATATGTGTCATATGCGTAACACATTTAATTCATATAATTTATTTTTTTTAATATTTTCGGCGATTGGGGTATGTTGTGAGGCTGAAGGTAGAGGAGAGAGGAAGGAGAAAGGGAAGAGGAAGGTCGGAGAGTACCTGGCTATTCAGATCTGGTCACCAAACACGGCTGAAAGCAATTTCAAGCGACGTTTCAATTCTGAATGGTGTTAATATGTGTAATATGCATAACACATTTAATTCATATAAAATATTTTTTTAAAATATTTTCGGCGATTGGGGTATGTTGTGAGGCTGAAGGTAGGGGAGAGGGGAAGGAGAAAGGGAAGAGGAAGGTCGGAGAGTACCTGGCTATTCAGATCTGGTCACCAAACACGGCTGAAAGCAATTTCAAGCGACGTTTCAATTCTGAATGGTGGTCTTTATTGGTCGTTTATTGTCGTTTATTGGATTTGTTCTTTCTGGTAGTCTGATTTCTTTGCATTTCCTTGCACTATGTCTGTGTATATCCACGTTGTAAATAATTTGGTAATAAGTTGGTTATAAGTTTTATTTTTACTTTTATTGTATGTGTAAATATTAATGTTTTTAATGTGAGCATCTGTTTCCCTGTTAGCCAGTTTAGTTCGTCTGACATTTTTACTACTTTTGAATTTCTATTTTGCCTAAGTATAATTCTCATTGCTCTTTCTTGGAGAATTCGAAACTTGTTCTAATATGTTGTCACACAAGAAAAGAATCGTTGGACAGTAATGCAAATGTGTAGCAATAATGAAGAGGTAATGAAGTAATAATAATGAAATCTTAGATGTAAGTCACTAGTTATAAGTTATACTTAGTAGTTAGTTACAAGCTATAAGTCCTTATTGTAAGTCACTAGCTGAAAATATTAGGTGTAAGCCATTAGTAATAAATCTTAACTGTAAGTTATTAGTTATAAGCTTAAGTGATATGTTATAGGTTAGATAAATTAAAGCGCCCTTGAGTTGATTTTCCCACAAAAACGGCGCTATAAAAGTTGGATGTATTTCGGAAGACTTTTGTGGCCCTTCAGCCATCTAAAATATAGGCCTGTTCAAAAGAAAAGGTGAATTTTGAATTTTCGCGGGCTGTGTACATTCGATTTACTGATTTTTTCGTTGTTGTTATGTTGGTACACATATGTTTATCATATGTTAGCATTATCAGCCGTTTTGGATTAGTGGTTTGTTTTTGACAACTGAAAAGGTTAGTCACGTTTTTGTGTGTTCTTCGATTTATTACCTTTGAAAAAAATGGATTAAAGAATATGTATTAAATTTTGCGTTGAAAATGGAACAAAGTGCTCCAACGCACTTAAAATGTTGACTATGGCATTCAGCGAGTCTACTTTGTCTCAAAAAAGTGTGTATAAGTGGTACAAGCGCTTTACAGAAGGCCGAGAAGATGTTAATGACGATGAGCGTCCTGGAGTTGTGGAAAAACAAATCATGGATTTTATTCTTTGATCCATTTTTTTCAATAGTAAAAAATCGAAGAACACACAAAAACGTGACTAACCTTTCCAGTTGTCAAAAACAAACCACTAATCCAAAATGGCTGATAATGCTAACATATGATAAACATATATGTACCAACATAACAATAAAAAAAAAACGATAATCGAATGTAAACAGTCCGCGAAAATTCAAAATTCTCCTTTTCTTTTAATATATATATTTGTAAAAAAAAATTATTATATAATCAGAGAAAATCCGAAAAAAAGAGTTCAAAAGAAGAATTTTTTTTCTACCTTTATTTAAGACTAGCTAAAATGAATAATTGGTTAAAGCAAAGACCAAGACGTGTTATATTCCAAGTATTTAATTAAAGCATCTATAATATGTCTAACAAATTCATTCTTCAAACCTTACACAGATTATTTCAATTGTTGGTTCATGAAAATGAACAGCATATCCTCCCACGTAAGTTTTTTTTTCAGCTTCCAAATTAATTTAAAATTGATATATTAATCATACATTATAATACGCAGAACAAAGTTGTTTAGACTGGGTGGAGGGGTGGGGGTGGAGTGGTGGAGGCTGACTGTCGTGAAGGTTCTTGAAACATGTTAAAAAACGTATTTTCATTAAAAGACAGATTATAGAAATTATATCAACATAAATTTCTAACATTATAATCCGTCCGCAAGTTACGCTGATATAAAATGTAAAAGATGGGCCTAGGCCACTTGTAAAATAACAGGAAATCGATACGTGATTACAGGGGGTGTAATAAGAGTCACCTGTTAAAACATACATTTATATTGCATGATTGAACTAAAACTAAAACTTTAGCTGTTTAGTTGGGTTTTTTAAATTAAAATTTTATAAACTTACTATTGTAGGGAGCACTGTGGGAGTGCACTTGAGGTGAAATATCACGAAATTGAGCTATATAAATGCAATATTACTATTAGTGTTAGAGTTATTTATTTATATACCAACGGACCATTGTCCAATTAAAAAAAAATACACAACACGAAATGGGAAAAAGAGCAACAGAGAAAGAACAGCACACACATAATATTATAATGAAGCAATGACAACAATAGGACAAAATATACATATGAAAGAACACTAAAGTCAAAACTTGAAATTTTTTTTGGTAGAGTCGTAAAGAATGACAAAAATCATTTAGACTGGTACCAAAAATTTCAAGACCATGGCTTGAGTTGACAAGTCTCGACATTCTGGACATTGGAGTGATACAAATGATTTGATTGACCCAAACAGCACTTCAAACAGTGATACGTCGCTTTGAAACCGCCTTCTGTCTTGATTACGTCTACTTATTGGTATTCGCGAGAAAAATACAAAAAAGTGTACAATTTCACTAAATTTTAATGTACCAAAAATTTACAGTGTGTTTTTTTGACAATATACAAAAATTATTTTCTTAAGTCGAATAACAAGTTTGAAACATGCTGTATGCATGCAATGCATCTGAATTTGAGTACTGTGTTTCGTCTCAACTCTGGTTACGATACCTATAAGTATCTTAATCAAATCATGAGAGGCAACATAATATACGAGTATAGTATATCTGCGGCACGTTCCAGAGTCGTAGATATTTATTTATAAATTAACGGACTAAAGTCCAATTACAAAAAATACATATAAAACACGAAATGCAAAAAAGAGCAACAGAGAAGGAATAGCATATACACAATAATAAATGAAGCGATGACAAAAATAAGGCAAAATAAACATGAGAGAGAACATTCAAGCCATGGTCTAGTCAAAGTTTTGGTAGAGTCGTAAAGAATGACAAAAATCATTTAGACTGCTATCAAAAATTTCAAGACCATGGCTTGAGTTAACAAGTCATTCTGGACATTGGAGAATTATACCCATTATACTATATTCTCAGTATCGCCCTGGTTAAAGACCACCATTCAGAATCTAAGCGTTTCTTGAAATGCCTTTAGCCGTATTTAGTGACCAGGTCTGTGTAGCAAGTTCATTTTTTCCTTACGTCTACGAAATTGATTAAAAATTGAAATTCTTTCTTGAACAGACTGACAATTTACTGTCCCGTCTGGAGCCTGGGAGTCGAAACGTCTGTTGTAAACTGTCGACATAAGTTTTCGTTTAAAATTGGAATAGAGCACACGTCTTGGAAATAGAAAAAATGCTGTTTTAAGCAAAAAAAGACAAATGTGACAAAAGCTTACTAGCAGTCAATTCGTTAGAGCTTTTTGGACTCATCCGTTTGTGCTTTTCGCGTAATTGCTTGGCTTTACGGTGGCAAAAGCCAAACACAAAAGGGTGGGCTCATCTAGCGAGACTTATGTGCTGCGGTGGCTAGAATATTCCAATTTGAAAAATGATTAAAAACCACGCATTAGGCGAAGAATCGGTCGGTGAGTTGGTGAGTTGGTGAGTTGGTGATTTGGTAGTCGGTAGATTGGTCGGTGAGTGGGGACCCGCCCTCTTGATGTTTACTCACTGGCCGTAGAAACAAACAGGTTTGATTCACGGGTAATGAAGTCTTTTTTACATATTAAATCAAAACAAAACTGGTCAAATAAATCCAAGGCCGCTGGGTTGATCTCATTCTCGGCCCGAAACGGCCGAAAAAAATGAGTAGATTTCTAAAATTATTAATGTAGAGAATTCGACGGCAAAAAACGAACGAATTCTTGACTGAAATAAGCAGAAAGCTTTCGGAGGACAATCGATCATTTTACGTTTAATGAAATGACACGTAAAAAATATCGGTTCGATTTTTAGGAATCTGTTTTGAATACTCAACACACATATAAATAAGTCGTTTCCATGTAGCCTAACCACAGTTTAATAATGACCTTAAACGCCGAAACAGCTGTCACTTAAAAAAAAAACAAAACTAAATGAAAATAAGACTAAATTGAATTATGAAAGAAAATTTAGAAGATTTTTTTTTAAAGAAGTTTTATGACCTCAACCGACTTTAGCCGTGTTTAATGATCAGATCTGAATAGTTAGGTACTTCACAACCTTCCTCTTTCCATCTCTTTCCCCTCCCCACCAACTGCAGCCTTTCAATGTATTATATTAATATATTTATTCGGCACGTTCCAGAGGGCTAGATACTCCAAGTATCGCCCTGGCGAAAGACCATCATTCAGAATCGAAACGTTGCTTGATTTAAATTGGCTTTAATAGCCAGGCTCTTCCTAACTTTCCTCTTCTCCATCTCCTCCCTCTCCCTACTACCTTAAGCCTCTCAATACACCCCAATAAGAGATGCCATAGTCTCACTAGCTCCAGATGATTTGAAGCAGTTGAGACTCTTGTACGGTATTCACTATTATAATAAAATAATACCTTTTGACTCCTAGGCCCCAAACAGGCCAATGAAATTTGATTTACTATTTAAAATAATTTCGATACTTGAAAATGTTGAACCAATTTTACCACCTGTGTAAGTGTGCATTTCGAAATTTTTGATTAGTGCAAATTTGCAGTGGAAAAGCAGTGAGCGGACGGGTTCAAATCTTAAAGTGTGAAAATCTTTATTTAATTAATATGTGTGTCATAATACATTTAATTCATAAAAAAAATAATTCAAAAAAGTATATTTGCGGCACGTTTCAGAGTGGTAGATACTCTAAGTATCGCCCTGGTGAAAGACCACCATTCAGAATCGAAACATTGCTTGAAATGGCTTTAGCCGTATTTGGTGAGGAGATCTGAATAGCCAGGTACTTCCCAACCTTCTTCTTCCATATTCCCTTCCCCTCCCCACTACCTTCCGCCTCACAACATATCCTACTTGGGGATGCCATAGTCTCACTAGATCTAGACGGTTGGGAGCAGTTGAGACTCTTGTGTGGTATTCATATAAAAAATGCGTTGTATAATTCAGAAACAAGTCATATTTTATCTAAATGAGAATTATGTTGTTAACAAATCCAAATCAAGATTTACCCGCACCATACAATTTCTGCTTGAAATTTAAATCTTAAAAAAAAACACCCGCAAAAAAATGTTCGAAAAAAAAACATCTCGGAATTCGCAATTATTATCAGAATAGAAATCGATAATAAAAATCATTATAACCATTAGACATCTCGTACATATTATGTGTATCATTGATCCGTGCCCATAGTGGCTATACTGCCTAGTGTCTGCTGAACATAACTCCGAGTACAACGACCCTGGGTTCGAGATTATCCGTCAATGAAATCATAGATACACCGTCATGACTACAAATGGAGACTTGGGCTGGTTTGTCGGACGAGCAAATAAACAACAAATAAATAAACAATTATAACAAAAAGACTTCGCTAATTTATACAGCGATTTTTTTCTGTAAGATCACCTTGAGAGGGATGTGAAAAGCTTGAAAATAACAGTGAAGTATAAAATAACAGTTAATTATTTATTTTGCATATAATATCTATACATATGTAATGATATCAGAGCAAGAATATATTAAAGAGGGAGAGAGAGAGCTAAATATTTATGCCCAACCTATATAAATTTACGATAAATCACTTTCTCCGGGTTTTCACGTCATAAATTGCGGGAGAGAAAGAGATAAGACAAGTTATCACACAATATAGCTCCGCTTTTAGAATGTAATGTAATGATATCAGGGCAAGAATATATATAAAGAGGGAGAGAGCTAAACAATTTTACCCAACCTTTACAAATTTACGATAAATCACTTTCTCCGGGTATTTACGTCGTAAACCGTGAGAGAGAAAGAGATAGGACAAGTTCTCACACAATATAGCTCCGCTTTTAGGTATGTAAGAATGTTCTCCGTCTCCCGCTTGGAGTAACAATATATGGAGAGAGAGCTAATTATTTTTACCTAACCTATACAAACTTGGGATAAATCACTTTCTCCAGGTTTTTACGTCGTACACCATGAGAGAGAAAGAGACAACAAAAATCTCCCAAATTATCACACCGCTTTTAAGTATTGTAACTGCTGCCAAAAGAAGTAGTTCTTTGAAGTAGTTATTTCAAAGCGGTCACAACGCTGGTATTAACATTCAGATATTAATATTATATATACAAAGTGTACACGATTTTTTCTGAAATGTTTTATTTTTATATTTTTCATTAGAGCAATCGTATTTTTTATCAAGTTCTGACAGTTGATAATTAGCATCTATCGATGTTCATGGTAAGCGTCTGTGAATATGTATAATGGAGTTAACATGAATGTAGAAACTAGAATTGAAAAACCTTCCCTCACACAAACAATGGCCATAATGGCTACGTATTACAAATGATACCTCGGATATTTTATTGTCTATGAATATACATTTTTTTCTCGGATTTCTGAATTGTCTATGGCGTCCTTTGTTTTGTCAATCTCGCCATAGACAGGCGGACATTTTGATTTCGTTCGATGAAACGGCGTTTAGGCGTACCACCATTGACAAACGATTAATAAAAATAATAAATTTGTGTCTTTATCGGCGATCAAAGGCCGCATCGCCGCTTTTTGAGAATCTAAATAATAATATGAAATATTACTTCAATTTCTCCAATCGAAAAGGGATCGGAAAAACGACTCGTAAAAAAACTCGCCACAATTTGTACATTTATTTTATTGTTGGTTTTTTTTTAAGAAATACAAACATTCCCGTGTTACGAACAACCTGACAATATTTGAAAAATTCCTACTGCCATCATAATAAGCGGAAGATGTTGCTCGAGCAATGATGGAGCATTTAGCCGGCATACGAATTGTACCCACGACGCCCAGGTGGAAATCCGACGCGTTGTCCACTCAGCTACTAACCGGTAGAAGTTGATTGATACGATTTGCGACACGCTTTTTTAGGTTTGAAATATGACTCACGAACCATCACATATTGCCAAAGGGATAGGCAGAGAGGAAATAACGCAAAATAACTTTATTACTAGCTTCTACGACTCGTTCTTGTGTTTAACAGCTCGGCTGTGGACGATTAGGCGGCCTCTGTGTTTCCTCCCTCCTACAACGCGGGCCTCTTCAAGACACAGATACACTCCTTTCTTTCCTCAAAAAGACCCTCCACACAGCTTTCCCAAATATGAAGTGTGTGGAGTTAGTGTAAACAATATTACGATCAATGGTATTCTTTATATTGCCTTTTGAAATAACAAAAAATTCTCAGTAATTACGTAGATAATATTAATTTTTAAGCGTCTTCAGGTTCTTCTTCCACCTTCTTTCACCCACTTCTACGTCATACATTATCCTTACACTCCTTTTCGAATCAATTCGCTCTACATACTCGAACAAATTGATATGTGGCCGGATGTCTTATCCACGTATTAAAATTCGAATGTAAATCAAGATTCTTACTGCCTTGATGTTTTATATCGGTAGATTACCCATCTTATCTTCTTGAGCCGACGTTTCGGACAGCTTTGCAGTGGCAATCATCAGCACAGATCAATCTGTTTTGATTGAGAAAAAGTACGAGCATATATATATATATATATAATAGCCGAAGATTTGACTGTCTCCCCACAACGGTTTGGCTTGTCCCTTTTGTAGTCAATGACAGCCAGAAATCGTAGACACCTTCAGAGTAGCCCTGGTGAAAGACCAAACATCAACAGCCGAAACATCCTCTTCCTCATCTCCGTCCCTTCGGCCTCACAGCGTACCCCAATTGGGAATGCCACAGTCTCTCTGACTCCGTAGTTGGGAGCACTTGGGACTCTTGAGGTATTCACATATTTTTAGGTTGTTTACATTTACAGTTAGGTTAGGTTATTCAATTGTTATAGTTCTTAAAATTGGCTAAGTATCACAATATTACCCAACTCCGTAATTTCCAAAGTAATATCGCCTCCCCCCCTGCTATGGGCGCTGTAGAGATTCAGGAGGCGGTAGTGGCCTTAGGTGCCGCAGGGGGTATCAAAAGGCAGTAAGGGGGCGGCGAAGGCAATAAGAAAACAATGCAAATATATTATGAGCTAGATTTTTCTCCACTTCACTGGCTCTTTTAAATCATGTCATTCAGTCCTAAAAATCATACCTATGACCTATTCACGAATGAATGTTTCAATATGTTTCATTTTCCGAGGAAATGTATAAAACGCAGGGTGCTTTGCGACTTTGACCGTGTTATTATAAGTAAAAAAATAACTTATTTTTAAGTATGATGAAAAGTGCACTTCTCGCTTCATCCACATTCACTCGTAGTATCATCTCATGAGTCTTAACATGTCCCGAGATTAATTAAGAATTATTTGATCCACTCGATTGTGCATTTTTTTTTGTTAATCCGATCAAGTCTCAACTGCTCCCAACCGTCTAGAGCCAGTGGGGCTATGACAACTCCAATCGGGGTGTGCTATGAGGAGAAGGGGAAGATAACAGTTTATAAATAGGTACCTGGCTATTCAGATCTGATTACCAAACACCAAACACGGCTAAAGTAAACTATTGGCAAAAGCACTTAAAAGATATTTCGACAATTTTATAAATCAGTAATGTGTCCTATCTGTGAGACCTCTGTGTGTCCGAATGTCTTTCATGTTGTATTTGTGATAATCATCTAGTTGGTCTCTACTCCTATGAGTCTCTTTTATATGAGTCTCTTTTTGATGTGTTTTTTTCGCTTGTTCCCTCTTCTTTTGTGCTTCCTATTTGGAATTTGTAAATCTTTGTTAAAATATTATTCCTTTTTGTTTTATAATATTTCCCTTCCCAGAATGAGTTTTTTTTTAACTCCTTGGGATTAATATACCAAATGTATTTTGTATGTTAACATTTTAATAAAAAAATAAAATAAAAAGTCATTTAAAAAAAAAATCGAAGCATTTTAATCAATCTTTATCTTTGAATTAATAGGATTATATTATCAAAGCTTTCTTTTAATATCAATTATTGAAACGATATCAATTATTTGTAACAAAATATGAAACGAAAAAAATGATAAAATTGAAAAAAAAATAACTATTTAAATAATTTTCAAAGTAATTTGAAATAGATTAAAATGACAATTACAATAAATTGTTTCGGTAGGTAAATTGGCAGAGACGTTATTACCGGATAGAGTAGAGGTTCCGATTTCGAGTCCCGGTAGCTACCTTTTTTGTATTTGGTTGGAAATTATTGAAGTTTTGAATATTTCTATTTATTAAAAAAAAAGACAACATTCCCGGGTTACGAATAACCTGATAATATTCGAGAAACTCCTTCTACCATCGTAATAAGCGGTAGATGCTCGTTGTGCAGTTGTGGAATTGAACCCTCGACGCGACGCCCGGGTGGGAATCCGACGCGTAGTCCACTCAGTTACTAAACGGTCTTCGGTTCACTTGATTGTGCAGTGTCTTCCTCTGGCGTCCTCGACATCTTCTTCCATTCACTTTCTCATCATATATTCTTTTCACACTCCTCTCTTCGTTAATTCACTCTACTGCCATCATAATAAGCGGAAGATGTTGCTTGTGCAATGACGAAAAACTAAGCCAGCAGAGAAATTGAACCCACGTCTCCCGGGTGGGAATCCGACGCGTAGTCCACTCAGTTACTAACCGGTCTTCAGGTCACTTGATTATACAGTGTCTTCCTCGGGCGTCCTCGACTTCTTCCATTCACTTTCGCATCATATATTCTTTTCACACTCCTCTCTTCGTTAATTCACTCTACTGCCATCATAATAAGCGAAAGATGTTGCTTGTGCAATGAAGGAAGACTTAGCCAGCAGAGGAATTGTACCCACGACGCCCGGCTGGGAATCCGACGCGTTTGTCCACTCAGCTACTAACCGGAGTTGTTTGATATTGTTTCGACAATTTTTCCTTGTCTGTTTACTACGATCTTATATTAAAACCATGCTCCAGTTAACTTATCTAGAAAAATCTAGGAGCTATTCGTTTCACACATATGTACCCTGCACGACTTTCTATTTGATTTGGTCTAAATGATCGCCATTCTGAAAATCTATACACACTCTGCATTCTACACTCTACTTTTTTTCTCTCTCTCGCATTTGTATTCTTGAAGCGCGTGTCTAATGAGTTGTCAATTCACATTACCTTAATTGTAAATTAAAAACTCCCGACCTTTATGCAACACCGTACGTTTGTAGCTAATAATTAACTAGAAAGTTGTTTCGTGGGTATCTGTAAACAAATTGCCGTGAATATTTAGGTGTAATCATTATCTCGTTGAGATTAATTTTAATGAAACGGTGTAAAATGAAACCTACCTTAATGATAATAATGATGCTTTGTTCGTTTTCCAATCTGTAACAAAGAAAAAATGTTCTTTAGTAAAGTGTAGCATTACATTTTGAAAACTAATTTAAATACACGTAATCCATTCTTCACTTGCAAATATACAATTTAGCATATTTTCGTAGAAAGTCAAAATCAAAATCACTTTGTGGTTTGACATGTTTAATTAAAATCAAATAATAACTTTGCATAAGACCACAGATTTAATTTTAATTCTTATGACCGACCGGTTTCGCTTATACAAAATTATACTTTTAAAAGTACATTGTAATTTAAATAGTCACATATTTCAGTAGTCCAATATTAGGTATATTTTTGGTAAACTCATAAAATTTCTCATTATTTTTTTATCACCTTCTCGGTTGACGTTTTGCCTCTTTTATTTCATATTTTCTGTCTCTTTCTCTCTGTTCCTTTGTTGTAATTAAAACGTTATCCTCATTTTTTATTACTGTTATCTTATTTTATGTTATATTGTTTTCTCCCTCTCTATGTATATATTACCACACACTACGTATTTTTAGTTTAGTTTAGTTTTGTACCCACATTATGCTTAGGCAAAGCGAAACCGGTCGGTCATAAAATTGAAATAAAATCTGTGGTCTTTTACAAAGTTATTATTTGATTTTCACAAAATAATTTAGCAGTCAAAAGAGCAAAATAGAGTCTTTGAAATCAATATATTCGAGCCTTTCCATTAATGTTCATCTATTTTTTAAACATGTTTGGTAGTTAGGAATGGCTCGTGCACCAGCCTCGCAGTGTCTGGACTAAATTGAGATAGGTACATAAATGTACAAGAGTCGCAAAAGCTTTCTACTGTCTGGAGCCAGTAGGACTATGGCATCCCCATAGCAAAAGTAAGCTACGTAATTTTTAAAAGTAATTTACTCCCGTATAGAGTAGAGGTTCCAAGTTCATGTCTCGGTCGTGACCTAATTCTTTTTAATTTTTAGATCCTATTACAATAATTAATATCAAAATAAAATATAAAACTTTAATAAGTTATTTCTTAATAACAAAAAAATATACAAATAATATAAACACAAAAACTATACATAAGTTAATGATTGCATTATTTTATATGTATTTTTAATTCATTATAATGTTCTTTGAACACGAAACAGCGTTAAAAACATAGAGTTCAAAGTTCACTGATTTCTAAAAATGTATTCAAAAGTTTTAATAAAAATTTCCATGTTTTTTCACGTAAATACTTTAAGAGTACGATCTATTATCTCGGGATTAAAATTGTACATCGCCAGGTAGGTGCTTAATCTTCAAGTATGTGGCTAATGCTGGGCATGCGCTGGTCCATCGTAGGCAAGAGGCTGGGGAATTATTCAGGTTTAAAATGCGTTAATCTCGGAATATTTTCCCATACAAATTGTAAGGAAATTTGAGAAATTAACGGCAGGGAAGGTTTTTCAAGTGTAGTTTCATTTTTTATTGGAAATCTTACAAAAATACTACAGCGATATATACAATAACACTTGGCTAATTTATATAGCGCCATTTTTGTACAATATCGCATCGACGACTGCTTTTTATGGTAACGCAAAGTTGTCGTACTGGGGTGCATGATTTTTAAACTTATTTTTTTATGTGAGCACCTACCACAAGTTCAAACTGCCCGGAATAAGTGGGACTATGGCATCCCTAATTGGGGTATGTTGTGAGGCTAATGGTGGTAAGGAGGAAAATGATATGGTGAAGAGGAAGGTTGGTAAGGATCTATCTATTCAGATCTGGTCACCAAACACACCCTGGTGAAAGACCACCGTTAAAAATTGAAACATTGCTTGAAATGGCTTCAGCCGTGTTTGGTGACCAGATCTGAATAGCCAGGCACTTCCCAACCTTCCTCTTCCCCTTCTCCTTCCCCTCCCCACTACCTTCAGCCTCACAACACACCCCGATTAGGGATGCCATAGTCTCACTGGCTCTAGACTATATTCACTATAAAAATAAAGTAATAATTCTTTTAAATGTCTGTGTTTTCTTCTATTTAATACTTTTTTGAAAATTGGGAATGCCATAGACTAATGAATTTTATTGTAAAACTAACAAAAAATTAAAGTGCTCTAGTGTAAACTTCCCAAAATGGTGGTTGAACCCTTGAGCCTTTCTGGCGACAACATGTAATGAAACGGAATAATAAATAAATAAAACAGATAAACTTTGTTTAAAACCACTTTTATTTTCAATACTTTGTCGACCGGTTTCGGAAGCACCCTTCCATCATCAGGACAATATTAAAATCATCCTAAAATACAAAATACTGAGATATATATATATATTTAGGTGTTGCAATGGGAAGGAAAAAGGGTAATTGAGGGGATTATGGGAATAACAGAGTGGCTTACTGGAAATGTGTCTAGGATAGGACTACATGGTCTGTTCAAAAGAAAAGGTGAATTTTTAATTTTCGCGGGCTGTGTACATTCGATTGTAGTTTTTTTGCTGTTGTTATGTTGGTACACATATTTTTATCATATGTAAGCATTATCAGCCATTTTGGATTAGTAGTTTGTTTTTGACAAATGGAAAGGTTAGTCACGTTTTTGTGTGTTCTTCGATTTTTTACTTTTGAAAAAAATGGATCAAAGAATAAAATCCATGATTTCTTTTTAGACAACTCCAGGACGCTCATCGTCATTAACATCTTCTCGGCCTTCTGTAAAGCGCTTGTACCACTTATAAACACTTTTTTTGAGACAAAGTAGACTCGCCGAATGCCACAGTCAACATTTTAAGTGCGTTGGAGCACTTTATTCCATTTTTACGCAAAATTTAATACATATTCTTTGATCCGTTTTTTTCAAAAGTAAAAAATCGAAGAACACACAAAAACGTGACTAACCTTTCCAGTTGTCAAAAACAAACCACTAATCCAAAATGGCTGATAATGCCAACATATGATAAACATATGTGCACCAACAAAACAACAACAAAAAAATCGATAATCGAATGTACACAGCCCGCGAAAATACAAAATTCACCTTTTCTTTTGAACAGGCCTCGTATAAGATAAATTCAATTAATTCGGTCATTCTTATTGCTCGCTTTTTACGATTACGGAGTAGTGTATATTATGAACGCAATCAGAGATCGCGAAGTTACTGACCCAGCATCAAAAGTTTGAACGATTTGAATGCGCGGCAACAAATTGAATTTCCGTAAATCTCGGATAAGTCCGCAAGTGGCGAGATTAACTATTTCCAGGCCGCGGTCAAAAAACCATCTGCGGAACAACTCGGCGGAGTAAAATATTAAAAAACCCAAAAAAACTCGACAAAAAACACAATATTTGAGCGCACATATTATTTATCTTAATAGCCCCGGGGTACGACTTTGTTGCGCGCACCTCACTCAGATTGCTTGTTTCCTTCTTTGTCGCTCCTCCTCCTTGTCTATTCGCCCATCTCACTACACATCAAAGCTGTTTCGATTTTGACTGGGTGATACAAAAACGTGTTTCAAACAAAAATGTGATTCTATCAACATTATTTGGACTATCTCTTGATAATAATAATAACAGTGAACTTATATAGCGCAGTTTTGTGATATTAACCTCAAGCGCGCTACATACTTAATTAATTATGTTAATAAGACTAACTAACAAGGAGAAAATCATAATAATATACCAGGAGGGAGCGCTAGTGTAGTCAGTATTGATGATTTTTGCCTGACTGGGGCGTGGCTAGAGCTAGGGCTCGGGCAAGAGTATTTATACATCCACTCATAGTACATGTCGACATAATGCTTTTGTTTAGTTATAAAACCACTTTTTCACAGTATTGTTAAAAACAAAAATGTAGAATATAACCTAAAAAACGGTTGAGTTCTTTTTTTTTTTTTAAAAGAAAAATATTCCCGGGTTACGAATAACCTGACAATATTAAAAAAAAAACTCCTACTGTCATCACAAGAAGCGGAAAATGTTGCTTGTGCAATGATGGAGGACTTAGCCAGCAGAGGAATTGAACGCACGACGCCCTGGTGGGAATTCGACGCGTTTTTCCACTCAGCTACCGACCGGTCAAAACAGTTTATCAGGTCTGTCCTGTTGCGTCGCATTACAAAACGTAGTGGGCGGAGCTATATTGTGTGAGAACTCGTCCTATCTCTTTCTCTTTCACGGCTTACGACGTAAAAACCAGAAGAAAGTGATTTATCGTAAATTTGTGTAGGTTGGGTAAAAATGTTTAGCTCACTCCATATATATTGTTGCTCTGAGTATAAAATCATGACCGTTTTCATAAATCACGAGAGAAAAGGTTCAGATATGGGTATAACAGTGCGTGTGTACATCAACAGATTGAAAAAAAACAATTTACTAGAAGCTAAGAGTATAAATAAAAAGATAAAAGTAAAAAAGAAAACGTGCTATCCGATATTTCGAATTACCGAATGATGTCCTAAGCGGTTTCCGCGGTATTAACATTCCTAATTTATTTATTTAAAAATTAACGGACCTAAGTCGAATTACAAAAATACATATAAAACACGAAATGGAAAAAAGAGCAACAGAGAAAGAATAGCACATACGAGTTCATAATAACAAATGAAGCGATAACAAAGATAGGACAAATTAACATAAGAGAGAACATTCAAGCCATGGTCTAGTCAAAGTTTTGGTAGAGTCGTAAAGAATGAAGAAAATCATATAGACTGCTACAAAAAATTTAAAACCATGGCCTGAATTAAAAAGTCTCGACATTCTGGACATTGGAGAATTATACTTATAATTAGTATTGTGATGATTGAGGAACAGCAATTCATTGTTTCTGAGTCTACGGACTGAATGAATGTAAGTAAGTCCAAAGTCATGGTGTTTGAAATAGAGAGTACGAGAACAGCGTTCAATACAGTTGTGAATGATGAATACTTGGAGCAAGTGGATGAGTTTGTGTATTTAGGAAGTATGTTATAGAGAGACGGAAAGGCTGATAAGGATATTGAAAGAAGAGTGAATGCAGGAAACTCCATTAATGGAGGACTGAATGCTGTTGGCGCAAATAAGAAATTGTCCAAAGAAGCGAAGCTAGCAGTCCACAATGGAGTGCTTATACCAACCCTGATATATGGCAGTGAGGCATGGAACTGGCAGAGGAAGGATGAAAGTAGACTGAATGCTGTGGAAATGAGATCTTTGAGACGCATGTGCGGTAAAACCATGTATGAATGCAAGGATGATGTGAGCTTAATAATTAGGATCAAGAAAGGGATGCTTAGATAGTTTGGGCATGTAGAGCGAATGAACGAAGAAAGGAGTGTAAAAAGAATATATGATGCGAAAGTGAATGGAAGAAGAAGTCGAGGACGCCCGAGAAAGACATGGCACGATCAAGTAAATCAAATACGGAATCGGGTCATGTGAAGAGTTAGAATAACAGAAGAGTATGTATGAGACGATGCATGAATATGAAAGAAGGAAAGAGTGTGTGCCAAGACAGAGTTGTATGGCGATCCGTCCTCTCTGCCTACCCCTGCGGAGAAACGGCGTGATGGTTAGTTTGTTAGTTTATGAATTAATTGCATTCCTTACACGCGCGATCCCAAAAATGTGCCGATTTTCCGACCACTTCGCCAACACCCGGTGAGGCTAGGCAGATCTCCCCGTAGTATTTGCCCCAGAACGCGCCGCTAAACGACGTACGTACGTACAGTTTTTATCCGCCGGTCATTCGCCACAATAGTATTTTATTGTGTTTCCCGTAATTATGTATCCATATAAAATTGATTGCCGAAATTGCCAATGTGTGCTACAAAGAACGTACCGTATTATATCAGACATGCAGATTTGGCAAATCTTACACGGCGTCCGGTCGGCGAGTCGCCAAAATATAAAACAGAATTTTACAATCATTTAAAACTGGGAATATGTTGACGGTCTCCATGGTCGAGTGGTAAGATGCTCGAATACGAATCCAAAAGTCGCGGGTTCAAACCCGGCGTGTGCCAATAACTTTTATTTAACGATTTTGATAATACCAATTTTTTAAACTCTATTCCACTATTTTATTTTATTTAAGACCTGAAGATCGCTGGCAGATCTATGTATTGTAATATCAATTCTTATGTTCTTCGCGTTCTATCCCGTTAAACTACAATTTAGTAATTTGGAAACAGGATTTTAAATACATCAGAAACACGAAATAAAATATAATACAATAGAAATACAATGGAATAGATTATCGTATTATTTAAAAATATACATATTATTATAATTCACACATCTTAAGAAATTTATTTACCATAATAATAATATTTGGATAATTTGTATAGCGCCGTTTTTGTGAAAAATCATCTCAAGGGCGCAAACCATACATTAAAGTAACAATATATGGAGAGAGAGCTATTTTTTTTACCAAAGCTATACAAATTTTGTATAAATCACTTTCTTCGGGTTTATACGTCGTACACCATAAGAAAGAAAGAGACAACAAAATCTCCCAAATTATCACACCGCTTTAAAGTATTGTTAGAATGTTATTCGTGTCCCGCGTCTCCGTTGACTCCGCCCACACGTTATGATACGCGAAACAAATTGACACAACTCAACGGTTCATTAGATTACATGCTGTATTTTTGTTTATAACAATACTGTGAAAAAGTGGTTATACAAATGAACAAAAACATTATGTCGACATCTTTGCATAAATACCCTAGCCCTAGTCCTAGCCACGCCCAGGTCTAGCCGAGTCCGGCAAACCTCATAAAAACTGACTACAGCAGCGCTCTCTCTTGTACATTATTGCTCTGAGAGTACAAGACGACCTGCATGGTCGAGTGGTAAGATGCTCGACTACAAATCCAGAGGTCGCGGGTTCGAACCCGGCGTACGCAAATATTTATTTTTTTAATCAATTTGTGTCATAACACATTTAATTGATATAAAATAAAATATAGTATATTTGCGGCACGTTCCAGAGTGGTAGATACTCTTAGTATCGCCCTGGTGAAAGACCACCATTAAGAATTGAAACGTTGCTTAAAATGGCTTTAACCGTGTTTGGTGACCAGATCTGAATACCCAGGTACTTCCCAACCTTCCCCTTCTTCATCTCCTTCCCCTCCCCACTACCTTCAGCCTCACAACATATCCCTTTTGGGAATGCCATTGTCTCACTGGCTCTAGACGGTTGGGAGCAGTTGAGACTCTTGTGCGGTATTCGCGTAAAAAAAAAACAACAACAGCAATACATAAATATCTTTGGTACACATAAAAGATACTACTTTTTAAAGATAATACCTGTATCAAAAAACGTCCACAACAACACGGGATGCTTACTATGGTTTGTTAGTTAAACAAACATTTATAACGTTAGTAAACTGTTTTCTGAATGAACGTAAGTTTTTTTTATTTTTTATAAAAATATTAACAAATAAAACCATTACTTTGACGTTTGGCTGTTTGAATACCAGACGCCGTGCAATTTTGAAACTTACATGTGATTAAAGTTTTATTGTTGGGCAGGTATAGGTATGTCTATTTTCGGCACCAGCCTAGGTACTCTCCGCCGGGGCATGCGGTCGATGATACGTGGAGATAATTGGATTTTTTGGACCAAAAAAAACCCTGTGGTCATATTGGCATTCATACTCAAATTCGTGTGATTTAATAAAAAAAAACTTCACCTCACTGTAGTCAGGTTTGAAATAGAATACGTATACTATGAAGCATGGAAAGATCATGTGAATCAAGCCAGCTAGTAGCCGAGTGGTCCAAAGCGTTGCTTTCGCGCACAGATGTCGCGAGTTCAATCCTCTGCAAGCAATGTCCTCCATCATTACAGAAGCAACAATTTTAGCTTTATTTGGTGACGGTCTCCATGGTCGAGTGGTAAGACGCTCGACTTCGAATCCAAAGGTCGCGGGTTCAAACCCGGCGTGCGCCAATAACTTTTATTTAATTAATATGTGTCACAACACATTTAATAAAAATAATAAAAAGTATATTTGCGGCACGTTCCAGAGTGGTAGATACTCTAAGTATCGCCCTGGTGAAAGACCACCATTCAGAATCGTAAAGTTGCTTGAAATGGCTTTTAGGCGTGTTTGGTGACCAGATCTGAATATCCAGGTACTTCCCAACCTTCCACTTCTCCATCTCCTTCCCCTCCTCACAGCATACCCTATTTGGGGATGCCATAGTCTCACTGGCTCTAGACGGTTGATAGCAGTTTAGACTCTTGTGCGGTATTCATTTAAGAATAAAAATAAACGGGGAAAATTCAAATTGTAGTGAAATATCACAAAACTGCGCTATATAAATTTAATGTTGTTATTTTCTGGAATTTTTGTTGGGGTACGTTAAGAGAAGATTATTTATAAGACGATGTATAAATGTGAATAAAGCAAGGAGTGCGTGCCAATATAGAGTGGTGTATGTTCCACCCTCTTTGATTATCCCTGTGTGGGGGAATGAGGTGATGTTTAGGTAGGTAGAAAATTTGAGAAAAATTAAACAACGAACTTTGTAATTTTTTTGATGAAATGAATCTACATGAGGGGTCGTCAACTTTTACGATCGCCCGATTACGGCAAGTTTTGGTACAGTAATTCATCCACACGCTAACCTTACACTCCACAACATCATTTTCTTAATAATACTGCTTTTTTTATGTAAGCCCTTCAAAAGTGCTGATACCAACATTACCAACTATCTGAAGCGGGTGAGTCTATGGCGTCCTCAATAGGGGTATGCTGTGAGGCTGAATGAAGAACGAAGAGGAAGGAGATGGGGAAGAGGAAGGTCGGGAAGTATCTGGCTATTCAGATCTGGTCACCAAACACGGCTAAAGACATTTTAAGCAATGTTTCGATTCTGAATGGGGGTATTTTAGCAGGGCGATGCTTAGAGTATCTTCTAATAAGTTATAATGTTATGCAAATTAGTTAAAATTAAAGTTAAATATGTCCCCACGTTTGTAGAAGTACTGGTCGAAGCGTGATATCGCATTCATTTCGAAATTATTTAATACATTCAGCGTCAAGAAGCACAGGAGAGAGGGACGAACGCGCAGCGGACAGTGCGAGAGCGAACGAGAGGGCAACAGAACATTCGGAATAATATTATTATTATTGTATCACCAAGGGGTTATTGGAATAAATAATAAAAAAATTAAAGGACAAAAAGACGGGACGGGACTCAAAGGGTTTGTGAACCGATTTGAATATTAGGTAGATACAAACTTCGGTTATATATTTGCGTGTATGTGTTCTTCTTCTGGTACCCTCCCTATCAAAGGTTGGCTAACATCTTGGCATACCTTCACAGTCAATTAGATTACGTAGATTGGATCGTTTTCATTTACTATATGTACAATCAATTTCCCCCTAAATACTCTCAGTATCGCCCTGGTGTAAGGCCACTATTCATATGACGGTCTTCGTGGTCGAGTGGTAAGACGCTCGACAACGAATCCAGAGGTCACGGGTTCAAATAAATTTTATTTAACTAATATGTATCACAACACATTTTATTAATATAAAATAATGTATGGTATATATGCAGGACATTCAAGAGTGGTAGACACTCTAATTATCGCCCTGGAGGAAGACCGCCATTCAGAATCGAAACGTTGCTTAAATGGCTTTAGCCGTGTTAGGTGATAAGATATATATATATATATTTTTTAAAAATAAATTCAAAGATTCCCGGGTTACGAATAACCTGACGATATTTGAAAAACTCCTACTACCATCATAAGAAGTGGAAGATGTTGCTTGTGTAATGATGGAAGACTTACCCAGCAGAGGAATTTAACTCACGACGCCTGGGTGGGAATCCGACGCGTTTGTCCATTCAGCTTCTAACCGGTCGTCATATGAATAAACAGATACCTCCCAACTTTCCTTTTTCACATCTCCTTTCGTTCTCCACTTTCTTCAGCCTCCCAGCATACTGCAATCGGGGATGCTATTGACCTACCGGCTCCAGACAGTTGGGAACAGTTTAGATATTGAGTTTTCTTTTTAAAAAGCTGGTAAAATTTCACAGTTTTTGGTCAATCGATCGAGAAAATCTAAATGCGTTGGCCCATCTGCCCATCTGTCCATCTGTCCAGGTGTTCAGGTAATTTTGGAGATGCTCCCATATATTCACATCTCAATGTGTTACGCGTCGCCGTGCGCAATTAGCCATTTAATATTTCCTCAGTGGAGTAGCGGTTGGGATACTTACTTTGTGTACGGAGGTTGGAGTTTTGACTACCGCAAAAATACATCTAACAAATTTTTCACAATAACTACTATTTAATGATATCGTCCTAAGACATTGTCGGAACCAGAAGGCTACATATCGTCAGCTTACTTGTAAAAGCTTGTTAGTTCAGATTAAGTTTACTAATGTCGTAATTTCACTATAAATCTTTTATTATTTGCCAAAAAAACATAATTTGCGAATGATAAATTTATCCAAGAATATATGACGCGAAAGTGAATGAAAGAAGAAGTCGGAGACGCCCGAGGATGACATGGCACGATCAAGTAAGCCCTTGGAGAAACAATGTATGTAGAGAGAGCTAAATTTTTTTACCCAACCTATACAAACTTGCGATAAATACTTTCTCTGGGTTTTTACGTCGTACACCATGAGAGAGAAAGAGACAACAAATACAATACTCCGCTTCTACGTACTGTCACAATGATCTTGGGCTCCTGGGTCACCGCGGCACTCCGCCCACATTTTTAACTATGCCACTAAACTTGACACAACTAAACGGTTTTTCAGGTTAGATGCTATATTTTTGTTGATTTCAATACTGTGAAAAAGTAGTTATACGAATAAACAAAAACACAATGTCGATATGTGATATGAATGGATGTATAAATACCCTAGCCTTGGTCTTAGCCACGCTCAGATTCGCCGAGTCAGGTAAAAATCATCAAAAACTGACTACGCTGCCTTGGATTGATAGCACTCTATATACTCTAAGAGTGAATCAAATACTTGAGTCGGGCCATGTGAAGAGTCAGAATAATAGAAGAAATTGTATGAATATGAATGAAGAATGGAGTGTGTGCCAAGACAGAGTTGTATGGCAGTCCATCCTCTCTGCCTACCCCTACGGGGAAACGACACGATGGTTAGTTAGTTAGTTTAATTCATCAAAACACGTGCATGTGTTGATAAGGAATCTATGAAAACAAATTCAGAAGGTTTTATCAAATTAATCTATATTTCAAAATATATTTTTTCATAGTGCAACTGCCCGAATATAGTGAGACTATGGCATACCCAATTGCAGTAAGTTACGAAGCTGAAGGGAGTGGGAAGGGACCCTTCCTACTGGGGAAGATTAGCGTTTAAAAGTACCTGACTATTCAAATCTTGTCACCAAACATAGCTAAAGCCTATTAATATAGGCAACGCCTCGATTCTTCTCTTTCATCGATGCAATTCTGACAGTTAGTAACTTAGTGCGCCCCACTGGTGAATTTGGCAGCCACCTTCTGTCTGGAGCCTCAAAAAAACTTTAAGAAACCATAGAATCAATGCAGAAACTGGCGGTTTGTTTGATAGATTTTCCTATCCTAACAAACAGATTGCTATCTTTGGAGCACAAACGTCGGGTGGGAACGCTGTCTTTGTTCTATCGGTATTTCAATGGAAGATGCTCAAAGGAACTTGCGTCATTGATCCCTTCGGCACGGGTGTATAGTCGGAAAACTCGCCAAACGCGCGCCCAGCATTTGTACACGGTTGACATTCGATAAATGAGAACGGGTTGCTTCTACGACTCGTTCTTGTGTCCAACAGCTCGGCTGTGGAATTATTTGCCTGCCTCTGTGTTTTCTCCATCCCACAACACCAAAAAGACCCTCCACACAGCATCCCGAAGATGACACAGGCCCTGAGGGAAATTGTCTCTTTAAAAAAAATCTCGAGCAGTTAGGACTCTTGTGCGGTATTCATTTAAAAAATAGGTAACTGGTTCCATTCTGATTTTTTGTCAGAACGTATTGATGTAGCGTTCTATCCTCTCTGTATACCCCTGGCGGTTTGTAAGTAGGTCGAAAAACACAGTTCAATAAGAAGTGATTACACTTACGTTTAGCAGACAGGTACAAGATGTTCATTTTGTATTAGCGCTCGCGAGAAAAAGCTCGGGGCTATTTTTTTACGATTAAAATTATTTTGAACTTGTGGATTAGATTTGTAAAGGAATGTTAAGAGAAGCGTTAATAACTAAAATACAAAAAAAAACACATTAAAATATACGTATTTGACTCTAGAAGATGAAGAAATACGTGTATCTTTGCATGTGTGTATCTTAACTCTTGTATCCGTGTATTATTCATAATAATAATATTCTATATGTTTATAAGCGGAAAATAGTGGTGAATAATGAGAAGAATTAATCTTCCTCACAGATGTATTCATCATTTTTAAATTCATCTGATCGTTAGAACACAAAAAACTTTAAGAATTTTGATTGACTGGCAATATTGGTTGCTTTTGATAAAAATCTATGCGTTCTCAGGGCTGTCCATGAATATTTATAAAACTAACTAACTAACCATCGTGCCGTATCTCCGAAGAGGTAGGCAGAGAGGATGGACCGCCATACAGCTCCGTCTTGGCACACACTTCTTGCTTCATTTACATTCGGAAATTGTTTCATGCCTTTATTCTGACTGTTGACATGGTCTGACTGAAGAATTTGATTCGCTTGGTCGTGCCGTGTCTTCTTCTGGCGTCCCCGACTTCTTCTTCCATTCACATTCGCATATAATATTCTACAACACGGGTAAAATAACTATACTTCCGAGTGTGAGAAGAATATTCGACTTTTGTTATTTTGATTCTTGACATGGCCCGAAGTATTGTATTTGATTCACTTGATCGTGCCATGTCTTCTTCGGGCGTCCCCGATTTCTCCTACAGCGTTTTTTTCGTTCATTCCATCTACGTGCCCAAGCCATCTAAGCGTCTCTTTCTTAATCCTATTCGTTACGCTTACATCAGCCTTGCAATCTATCCGGATATTCACATTTTCAACCCGGTCATGCATGGTTTTACAGCACATACGCTTCAGGGATCTCATTTCTACAGTATTCGATCTACTTTCATCCTTCTTCCGCCAGTTCCATGCATCACTGCCATACATCAGGGTCGGTATCAGCACTCCATTATGGACTGCTAGCTTCGCTTTTTCGGTCAATTTTTCATTTGTGCCAATTGCGTCATTATACCTACAATATCGTACCGCTGTAAAACTGAAGGGAGTCGAGAGGGGAAGGAGATAATAATGATGCTTATATAATTTATATAGCGCCATTTTGGTGCTTGACAAATCTTAAAAACTATGGCTAAAATTATCATAATATTTAGCTAGAATTACCGTAGTATACATATTAATTATTTGCAAAGATGAGGAAGATGAAGGTTGGTAAGTACCTGGCTGTTCAGATATGGTCACCGAAGACGACTGATGCCATTTTTATTTTTTGTTACTTACACAAAAAACACAGTTTTCAGATTTATCGTTACCATTTCGCTTACAGTTTTTTATCAAGTGTGGAGACCAATACGACATCCTTGGGAAATAGGAAATGGAGGGAGACAGCAGGAATGAAGGAGAGGTGGATAAGAGCTTCGTAGCGCGGATTATTATGAGTTTTACAAGTTCAGTAAATTTTACCAGTTTCGTGACAACTTCTGTTGATCGTTTGTAGAGGTAAATAAACCGAATTGAAGGAAAACGTATTTTGCTACTTTGCAAAGGGTCTCTTTTACTCCTAGGCCCTAAATAGATTACATAAAATAGATTTTGTGTTCAAAAAATAATTTCTATAAATTATCAACATTTAAAAATTATATACTCATAAATAGTGCGAAAATATTGTATAAGAAAAAAAATATAGTATTGAATAGCATGTACATCCATAGTTAGTTTCATCAAAAACATTAGCTCTACTAGATAAAAAAAAAAAAACTGTACTAAGGTATGCATATATTGTGATATTGATGTACTAAATATATCAACAACATCAGAGCATTATTTCACAAATGTTGAATTTTTAATAATACGAGTATCCTAGGAAGCAGCGCTAGTGTAGTCAGTATTGGTGATTTTTGCCTGACTCGGGCGTGGCTTGGACTAGGGTTAGAGTATTTATACATCCATTCATAGCACATGTCGACATAATGTTTTTGTTTATTTGTATAACCACTTTTTCACAGTATTGTTATAAACAAAAATGTAGGATATTACCCAAAGAACCGTTCAGTTCTGTCACATAAGAAAAAATAGTGTGCGGAGTGGCCGGAGACGCGGGAGTCGTAAAACATGCTTACATACCGAATAGTGGTGCTATATTATGTGAGAACTTGTCTTGTCTCTTTCTCTCTCACGGCTTACGACGTAAAAACCAAGAGAAAGTGATTTATCGCAAATTGGTATAGGTTGTGTAAAAATGTTTACCTCTGTCTCCCAATATATTCTTGCTTTGAGAGCATAATATTGCGGGGTTGAAGTAGAATTGTCACAATAATACGGTAGGTAAAAACTGTTACTTCTGGCACGCTGACACGCCCACAACCCTCTTCTATCGGTTCATCTCTTCAGTGGTGATGTCGTATTGTTTTAATTCACTAGTTCGAGTCAACGAATTTCAGTTTGTTCTTCTCACAGCCCTGTTTGGTATTAATAATTCGTCGAGATATCGTATTATATGGTAGAGCCGAAAACGATGAATTGGAGAAAGAAACGAGTATTTTGTGCTGCATCATCGCTGCGTCCCCTAATTACGGCCGTGTTGAGCGAGCGGGGCCCGTGCGCCGTATAGACAGAGGATATAATGCCTTTTAACATCGCTCAAACAAAGACGAACTAAACGCTCTAAAGAATATGTTTCATCGTGTTTTCAGAATTGTCAAAAAAATGTACGAATTATTTCCACCGAAGATAATAAACTTACTGCGGTGAGTTGTGGGCGTGTCAATGTGCCCGTATTAATCTCAATTTTCCTTACTTCTGGCAAAAAATATTAATAGTCCCAACTGCTCCCAACCGTTTGGAACCAGCGGGACTACGGCATCCCCTATTTGGGGGTATGCTGTGAGTCTGAGGGTAGTTATAAGGAAAAGGAGATGAGGAAGAGGAAGGTTGAGAAGTACCTGGCTATTCGGATCTGGTCACCAAACACGGCTAAAGCCATTTCAAGCAACTTCTAGTGTAAAGGTGCCATCAGTTTATTTTCAAGTCGGTAGAGATCATAAAACTTCTTTGCAATTTTTTTTATAATTCAATATTATTAATTTGATTTAGTTTTGATACTCTCTGTGACAGCTGTTTCAAACAACGTTTCGATTCTTGAAATGTATATTTTTTAAATGTAATACCGTAAGAGTCTGCTTCTAACTGTTTGGTGTCAATAGTGGAAAAGGAGATGGAGAAGAAGAAGGTCGCAAAGTATCTGACTGTTCAAATCTGGTCACCAGAGACAGCTAAAGCCATTTCAAGCGACTTTTCGATTCTGAATAGTGGTCTTTCATAGTGGTAGATACTAAGAGTATCTACTACTCTGGAACGTGCCGTAAATACTTTAATTAAATTAAACCCATAATTGATCTGGTTAGTGAACTGGCGACGTATTGTTTTTCAGTATACGTTTTAATTTTAAATTAACCTATTTTCCTATTTCTTTCCTTGACGATGCAGCCTAGACAAGACGTTGGAAACAAACGAAGGATTCTTCGTTAAGCATTCGTAGCCTAACGGTATACACAATTGACCTTGTAATTGGAGATTGCGGCTTCGAATCCTGTTTAAAGCAAACATACAAATTTTTTTTTTTCAAAGACAAAATTTTACATTTATAACCTCAATCTTGGAATAGCATATATTGTTTTTATTTTATCGTTCTGGCGCCTCTCTACAGTTATACAATCCCACGTTGAAAACACAATACAAAAGAAATCAGACAACTGTGATTTTGAAGAATGTTTTTAGAGATTTTAATATTTTCATAAAAGAAGATTATTAAAATGAATATTTTTAGTTTAAGTGGGAAGGATCGAGTCAAACGTGCTGTGCGTAGTTTATTTGTTGGATTAGAAGCTTCTAGAGAGGAAACACTAATTGGTTAAGGTGCATAACGTCAATCCCCATTCCCCGTAGGGGCATGCAGGTACCGTATAACCACATCTATATCACTAACGATAAAAATAGTATGAAAGTTTTACTAAAAAAAAATAGGTACAAATTACAAAATAATCATCACTAGCTGTACTCCGTTCATTGCCGGATGAAAGAGCTTCCCTTCTGTAACGGAAGAATTCAAGTAAATTTCAAAAACTACAAACTCTTTTCTTTTTCGACATGCAGACGGCCTGCATAGTTGAGTGGTAAGACGCTCGACTACGAATCCAGAGGTCGCGGGTTTGGACCCGGCATGCGCAAATAATTTTTATTTAATTAATATGTGGCATAATAATACATTTAATTGTATCGCCCTGGTGAAAGACCACTATTCGGAATCGAAACGTTGCTTGAAATGGCTAGAGCTGTGTTTGGTGACCAGATCTGAATAGCCAGGTACTTCCCAACCCTCCTCTTCCCAATCTCCTTCCCCTCCCCACTCCCTTCAGCCTCACAACATACCCTATTTGGAGATGCCATAGTCTCACTGGCTCTAGACGGTTGGGAGCAGTTGAGACTCTTATGCGGTATTCATATAAAATTAGTAAAAAAGTAAAGTTTCAACTGTAAATGATTGTCTTTAACCAGGGCAATTGAGGCTGAAGGTAGAAGGGGGGGAAAGCGATGAACAAGGGGAAGGTTTATAAGTACCTGGCTATTCAGATCTAGTCAGCAAAACACGGCTAAAGCAATCTCAAACAAGGTTTCAATAATAAATGGTTTTCTTTCACCAGGGCAATTGAGGCTGAAGGTAGAGGGGAGGGGAAGGAGATGGGAAAGAGGAAGGTTAGGAAGTACCTGGCTATTCAGATCTAGTCACCAAATGCTACTTAAGCCATTTTAAGGAATGTTTCAATAGTACATAGATTTCTTTCACCAGGGCAATTGAGGCTGAAGGTAGAGGGGAGGGGAAGGAGATGAGAAAGAGGAAGGTTTGTAAGTACCTGGGTATTCAGATCTGGTCACAAAACACGGCTAAAGCCATTTCAAGCCAAGTTTCAATTACAAATTGTGGTCGTTCACCAGGGCGATACTTGGAGTATTTACCACTCTGAATGCCTATAATTTATTAAACAATGAATATATTTTATAGCTGAGATAACAAAGATGGCTCAACACATGTCCAAGTATGCGGGTTCCATTTAATAATTCTCTTTCACGATTCAATAATATTATACAGATATTATTTTATTTATGAATGTAAAGAGATTCCTTGCGTTCACTAAACAGGACTAAAGGCCCTCGCGTTTTTTCGTTTTTTGGTCCAACTTTTGTCCGCGACTGAAAGGAGGAAAAAATGATAAAAGGAAATAAAATGGATTTGTACCGACGTATTGAAATGGTTAAAAAATCGAATAAAAAGATGAAAAGGCGGGATACTAAAAGTAATGTCAAATATTTATAGTTTATTTTTTTATTGATAAAACCGCACAAGAGTCCCAACTGCTCCCAATCGTCTGAAGCCAGCCATCTAAAGATTAAATAATTTTAAAATATGACACACTTTCACGGAAACTCAACCTAAGTAAATCAAAATCAAACCTAACCTAACCTCAAACTACGGTAACACAAGTTTTATTTTAAAAATAACTCACTAATCAACTAACCAATCATCACGCCGTTCCCCGCAGGGGAAGACAGAGAGAATGGACGGCCACACACCGCAGTCTTTGCACACACTTCTTGCTTCATTCACTTTCATACACCCCCTCATAGATACTCTTGACATAATCAAGTGTTTCTTTCACTTGATCGTACCGTGTCTTCCACGGGCGTCCCCGACTTCTTCTTCCGTTCACTTTCGCGTCATATATTCTTTTCACACTACTTTCTTCGTTCATTCACTCTACATTCCCAAACAGTCTAAGCGTCCCTTTCTTGATCCTATTCACTACGCTTACACCAGCCTTGCATTCTTTCCGGATATCCACATTTTTAATACGGTCATACATGGTTTTAACGCACATACGTCTCAAGGATCTCATTTACACAGCATTCAGTCTACTTTCATCCTTCCTCTGCCAATTCCATGCCTCACTGCCATACATCAGGGTTGGTATAAGCATCCCGTTGTGGACTGATAGCTTCGCTTCTTTGGACAATTTCTTATCTGCGCCAACAGCGTTCAGTCCTCCATTGATGGAGTTTCCTGCATTCACCCTTATTCCACTATTTTTATTCAGACCAGACCGGTTTTTTAAAGTCTTGTTTTTAAATCGTTAAAATAAAATTCCACCAAGATTTGATAGTTTCAAAATTATAAATAATAAAAAGAGCTTTTAAAAATATATCAAAAGCTTATCAAAGCGCGCCTTAGTATTCTTCCCCTTCGCTTTGACATAACAAGAAGAAGGTCATTAATCAAAATCAAGATATCATAAATGGAAATCCACGGAATCCTGTTGTTCGAGGCCTCCTGCTCCTCGCCCCTTTCTTACCCTTACCCGTTATGCCTCCGCCATTCACTGTGTGGTGCAGTAGGTTATCCATCTTGCCGTGTTCCCCGCCTAACCCAACCTAACCTCGCCTTCAGATAGTTTACCTAACCTAACCTAACCAAGGGATAGAAGACTTATTTTTTATCTTTTTCTCGGAATAATATTAAAAAATACGTGCTTCTTTATTTTTTTTCAATCTCCTTGGTTAACTTTTTATATTTTGTAAATTGTTTCAGAATGGTAGATACTCTAAGTATCGCCCTGATGAAGAACACTATTCAGAATCGAAACGTTGCTTGAAAAACACCAGCCGTGTTTAGTGACCAGCTCTGAATAGCCAGGTGCCTACTTCCTAACCTTCCTCTTACTAAAATACTCACACGGGGATGCCACGGCCCACTGGATCCGGACACTTGTACGATACTCACATAAAAACTGCATTTTACTTATTTTTTCTTATGTTCATATGAAACACATATAAAAGATTCATGGAAGACGATTCAAATAAAGACTCTACGCTTCATTCAGCGCTCTTGAGGTGAATTTTCACAAAAATAGCGCTATAAAATTATTGCTATTATTATCCATGACTTGAAACACATGCCAACAATGGAATTAAGGCTGATTCACACCAACGTCTGGATCCGCTCAGTGCCGATATTGTTCCGCATGAGAGCTTATTGATATGGTATGAATATCGATCAAGGAGTATGTGCCAAGACAAAGTTGTGTGGCAGTATACCCTTCTGCCCACCCTTGTGATATTTAACTACTTAGTTAGTTAAATAATTATTTTGAATTGTAAAAATACTTACATCGCAGATTTTTTTTTATCAAAAACCATTTTTTTATCACTAAATAATATTTTTATTAATTATTAAAAATATTATTTAGTGATAAAAAAATGGTTTAAAAAAAAAATCTGCGTTGTAAGTATTTTTACACTTCAAAATAATTATTTAACTAAATAAGTAGTTAAATATCACAAGGGTGGGCAGTAGGATATACTGCCATACAACTTTGACTTGGCACATACTCCTTGATTGATATTCATACCATATCAATAAGCTCTCTTGCGGAACAATATCGGCACTGAGCGGATCCGGACGTTGGTGTGAATCAGCCTTTAACCTTTGATCAGTCTTTTTTTACAGTTATTTCTTGTGTCAACACCACACAAGCGTTATATTTACCAGATCCGGTGATTCCATTACACCCCGATGAAACTTCGGCAAGACCGTTGGCGAGAATCGTACAGTAAAGTGTGTTTCAGCTTTTCGTCAAAAAGAAAATGAACCCTTTAAAACTGTTCCAAAGAAGAGTAAAGACTTTATAAAGAAGACTGGATCGAATCGGTTTGAATTCAATTTACAACACCTGCGATAGGCCTACGGTGTGGTCTTTATACGGTGTTTAGGAGCAAAGAAAAGCGTACAGGACACAATGAATTACATTAAGAAAGGGAGGCTTATTCTATTTTATTAGCTAAAGATATTTGATGTTCCACTATTCTGGAAAGCAGAGAATGTACTTGGTACGACGGTCATTAACCTTTTGTTTTGTTATTAATGTGAGGTTATCCTCAAAATTCTCCCGATCATCGCGTTCATTCCCCTCCCCAAAATCCTATCCCTTCCTCAATATTGGGGTGTCAATATATTTTTTTATACCACTATCTGTGTAAAACGAGCTACCGGCGTCTGTGTTTCCTCCTTTAATCTAGGCCTCTTCCAATGCTCGCATTAACGAATTCCTTTTATAGCCCCATCCTTGACCCGCCTGACAACTTTGCCCAACCGACTGGCGATATAGCTCCTCCTGTCTTTATACTTTATTTTATTGCTCGCAGTTAAGATTTCTGTACAGTAAACACACTTTTAAAATGTGTAAAGTTAGGTTAGGTCATATAAGGTAGACCATATGAAAAAAAAAACCGGTTAGTAACTGAGTGGACAAACGCGTCGGATGCCCGTGTGGGCGTCGTGGGTACAATTCCTTAGCTAAGTCCTCCATCATTGCACAAGCAACGACTTCCGCTTATCATGATGGTAGTAGGAGTAAAAATAAATTTTAAAAAAACTTTACAATAAAATCACAAAAAGATAGATTTTTTCACAAAATATCATTTTTTTATTCGCGAGGATAGACAGTTGATATATACTAAAATAGTGGTAGATACTCTTAGTATCGCCCTGGTGAAAGACCACGAATTGAAACGTTGCTTGAAATAACTTTAGCCGTGTTTTCTGATCAGGTCTGAATAGCCAGGTACTTCTTAACCTTCCTCTTCTCCGTCTCCTTCCCCTCCCAACTACCTTCAGCCTCACAACATACCCCAATTGGGGATGCCATAGTCTCACTGTCTCTATATGGTTATAGAGCAGTTGGGACTCTTGTGCGGCGTTCATTATATTAAAAAATATATATTATTAAAAAAAAACATCTTTCTATGAGGTATAAAAGACAATTATTAAAATATTCGAGTGAGGCAAAGGTTTCCAACCTAACTCTAAAATAATTACTTAAAATTTAATATTATTTAAATAAGTATCGTGCTAAAAATCCTCCCTTTGTGAACAAGGCTCTCATTTCGTCAATCTTCAGGTAACAACAAAATGGCGCGTGGATGTCATGAACGCCATAAACAATAATAATATAATATGTGGTATGATTATTTGAGGTATGTACCCACCATACAGTACGTAAGGTACAGCCGCTGAACAGACAATCCCTAGAAGCGTCATCAGTACCGATTTGAAAGAAGGTTGCACGAATTTCAGTAACGTATATTTGGGGTAGATTTTGACGTAAGCCCTCTAGACCATATTAAAACTAAGCAAGTGATTCCCAGAAGTGTAATCAATATATATTTAAAAGAAAACTGATGTTGCTAATTTGCATAAAGCCTTTCGGCTCCTAGGCCCGAGACAGACAGTGAAATTGTTTATCTATTTAAGAAACAATTACGTAAAAAAATTATTAATTTAAACAGATCATGATCACGGCTCTACTTTACAAATATCTCCACTGGTTGGGGGACCTTGCTATTCATCTCTAGTTTTCAGTCTTTCCTATCCTGTTCCAGTTCTACAGTCCATCCACTTCTTTCTTGGCATACCTCTGGGCACTGCTCTTTTTAATGCGAATTCACCACAAGAGTCCCAAACGCTTCTGACAGCCCGGGGCCAGCAGGATTGTGGCATCCTCAATCTGGGTAGTTGTGTGACTGAATGAAGTTGATAAGGAAAGGAGATGGGAAAGGTGAAGGTGGGGAAGTACCTGGCTAATCAGATCTGCTTACCGAACACGGCTAAAACCATTTCTAGCAAGGTTTCTATTCTGAATATCGAGATTTACTGCGTTCGTAGGCTCGCTTTCACTTGGTCATGATTACTTGTCAAAACCAACATTTTAATCAACATTAATATCTTCGCTAAATTTCACGTGAACCCATGAGGATTATATACAAAAAAAACACAACTTTTACACAAAATGTCATCACTGTTAACCACTCGTTTTTGACAGGTTTACCCTGTAAAATTAACTAAGTAAATACTCACAGATTCAACAAATATGCGTTTCTTGTAAAAATTCATCGCTTTATCTTAATTTGCTCCAATTGCGCCTGCACAGAACCGCCCCTGATTACAGTTGTCCTGTCATCTAGAATTTCTATCGAAGTATTTTCAAGCTAGTCTAATATTATAGTGCCAAATTCAATTTAACCAGAAGTAAGGGTAAGATGAGCTGACTTCGGGCGAATAGATACGCCTACAACGCGCTTCCACAGTTGTACCTGTCCGGCGGTGCAGCGTATAGCGTACATGTGCCGGCGTCGGATACAAACCAGGAACGCGCAAGTCATCTGAGACAATTCTATTGTTTAGATGGCGGGTCGATCATTACTTTGAGATTACATGTATAACGCTCAGTCCCATTATGTGTAAGACACAATATGCAGCATGATGTATAATACACGATGCTGATGTATGGGGAGATTGACGCGGAGAGACGGGAGGTGTACTGATATGTAGGGTTTAGAAGCGTAGATTTGTGATCAAATTGCGACAGATAAATTAAAATACAGTTTAATGTTAGGGCGTACGAAAGACAAACTGGTGCAAGCTGCAAGAAAACAGCAAACATTGGCAACTATATGCACCTACTGCCTTTCACATGCCATTTTCGCATACGGTTAGGTTAGGTTTTAAAGCTGTTGAATTTCAGAGTGATATTTTTTTAGGTTCTTACTTTCTTGTTTTTCACCCGGTTCCTACCTTTTCAACCATTTTGAAATATTCGATTTCTGTATTCCACACCGCCGTGTCCGAAACAATTGACAATCATAAAGGGTATCATGTAAAAAAACGTGTTGCTCGTTGGTTTTTCGCTTGTTAGTCGGTTTTGTTGTTGTTCTCAAAATAATTTAAAATAAGTGTGGTTTTGTGAATTAAGAACACTCAAATCAGTGTGGTGTATTCGTTTCGTCAATAGTGCAATTGTTTAAGAAGGCTTCAAGAACTTTCGACTTCAACTACATCGGTGAGTGAATGGTTTCCCTTTTTTTTTTCTCTTTTTTTCAATAATCTTTCCAAATCCAAAATTAGACAGTTCCATCAAGTAGTATAGTTTATCGTTAACAGTTCACTATTTTCCAAATTCATCTGAAGCTGAAAACACATTCTGTATTTTATCGCAGCTTCGGATCCAACAAATGCTTGTAATCATTTTTCGTGGTGAATACCGCGCAAGAGTCTTAACTGCTCCCGACCGTCTAAAGCCAGTGAGACTATGGCATCCCCTATCGGGGTATGCTATGAGGCTGAAGGTAGTGGGAATGGGAGGAGGTGGGGTAGACGAAGGTTTGAAAGTACCTGGCTATTCAGATCTGGTCACCAAACACGGCTAAAGCCATTTTAAGCAACGTTACGATTCTGAACGGTGGTCTTTCACCAGGGCGATACTTAAAGTACCTACCACTCTGACTGCGTACTAAGACAGAATTTTGTGGCGGTCTGTCCTGTATTTCTACCGATGTAGAAAAAAGCCTAAAAATGTTCAGTTGTTCCTGAAGAAAAGCACTTTGAAATAGCACCCGGGCATCTTACCGAAGCGATTTGTAGATACTGTGGTGGAAGGAACGGTCATTGTTATCAGCCATTCTCGATTGAATCTTAAAAGAAGACTGAAAAAAAATGTTGAAATATTACAAATAATTTTACCACACCCGTCAGATTCCCACCCGGGCGTCGTGAATTTAATTCCTCTGCTAACTAAGTCCTCCATCCTCGCACAAGCAACATCTTCCGCTTATTATGATGGCAGTGGGAGTTTTCCAAATATTGTAAGGTTATTCGTAACCCGGAAAAGTTTGCCTTTCTTTTTTTAAAAGTCTCATATAATTTATTGAACTAGGTACAGTTCCATGTACAAATATCATCAAAATAATGAGTGCACCGTGCACCCGGCATTGCTCGGTCATAATTCGACCGCTCTCAAACAAAGAGCTCGTGTCATTTTGTCCATAGACGGAATTAAACTAAACAATGTAGCAATAATAAAAATAGATTCGGGAGCCGGTCAAAGCTAGCTGGGTACACGCATTTTTTAATCCGTCGCAACTGAATCAACATGGAGCGTGGCTCATAATTCGAAGTAAAATATAGTAAGCCCGTATTATTTTTGGACCCCGTCAGTCATTCCCAAAAATTAAAGGGTGACTGCAAAATGCAGTGAACTTTTCCTAATTTTTTTTATTTTTATGTGACCACCGAACAAGTGTATTAATTTCCTGAAGCCAGTGGCACTATGTCATCCTCAACCGTGATATGCTAAAGGCTGGAAAGAGTAAGCAGAGAAGGTGATATTGAAAGCATCTATCACCGGAGTGGTCTCTCGCCAGGGCAATACTACAAGTATCTTCCAATGCAAGGCTGATGTAAGCGTAATTAATAGGATCAAAAAAGCGACGCTTAGGTGGTTAGGGCATAAAGAGCGGGTGAACGAAGAAAGGAGTGTTAAAAGAATATATGACGCGAAAGTGAATAGAAGAAGAAGTCAAAAACTCCCGAGGAAGACATGGCACGATCAAGTGAATCAAATACTCGATTCGGGCCATGTGAAGAGTCAGAATAACAGAAGAGTATGTATGAGACGATGTGTGAATGTAAAAAAGCAAGAAGTGTGTGCCTAGACAAAGTTGTATAGCGGTCCGTTATATCTGCCTACCCCTGCGGGGAAACTGCGCGATGGTTAGTTAGTTATTTAGTTATCTTCCAATGTAAGGCGAAACACAAAATTTTATATTAATTATTAATAATTCGAACCACCAACTTTCATTCGCTTATAATGTTGAGTTTCTACCATCTCATGTTACTTCTTATTCATTATGCCTAAACTGCACATCGTAAATATGGTTCTAATGCACTCTAGATGATGCTAGCAGTCCTTTGTGCGAACAATATATGCCATCAAGTGCATCAGGCCACGTGTAGACACGGCTGCAGACTTGCATCTATGCAACCTTTGAAATTCCTGCACATAATGCACGTATTACGTGCCATGAATGCGTTGATATCCGCACAGAGATGTTCTAAGACGTTCCTAAGACACCTTCTTGTATCTAATGCACAGATTAAGACAACGTAACTGACGGAAAGCTGTCGGATAATAAAGACGTCGAACAAACTGACGTGCGCTTTTTGCACCATAAAGGTGAATTAATGAACAGAAGTGCACTCGAATGAAAACCGCATTCATTAGTATTTGAAATTAATTTATAAATCTTATATCTAGTGCATGCATAGTGATATATTAACATAGGTATTAGATTATATCTTTTAGGAAATATTAGAATTGCTTAATTGATTCATGCCTCTCAAATAAATTCTCTCTAGTTAATGTTTGTCATTGGGTTATTTTGCCTTAAGGCCCTCCTTACTAGATGTGAAATTCACTAAGTAATTTTCACAAATAATTGCGCAATATATGATTTTAACAATAATAATTCAAGCTCAAATCGTCAACCTAATAAAAATAATATTTTTATAATGATTTCCATGTTACAATATTTAATTTATATTCGCCAAATATACCTTTTAATGGTCATCTTAGCCGACTTAATTACCAGTTCTTTTTTTTTAACTAAACGATATATAATTGTAATTTTAACAACAAAGCAGAAATCTGTTTTCAGAAAGAAAATTTAAAAAAACTTGTTAACGGTGAGCTCTGACGTTGTGAAATTTAACCAGCTTATTCCACTAGAAATATCTAAGCCAACGCAACTATTTTTAGCTCGCATGTCATTTTCCATCATGAGCTATGGAACTCTGAAATAAGCAAGATAATAATTAAGACTTTATATTATTTAATGAAAATGGGTGGTCTTATACAAAGTTGTTTTTTCATTTTCATTAAATATGTCAAACCACAAAGTGATTGCTTTCCACAAAAATATTTATATAATTTTTCCATACAAATCGCAGGAAATAAGACTAGAAATATTATGGAATCGTGCAAGTATTAAAAAGTGTAACGTTTTGTATTAATTATTTTATTTAAATAAAATCGATAAGTCCTAGTTTAACTACGAACACCCGTTGGTTCGTAAACACATGCGCTTTACAATAACAACAAAAACTAAAATTTTCATTTAAAGTTCACCCTTATTAACATTAAAAATAGAGACCATTATTGATTCCGACTGAATCCACATTAATTTCAACCCGTTCGTTTAAAAAGTACCCCTTTAAAATCAACCCTTTTAACAAAAAAGTTGAAATTATTTTGACTGGGGGGGAAGTCCTTTGTGAATTTTTAAATATAAAACGTGAATCGAGTCTTGTTTGAAGAAATGATTAAAATAGAATTATCAAAAATAAGGGTGGTTTTTTGTACATTTTATTAAGTATCTACCTAGCTACCTACATTTCGTTTTTGAAAATAATATTTTGTTCACTATTACGTATCTAGGACGTGATGCAGCGTGGTGATTTAATTTTTTACTTTTCGTTGGTACCATAACTACAGCTGTTAAGCCGTTAATAAATAATAATCACACCACGCAACTAGGAAAAAAAGGTTAAAAAAATTGCATGCATTACAAAACTGAAATTAACGAAGGGATATAAATTAATAATATTTTGATAATTTTTATAGCGTCGGTTTGTGAAAACACTCCTCAAAGGCGCTGTACAAATCTTAATTATTAGGCTTCATCTTATTACTAACTACATATAATAGATATTTATATTATGTACATAGACGGCCTCCATGGTCGAGTGGTAAAACGCTCGACTACGAATCCAAAGGTCGCGGGTTCAAACCCGGCGTGCGCCAATAACTTTTATTCAATTAATATGTGTTATAACATATTTAATTCATATAAAATAATTTTTAAAAAGTATATTTGCGGCTCGTTCCAGAGTGGTAGATACTATAAGTATCGCCCTGGTGAAAGACCACCATTCAGAATCGAAACGTTGCTTGAAATGGCTTTGGCCGTGCTTGGTGACCAGATCTGAATAGCCAGGTACTTTTCAACCTTCCTCTTCCCAATCTCCTTCTCCTCCACACTACCTTCAGCCTCACAGCATACCCTATTTGGGAATGCCATAGCTTCACTGGCTCTGGACGGTTGGGAGCAATTGGGATTCTTGTGCGGTATTATATACAGAAGCATGCTTACCACTTCAGATAAACACAATTATATTTTATTTTCGTAGAAAGCAATCACTTTGTGGTTTGACATATTTAAAGAAATGAAAAAATAACTTTGTACGAGGCAACGAATATATTAAAATGATCTTAGTGATTTGAAAAGCATCGTTGAACAGTAATGCAAATGTGGAGCAATAATGAAAAGGTAATGCAGTAATAATAATGAAATCTTATTTGTAAGTCACTAGTCATAAGTTATACTCAGTAGTAAGTTACTAGCTATAAGTCCTTATTGTAAGTCACTAGTTGAAAATATTAGTTGTAAGCCATTAGTAATAAATCTTAACTGTAAGTTATTAGTTTTAAGCTTAAGTGATAAATTATAGGTCAGATAAATTAATTTGTAAAGCGCCCTTGTGGTGATTTTTCTACAAAAACGGCGCTATAAAAGTCATCCATTTATTATTATTATTATTTCAAGTTTTGAGAAAGATACAGTTTAACACTCAGAGGACATGATATTAGCTAAATCATAGTTGGTATTTATTTATGTTTTTTATTGTTTGATTAACTACACTAAATGCTAGAAGTATTATTAGTTTAAGAAATATGTGAAATTTCATAGTTATCTTTATATATGAATTACTACAAAAGCGAGAAGAGTGTGCAAATACAGAATTTTGTGGCGGTGTTTCATCTCTGCCTACCCCTTCGGGGATATGGCTTGTCGGTTCGTTATTTAGTTACGAAGAATACACCAATTTCCAGAAACATGAGAACTACGAAAAGTTCAGCAAAACAAAATAATATTTTGATATTTGCGGAAATCTTAGAAATTAACGAATTTTGAAATAGTAAAAAAAACAACCATTAATGGAGGACTGAACGCTGTTGGCGCAAATAAGAAATTGTCCAAAAAAGTGAAGCTAGCAGTCCACAATGGAGTGCTTATACCAACCCTGATGTATGGCAGTGAGGCATGAAACTGGCAAAGGAAGGATGAAAGTAGACTGAATGCTGTGGAAATGAGATCTTTGAGACGAATGTGCGGTAAAACCATGTATGACCGTATTAAAAATGTGGATATCCGGAAAGAATGCAAGGCTGATGTGAGCGTAATGAATAGGATCAAGAGAGGGACGCTTAGATGGTCTGGGCACGTAGAGCGAATGAACGAAGAAAGGAGTGTGAAAAGAATATATGATGCGAAAGTGAATGGAAGAAGAAGTCGAGGACGCCCGAGAAAGACATGGCACGATCAAGTTAATCAAATACTTGAATCGGGTCAGAATAACAGAAGAGTATGTATGAGACGATGTATGAATGTAAATGAAGCAAGGAGTGTGTGCCAAGACAGAGTTATATGGCGGTCCGTCCTCTCTGCCTACCCCTGCGGGGAAACGGCGAGATGGTTAGTTAGTTAGTTAGTTACAACTAGAATTTTGTGAATATGAGAAGTGTATGAAAACACACGTATTTACTGTTTTTTTTCCATTTACCGAACCCATAATTTTGTAGCTAGTTAAAACGAAAATAACGGCCGCACAGAAAACGTTGAAATTAATGCATTTTCGTGATATGCATCCATTAAACAAATAAATACGTCTTCACGTCGTTCATCCGAGTTGAAATATTGCACCCATACACTCGGACGTAATGCATTTCACCAACACCAGTGCAGCCAATGCACCCAGTACGTAATAAGAGGCGGTAGGTAGGTACGAACAGTGGGACTCGGTACAATACAACCCTTTCAAATTCCCAATTTAAACTCTAAAGTACTTAAAAATGACGCACATGGCAAGCATGAATTTGGTAAAAGTTCCATTCAGGGTTACCACCTTACTGAGAATTTACTTTATTTATTTATCTTGTTGAAATATTTAACATGGGTTTGGTCCATGTATGTCTCACTAGGAGATTCCTGTGTCGAGACATACGTAGTGTACCTAAATGATATAATATTAAATGTAAATATTAATAAAAATAAAAATTGATAAAAAAGGAAAAGAAAAAAGAAGAAAAGAAAAAAAAGCTGAAATTAAATTAATATAAGAACTAAGTTATTACGTGGAGGTTACATTTTATAGATACTATTTAGGACTAGAAGAGGTTGTGCACAAAAATAAAAAAGGAAAAATAAAAAGTAATAAAAAAGGAAAAATAAAAGAAAAGATAAAATTAAATTAATATTAGAATAAAGTTATTAGAAAAATAATATTTTTAATATTTTCAGCAGCACTGAAAAAATAATAACAATAATATTTAAATGATCAATTGTACAGCGCCGTTTTTGCTGTAGAAATCTTAATTCCTAGGCTCCATCTCATTTGAGTTTGACAAACGAAAGAATGCGGCTGACGTTTGATGCGCAGAAACGGATTTCGGTGAGAGGCGGGGAAAAGCCGGAAAGAATCTTGTGTGGCATTCACTGTTTACATAATTTATTTTAATTAAAAAAAGATTTTTTTATGCGAACCTATCGTCTTAACCTAAGATTGCTGTAAAAGAATATTTAAAGGAATCCAAGATTCTTTTTTGACAATCGTGAAAGAAAAAGTTGTGAAACTTATTCGCTGGCAGCCCTGCTTTTAATTCCGCTCCCTCATTCTAAATCCGCCCATATTTTGGAAGGGCGGCGACTACGTTTACCCCTTTTTTGCTTAAAAAAGATTAACGCGATATCCTAGGGGGGGGTCGCTTCTCTAATTTGCATGTGTTTTTAAATCATCCCCTACGAAATAATAAAAAATAGTTACTCTGCATCTGTGAACAGTGTTTTCGTCGAATCCCAACATATTTTTAATAAAACTAACTAACGAACCATCACGCCGTTTCTCCGCAGGAGTACGCAGAGAAGACGGACCGCCATACAACTTTGTCTTGGCACACACTCATCAATTAATTTATTTTGGGAAAATTAACAGCAAATCAACAATAATTAGTACATATATATAATAATAAAAATAACAAATCATGCAAATTACAAATTTTCCTCTGCTGATGACAAATATTATAAATAAAGGGTGATAATGTAAATACAGTTGTAATTTAGGATATCCGGAAAGAAAACAAAGCTGATATGAGCGTAATGGATAGGATCAAAAAAGGGACGTTTAGATGGTTTGGGCATGTAGAGCGAATGAACGAAGAAAGGAGTGTGAAAAGAATATATGATGCGAAAGTGAATGGAAGAAGAAGTCGAGGACGCCCGAGAAAGACATGGCACGATCAAGTTAATCAAATACTTGAATCGGGTCAGAATAACAGAAGAGTATGTATGAGACGATGTATGAATGTAAATGAAGCAAGAAGTGTGTGCCAAGACAGAGTTGTATGGCGGTCTGTCCTCTCTGCCTACCCCTGCGGGGAAACGGCGTGATGGTTAGTTAGTTAGCTTTGGGGGGGGAGAAGAAGGTGGAAGGGAACATGGGGATGGAATAAAGGAAGAAGGACGGGAACAGATGGGAGGTTAGTTTTAATAATCTAGTTTGGTGCAGTCGGGTCATTCATTCGCATTCATACATCGTCTCATACATACTCTTCTGTTATTCTGACTCTTCACATGGCCCGACTCAAGTATTTGATTCACTTGATCGTGCCATGTCTTCCTCAAGCGTCCCCGACTTCTCATTTCTTCGTTCATTCGTTCAACATGCCCAAACCATCTAAGCATTCCTTTCTTGACCCTGTTGATTACGCTTACATCAGCCTTGCATCTTTCCTTTTGAATAAACATTTACGAAAATGTTTCACTAAGAGCAAAACATTTGTAAGATCAAAAAACGCACGATTTAATGGTTTTTTAAAAAAATGTTAAATTCGCATAAGTGTCCTGACTGCTCCCGACTATACGAAGCCAGTGGGACTATGGTATCCCCAATTGGGGTATGTAGTGAGGCTAAAGAAAGTGAGGAAGAGAAGAAGTTGGCGAAGAGGAAGGTTGGAAAGTACGTGGCTATTCAGATCTGTTCACCAAACATGGCTAAAGCCATTTCATACCGTACGTTATTTTATATTAATTAAATCTGTAATGACACAAATTAATCTAAATGTATCAGTACACGGTTTTCATGAAACATTCATTTTCAAACAGAAATTTTGAAATTATTATTACAGTTTCTGTATACATAAGCATATTTTTTTACTTTAACAAGCACTTAGGGTCTATGACATCTTTGGGGATGCAATGTGGAGGGTCTTTTTGAGGAAAGGAAGTAGTTATCCTGAGTCTTGTAGAGGTCCATGTTGTAGGAGGGAGGAAACACAGAGGCTGGGAAATCATTTCACAGCGAAGCACGAGTCATAGGAGCGACCTGTTCTCGTGTGTCGAATGTCAACCGTGTACAAATGTGAGACGCGCGTTTGGCGAGTTTCCCGGTTGTGCACTGGTAACGAAGGGATCAATGACACAAGCTCTTCGCAGCGTCTTCCATTGAAATACCGGTAAAATAAATACAGCATTCATTCGCCTCTGACGCCTGTGCTCCAAAGATTGTCATCCGTTTGTTAAGATAGGGAATCTATCAAATTTGATATGGATAGATCGGTTTCACGCTTAGAGTAAGAATATAAAGAAGAGAGAGCTAATGTTTTTACCCAACCTATACAAATATACGATAGATCACTTTCTCCAGGTTTTTACGACGTAAAGCGTGAAAGAGAAAGAGACAAGACAAGTTGTCATATAATATCGCACCGCTTTTAGGTATGTAAGCATGTTTTCCGTCTCCTGCAATTTCGCCTACTACGTTTTGTTATGCGACATAACTCAACGGTTTTTGAGGTTTTATCCTATATTTTTGTTGATAGCAATACTGTGGAAAGGTGGTTTTACAAATAAACGCTACATCATGTGGACATGTGCTATGAATGGGTGTGGAAAGGTGTGTCCATGAAAACCCTAGCTACGCCCGAGTCAGGAAAAAATCAACAATCCTGGTATATTTGCTCTGAGGTTTCACGGCTGTCGCAAGGTACGCAAGTAAATTAAGATTGCGTTTTTGAACAGATGTTTGCGTTGTTGAATGTATTTAAATAATTATTCTCGAAAACAGTCGAAAGCTCAATTGTAGTGTATCAAACGAAAATCATTACAAATAATAGTCGTATCGGAAATTAAAATCTACCCTTTTCCAGCTTTCATCTCACAGTTGGCCGCCATTAAACTTTTGAAACATAAAACGCAGACTTCTTTATAAATAAATAATAATTACGTTATTTATTTCCCCCAGGATTTGTCCTTTTAATGATGCAGCCTCGTCAGCCAGATAAATCACTGAAATATTCAAATCAGTTGACAGAGATGAAGCGGATTTTACTGCCCAATGTTTCATATTTTAAACTGTAAACTTCCATGCAAACGTGATGTTTATGTGAATGCTTTGAATTTGGGGTGGCTTGGCGCGGTGACAATAGGGTGGACAAACGCAGCGAAAGGGGGAGTTCTGGAAAAGTGGGTGATTTTGCGATAATTAATTTAAATTTGAAAGGTTGAATAATTTAAAAATTGTTTTAAAATATGACACGCTTTCACGGTAACTCAACTTAAGTAAATCAAAATTTGACCTAACCTAACCTCACACTACGGTTACACATAGATTTATTTTAAATCTAACTAACTCACCATCATGCCAGTTTCTCGCAGGAGTAGACAGAGAGAATAAACTGCCACACAACTCTGTCTCAGCAAACATTTCTTTGCTTCAGTAAAAAATTAACAAACATATATTAATTTTATGCTACTTCTAAAATATATCCAAAATTTAAGATAGTGAACTAAATTATGTAGAAATGAGATACCTGAGACGTATGTGTGTTAAAACTATGAACGACCGTGTTAAAAATGTGGATATCTGGAAAGAATGCAAGACTGATTTAAGCATAATTAATTGGATTAAGAAAGAGACGCTTAGATGGTTTGCGCATGAAGAGCGAATATACGATGAAAAGAGTGTGAAAAGAACATATAAGGCGAAAGTGAATGGAAGAAGAAGTCGGGGACGCCCGAGGAAGACACGACACGATCAATCAAATCAAATACTTGAGTCGGGTCATGTCAAGAGTTAGAATAACAGACGAGTATGTATGAGACGATTTCTGAATGTAAATGAAGCAAGAAGTGTGTGGCAATACAGAGTTGTGTGGCAATTAATCCTCTCCGCCTACCTCTGTGGAGAAACGGCGTGATGGTTGGTTAGTTTGTTTTATAAATACTCATGGACAGCCCAGAAAAGGCATAGGTTTTTATTAAAAGCATCCAATATTGCCATTCAATCAAAATCCTTGAAGTTTTTTGTGTTTTAACGATCAACGATGAAGTGATGAGTGTGTGCCAAGACAGAGTTGTATGGCGATCCGTCCTCTCTGCCTACCTCTGCGGGGAAACGGCGTAATGATTAATTAGTTTGTTAGGACCTCAGAGCAAGAATATATGATATATGGAGAGAGAGCTAAATATTTGTACCCAACCTATAAAAAAATGCAATAAATCCTTTCTCCAGATGTTTACGTCGTAAACCGTGAGAGAGAAAGAGACAAGACGTCACATAATATCGCACCACTTTTCGGTATGTAAGCATGTTTTCCGTCTCCCGCGTCTCCGGCGACTCCGCCCACTACGTTTTCTGACGCGACATAACTGGACATAACTCAACGGTTTTTTGAGGTTAAATCCTATATTTTTTTGATAACAATACTGTGACAAAGTGGTTTTACAAATAAACGCTACATTAGTCGACATGTGATATGAATGAATGTATAAATGCCCTAGCCTTAGAGTATATAGAGTGGTATCTATGCAAGGCAGCGTAGTCAGATGATTTTTACCTGACTCGGTGGACCTGGTCGTGGCTAAGACTAAGGTATTTACTATTTATGCATTCATTTATAGCACATATTTACCTAACTATCTGATAGGACCTGCCAGGTAAATATGTTCCTGTATATTTTTTTTATTTAAACAAGGAATCAATATGTAATAACAGAAAATAAGATCTGTTCAACGCCCTTGAGGTGATTTTTCACAAAAACGGCGCTATGCAAATCATCTAAATATTATTATTAATGTTTTTTTATTCGTATAACCACTTTTTCACAGTATTGTTATCAACAAAAAATAAAGCATATAACTTAAAAAATTGTTTAGTTGTGTCAAGCTTAGTAACATAATAAAAAATGTGGGCGGAGTCCCGCGGTGACCCAGGAGCTTAAGATCACTGTGACAGTACATAGAAGCGGTGTATTATATTTGTTGCCTCTTTCTCTCTCATGGTGTACGACGTAAAAACCCGGAGAAAGTGATTTATCGCAAGTTTATATAGGTTGGGTAAAAATAATGAGCTCTCTCTCCATACATTGTTACTCCAAGACCCTAGCCCTAGCCCTAGCTCTAGCCTAGAGTCAGAAAAAAATCAAAAATCCTGAATTCACAAGCAATCCCTCCTGGTAAAGGATTATTTCTGTGACGTTGTGAGACAGTGAATATTATTTCAAACATATAAGCCTCACCAAGCCAATAAAGCATAGCTATACGTACGCCATGTTAGGTAAAACACACGGTTGTGTGAGTGAGCGAGCGAGGGAGTGTGTGAGTGAGTCAGGGAGTTGCGCACGCACTTTACTTATTGCTATTGGGGACAGGCGACGCATTGAACGCAAAATTGATTACAAATATGTAAGTGTTGAAGAGGTAAAAAATAACAATGAAATAGTTCCGTAAGTCGAGCCGCAGTTGCGTGAAGGAATTTCATAGACTCCTAGCGGCCGCCGCATGAAGCCTCAACTGCGGCGCGAGATTCATTCCAAATACGAGGCCTGTTCAAAAGAAAAGGTGAATTTTGAATTTTCGCGGGCTGTGTACATTAGATTATCGATTTTTTTGTTGTTGTTATGTTGGTACACATATGTTTATCATATGTTAGCATTATCAGCCATTTTGGATTAGTGGTTTGTTTTTGACAACTGGAAAGGTTAGTCACGTTTTTGTGTGTTCTTCGATTTTTTACTTTTGAAAAAAATGGATCAAAGAATAAAATCCATGATTCATTTTTCCACAACTCCAGGACGCACGAAGACAGTAATCAGCGAAAATATAATTTCGTGAACTCAATGAATGCCTCGAAAGTTGATGAAAGAAGTCGCAGACACCCCAAAGATACATGGCACAATTGATTAATACACAAGCTTTATTTTAGTTGGATTAACTGAACAGTACTAAGTCTTCTTTTTTTACAATAACTCCACACAGGAGGCCTTGAGGGAAATAATTTCCCTCAGGGCCTATGTCATCTTTGGGGATGCTGTGGAGGGTCTTTTTGAGGAAAGGAAGGAGTGAACTTGGGTCTTGAAAAGACCCATGTTGAAAGAGGGAGGAAACACAGAGGCCGGCAAATCATTCCATAGCCGAGCTGTTGAACATAAGAACGAGTCGTAAAAGCGACCCGTTCTCATGTATTGAATGTCAACCGTGTACAAATGTTAAGTGCGCGTTTGGCGAGTTTCCCGACTATGCACCGGTGCCGAAGGGATCAATGACGCAAGACCCTCGGAGCGTTTTCCATTGAAATACCTGTAGAACAAGGACAGCATTTCCACCTGACGTCTGTGCTCCGAAGTTTGCAATCTGTTTGTTAAGATAGGAGAATCTATCATACGGACGGCCCGTTTCTGCACAGAGTCAAGGGTTTTTTTCAGGTATTTAGGGGCTCCAGACCAGAGGTGGCTGCCAAATTCAACAGTGGGGCGTGTCTGTGGATGTAGCAAGAAGTGTGTAGTAAGTCAGGATAGTGTGACGTTCTAATATATGTGAAGATTTTTTTAAAGTTTTTTTTTTAACATAAATCAATAATAAAGTCATCCTTAAAGACATACCCACAGTTTGAGAAGCGGCTTTGTAGGCGTAACTAAGAACCGATGGAAGGGGCATCGTATTGTCTTATTTGAAAACAAATAATTATAATAAAATAGTTTGCAATCCTTTACTAATAATTGTATGTAATCTAGGTTTCATGTGAATGTCGCACATCATTGGAAATTAATACTCTGAGGTGGCCTCGCTGTTTTAAAATGACAATATATATGTCAGGTGCGCTTCAAAAGTTTGTTTGCTGAAAGCGGTAGCTGTTTCGCCTTCAAATAATACATTGATTAAAATCATTGACAGTACGGGCAATAAGCACCACACACATTTTATAATTATTGTAAGTGTAAATATGTTAGTTGTAAGCCACTAGTCAAATATTAGTTGGATAAGGTCGACAGTACGACCAATAAGCACCACGCATATTTTATAATTATTATAAGTGTAAATATTTTAGTTGTAAGCCACTAGTTATAAATCTTTATAATTTGTAGGTTTTATAAATGAAGTTATGCGCCTTTGGGGTGATGTTTACGGAAACGACGCTATAAAAATCAGCCGGTTATTATAATAACTAAAATGCTCGTTTCGGTGAAGTTCTAGGAAAAAAACCACATATTTGTGGTCAAAGAATTGCCAAGTATTTAAGGAAATTTTAACTTTAAGTGATTTTATAACATTGTAAAGCGCCTTTGAGGTGATATTTCACACGGAATGCGCTATAAAAACTGTTTTACTGTCCTGAAAAAGGCTCGGTTTTCTCCGAAACCAGTCGGCTTTAAACTCAAATAAAGTGGTGTGCATAACGATATATTTGTACATTTTAATCATGTTCATACTATGATTGGACGAAAGTGTTAATGAGAACAAAAAATATACAAAATCTTCGCCGGAAAGGTAAAAAGGCTGAAGCGCAATTTTTAGAAGCCTACATCAGACCACTTTAAAATTAAAAAAAGTGAACTCAGATAAGTCAATGCTCTCACTGAGTTACCTGAAGCGGCAAAAAGCTTTAAAAAGTCCCAAACTTGTGTCGCTTGAGTTGAGCCTTCTCCCAAATGGTAAATATATTTTAGATGGCTGAAGGGCCACAAAAGACTTCAGAATCAAACGAGAGTCAGAGCATTCGATGCAGAAAAAAACCTGATCAAAACTGCATATTTAATCCCATCTTGACCAAAGTGTCGCTTAAGGGTTAGCACCCAAAAATACACACTTTCTGGCTTTCTAGTACAAGCAAAACTACAAATTATTCACCTGTTATTATATACGGGTAGTTAGGAAAATATCTAATGTTTCCACCATATACAATTCTTAAACAGTAATCTTGTAAATTCTTTATGAAATGCATACTGGAATTTTAGGTAAAACGTTTAAAAATTCTTTTGTTGCTTTTCAAACTGCACCTTTTACTAACATATTAGTATGTTTTTTCATGGAATTTAAAAGATTACAATTTTTTAAATTTGTTCAATGGAAACCTGTGACATTTTTCTAACTACCCATAGAAAATTTTCAGATAAATCATGTGCAGTATTGCTTGTGTTAGAATTCTACAAAGTGACGTTAAGCGTCATTCTTGAGTGCTGACCTTTAATCCCTTTTGCTTTTCCAGCGACGATATGTCAATTTTGAAAAGCTCCTTACCCACCCGAAGCATGATAACCACTGTACTGTTGCAAATCAGTTTCAAAGGATCAGAAACAGCTTCACAACATCACTATCAACATTCACAACGCCGAGAAAGAAAATCTACACACTTTAAACAACCTCCGGTCACAGAGTCGTTTATGGTAATCACTACACTGCGAAGAGCAATAATTCACCGTTCATATTTTGTAGCACGAATAAAATCATTAAGTCAATTACGTTCGGTTTAATTTCTGTAATTTGTTTTTATATCGTCCGTTAAACAAATAATAATGAACATCGAACGGCCGAAGAACAAATGACCAAGGGTAAACCGGCCGTCCATTTCCAGACGTGAATAATGTTCAACATTTATGACTTATAAGGACGAGTGCGGACAATTTTTCCATATTAAAACGTTCGTTTAAGGAACGGGCTTCCTGTTCGAGTCCTTTGTTGTAATTTTCGTCTTATGAGGAATAAAACGCGCATAGTATATTAGTCCCATTAATACGTGCTTTAAATAAAGCTTATTTATTGTCAAAACTGTCTTAACGGTGATTTTTTATTGATTCGTACAGTCGTTATATCTTTATCTTTTGCTGTCAACATCGGGTTAGAAACTTATCACTTGTCTAGAAGCCTGAAATATCGAAACCCCTTTTAAAGCAAATATTAACTTCACACAAGGAGGCTCTGGAGGAAACCTTACATATTGTATATTTAAAGGTGGTCGAGTGGTAATACGCTCGACTACGAATCCAGAGGTCGTGGGTTCAAGCCGGCGTGCGCAAATATATTAAATTTAATTGATATGGGTCATAACAGCTTTAATTCATATAAAAATATATGTTATATTTGCGATACGTTCTAGAGTGGTAGATGCTCCAACTATCGCTTTGGTGAAAGACCACCATTCAGAATGGAAGCCTCACTTGAAATGGCTTTAGCTGTGCTTGGTGACCAGATCTGAATAACCAGGTATTTTCCAACCTGCCTCTTCCCCATCTCCTTGTCTCCCTATTACTTTCAGCCCCGACGTACCCCAATTGAAGATGCTAAAGTCTCACAGACTCTAGACGGTTGGGAACAGTATTCACAAAAAATAGGGGTGTTGGGCGAAAAGGATGTTTAACGAGAGGAAGGATTGAATTGGGTCTTGAAGATAAGGAGGTAGATATCACAAAAGTCGGCAAATTTTCAACAACCAAGCTGTTGAGTGAAAGAAAGAGGAATTCAGATGACAAAACACCGAAAATCTTGGTAAAGTTGGTGCCCCAGTGAAGGAGACCCGAAAAGAAGACAGATAAAGATGTGAGCTGGTTGTGTTGAAGAGAATTGTAGCGGGATGAGTAGACCTTAAGACTAGAGACGGTGGCTAGAAGCAGCGGAGGATATTTTTGCAGGAGGACAAATCCAACCCACTCTTGGATGGAGCGCCGTGAAGATGCGAGACAATTAAATCTTCGATCTGCATCTTCAACGGCCATACTCGTAGGTAGACTCACAGTACATAAACGCAATGCCAACACCGACTTTGGAGATCGAGCTTTTGCCGTAGCAGGCCCCACAGCTTGGAATCACCTCCCTTCACATTTGCGAAAGATCGACAGCTAAACTGAGTTCAAAGCAAAACTAAAGACTCGCCTTTTTAAATTATCACACCCACAATAACGTCAATTTGCTTCAATAGAGTTTTGATCACTCAGTCGGAGTGCTATACTTAGTTTATTATTGCTTATTCCATTTTTTTCTACCCTAGTTCCGACAGCATGGCAACAACCACTATATATATTTGTTGATGTAAATATGTTAGTTGTAAGTCACTAGTTATAAGTATTAGGCACAAGTTGATGTTAAGTCTTAGTTTTAAAATTATGTTGTAAAGCGCCTTTGAGGTAATATTTCTGTCACGAAGACGGCGCTTTATAAAACGTCCTAAACTTGAAACAACTATACTCTAAAAACATCCTATTGCACTAATTTAATAAGGTCCATATGTTTGAAGAAAGGAAAATTTCTAGAACCTTAAGGCAGTTACACATAAAATTCTTTAATATCCCTGTCTATAAAACCGCTTACGGACAAAAAAGTTTTAAGTACAACGCCATAAATTAATTCAATTATCTGTCCAGCACCATTAGAAACATATAAACCAAAAGCTCCTTTAAAAGCAATATCATTACTCACCTTTAAAACCAAGTTTAATTTAGTTATTAATATGTAGATTCTATACCTTCAAATTTATCATTTACTTATATTATTTTTATTATGTATGTACTACATTTTCGATATTAACATGTTACTATGTGGCTAAAAAAAAACACTTTTGCAAATTGCCATCCCAATACAGGCTTATGCCTAGTGGGATGGGCAATTTTCCAACTAATAAAAAATGAATGTTCAAGTAAAAAAAAATAAAAATAAAAATAAATAGACAATTATTATTAGTATTACCTTCGATGAACTAAACATACTGGACCACCGAAATAGAGTGAGATAGGTCATACGACACGAAAGTGGTCGTAAAAAATCGCGTATGAAGAAATTGGACATATTTCTCGAAGGGCATTTTGAAGCTAGTAATCGCGTCCCGCCTCGGCGAGGATGCGTTTCCATTAGCACATAGCGGTGTTCAATATAATTTCAGTTACGTGTCATTAATACAAAAACAAAATCAGGCCAAGTGAATTCCTCGAGCGTTTTCTAAATAAAAGGTTTTCTCTAGCCCAAACTCGCCGCCCGCCGCTCGCCATGGGCAATCGCCGGCCAAAAGCGTCTGCCGAACAGGAAAAGATGGCCACCGTTAGGCGCCAAAACGCTTCGAAATTCCAATTTCAAATTCAAAACACGCGGCAAAATTATTTAAACGTGGAAGCGGCGCAATCGTTCGAAATTCGAAATTAAAAAATGTCCGATCCGGGAATCAAATCACGTGCCCGGGCCTACTGTTTTCATATTTTATTACGTACGCTCATATTTTATCTGTTTTCTCGCTTCGATTTGTCGGAATATCATCGTCATTATTTGTGGGAACATTAAACTCATATTTATTATATTCGTGTTCGGCGCTGCATTGTCTATAAGCTAGGGGTGTTTAAACCTCCGTCACCTCAAATCGCCACGGTCAAACGTACCCTGTTAAACTCCAATTCTACACCTGTTTCAACTTTTGGTAAAATCGTGATCGGCCGTCAAGCATACCGTAATGCTTGACGACTGATCAAAAGCTTTAACGGGCCGAGAGTCGGCGTTTAGCGGGTCGTGCTGTTATGCTGGACGGCTGATCAATTTTTTATAATAAACTTAAGGGGACCTGGCATCGGCGTTCGACAGCGAGAGTTCCTTAGAGTAGATAGAGTGGTACCTATCCAAGGCTGTGTAGTCAGTTTTTGACGATTTTTACCGGACTCGGTGGACCTGAGCGTGGCTGAGACTAAGGCTAGGGTATTTATACATCCATTCATAGCACATGTCGACTTAATGTTTTTGTTTATTCGTATAACCACTTTTTCACAGTATTGTTACCAACAAAAATATAGCATATAACCTAAAAAACCGTTTAGTTGTGTCGAGTTTAGTCGCATATGAAAACATGTGGGCGGAGTCCCCGGAGACGCGGGAGACCAAGATCGTCCTCACGGTACATAAAACCGGTGTGTATATTTTGTTGTCTCTTTCTCTCTCATAGTGTACGCCGTAAAAATCCGGAGAAAGTGATTTATCGCAAGTTTGTATAGGTTGGGTAAAAATAATTACCTCTCTCTCCATACATTGTTTCTCCGAGGAGAGTTCAAATGTAAAACTTCAAAATTGCGCTGTTCGTCGATTGATCAAATCTGACGGAGTTTGAAAGAGTCGGACCAAAAGCGAAGAAGCAAAAGGATATTATTCTGTGACAATTTTTATCGAATTTTATGTATTTCGTTAAATTTTTCCCGCCAGAAGCGATGGCAGAAAAATCAGCTGCAGAAAGGAACTGAGACCGGAACAATACGGTACATCCGGAAAGCATATGCAAATGAGAGGTCGTTAGAAATTATTGCCTCAATAAAGAACCACGTAATTCATCTATAAATAGACGCACCATTTTAAAATGGGACAACGTTAAATAAATATTCAATTGATTCAAATAAACCTGCAAAATAAGACATACTGAAACTTAGACTAAGAATTTTGCCATACCTTTAAAAAGAATTACACCATCAACAAGTTTCAGAAGGGATAGCTTTGCGAAACAGTGTGGTCTGGATTGTTGTATTTTCCTGACTCGGGCGTGGCTAGGGTTTTCATGGACACACCTTTTTACCTTCATTCATAGCACATGTCGACATAATGTTTTTCTTATTCTCATAACCACCTTTTCACAGTATAATAATAATATAGGATATAACATCAAAAACCGTTTAGTTATGTCACATTACAAAACGTAGTGGGTGGAGTCGCCGGAGACGCGGGAGACGGAAAACATGCTTACATACCGAAAAGTGTGACAACTTGTCTTATCTCTTTCTCTCTCACGGTTTACGACGTAAAAACCCGGAGAAAGTGATTTATCGTAAATTTGTATAGGTTGGGTAAACATATTTAGCTCTCTCTCCATATATATTCTTACTCCAAGGTCCGTACTTATAAAGTAAAATATTTATGGGTGTGTAGGCATAGCTGTAAATATGTTAATTATTAATACAAAACACTGTCACTCCAATATTTTGTCTGAGTTTTAAACATTTCTATATAGATAAGTTATTTACAACAACTAAAAAGATTAGGAAAACACAATTCGAAAGGAGTTTCACTTCAATGAAATAACTAATAGAATTTTTTGAAGTAATTGGGTTAGGTTAGGTTAATTTGTTTGGATTTTGAGTATCTTCTGTGGGTACCTTGCTTGTTACGCACAAGGTTTCTCCTAATTCTTATTTGTGTCATGATTTTATTGTGTTGCATTGTCATTACTTTAGTTAATGTTTTTCATTTATTTGTTAATTTTTTCAAGATATTCCGTATAAATGTGACTTGCTTTTCTCTGTGTCCAGATTTCTATTTTAATATCTTCTGTGATCTCGTTGTTTCTAGTTTTAAATTTAATTTAAATCTATCTACATAAAATAATTATCATTTTTCTATTACATGCATACTGTCTTGTATAGATGTGTCCTCTATTATTTTAAAACGTTTCAGGTATTCCTTAAAGCATCCAGGTCCTGTCACCCTTTGTGTAGCATTAAAACAGTTTTTCCCTTTGAGGAACTGTCGTTCTATATATCTATTACTCTATACATATATCTATTACTCCATATTTTTTCCGTCTCTCTCTTTAAAATCATATTTGTGTAGCTCGGAGGTATTTTATCATGGTCTGCATTTAAAAAATAATATTCCCTTTTTGCTGCTACATCTGCCTTTTCGTTTCCTTTCAGGCCGATGAGCGCTCTAACCCATTGAAATTTTACCCGGTTGTCAGTTTTGTTCATTCATTTCCTTGCTATTCCGTTTGTTGTTTTCTGTTCCTTCAATGTTTCTAGTGATAAGGTTAGGTTAGGTTAAGTTAGATTAGGTTAGGTTAGGCAAGGCTAAGTTAGGTTAGATGCATTTAGTTCGCCGCGTGATTCGCCGAGCTACCAGGGCAGCATAAACGCGCAGGAGTTTGTTTGCCCGTCACAATAATGAACCGGGCGAGCGTCGTTGGTCTGTTTGCTGCGCATTACGCAAGTCTGGCGATTGTGAGTCTGCCCTTTAAGTTTCTGCAGATATTCCGAATGTTAGCCAACTAAACGCGGGGAGGATTTATTTATACATATCGGTTGTTCTCTTGCCTCACGATTTCTGTTGGATGCGTTTTACGTTACATCCGCGCAGGGCTGAAGAAATTCTCGCGTTTAATTGCCGTCAATTAAAGAAAATCACATTTGTCAGACGGGCGCAATTAAAGCTGAGAATTTCACAACAGCTTTAATGGCCATTCGTCGCTGGAGAGCCAAAAGGGCTTGAGCGACACTTTGGTCAAACGTGAGTTAAATATACAGTTTTGATCAGTTTCATTCCGGACCTAATAGTATAAATGCCATAGATTTACTTAAAATTGTACCAGTCTGAAGATGCCCGTCATAAGGTGAAACCGGTCAGGTCTTAAATAAAAAATAGTGGAATAAAGTTTAAAATATTGATTTAATAAAATCAATAAATTGGAGTTCTGTTATGTACCTACCCATACAGCGATAAAACTTTGAACCAATTTGACTGACTATCTACTATCCACAGAAATTTGTTATCACCCATTAACTATTTTTGTTATGATGAATTATTATGTAATTATTTGGGTAATAATCTATGTTAAATAATGCATGTTATGTAAACTTTACCCCAACTGATATTGACATACCTTGTAGACATTGATTATTCTACCACTATATGAGACGGTTCATTCGGAAGATTCAGTTGGTCTCACACAGTTAATATCAGTTAGAGTAACACTACGCTTCTGGTGTAGACAAAAATGTTATAGTACAAAAGAATCCATAACAGTCCCACCACGAATTAACAATCTCAAAATTAGATATTTTAGTTGATATCATCTGTCAAATATCGTGGGCGATTTGCGTTCGTGCTAGCAAGTGTCGACTAATTACCGATATTGTTGATAAAAAACCTTTAAGTATCAATGTTGATAATTTTCAAAACGTTTGTGCTAGGGAATAGAGACATTGATGACTAATTGCTAGATTCAGTGTGTAGTTGACAGCCCTGTCGACAGAGTGCGTCCGAGATATTAATACCGGCAAAAGCCGATAATAATAATTATAATTGTACCTGGAATTAGATGACAAAGACAATGCTTGAAGCTAGAAATATAGATGGCGCCAGGTGCAACTTTAAAATTAAGTCAAATAATTCAATTATTTTTGTGCTAAGCTGTTGTTTATTGTTTTTGTTGTTAGTCCACCTCCGATAGGAAATGGTGCCGCAAGAAAAATAAGAACATGAACGGATTATTTTATTGATTGGTGCTCGTAGGTTGAAAAAAGGTACCGACAATCAAAAGAAGCAAAATCATGGATTTTTAACACAAATATTAATGTAAAAATTAATAGCGCTGCCTTTTTACTGCAATTAATCATAAAACTACAAGAATTGTATGTTGAACATGAATACCTACGTCGATTAATAATATTCAAAGATTGTACAAAAAATCATGTTCACGTTTTTCAGAAAATATTCTATGGGTTATTTAAGAGGCTCTGAACCCGCGATCCGTGAATGATCGAATAAATATTTATTTATTATTAATTATAAAATTAATCTGATATTAAATGAGACGTGATTGTTTGGATACGCAGAGAGATTCTACCTATCTAAGTCTGATTCAACTATAAAGCATTAATCAGTCTGTCTGTCTGCAGCATTAAAAACCCCCTTCGATTCGTGAGCTCTGGCGTCATGAAATTTGCCCAGAGTTTTCTGTCTTAAAACAAAACAGTTCCGGCGAAACCGGGTAGTAAGTACTAACAAAATATATATTTTCGTAGAAAGCAATCAGTTTGTGGTTAGACATATTTATAGAAATGAAAAAATAACTTATTATAATACCACGAATATTATTTTCATTTGTATTACCGACCGGTTTCGCTTAGCCTAAGCATCATTAGGGTAATCTTAATTTCGTACCCTGATGATGTCGGTCAAAAAAAATAATAATATTCGTGGTCTTATGCAAAGTTAATTTTTCATTTCACTAACAAAATATTTCGGCATTGGGTATTTATGATGGTATGTCAGCTAGCAACGTTTTTTCCAGCATGAGCTACTGAACTTCGAAATATTATTTTAAATAAGACAAGACGGAATATTGCAAGAATCATTTTTTTTAAATTCAATTAATATTAATATTGCAAAATCCAAATACCTACCAAATCCGTACCAAGACAAATCAAGTATGGAATTGTCACTATCTCGCATATTGTATTGATTCTACAGATCTTTTCACTTTCTCACGGTGTGATTGTTTTTAAAAAATCATAAAAAACATTTAAATATATAATTTCCTTTATGAGTACGTACGAACGTATGAATGTGAACTTTTCTAATCTGTAGCTGATGTCAATTTTATTTATGAAATTTTAAAATATATAATTTCAAATCCTTTTCTACATAATAAAGTACCTACTTATAATGTATTTCAGCAGACATTATTCTATATTTGAAATAGGTGGATTAAAGCAACTAATATTTTTCCATGGCAATTCAAGCAATATCCCTTGATTTTTCACAGGTGGCAAACTAGTATCTGACAGTATTAATACGCTAAGCCGTCTTCTGTACACGATTCGAAAGATCGCCGCGTGGGGCTAATGTCCGCAATAACAATACTGGTAATTTTCGCGCACACGTAAAAAAGTTTGAAATTTTATTCCAACCGCGCTACTTTATGATTTACTCACAATGTCCCTTTTGACGTGTGTGTCAAGACTCAACTAGTTTATAGTATTAATACGCTAAGCGTCTTCTGTATATGATCCCGTTCGAACACACGAGATACACGGGAAAAAATGCTCATACGTAAAAAAGTTTATAATTATATTCCGATTACGCTACTTCACGATTTACTTCCTATGTCCTTTTCGACGAGTGTGTTAGTAAACCAGCAACTAGTTTAAAATAATACTATAATTTGAATTTTCCTAAAATTATCTCATACGCTATTGGTTTGTAAATTGTTCATCTTTTCAAAGCATCATTAGGTATGTACGAGTATGTAGCTATTTATTTTGAATCAATTACAATGATTAATGTACGTAAAACCTATTGATTATTTAAAGGTAATTTATTACTTGAGTATTTAAGGATCGGTTTGACATATTTCTTTAACTCCGGATGTTCTCATCGAGTCGATAATTGCCTCATTTATACGTAGACCAGGCATGACAAAAATGATCAATAGCTAGAGGAATGGGAGCTTTTCAAAAGCATATCCTTATAAAATGGATTCAAAGCTTACCAAATTAAGTCGCGTTCGTAGACAGCTTACAATAGTTGTTGTGGAATCTGGAAAAAAATAAAAACCTCTGATTAATTTTCAGTACTTAATCGACAAGTTGTTGTTTTGATTATAAGTTAACTTTTATACTATGCAATTATTGAGTAATTTATAAAATTCATAAGAAAATCAGTAGCTTTTTATTAACTGTTTCATTATGATAATTGATAATGAAACAGTTAATAATATTCAGTAGGAAAATTCATTCACACTTCGGTCGCGGGTTCAAACCCGGCGTGCGCTAATAACTTTTATTTAATTAATATGTGTCATAACACATTTACTTCATATAAAATAATATATGGTATATTTGCGGCACGTTCCAGATTGGTAGATGCTCTAAGTATCGTCCTGGTGAAAAACCACTATTCAGAATCAAAACGTTGCTTGAAATGGCTTTAGCCGTGTTTGGTAACCAGATCTGAATAGCTAGGTTCTTCCCAACCTTCCTCTTCCCCATCTTCTTCGCTTCCCTTCTCCTTGCCTTAAAATTATCAATATCTCTACTCCATTACTTATTACTTTTGCAAAGGTCCCAAGTGGTAAATACTTTTTTATCGCCCTGTTGAAATGCCACCATTCAGAATGGAAACGTTGCTTGAAATGACTTTATCCGTGTTTGGTGACCAGATCTCAATAGCCAGGTACTTTCCAACCTTTCTCTTCCTCATCATGCTTCATCTCCTTCCCTTTCCCACTACATTCAGCCTCACAATATACCCCAATTGGGGATGCCATTGTCCTTAGCCTATTTTTTTAAATCTCATATTTATTCTGTTTTTAAATTATTTTATTTGACACACAAACAAAAACACAACAATATAAATCAATTCTTTATTTCTTTATTGCTATTATTTATTACCATGTTATCATGTTTTCTATTTTTATTTATTATCTTTGTATTTTTTTTCCTTATCTCTCTATGTATTATATGGAACTCATGGGATTGCACCACCCTCCCTGAGATCTGGAATAAACTATTAAAAAAAAAAAAAAAAAAAAAAATCACAAAAATCACCGCGTAAATATTTCAAATAAATGTGTTTGCAACAATATTAAGGCAGATTAATAAATTTTTGACTAAAAATGGCACAGAACTGTAACTTGGTGCATACGTCAATAGTAATACGATATTAACAATATGATGGCCAAACAAATGAATAAAATGAATTATGTATTACATTTTCGTAGAAAGCAATCACTTTGTGGTTTGACATATTTAATGTTAATAAAATAATAGCTTTTTATAACACCACAGATTTTATTTGAATTTCTCATTATTCTTTAATCACCTTTTCAGTTGACGTTTTGCCTCTCGTTTAATATTATCCGTCCCTTTCTCTCTATTCCTTTGTTATAATTTTAAATGCTATTCTATTGTTTTCTCACTGTTCTCTTATTTTATTTTATATTGTGTTCTCCCTCTGTATGTTTATTTAACGGCACACTTTATAGTTTTTGCTTAGTTTAATTTTGTACCCTGGTGATGCTTGGGCTAAACGATTTATTATTTAATTTTTATTATTTGTTATAATATTTTGTTTTCCTTGATTCCTGATTTTGTTAGGTTAACTTAAGTCCTGACGAAAAACGGATTCCCTTGAGGCGATATTTCACGAAAATTACGCTATGTAAATTAGCCAAGTATTATTATCGTACAAAACCAATAAATTTGGCTAAGGCGAAGAATTCGTTTAGTTTAATCTAGTCGTATGTCAGTTTGATATCATTAACGCCATAATTAAACGAGTGTAGGCGCTAAGAAGCCATTATGTGCAGCTGCCGCGCCGCACTTCTGGTAATGTGGATTCGCAAAGAAAATAGTTAGAATAATGTCTAGCGCTGGTCTGTGACGAATTTGTCTATCACAGGAATGCATCTAACTGCAGCAAATGCACCTCTGCTGCTGAGATGCAGCGCGAGATGCTGCCGAGGTATGCATCTGTGCATCTGCGTATCGCCTCTAAATATACACCCCGGAGCAGTCACTCGCACCTATGTCCGCTTTATTCAATTTATATCATTGTTGATCCAACAGCGAATGTGCAACTTGCATTAATGTGGAGATTATTTTTTTTAAATCACATTATTTTATTTTTATTTTATTTGATTCACTTAAGGGTAAATTAATAGCAGATTGCACCCGCGTGCTTCCATCTATAATAATCAAATAGAACTATTAATTTGCAAAATCTTTTTTTTATAAATTACAAATTATTATTATAATAAGAAATGGTAGATACTCCCACTTAGAATCAACAAGTTGCTTTAAAGTGTTACCCGTTTTTGGTGACTAGATCTGAATAGCCAGATACTTCCCCACCTTCTTCTTCCCCGTCTTCGTCTCTACCCCGCTCATTCAGCTTCACAACATATCCCGATTGGGGATCCCATAGTTCCACTGGCTTCGGGCAGCAAAAAAACAATACCGAATTAAAAGTAGGCTGATGTTGCCAGTTTGTTGCCAATAATGAGAAAGAACATAATATTATAATTAAGCAATATACATACAAGAAAGAATATTCAAATTAAAGCCAAGGTCAAGTCAATGGTTTTAGTAGAGTCGTAAAGAATGACAAAAATCATTTAGACTGCTACCAAAAATTTCAAAACCATGGCATGAGTTAACAAGTCTCGACATTCTGGAGAGTGGAGAATAATACCCGTAATTAGTAGAGTGATGATTGAGGAACAGTAATTCATTGTTTCTGAGTCTACGGCTAGGAGTGTTGAACTGGATGAGTTGCAACAAAGAAGGTGAGTCAGTTATACAATTAATAATTTTGAAAATGCAAATTAAATCAAACTCTTTCCTACGTTTAATTTGACATTGTTTTTATAATGAATACAAAAACGCTCAACGCTCAACGCTTAAGTGCTCACTAGTAATTATTATTAATGCATCCTTTTGGCTTTACACTGATCTGAAGCGGCATTTAAACACTTCCCGAAACTCCTGGAAGCGTTCTCAGATTCCCAGGACCGCAGAATCTAATTAGATGAAATCTTTACAGATCTACCTTTGAGATGAGTTTGGTTAATACTTGCAAGAAGTGAGAGTAGTTCTACGCTCGCACCTTCGATTCAACTAATTGCGTTTGGTCTGTCCCATCACGCGACAGGTGGAAAATCCATTAGAAACGAGAAATATACCGTCACAAACGTGTATCAGATATATTAGACAGATCTAGATATTCTTCTAAGATGTGAGTTTAATATCATTCAGAACTCATTTACACTTCGACGAAATCCGTGGCAGGGAGATAAATTCCTTGACTCGGGACTGGGACTCGGAGGTCGCGGGTTCAAACCCGGCAAGGTAAAAAAAAAAAATGTTCATTATACTTTTTGTGTCAATGTTTAATTTGTATACATTAACTAACTCAAATATTAAATCTGTATTAATTAATAAATGCAAATATTTAATGCTTATGGTAATTATTATATATGGTAATAAAATAATATATGATGCGAAAGTGAATGGAAGAAAGTCCAGGTACCCCGAAGAAGACATGGCACGATCGAGTAAATCAAATACTTGAATCGGGTATTGTGAAGAGTCAGAATAACAGAAAAGCATGTATGAGACTATGTATGAATGTGAATTAAGCAAGGAGTGTTGCTCAGGCAGATTTGTATGGCGGTCCGTCCTCTCTGCCTACCGCTGCGGGAAAACGGCGTAATGGTTAGTTAGTTAGTTAGTAATTGTTATCGCGTGCTTCTAGCAATAAAATCATTATAAAAAAACTTAAACAAAATGTATCATGTTTTATAATCGAGGATTTTTTTTCTCTCGCCGTAAATACCCTAGTATCATTTTAAAATGTAGCAATCTAAATTAGCATGTAGCACGGTGAAACCGGTCTGGTTAAAAAATAAATTTCAAACAAAGTTGTAAAGTTTTTTAATGAATATATTAATATCATTCGAGCTTGAACAGAAATTAAATTAATAATAATAACATAAAATGGTTTTGACATGTAGAGCGAATTAACAAAGAAAGGAAGGTCAGGAGAATACATGACGCGTAAGTGCATGGAAGAAGAAGTCAGGGACGCCCGTGGTAAGATATCGTACGATATCTTAAATTATATGTAAAAAATACAAAACACGAAATGGGAAAAAAGAGCAACAGAGAAATAACAGCACATACATAATATTAAATGAAGCAATTACAAAAATATAAATTTGAGAGAAAGTCAAAGGTTTTGGTAGAGTCGTAAAAAATGACAAAAATCATTTAGACTGGTACCAAAATTTTCAAGACCATGGCTTGAGTTAACAAGTCTTGACATTCTGGTGAACTGGATCATGACCAAAATCATAATAACAGAAAAGCATGTACGAGACGATGTATGAATGTGAATAAAACAAGGAGTGTGTGCCAAGACAGCAAAAAACAGCTGACCATATAAAGGAATGAAATCGTATAATGCGCTGCCGGAAACCATCAAAATTATGCCTATCAATAAATTTAAAAAAGCCTGTAAAAATTATTTAAAATGCATGTAAATCAAAATAATAAGTAGTGTTTAAGTTAAAATATTATTAGTCAAAAAGAAAATGAAATAATTAGATACTTGTAAACTTAAATGTACAAAGTAACTAATATAAAAAAATAAATAAATAAAAAATAAAAAATTTAAAAAAAGACAGCATTGTGTGGCAGTCCATCCTCTCTGCCCACCCCTTCGGAGAATCGGCGTGATGGTCATTCAATCAAACATTCTCGAAACGTGCAGATGTCGCTAATACAATGCTCATTATTGTTGAATATAATAATATGATATTATCAACACAATGATGTATCAGGAAGAAGGAATGCGTCTTTATCTCGTATTTATAAGAGTGAAATATGCGATTAAAAAAACCCTTTGTTTGCGCATTTTGTAAAACATCTTGTGCGGCATTTAACACGAGCGCAATGAAATAAAATACGTTTTGATTCAGTTATCCGTTATTATTTTGTTTATAAAGGACATTCATCCCAGTCCAGGTGGTCCATTGGTCCGATAACACCGATAAAACGGATTTATTCAGATTATAATTTCGAGTAACGAGAGCAAATATAATTGCAAAGGAATAAAGGTAGATCAAATGTTAAAATATCGAAACATGCAGAATATTTTGATAAAATATAGGTAGTTACAACAAATAGGTATTTAAATTATATTAAAAAACCATTATAAGTACCTGGCTAGTCATATCTCATCACTAAACATAACTAGACCTTGTTATTTTGTTACTTGTTATATTTACACTGTTTGCATTTTTAGAATCTTGAATATCAATGTTTTTAAGTAACAACATGTTAACTGTTCTCAGTATAATTTCTTTTTCTTTGATTTAACAAATATGTTAATATGAATTCATCTGGATTTTTATACCCTTAGCTCTTAGTAAATTGTTTTGTCAATCTGTTGATGTCCACATGCACTGTTATAACCATATCTGAGCCTTCTTCTCTCATGATTTATGATGACGATCATGATTTTAGATGGTTTTGATTTGTATACATATTATATATTATTTTCTCCTTAATAGTTAGTTTTATTCGCGTAATTAATTAAGGATAAAGCGCACTTGAAGTGAAATATCACAAAACTGCGCTATATAAGTTCACTGTTATTATTATTATTGTTAGATCTATTTCAAGTAACGACAAATTCTGAATGGCTGTAAAGAAACTAGAATTATACTGACAATATCTTCTTCTATGGAATGAGGTACAAATATATTATTGTAGTATATTTTTACAGCCATATCTGTGTGAAATTACGTTAAGGAACTTGATGATGAATTGGCTTAAGACTCTGAAAAAGTATAGACCATTTCTTCATACATCGGTTAGCGGACATTTTTTTTACATTAATTTCACTCATGATATGTCATATTTGAGGATGCTGTGTGGAGTCTCTTTTTTAAGAAAATAAGAAGAGAACCTTGAAGAGACCCATGTTGTAAGAGGGAGGAAAGACAGATGTCATCCTATTATACTAAAAATAAATTAAGGAATAACGGTTTAACGAATTTACGATTATTATACCTTTATAACTTAGTAATATTATAATATGAAATGGAATTCCACCACGAATTAACAGTTAAAATAAAGAGAACTTAAAACTAATGACAGTTATGATTAATGACACATAATTAACAAATTAAAAACACCAAATCAAAATACAAAAGTCACGTTTTCAAAAAATGACGTAAACACTTCAAAAAAACATGTCAGCTTACGTACTAATATTTCGCCTTCGGACTGCATTATGCATCTCTTGCATTTTGGGCACAAAGACTGCACTCCGGGCTAGACGCTGCACCCAACATACGCGCATGTAATACCCGCACAGTCTATTGATATAAGCCGGCGCACAAATTACAAATTGCACAAAACGGCGCAAAGTGAACGCAACGACGCCAAATTGTATAACAGAAGTCGGCGTCCCGACGCTCACTTTGTCTTGGCAGCCTATTTCCGTATGACTGTCGATTTACCCTTATTCCCGAGCGTCACATTACAGAGGTTCTACACGCAGACGACATTTCGGAGACCTACTGATCTAATTGTGAAAAAACCGTGATTTTCTTTTTAAACTTTTTTCAAAACACTTTCCCAACACATTTATTACTCTTCCTGAACTTTTTTCAAACTCTTTCTTCTTCTTTCAAACAGTGTTTTTTAATCCGTCTTTCTTTAACCGCTTTATGTATTTTTATTGTACGGTTTATTTCACTTTCATTGTCTAAAGTGCCGGTAAGAATGTACCAGCACTTTTAAATGGAATTTCGAACTGCTAGGGTTGTGAATTTATACCAACTTATAGGTGATTTTAAATTTTTTAATAATACTACTTTTTAACTATATTCAATTTTTTTTTTTTTTAATTAAGACCTGAACGGTTTCACTTTATGGCGGGCATCTTCAGACTGGTACAATTTGGTATTATTACAATCATTAAAATGGAGTTCCACCGCGAATCAACAGTTTCAAAATTATAAATAGCAACTTATTGGTGTTCAAAACAAATATTTTTTTTATTTTCCTTGAAACCAATCGCTTTATGGTTTGAAGTGTTTAATTTTTTCCAAAGGTCGCGGGTTCAAACCCGGCGTGTGCCAATAACTTTTATTTCATTAATATGTGTCATAACACATACATTTGAATGGCTTTAGCCGTGTTTGGTGAACAGATCTGAATAGCCAGGTACTTCCCAACCTACCTCTTCTCAATCTCCTTCCCCTCCCCACTACCTTCAGCCTCACAACATACCCTATTTGGGGATGCCTTACTGGCGCTAGACGGTTGGGAGCAGTTGAGACTCTTGTGCGGTATTCATATAAAAAAATATATGAAAAATAAAAAAAATAAAAATAAAAAAGAATATAATAATAAAAAATGAAATGAAAAAATGACTTTAAAAAAATGTTTTATAGCATACCACTCTTAAATATTTTTCTAAATCTTTACGGAAGAATGAGTCATCTTTATAAATAAAATAAAAAAGTTTACATCTATGTCTAATCAGTAATTTTTACTGCCTTAAATATAACCTTCAGTTACCTTTCTTCTAACGAAAGTGATTATGAAAAGAAAAAATAAACTAATGAAATGAAATAATAACTTTGTATAGACCATAGATTTTATTTATTTATTTTATGACCGACCGGTTTCGCTTAGCCTACGCATCTTCATGGTAAAAAGGGTACATCTGTTCCTTTTTTATAATTTAAATGTTATTTTGATTTTTTATTATTTTTTCTGTTATTTTATTTTATACTTTGTTCTCCCTCTGTATGTATATATGATCGCACACTATGTATTTTTTGTATGCTTTAATTTTGTACCCCGATGATGCATAGGCTAAGCGAAACCGGTCGGTCACAAATATTTAATTAAAATCTTTGGTTTTATACAAATTTTTTGTTTCATTTCATTAGATTATTTTGTCTCATCGTAATCTCTTCCGTAAGAAGAAAGGTAACTGAAGGTTAAATTGAATAAAGTTAAATTATTAATTAGATCTGGAAGTGTTAATATTTTTTATCAAAAATGGTAATTAACTATAAAGCACTATTGCTTGTTTATTATTAATAATCTAAAACACAAATATGAAACAGAAAAAAGCCAGAAACTAAAAAGAACAGTGGTCATGACTGAGATTCGAACTCGGAACCTTTACTCTCTGCAGGAGTAACACTCTGCCAATTAATCAATCAAGACCTCATTAAAAAGCGACATTTTTAAACGATCTCATACTCACATTGAAAATTATTGATATTTGAATTTCTTCCAATTTTTTTCAGTGTCTTTTCCTTGTATATCTTGGACCTAATAGGTTGACAATACAACGTCATATAAATTTTTGATTATTGTTTATGATGTATTATTTATTACAAACAAGTGATTTAAGATGCCTTGTCGCATCCCTTCGCATTCTTACGCGTGATAAAACGCTAGATATTCAGATGCTGGATAGCTGCTCCTGGATTACCGACAGAATAAGAAGAAAGTGACACCGGCAGACAGAGGAAGATAGAATTATTAGATTCATTGAATTAATATAGAACAAAAGCTAATACAACCTAAAGCACATGGGCAGGTAACTAGAATGTATCCACCTTTTATCAGATATTTTTCAGATACACTGAACAGAAAACTGATGTAGCCAATATACTAACCATCACGTCGTTTACAAGCAGGAGTAGGCAGAGAGGAACCGTCATACAACTCTGTCGTGGCACACACTCTTGCTTCATTCACATTCACACATACTGTTCTGTTATCCTGACTGTTGAAATGTCCTGACTTAAGCATTTGATTCACTTGATTGTGCCATGTCTTCCTCGGGCTTCCTCGACTTCTTCTACCATTCACTCTCGCGTCATATATTCTCTCTTCGTTCATCCCCTTAACGTGCCCAAAACAACTAAGCGTCCCTTTCTAAATCCTATTAATTACGCTTACATCAATCAGACTTGCATTTTTTTCCGGATATCCACATTTTTAATACGGTAATAGATGGATATACGCACATACGCCCCACGGATTTCATTTCAGCAGCATTCTGTTTCTTTCATTCTTCTGTGAAATTTATTTATGTATTATTTAAACCTTTTGACCCTAGGCCCCAGACAGGCTAACGAAATTATTTACCTGTTCAAGAAAGATTTTCGACAAATGATAATGGTTGATCTATTTCACCATAAGAAAAAAATGCAGTTACTTCGGGCACACGGATATGCCCACAACATTCTGCTATGTATGTTACATACATATTATTAAAAAAATGTCACAAAATACATGCAGACGGGTTCGTTAGCATTGTGCACAACATTGTGTGTTGTTTTTTTTAATGTAATGCCGCATAAGAGTCATATCTGCCTAGACTTAGTAGAACTATGGCATCCCTGATTTGAGCAATGCTGCGAAGATGAAAGAAGCGAGGAAGAAGAATGAGAAGGGAGAAACGAAAGAGGAAGAGCAATGAAGAGTACTAGACTATCCAATCCCAAAACAAAGCTCAAACAATTTAAGAATCGGATATGATTTAAAATTCTCACAACCAATACTATTAAAGTGATGGATTTTAGGGTTATTATGCCGTGTTGGGCTATCTTCTCCTTTAGCCAACGTTTCAGAGAGCCTTGCAGTATCCTTTATCATACGCGGGATATATGAGACGCGGGATACGGAGGATATTCTTAAATAACTAAAAGCGGTGTGATATTTTGAGAAATTTTTGCTGTCTCTTTCTCTCTCATGGTGTACGATGTAAAAACCCGGAGAAAGTGATTTATCTCAAATCTGCATAGGTTGGGTAAAAATAATTAGCTCTTTCTCTAAATATTGTTACTCCAAGCTAACCACTCTGCCACGGAGGTGGTCTTGTTGTTTCGTAATCTTTTTATCAATCCAAGATGAATTTCTTTCGTAATCTGGTGACATTAAGCATCCTTGCCTGTATCTACACAGCATCAATCCTCAAAGCAGGATATCTCCTAGCGTAAAATCCTAGCGGTTTGTTTTATCTCGCACCGAGTCGCGGCCAGAATTCCAACACAAATCAATCAAGAGAGATTGGAGGAATTTAACTGTGTCTCTTCGAGTCCGAGCCAAGCCAGTTGGCACTGGTACAATTGTGCCAATATTTTAGCGACAACACGGTCTTTACCGGCCAATCCGAGTCCGCTACAATCTACAATATGTTATACTCCTATGTTGCATCGGGACACGCTCCGACTGCAGCGCTACACAGATGAATGTGCGATTACGTAAATGACATTTATCGACCATCTACATCGATCGATAGGTTTTAATCTGAGGTTAATCAATGATATATCTATGTAGTGTAATGATCGCCGATGCGACCGACAGAATGCTGCTTGGGTGAGGCGCGCTTTTGTTCGAGGTTGTTAAATAAAATATAATCACTTTCTTTAGAATTAGAATTAACACTTAAGAATTTATATAATACCATAGTTAAACCTTAAACATAAGATAGTTTACTGCACAGGAGTGCAAATGAATGTGGCAATGAATAGTGGGTACTTTTACGGAATAGCTCTGGTTTTATACTTGCATTTGTTCATGGTCAAACTTAAAGCATCAGAGTCCAAACATGTGGTCTATGGGATAATACATATTAAAAGGAATTTTAGAAAGCGATGTTAGGATATAATTTATTAGACATAAAGACATTAAGGGATGCAATTAGGATACAATAGGAGATTGGTAAGACTGTTTAGCGACATGGGTAAGTTGCACATGTGCTAAACAGGTTGAGCCAATACAGTAGTTTAATCGAAGAATTTCTACGTTATACGTGACAATGGCGTCCCCACTCGAGGTATGTTGCGAGGCTGAAAGGAGTGAGGAAGGGAAGGAGATGAGGAAGAGGATGGTTAAGAAGTACCCGGTTATTAGGTTAGGTTAGGTTTTTTTACCTTTGTGCAATATTTAATATAATATTATAATTATTATTATTAAATTCTGAAATTCACTACAGAGAGTCGTGTGCCACGTAATAAAAATGTATTACGACACAATTCAAATTAAAACTGCATTAAATCAGGTGCAGCATTCCACGCACTGCATATTTAGCTTTATCAACAAACCCATCTCAAATAACGCCATGAACACGTCATTTACGCTGCATTTTTGCATGCATTTCGGTACCTACAGATTAGTATTCTCGGATGACCGAAATTCATCAATTAAATGGTCAAAATACCAATTACAACAAACTGTATCACGACACTGCGCATTAAAAAATATATACGTCCACACGATAACAATACTTCTGCATTCTTCGAGATTTTAATTCCATTTAATAATAAGGCAGAGATTGACATTCACAATTAACAATTACACCCACACTTTAAAATTACAGACAGTGTTTTGTCTGCGTGCTTCGAGAAATAAGAGTGGAAAAGAGGCAGATAAAAAAAACATGAAATTGCGTCTCAAATCTCCGGCTTATGGGAATTCATATCTAATGGTGGTCTGGTAGGTTTAATTCCAAAGTTGATAAGCGCCTTAATCTCGTAATAATCCGTCGAAATTGTCGCAAAACTGAGCTTTATCAGCGAGTTTCAAATCGCGTTGAAGAGTTTCATGGAATATCTCATCACAAAACGCTGAAGAAATGAGTTCCCTGAGGCGTATGTCTGATAATTTATTGATTTTAAAATGTAAACATTCAAAATAAATTTGGTATATTAATCCCAAGGAGTAAAAAAAAACTCATTCTGGGAAGGGCAACATTATAAAACAAAAAAGAATAATATTTTTACAAAGACTTACAAATTCCAAATAGGAAGCACAAAAGAAGAGGGAACAAGCGAAAAAACACATCAAAAAGAGACTCATAGGAGTAGAGACCAACTAGATAAACATAAAAAAAAACAAGAAAGACATTCACACAATACACATCCATAAGACAATGACGTTACAAATATATAGACACGTTGTAGCGCTCTCAAAGTGGCAAGCAAAAACCACGCTAGTTGGTGTGATCGGTGTTTAAGCCGATGTGGTACTAAACTGTCACGCGTCGTTACTATATCTAATCCAATCACAAAATAAGTGCCAAAATGCCCTCGTGTGTATTAAAAAAAGTATTTCAATTACACTGAAAAGACTACTAAAAGCTTAGAGTCAGGCAAAAATCATCAATACTGACTACAGAAGACGGCCTCCATGGTCGAGTGGTAAGACGCTCGACTACGAATGCAAAGGTCGCGGGTTCAAACCCGGCGTGCGCCAATAACTTCTATTTAATTAGTATGTGCCATAACACATTTAATTCATATAAAAATAATAAAAAGTATATTTGCGGCACGCTCCAGAGTTGTAGATACTCTAAGTATCGCCCTGGTGAAAGACCACCATTCAGAATCGAAACGTTGCTTGAAATGGCTTGAGCCGTGTTTGGTGACCAGATCTGTATAACCAGGTCCTACCAAACCTTCCTCTTCCCAATCTCCTTCCCCTCCCCACTACCTTCAGCCTCACAACATACCCCTATTGGGGATGCCATAGTCTCACTGGCTCTAGACGGTCGGGAGCAGTTGAGACTCTTGTGCGGTATTCATACAAAACAGAAGCGCTCCCTGCCGTACATTATCGCTCTGAGGTTTGCAGGTACAAAAATTAATGTATTTTTTCCGTCACGACGTTTAGCCACTTCGCCACGGGTCTGCCCTGTGACTTGTTGCTAGCGGCAAGTGACTAACGCCTATAATGAATTATCCGATTGTTTTAGTCATAAGTGTGGAGCGATTTCACTGCGAAGATGTGTTGGCATGTCGATGGAAACCCGTACAAGGCAGGTTTTCAATATCGTACGTGCCGGGAAGACAGTATTCGGAATATCTCTAAAACGGCTGCATATAAATATTCCATTTGTTATGAATAACGCCGCTGACACACCTGGTAACGGAAATACGCGCTGTTTTATTACTGTAGATTGGAGATAGTCGATTGACTGAGCGTATGCAAAGATTAAATAATAAATAATTGCATTAATAATAATATTTGGATGATTTGTATAACGCCGTTTTTGTGAAACATCACCTCAAGGGCGCTGTACAGATCTTATTTTCTATTTTTAGATATTAATTCCAAGTTTAAATGAGAAAATATACAGGAACATACTTACCTGGCAGGTTCCACCAGATAGACACACTTATTAACTTCAAACTATAATTATGATTTGATTTTTTTTAATGTATTTTTGTTTTTTTTCCGAATTTATGGATTCTTTCGTAATCCTTCGCTAACTAGCTGGGGCTTATTCAAATACCCCTCATACGGTCTAACTAGTACTGCGGCTCATTAGGCCTTATTACTATCAGCATCTGATGCTTGTTTTTAATTGACTAAATTCAAGTTTAAATTAGTGAGTTCTTAGGGAAAAGGTCTTTACTGGATAAAAAAAAAACCCTAAGCAAATTAAGGCATGAGAGAAAATTTAAAAAAAATGACTTCCTGAATTTGTCGTACAGCGCACGATTTGGTTAAAATTTGTACATCTAAAGGTGTTTTGTCGAGGAACAGATTATGTTGAGATTCTTCTAATGCAACCACAAGGAAATAAATTTATTTATTTATTTGTGATCTACGTTTTAACGAATTGATTTTATACGATTGAGAAACAGTCCAACTACAAAAGCTCTAAACAGCAAACTAACTAACCGTCAAGCCGTTTCTCCGCGAGGGCATGCAGAGAGGATGGACCGCCACACACTCCTTACTTTATTCACATTCGTACATCGTCTCATACATACTATTTTGTTATTCTGACTCGAGACATGACCCGATTCAAATGTTTGATTCACTTGATCGTGCCATGTCTTCCTCGGGCGTCCCCGACTTCTTCCGCCAAAAACTCAACAAAAACTCAGTTAAAATATGCATAGTATAAAAGAGATACAAAAGAAATACAAAAAGATACAAAATTAATTCAGAAAACAGAGGAATGCAAGAGGTAAATGAAAAAAACAGAAGAAAATAAAAGCAATCAGAAGAGAGTACAAAAAATGATGCAATAAAGTTAGTCAACTTCTTGTATTTCACGGTTTAGCCTGATAAAGTCTATATTATAAACGTTAACTACCAGGAACTATTTTTTAAAAAATCATGTCACCCATAATGTTAGTTGTTGTATTCAAAATCCAACTAGGTATCTGAAATAAAACGATTGTCGCCAATTCACATACGACCTCTCAACTCCTAGGTCCCAGACAGGCCGATGAATTTGTTTATTTGTTTAAAAACGAATTTCGATATTTAAAAATACTTCATCATTTTCACCCAAAGTAAGCTAAATTTGACCTTACTTCGAGCGCACGGACACGCTCGTAACACACTTCAATGAGCTAAGATCTTCAGTGATCCCGACCATGCCACCTGGCTTTTATGTAATACCTAGACCTTCGTGGCCGAATGGTAATATCCTCGACTCTGACCCCAGAGGTCAGGGGGTTAAAATACGCAGAACACAAATTAAAAAGTATGTGTAGAATTGTAATAACTCTCAGTATCGCCCTGGTGAAAATCGTCATTCAGAATAGATTGTTTTCAAAAATTGTTACGCTTAAAAACAATATCTGAAGCTAGGTAGGTACTTCCAAACACCCCTATTTCCGATTTCTTTGCCCTTTCCATATCCTTGAACGCCACAACAGGCCATCAAGAAAGGATGCCTTAAATCTACGAGCTCCAGACAGTTGTAAATATTGTATTGAATCACATAAATCCGACTACCAGAAAAGAATGAAGCCAACACACAAAATAGCTTACTCTATAAAGGGATGAAATCTTATAATGCGTTGCCGGAAACCATCCAAATGATGTCAATCAATACATTCAAAATAACCTGTAAGAACCATTTAAAATACATATAAATCACAATAATAAGTAGCAAATAAGTTAAAATATTATTAAGTCAAAAAGAAAATGAAATAATTATATACTTTGTAAACTTTAATGTAGAAGTACCAATATAAATATATATATATATATATTTAAATATAAATATGTATATTTAAAAAAAATGAGAATACTTTAGAGAATATGGTATTTCTATCGTATTCCGTACAAAAATACATCTAACGTTTATCATTTGGAAACATAGATTAAACTGTAAAATATCTTCTGATCTTTGATCTAACCTTTGACAATGGTAAAACAGTGAATTACCACGTTTCTTCAAGATTTTCAATGATTCATACATCACTCATACAAACAGCGTTAATGATTATTCACTCTATAAAGATATTGAATAAAAACACACACCTAATAATAATTTCTGCGCGAATGCTAACACTCAACATGGGCGGATGTTATCGACAAGTTATAAAATAATTAAAGTTTGATTTGATCAAAAACAACTATTGTTAACTTAACAATAACAAATTATAACGGTTTGACTGGAGAAAAACCGAGGTAACGAAAATAATAGGACATTCAAAGGTTTCAAAAAAATAATAATTATTAAAGGTAATACGCCATAATTGTTGAATATAATTGAGATTAAATGAATATTGATTTGTTGATAAAGACGTGTGTCATTGTGACAGTGTAATGTTTTCGGTACGAGTGATTCAGTGAAAAAAATAATTTAACTTATTTAAAACGGCTTTATAGCTGTTCGGTGATCACATTTGAATAGCCAGGAACTTTCCCACCTTCTTCCCCAACTCCTTCCACTCTCCTCTATCTTCAGCCTCACAACATACCTCAATTGGAAAAGCTATAGTCCCACTGGCTCTAGACGGTTGGGAATAAAAAGGGAAACTATGTAATGTGTGTTTTATCATACAATTTATTTGCTTGGAATGGCGTAAAAATACTATGTTAAATGACTAGATCTGAATAGACAGGTACTCCGGTCCGAGTAGCCAGAATGGTAGATACTCTTAGTATCGCCCTGGTGAAATACCACAATTGAGAATCGGAACGTTGCTTGAAATGTCTTGTTTAGTGACCAGATCTGAATAGCCAGATACTTCCCTGCCGTCATCCTCCCCACCTCCCATCCCTTCCCACTACCTTTAGCCTCACAACATGCCCTAATTGGGGATGCTATAGTTCCACCGACTCCGGAGAGTTGGAACTTAAAAAAAAACGATTATGCCGGATTTTTTTTTTAGAAAAAACAAATGTGTAAAAAAATACTGAGGTCATAAAACGGCGTAACATTTAATTAGACAGGTAGGTACTTACGAAAAAGTTTTACAATGTAGACATACGTTCAGTCGGTAGGTATTTAAAAATAATAAATTGCAAACTTGAATGCTTATTAGGTTATAACTTTAATATTCAATATTCTAAAAAAACCTTTTCCATATTCGACGAGCTGAACTTTTGATTGACGCCTGAATTTTTTAGACATTGTCTTCGCGATAACGGTTGTGCAGAAAAAACGGGTTTTTTGCCGATACGCGGGGAGCTTTTTTCCGGCCACACGGTAGGTACTCACCGTGCCGATGGCGCGATGGTATTTGTGAGGTAATTTGGCAGAAACATCTGATTAATTTTGAAAGAAAATCATTTGAGAGATTTTAAAAAATTTTTATTTTTTTTTACCAATTTTAAAATCATTTTAAAATTGGTAAAAAATTTAGGCGTACAATCAACATATATTATATTATGTTGTACATAATACATGTAGTGCCAGTGTAATTTGATGTTAGATTTGTTATTTATTCTAAGCAGGAGGCCCCGAGGTTTACCTCAGGGGCCATGTCATCTCCGGAGATGTTTTTAGGGAGAGGAAGGAACGAAAAAGGGTCAACTCGTGTTGTAGGAAGGATGAAACACAAAAGCTCCAGCCATGTTTTGGTTTATGAAAAGATTCATTCAAATCAATGTAAGAGAAACCCAATAGAAGTCTGTGTATCCAGAGTAAGGTCATTTTTTTCTTACTTTGGGCGAAACATTTTCAAATATCGTAATTTTTTCTTGAGCATCTAATGAAGTTCATTGAACTATCTGTGGCTTAAGAGTAAAAATCGGTGTAGACCACGTGTCTAGGGTTCATTATCTGATCAGTGGTTACAGCTGTAGGGCAAGCGTTTGCCACGTCTCCCAACTGTGCATAGTTGATTAAGGCATCAATGACTCTACTTACGAGAGGAGTTTCCATTGAAATAACGGAAAAACAGACACAAAACTCCTACCATACATCAGTGCTACAATTAAGAGATATTTATCAACCTCTGAGTAAACTGTCGACTAACGCTACTCGTTCAGTAGCGTTTATCATATGTTGCACCACCACTGACCACTGAGTAACGCTGCCAGTCAAGTCTGTTTCTACAGCCATGTTAATCTTATCATTAAAATTACTTGACGAGTATTAACTCAACGGTTTACTCAAGGGTTGTGAAATATCTCCAAAACAAAAACGATCACAAGGCGTGGGCAGAGAGGATAGACCGCCATACAACTCTGTCTTGGTACACACTGTCGCTTTATTCACATTCAAACGTCGTCTCATACACACTGTTCTGTTATTCTGACTCTTGACATGTCCCGAATCAAGTAATTGATTCAATTGATAGTGCCATGTCTTCTTCGGACGCCCCCGACTTTTTCCACGATTTTCTTTCACGTCATACATTCTACTTACACTCCCGTATTCGTTCATCCGCTCTGCATGCCTAAACCATCTAAGCGTCCCTTTCCTAATGCTATTCATTACGCTTACATCGGCCAGTATTTTGCAAATGATTTTTTCAATGTTAGATACTCAGGAATGTTTTAGCAAAAAATATTTATATTGTTGTAGTTGGGCAGTTATAAAATGAAACAATAAAAATGTTTACGGCTGGCTACCAATATATTATTCTGTCATGATTTAATGAAGATAGCCATCTTGTTTTTAACCTTTTATTGGTTAACGGTCTTGAACCAGAGAAATATAATTCATTCCGCGGGGTGTATCGGTTTAACCGCGTGACATTAGGTGCGGAGACCAAATAGCAAGTTCTATTCGAAAACCTAAAACCAAAGTTTCCTCTTAATACCCCTTGCCTATACTTCCTCTTTTTGTTCCTCCACAATCAAATATCAATTTATTTTTATAACAAACTAACACGCCATACACTCTGTCTTGGGACACACTCTTTGCAGCATTCACATTCATACATCGTCTCATACATACTCTTATAATTATTATTTTGACTCTTCGCGTGGCCCGGACTCAAGTATGTGATTCATTTGATCGTGCAATGTCTTGCTCGGGCGTCCCCGACTTCTTCTTCCATCCACTTTTGCGTCACATATTATATTCACACTCCTTGCTTCGTTCATTCGCCCTACATGCCCAAACCATCTAAGCTTCCCTTTCATGAACCTATTCGTTACGCTTACATCAGCTTTGCATTCTTTCCGAATTTCCACATTTTTAACACGGTCATACATGGTTTTATATTTTTATATTTTCATACGCCTCAGGGATCTCATTCCTGCAGCATTCAGTATACTTTCATCCTTACTCTGCCAGTTTCACGCCTCACTGCCATACGTCAGGGTAGGTATAGGCACTCCATTGTAGACCGCTAGCTTCCTTTTCTTTTGATAATATATAGTATGTTTGCGGCACGTTCCAGAGTGGTAAATACTCTAAGTATCGCCCTAGTGAAAGACCGCCATCCAGAATTGAAACTTTGCTTGAAGCTGCCTTAGCCGTGTTTGGGGACCGGATCTGAATAGTCAGGTATTTCCGAACCTTCATCTTTCCCGTCTCCTTCCCCTCTCCACTACCTTCAGCCTCGCAACATAGCCCGAGCAGAAATCCACGGTACCATAGTGGTTGAGAGTAGTGGGGAAAAATATATTTTTAAATATCTGTAGATAAATAATTTTCACTTTCCAAAAATTTCCATACATGAAAATGATTAAATAATTTAACCAGGAATAAGGAATAATTGAGGTTGAGTCGGGCACACGAACACGCCCATCTCTTCGGTGCTAATTACAATGCTTATAGTATTGAACATATCACCATTTTGAGATAGGTAAGGCGAGATGCACGAGGGTTCTAGAGGCAACATTGTAGAGAAGTGTACCTCGTTTTATATATAGGGAGATTGATTCGGGTAATTACCACCAGGCCGATTCTCGGTTCAAACTTCGAACAATCGAAACGAGTTTGAATTTGAATTGAGAGCCCACGTTCCTTTATTCCAAATTCGAATAATTCCACGGTTTGAACGGAGAACGAGAAAAAAAACACGGCCGGGATTTAAGAATGAGCATTAATAAATTTAATGTCAGAATGCTTTTATTCTGGTTTTCGGGCAAATAGATGACTCTAATTAAAGCAAATAAAAGAAATTTGAATGAAGGCTTCTTATGCGTTGTATGCTGATGATGACTCGGGGGAATGAGATGAACTCATATACTGTGTGTCTACCACGTTAGAATGATTAAAAACTGAGGCAGATTTGAATACGACTCAGGTTGAAACAATCTATGTATGACTGTGCATTTTTTAAACAAAAAATTATTATTATTAAGAGTACCTTCCTACGAATGAGCGTTCATAATCATTATTCAAATCTATTACAACGTCCGTGGTGGCACAGCGGTAGATTAACAATATATAAGTCCAAAGAAGCGAAGCTAGCAGTCCACAATGGAGTGCTTATACCAACCCTGATGTATTACAGTAAAGTATAAAACTGGCAGGAGAAGGATGAAATGAAAGAAGACTGAATGGTGTAGAAATGAGATCTCTGCGACGTACATGGCCTGTTCAAAAGAAAAGGTGAATTTTGAATTTTCGCGGCTGTGTACATTCGATTATCGATTTTTTTTTTGTTGTTGTTATGTTGGTGCACATATGTTTATCATACGTTAGCATTATCAGCCATTTTGGATCAGTGATTTGTTTTTGACAACTGGAAAGGTTAGTCACGTTTTCGTGTGTTTTTCGATTTTTTACTTTTGAAAAAAATGGAAAACAAACCACTAATCCAAAATGGTTGATAATGCTAACATATGATAAAAATATGTGTACCAACATAACAAAAAAAAAACGATAATCCAATGTACACAGACTGCGAAAATTCATAATTCACCTTTTGTTTCGAACAGACCTCGTATGTGCAGTAAAACCACGTATGACCGTGTTAAAAATTTGGATATCCGAAAAAAATGCAAGGCAAAGGGAAGCTTAGATGGTTTGGGCATGTAGAGCGGACGAACGAAGAGAGGAGTGTGAAAAGAATATATGACGCGAAATCGAATGGAAGAAGAAGTCGGAGACGCTCGAGGAAGACATAGCACGACAAATTAAATCAAATACTTGTGTCGGGTAGTAGTCAGAATAACAGAACAGCATATATATGAAACGATGCATGAATGTGAATGAAGCAAGGAGCGTGTGTCAAGACCGAGTTGTTTGGCGGAGAAACGAGGGGGTGGTTACGGTTAGTAAGTTTATAAATCAACGAAAAATTTAAGACTTAAGAATGATGATCCAGAAAAATAATGGAAGACGAAGTAGAGGGAGACACCGCGATGCGATTGGTTTGTCAAATCTGCGTGACTGGTGCGAGTGCAGTTCCGCAAAGGCGTTCAAATAAAATATCGTAAATGGTAAATGAGCAAAAGAAACCATTAGAGATATTACCTGTATAATAATGTAAAGCTATATAATACTGTGTTAAAGTATAATATGACGACATACTTGAATAATGATTTGAATTAGATTGAACTTAGTTCCAGATTTGAATGTTGTTTTTGAAATTGGAAGTCGCGATTTAGATCATTTAGCGGCCTTCGCTGATTGGTCCATTTATTCCGACTATTCCAAATTTATAATTTAATCTGATTTGTCAAAGTGGCTTTATTTTACGTCAGGGACGCATTGGACATTTCTAAATTCACTTTTGACTTATTAAATAATAAATTTAAATTAAAATTATTTTTTTAATCTCTGAAATTTCGCAGTATGAGCACGCAACAAGATGTCTGCAATCAATTCTGACTTAATTCAGAAAATATAATATTTTTTTTTAGTTCGACACCCAGTCATATTGATAGCCTTCCAACGTAGAGACTACGAAATATTTTTTTTTTTTTTATGTGAATACTGTACAACGTCCCAAACTCCCGGAGCCAGTAGGACTATGGATCCCCATTTAGGGTATGTTGTGAGGCTGATGGTAGTGGTGAAGGGAAGGTTTGGAAGTACCTGGCTATTCAGATATGGTCATCAAACACGAATACAGCCCTTTCAAGTAACGTTTCAGATTCTGAATGGTGATATTTCAGCAGGGTGATACTGAGAGTATCTATCATAATTTACTTCTATTCATGCTGTAAGCATTACATGTTATATATAGTCGATCGATAATATAAATTGGACAATAAATAAATAAATATTCTGTAATAATTTTACAACAATTGTTATTTTGAGATGAAGAGATTCTTTATATTTCACTCTGGCACCAGTGGGAATATGGCATCCCCAAACGGGGTAGGTTGTGAGGGTGAAGGAAGTGTACTCAATATAATTTCCTTTTTTTGCTTTAACAAATTTGTTAATTTGAATTCATACTTTTCATACGGATTTTTACACCCTTAGCTTCTAGTAAATTGTTTTTTCAATATGTTGATGTACACATGCACTGTTATACCCATATCTGAACCTTTTTCTCTCATGATTTATTATAACGATCATGATTTTAATTTGTAAAACAAATTAAATAACTAACCATCACGCAGGCAGAGAGGACGCCATACATTTGTATACACATTATTTTCTCTTTGTTATTTAAGCATAGTTAATTTAGTACGAAGCGCACTTGAGGTTAAATATTACAAAACTGCGCTACATAATTCACTGCTATTATTATTGCTGTTATTGTGAGGAGAAGGAGATGGGGAAAGGAAGGTTTGAAAGATACCTGACTATTCAGATCTGGTTACCAAACACGGCTGAAGCAATTTCACCATTTATAAACGCAACATATAATAGTTTGTTTAGATCATATCCCAGCGATATCGTTGTATTAAGGAAAATTCTTGAAATAATAACGAAAAGGTAGGACTATCAACAATCCTCTATTTTATAAATAACATAATAGCTAGTCAGTGCGTCCCTCTCGCAACTTGTAGAGCGGGCAAACCGGTTTGTCCCAAAGTGAAGTTTATCTTTAACAAATCATTTTACGTTTAAGCCCCCATAACTCTACGTATTGAAACCGCATTCTTTGTTTTATTAAAGCATTTCCTACGTTGAATCATTGCTCTGCATTGCATACCCGAGGGGCAGGCAGAGAAAACGAACCAGAAAAAATGTTACTTTGGCTATAATTGAGCTACGCAATTTAGAAAAAAAAAAAAAAATTATAAAAAGAAGGGTGAATGCAGGAAACACCGTTAATGGAAGACTGAACGCTGTTGGCGCAAATAAGAAATCGTCAAAAGAAGCGAAGCTAGCAGTCCACAATGCAGTGCTTATACCAACCCTGATGTGTGGCAGTGAGGTATGGAACTGGCAGAGGAAAGATGAAAGTAGACTGAATGTTGTGGAAATGAGATCTCTCAGACGAATGTGCGGTAAAACCATGTATGAACTTATTAAAAATATGGATATCCGGAAAGAATGCTAGGCTGAGCGAATGAACGAAGAAAGGAGTGTGAAAAAAATACATGATGCGAAAGTTAATGGAAGAAGAAATCGAGGACGCCCGAGGAAGACATGGAAGATCAAGTAAATCAAATACCTGAATCGGGTCATGTGAAGAGTCAGAAATATAGAAAAGTATGTATGAGACGATGTATGAATGTGAATGAAGCAAGGAGTGTGAGCCGAGACAGAGTTGTATGGCAGCCCGTCCTCTCTGCCTACCCCTGCGGTGAACCTCTGCCCTATCCGGGAGAAACTTTTCTGTAAATTGAGCCAAATATTTACAATTTGCGTTAGCAAAAAAATGAATGATCAAAAATCTACTGCATTCAGAGCTTGGATGTTTTCAGCACATAGAAATCTCGTATTTATGTATGGGAAAACATGTCGATCTCAATTTTGGAAAATTGTGGGTTGGACGCTTTCTGCACAGCTACGCCCAATTTAAAATCAGGATCCAACCCCGAGCGGCGGAGTGGCAAGCAGTCGTGCCACCTAAAGGTGTACCTATCAAACACACTTCCACCGATCACTCTACATTGATAACAAACAAAAAAACAGTCTACGAATTCGTGATTATGGCGGCTTCCGAACTTGTATCAAGTAAAACTCGCTCTTAAAAAAGATCATGAAACAATTTTACCTATGGGACGCAGCATAAGGATGGAGTTATGAAAAATAAAAAAAAAAAAAGAACTTTTTTCATTTAAAAAAATATGTTAACTTTACACAGGAGGTCATGTAGGAAATCTCAGAGCAAGAATATATTTGGAGAAAAGGTAAATAATTTTACTCAACCTATACAAATTTCTCCAGGTTTTTACGTCGTAGACCGCGAGAGAGAAAGAGATAAGACAAGTTCTCACACAATATAGCACCGCTTTTAGGTATGTAGGCATGTTCTCCGTCTCTCGCCTCTCCGGCGACTCCGCCCATTACTTTTATTTTTATTTTTTTTATATGAATACCGCACAAGAGTCTCAACTGTTCCCAACCGTCTAGAGCAAGTGAGACTATGGCATCCCCAAATAGGGTATGTTGTGAGGCTGAGGGTAGTGGGGAGGGGAAGGAGATTGGGAAGAGGAAGGTTGGTAAGTACCTGGCTATTCAGATCTGGTCACCAAACACGGCTCAAGCCATTTCAAGCAACGTTTCGATTCTGAATGGTGGTCTTTCACCAGGGCGATACTTAGAGTATCTACCACTCTGGAACGTGCGCAAATGTACTTTTTATTATATTTATATGAATTAAATGTGTTATGACACATATTAATTAAATAAAAGTTACTGGCGCACGCCGGGTTTGAACCCGCGACCTTTGGATTCGTAGTCGAGCGTCTTACCACTCGACCATGGAGGCCGTCTACGTTTTGTTATGCGACATAACTCAACGGTTTTTGAGGTTTTATCCTATATTGTTGTTGATAACAATAGTGTGAAAAAGTGGTTCTACAATTAAAAAAAATTTAAAAAGTTGACATGTGCTATGAATGGATGTATAAATACCCTAGCCCGAGTCTGTGTAGGAAATTATTCCTCTCAGGACCTGTGACAAAGTTGGAGATTTAAAAAAAATATATTTTCTTAATGTTTATACCTTAATAGTTAGTCTCAACTGCTCCGACCGTCTAGAACGATTGTATTTTATGGCATTCCCAATTCGGGTATGTTGTGAGGCTGAAAGTAGTTGAGAGATGAAGGAGATGGGGAAGATGAAGGTTGGGAAGTACCTGGCTATTCAGATCTGGTCACCAAACTCGGCTAAAGCCATTTCAGGCAACGTTTCACGTCACCACTCTGAAACGTTTTAACGGGGATGCTGTGTGGAGGGTTATTTTGAGGAAAGGAAAGAGTAAGCCCGGATTTTGAAGAGACCCATGTTGTAGGAGGGAGGAAACACAGAGGCCAGTTAATAATTCCCTTTAAGTTTGAAATTTTACTAAAAAAAATAAAAAATTGGGTTACCAAAAAAACGTATGAAAAAATGGCGCCCAACGTGGGGCTTTTTAATTATTTATTTTTTTAACTGCAATCGAAACATAAAGTTTGGCCGTTGTTAAAATATTTGAAGACACGAAACAAACCTTTTAAAAGTTTTCATCGCGGTGTTAAAGCATTTAAACTTGAGATATTTTCTATCGTTTGGAGCAAAAACCCGTTTTTGTCATAAACAAAAAGTGATACAATTTAACATTATGCGGCAATTAATAACCCAGACTGAACACGTATAATAATATATATTTAGTCGGGTACCTCAGCGGCCAACACGCGTAGACTTTAAGTAGTTTGTGCCCAAAAGTGCCACAGATATGTCCAACATTCAATATCATAGCAAAGCGTGTCTCTTTTGCATTTGTTTTCTAGAGTAGCGATGATTCTTTGGAGACCGCTAGTTTATGTGTTTCAAAATGTCGTTGGCCACTAACCGCTTGGTGCTGATAACGAATTTAGGAAGAATCTTTGAAGATTAGCGCAAAATTAGCATTATTATTATTGCTTTGACGGCCTCCGTGGTTTAGTGGTAAGACGCTCGACTACGACTCCAGAAGTCGCGGGTTCAAATAACTTTTTTTAAATGATTATGATTCACATCAAAATCACACATAGTATATATGCGGCACGTTCCAGAGCGGTAGATACTCTTAGTATCGCCCTGGTGAAAGAACACCATTCAGAATCGAAACGGTGCTTGAAATGGCTTTAGCCGTATTTGATCGCCAGATCTGAATAGCCAGGTAATTCTCAACCTTCCTCTTCTTCTTCCCCATCTCCTTCTCCTTTACACTAGCTTCAGCCTCACAACATACCCCAATCAGGGATGCCATAGTCTCACTGGCTCTAGACGGTTGGGAGCTGTTGGGACTCTAGTGCGGTAATAATTATAAAAAATAAAAATAAATCTATGTACTCATTTAACTAACTAACCAACCATCACGCCGTTTCCCCGCAGGGGTAGGCAGAGAGGACGGACCGCCATATTACTCTGTCTTGGCACACACTCCTTGCTTCATTTACATTCATACATCGACTCATACATACTCTTCTGTTATTCTGACTCTTCACATGATCCGATACAAGTATCTCGGGCGTCCTCGACTTCTTCTTCCATTCACTTTCGCATCGTTCATTCTTTTCACACTCCTTTCTTCGTTCATTCACTCTACATGCCCAAACCATCTAAGCGTCCCTTTATTGATCCTATTCTTATTATAAGGTCTGCTAAAATACACTATAGGTATGTACTTTATTAGATACGTAGGGATTTGAAAAGTTCACACTCAAAGCTCGTACTGTGCAATACTTGGTTTCGTCAATTATGTTGATAAAAAAAATTGGAACAAAACGAAATTCCTTTTTGTAGTATTTTTTTTTTATATTAGCCTATCAAAATACCCATTTGGGGATGCCATAGTCCGAGTGGCACGAGCAGTCGGAACTCTTGTGAAATATTCGCATTTAAAAAAAGAATAGCATTAATACATACGTTTTTTGTGTGTGCTCTAAAGCCAGTAGGACTATGACACTGTTTGTGTGTACATATTTTATCAAGCAGTAGATATTCCGGTTCTCAAATCCGTGGAATTCAAACATTATAAATAATTTTTTAATATTGTAGATTGTAGACATTTAAAAAAAAACCTCCAATCTCCGTAATTGAAAGCATTCGCTGTTTCATATTAAAACTGAGTTTCGAAGGTTAATATTAAAACAGCTTCGTGAAAAAAATTCGATGCCAAAATACCTAATCTCTGCCATTTAAGGTCGAATGAGATTTTGCGATAAAGAAATGATAAAACTGTTTAAAAACTTGAGTTCTTTCCCCTCTCGGAGGTAGTGCAGCATTATAATTGTTCTAATAATATTTAATAATATTTGGATAATTTGTATAGCGCCGTTTTTGTGAAAAATCACCTTTCTAAATACGTATAATGCTGCGTATCTTATCAAAAAAGAGTATGACCTCAGAGCAATAATATACCAGGAGGGGTAGCTTTGCGAAACAGTGTAATCAGGATTGTTTTTTTCTGACTAGGGCGTGGCTAGGGTTTTCATGGACACACCTTTTTACATCCATTCATAGCACATGTCGACACAATGTAGCGTTTATTTGTATAACCACTTTTTAACAATAAAAAAATAGGATATAACTTCAAAAACCGTTGAATTATGTCGCATAACAAAACGTAGAGGGCGGAGTCGCCGGAGACGCGGGAGACGGAAAAAATGCTTGCATACCCAAAAGTGGTGCGATGTTATGTGAAAACTTGTCTTTTCTCTTTCTCTCTCATCGGTTTATCGTACATTTGCATAGGTTGGGTAAAAATATTTAGCTCTCTCTCCACGTATATTCTTACCAGTGGCGGCTCGTGACTTTTTAGTGTGCTAGAGTGGTAAGATTGAAAAAAACGTCATCATTAATGTTGTTGTAACCGAAAATATTTTTTTTTTTTTAGAAATTTCAATTTTTGTATGAAGATTTTTCAGAAATTTTTCAGGGCAACATCGAAACTGAAAAATCCTGAAAATCTTCATACAAAAAATAAAAAATAAAAAATAAAAAATATTGAAAAAAAATTAAAATCATTTTCGGCTACAACAACACTAACAATGTCGTATTTTTCAATCTCAGCACTCTAGCACACTAAAAACTCACGAGCCGCCACTGATTCTTACTCCAAGAGTGTGACTTAAAGGGAATTATTTTTCTACAGCGCCCATGAGGTGATTTTTCACAAAGGGCACCATACAAATTTTCAAAATATTGAAGTTTGTTTAATTCCTCTGCTAGATAATTCCTCTATCATTGTACAAACTAAATTTTCCGCTTCTAACGCTGGCGGTAGGAGTTTTTCAAATATTGTCAGGTTTTTTCGTAACTCGAGAATGTTTGTTTTTCTTTAAAAAATATATTTTTGTGTTTAATATTTTTTTATAATCAGAAATTTTCTATCAGTCTTTTGTTAATATTTATATAATATACACGCTTAGTAACGCGTTGAAAATCTTTTCTTGGATGATAATAATAATAATAATATTTGGATGATTTGTATAGCGTCGTTTTTGTGAAAAATCACCTCAAGGGCGCTGTACAGATCTTCTTTTCTATTTTATATATTAATATTTATTTAAAGATAAAATATACTGGAACATACTTACCTGGCACGTCCCATCAGATAGACACACTTATTGACTTAAAATTATGATTTAAAAAAAAAAAACTTTTTTTTTTAAAAATAATCGTAATCATACCTATTATGAAACTAATAATCCTCGTTTTGCCTCTTTCATTTCATATTTTTTGTCTCTTTCTCTCTCTTCCTTTGTTATAATTTAAATGATATTCTGTTGTTTTCTCACTGTTCTCTTATTTTGATTTATATTTTGTTCTCCCTCTATATAACCGCAAACTTTATATTTGTTGTTTAGCTTAATTTTGTACCCTGACAATGCTTAGGCTAAGCGAAACCGGTCGGTCATAAAAACTAAAATAAAATCTGTGGTCTTATACAAAGTTATTATTTCATTTTCATTAAATTAATAATCGTTGAATAATTGATAATAACTACCTTCCGACGCAATATATGGATTTGTCGAGTTTTTGTGTATTAAAGCTCACTTGCAGACCTAAAAGTTATTCAAAGCGACACGTCTCTAGGTGTGTCGATAGTGCGCTTAATGTCGAGAATAGCTGCACGTAATATAATACGAAATTGAAAATGTACAATTAAAAAATCCCTCAGAAGTAATTTTAATATTTTGTCACTTGGGCGAGTTTTGAATCCGAGGCCTTCGGTCTATAGCCCAAACTCGTGTTCGGCTCCACGGATATTTTAATTACGGATTTAGTAAAATACAATTTAAAGTGGGTTTGCTGGGTTATAACGACTCACTAATACGTGAAGAGGTAATACACACATAAGAGTAATACAACCACTGAACGAATACTCCCTAGAAGTGTGAACACTGATTAAACACCGCTTTACATGCTCGTTACACTTTCGACTCCTAGCACAAACATGACGGCCTCCATGTTCGAGTGGTAAGACGCTCGACTTCGAATCAAAAGGTCGCGAGTTTAAGCCCGGCGTGCACCAATAACTTTTATTTAATCAATATGTGTCATAACACATTTAATTCATATAAAATAATAAAAAACGTAAATTTACTGCACGTTCCAGATTGGTATATACTCCAAGTATCGCCATGGAAAAATACCATCTTTCAGAATCAAAACGTTGCTTGAAATGGCTTCAGCCGTGTTTGGTGACCAGATCTGAATAGCCAGGTACTTCCCAACCTTTCTCTTCACATCTTCTTCCCTTCCTCACTACCTTCAGCCTCACAACATACCCCAATGGGGATGCCATACTTTCACTGGCTCTAGACGGTTGGGAGCAGTTGGGACTCTTGTGCGGTATTCACTATGAAAAATAATTTTAAAAACACTTAAGTTTTATCGACAGTGTCGGTTACTTGCTTAAAGTTTTTGAGCATTACCGCAGATCGCCAACGAACAAACGGCTTAATCAAGCAGGTTTCGTTGACACTTTTGTTTTTTCGTTGGCCGTACAGTAAGGTAAGAAATATAATAAAAAGATAAGATTTAAGTTTTTACTGTCTACTGTTTTTTTAAAACTAACCGTAGGTATCAGCAACTGACAGGACTATAAAGGCGAGATTTTCTAAAGTGTTGTCATTACTAAAAATGTTAAAATACTTGTTAAAAAAAAAAACAAGAAAATAGCAAAGTTGATGTAACATACAAGTTACACTGTCAAGATCAGAGTTAAACGTGTTTGTGCTAGGAGGCCTATAAGACTCATAAATTGACGGTAAGTTAGTTGGTAATTGGTCTAAAGCGACGGATTCCCACCCAGATGTCACGATTTTAATCCTCTGCTAGCTAAGTCCTCCATCATTGCGCAAGAAACATTTTCCCACTATAATGATGAAAGTAGGAGTTTTCAAATTTAGCCAGGTTTTTCGTAACAATTTGACTGACGTGGAAAATGTTCGAGCAATTTCACCAGAAGTAAGGAAGAAGTAAAAAAAAAGACAGACCTCAATCATATTCCAAAAATTTCCAGTGCCTACCATACAAAAAATATTTTCAAAACATATACTAACTTTTCTTTGCAAAAATATAACTTTGTTTGTCACCTCACAAAATACTCGCAACACTAGATCAAGACATACACATCAACTACAAATACCTAAAACATACACATCCTTTGGACGAAAGCATTACAGATACCAGGCTATTAGCTTTATAATTCTCTTCCTACACAAATCAAAACATCTACACTTGCACAATACAATAAACATGTTTGGAACTGGTTAAAATCCTCCTAATTTATAATTATATACAGTAATAATAATAGTGCTACTTAATAATTTTATTTTTTGTATAATTTTTTCGTTTGTTTTAAAGTGGCTCTATTTTGTTTCTATTTTGTTTTTATTATATTTTCTTTTATATTTTCTTTTTTTATATTTTCTTTTCTTTTATATATATCTTCTTTTATATTTTCTTCTATATTTTCTTATATTTTAAATTGTTTTATCATGTAATTCGAAAAATGTCCTCCACATCACAGGTGAACTCCTAGCGTGGAGGACAATGTATATAAAATATTGTAAATAAAAAAAAATAAAAAAGAGCTTCGTTCTGGCACGCAGACACGCCCACCACACACTTCTACCGGTTTGCCTCTTCGGTGAATACAACAGTTTTATATCGCTCTTAAAACTGGATAACAAAACTGTCAAAAAAACAGTTTATAAGTATCAAAGATCTAGAATTTGGATTTATTGATGCGATAGACAGAGACAGAGGTATACGCGATTAAATAGGAAAAGCATCAAGATGGAAGAGGATAGTTGCCTCGACCACACCCAAAAAATACGGGTTTTAAATTATATTATTGCTTGAAAATAGAGAGCATTATATTTTTGTTAATTGGAGTGACCAGCGCAGGTATTTTTTACGCTTTTTTACGACTTTTTACGTCTTGGATTCGGTGTTAAGAGGCGAATGTGGATTAGATTTGAAGTCGGGGGCGACCGGGGGAACTGGATTTACCAGGTGCAATCCGGACGGAGGATTGACGTAGAGCCACCGCTCTCACGTTATAAACTGCGAGAATGTGGAAAATTTATAATTCCTAACAAATAATTTATGATTCGACGGCCCGCGTGGTCGAGTGGTAAGACGCTCGACTACGAATCCAGGGGTCGCAGGTTCGAACTCGGCGTGAGCAAATAAATTTAATTTAATCAATATGTATCATAACACATTTAATTGCTATAAAATAACATATAGTATATTTTCGGAGTGGTAGATACTCGTATCGCCCTGGTCAAAGACCACCATTTAGAATTGAAACGTTGCTTGAAATGGCTTTAGCCGTGTTTGGTGACCAAATTTGAATAGCCAGGTACTTCCCAACCCTCCCCTTCCTCATCTCCTCCCCCTCCCCACTACCTTCAACCTCACAAAATACCCCTTTTAAGGATGCCATAGTCTCACTGGCTCTAGACGGCTGGGAGCAGTTGGGACTCTTGTGCGGTATTCACGTAAAAAAATAAATATATATATATATATATATATATATATTAATATAAATATCACAATTTTATTTGAAGCTCTAAACGCCTTTAATGTGATTGAAATACGAAGCCGGATAAACTATCGAACGGTTAGCTCTGGCGTCATGAAATGTGCGCAGCTTTTTATTTAAACTATTTTTAAGCTCGTTTACTATGGAGCTTTAAAAAAATAGCCGAAATGTTTTTTTTAATATTTTTACGCAGAGGAAAATACTCGTACATGTAGTTTTAACTGACTTAATCGTGAAAATATAATATTATATAAATGGTTAGGAAAATTACGGCCTATATTTTTTTAAATTTTAGTTTAAGGTTACGAATAACTTGACAATATTTTAATTCCTCCTACTACCATCATAATAAGCGGAAGATGTTGCTTGTGCAATGAAGGAGGACTTAGCCAGCAGAGGAATTGAACCCGCAGCGTCTCACTGGGAACCCATTGGACTACTTGACCACTAACTGGTCACATCTCTTCTTTGCTGCATTAATACATGATTGCACCAGTGAATCAATTTATTTGGAATCACCTCGTTAAGTGAATTAATTCAATTAATTAACTAACTCACTTACTAACCATCACGCCGTTTCCCCGTAGGGGTGGGCCGATAAGACGGACTGCCATACAACTCTGTCTTGTCACTTGTTGCTTCATTCACATTCATACATCGTCTCATACATACTCTTCTATTATTCTGACTCTTGACACGGCCCGACTCAAGTATTTAATTCACTCGACCGTGCCATGTCTTCCTTGGGCGTCCCGGACTTGTTCTTCCATTCACTTTCGCATCATATATTCTTTTCACACTTCTTTCTTCGTTGATTCACTCCACATGCCCAAACCATCTAAGAGTCCCTTTCTTGATCCTATTAATTGCGTTTACATCAATCAGCCTTGCATTCTTTCCGGGTATTTACATTTTCAATACGGTCATGCATGGTTTTAGCGCACACGCCTCAGGGATCTCATTTCTACAGTGATTCAGGGTCCAAATGTCGAAATTTCAGTGGTGTTTGTTTTTTTGAAGTGTAGCCCTGGTGAAAGACCACCATTCGGACTCAAAACGTTTGTTGACCAGATCTCAATATCCAGACACTTCCCAAACTTCCCATTCTATCTATCTAATTCTTATCTCTTTCTTTCTATTATTCTTATCTCTTTCCCTCCCCACTACCTTCAACCTCACAACATACCCCGATTGGGGATGCCATAGTCTCACTGGCTCTAGACGGTTGAAAGCAATTGGGACTCTAGTACGGTATTAACTATAAAATTTTTAAAAAGCCTTATGGGTTGTTTATATTTTATATTAAAATTATGTAAATACTGTTGCCGTAAAACACGAACTACCGCGGCCCAACTGATGAAGAGGACAATCAATCAGAATAAAAATCGTTTATAATAATGCCTCCGTAGCAATACATCAACATGTATCTATGCTAATAATTCAAATAGATTTTAAAACTTTATTATTACGGTCCAATAGAATCGATCGCATTCAGCATTTCTTAAATGTCAACAATTGGTAGCGAGAAAAATGATGCCTTACAACTTTCTATTTTGTATTACGTCTCGTGTTGACAGACTGTAGGGACCTTGGAGTAAGAGTATATATGGAGAGAGCTAAATATTTTTACCCAACAAATACAAATTTGCGATAAAACACTTTCTCCGGGTTTTTACGTCGCATACCGTGAGAGAGAAAGAGACAAGAAAAGTCTTCACATAATATTTCAGCACTTCTAAGTATGTAAGAATGTTCTCCGTCCGCGCTAACTTCACATTACTTCACATCACCGAGTCGCATAACTTACGTCGACGGATTTTGAGGTAGTTTCCTATATTTGTGTTGTTTGAAAACTTGCAGTGGTTATACAAACAAATCAAATAAGACCAAGCAAAGACTATAATACATCACGTTTCAGACGTATTTCAACAGTTTTAAATATTTTTGACCGAACTTTAGAATTTTCATATTCTTTATGATATAAAGACATAAAATCAACAAAAAGCTTCCATCATTATTCAGGTAAACCTTCTGTTATTAGCGATTGTGTGATATTTTGACTTTACAAACCATTTTAATGGTGTATTGATATTGTTTTGTTTAATGTGTTCAAATATGTTTATTAAAAATGTCCGAATTCCATGTGGGCGGTAACTAATAGGCTATCAGACATCCTTTAATATATCTTTGTCTCGTTCTGTCGAGTCAGTATAAAGTCAACAATACTGACTACACTGTGTCGCAAAGGTACCTCTCCACGTATCCTTACTCCAAGGTAGGGGGATACACTGAATTGATTCAGAATATCAGTCGAAATAGAATCAATTCGTTCGCATTCCTAATGAGTGGATACCATTATGAACATGCAACCTTATTTCAATGCTGAATTACGTTCGACATCTGGACTTTTTCTGCGTAAGTGATAAATTATTATTTACACTCGTATTTAAATGTGATATCTATAAAAGAAATAAATTTGAATTTGATTTCAATAAAATGGCTGTACACACTCGAATCTGGAGCGGTAGATAGCTCGAGGGCTCATTGGGTAGAAAACAATAAACGAAAATAATCGTTTTAATTGCTTCCGATCGAATTTAATAATTAATTGGTGACGTCACAGCGGCCTTGTCCATACGCGCCACAGATTTATAGACAATTCCCTTTTTAGAGTGCATAATGGAACAGAGACAGATTTTGTAGAGTAGGGAATGGAGAATTGAGACAAATAGGTGAACAAGAATTTAAAATTTAACTTAATTATATGAACATAACTCATCTACTCCCGCCCTTCTTCCCTTACATCTTCCTCTCCCCCCCCCCACCAACTTAGTGAAGTTACTAAAATAAAACTGTATATTGTCACACTTTATTTATAATATTTATCATCAGCAGAGGAAAATGTAAAATTGGCATGATTTGTTATTCTTATTACTTTATAAATAAATAAAATAAGATACGAATAGCCAGGGACCTCCCAACCTTCCTCTTCCCCACCTCCCCTCCGCACTACCTTCAGCCTCACAACATACCCCAATCGGAGATCCGATAGTTTCACTGGTTTAAGATGGTTTGGAGCAGTTGGAACTCTTGTGCCGTATAAAAAAAATCACATTAAATATCTTCCATTCCAAAGTGGTAGATACTCATAGTATCGCCCTGGTGAAAGACCACCATTTAGAATCGAAACGTTGCTTGAAACGGCTTTAGCCGTGTTTGGCGACCTGATCCGAATAGCCAGGTACTTCCCAGCCTTCCACTTCCCCTTCTCCTCCCCGCTTAGTCTCACTGGCTCTAGACGGTTGGGAGCAGTTGGGACTCTTGTGCGGTATTCACTATAAACAAAACTACATTAAAAACTGTCTTAACATATAACACAAACTGAGAGAAGTGAGTTTTGAGCGTGTCTGTGTGCCCAAACGAAAGTTAATTTTGTCTTAATTCGAGATAAATTATCACACATTAAAAATCACAACAAATAATCATTTTCTCCAGCCTGTCTGGGGTCTAGGAATCTAAAGATGTTATGTAAATCAAGGATATTAGTCTTCTTTCAATTCGATGTACATTACACTTCTAGCAATTATTAATTTATTTATTTACTTCAACGATACATTAGTATATTATTCCATGAATAATAAATAATGTAACATAATACAAAAGATACACATAAAATAGGATAGTAAATAATATAAAAACCAATTAAAAATATTACTTAATGCAAAAATACATAATAAAGATAAAATAGGTAAAATAATCAAATAATCAAAAATTAAAAATATTATATTTATTAAGTGATGGATTAAAAATGTCTACCGACTGTCATCTATTCGGTGTCGATAATGCAGACTCTATTCTCCCCGCGCTGCAGCCTTCCTATTTCAAAACAAGAGCTGCGAGTGGGCGGAGACATTAATTTGAATTTCAAAAAAAGAACGACAAAAGTTCTCTATTCAAAAACACAGAGGAATTAATTAAAGTCGATTCCTTACAATGTTAATTTTTAAATTTCACTAGTCACATTATAACAGGGACTTTGGGCAGAATGGATGCCTTCGCTCACAAATGTAATTTCGTAATAACTCACTTGTGTTTTACAAAATTATGTTTTTGTCTATAATGCTACATCTCAAATATTATGTTTAATATTACGTATTTTTTCAAATTTACGCTAATGTCATAAGTGTTTTTTTATAGAATAGCTACTTATATTCGGAAATTAGTTTTTTCTCCCTCATGCCACTAAAAAAAGTTTAATTAAGAAATGTGAAGATTTTATTATCGTTTTATTGTATTTTCACGTGGCTGAATAAATTCCCTTCTAATCAAAAATAAAATTGCGTGAGGTTTTCCTGTAAATCCAAACAGTAATGTCACTTTGAAAATCGATCAAATCAAATTAACTTCTGATGGATTAAGACTCAAATACTGCTTTTTATCATTTTTTTACATTAACTCCAAACAGCCTATGTCATCTTTGCGGATGCTGTGTGGAGGGTCTTTTTGAGGAAAAGAAGCAGTGACTGATTTCTATGGCGCCGTTTTCGTGGAAAATATATCCTAAAGGGTTTATTTTCTAGCGACATCCTGGCAGCATTGCTCCCCTGCTTTAATAATATTATTGTAACAATGTTGTGCGGTGAGTGTTGCAATGTGGAAAAAATGTAAGAGACAGCCTTTTAAAGGCACGGAAAAAACAAGTACCTACCAACTACAACACTACATGAAGCGATCGGGCGCCTTCGAGAAATCAACGGGAGGTTCGCGGGGAAGATTTCAATCGTTAATTGAACAGGTGATCGACGGCCTCCGCGGTCTAGTGCTTAAAACGCTCGACTGCGAATCTAGGGGTCGCGGGTTCAAATCCCGAGGGGCGAAATATTTTTATTTTTATCATTTAAATATTATTTATCAATTCATTCATATAAAATAATCAAATTTCATTTTTTTGGAGGGTCCCAACAGCTCTTAGCCGTATGAAGCTACTGGGACGATGGAATCCCCGATTGGGGTATGTTGTGAGGCAGAAGGTAGTGCGGAGGACTCGTGATCATTTCAAGCAACGTTTCGATTCTGAATATTGGTCTTCACCAGGGCGATACTTAGGGTATCCACTACGAATGTGCCGCAAATATAATAAACATTATTTTGTATGAATTAAATGTTGTGACACATATTAATTAAATAAAAAATTGCGCACGCCTGGTTCGAACCCGCGACCTCTGAATTCGTAGTCGAGCGTCTTACCACTCGTCCACGGAGGCCGTCGATTAGTGGTAGATACTCTGGTGATATGAGATACCACCATCCCGAAAAGAAACGTTGCTTGAAACGGCATTAGCCGTGTTTGGTGACCAGATCTGAGCAGCCAGAAACTTTTCAACCTTCCTTTTTCCCATCTCATTCCGCTCCCCATTTCCTTCAGCCCCACAACATACCCCAATCGAGGATGGCATAGTCTCACTGGCTCTAGACGATTGGGAGCAGTTAGGACTCTTATATAAAATATATATTTAAAAAAGACCACATCGGAAGATCCAGGTAATTCTCAACCTTCCTCTTTTCCATCTTCTTACCCTCCCCACCACCTTCAGCCTCGCAACATACCCCAATTGGGAGATGCCATAGTTCCACTGGCTCTAGGCAGTTGTGCGGTTTAACATAATTTAAAAATTTGAGAAAACTTTTTACAAAGCTGTTTATTGATTCAATCACATTAAGTACGCTTTAAGGTTTTATTTAGTAAGTTGTAGCCTTGAAGTAACAATTTATGGAGAGATAGCTAATTTGTTTTACCCACCCATCCGAAATTGTAATAAATCACTTTTTCCGAGTTTTTACATCGTACACCATGAGAGAGAAAGAGACAACAAATTTCTTGGAGCGCTTCTATATACTGTCGCAATGTTCTTAAGCTGGCTATCTTCGCTGGTTAACGGCGGGACTCCGCCCACATTTTTTATTTTGCCACTAAACTTGACACAACTAAGCGGTTTTTTAGGTTAGATGCTATATTTTTGTTGATAAAAATACTGTGAAAAAGTGGCTATACGAATACACAAAAACATTATGTCGATATGTGATATAAATGGATGTATAAATACCGTAGCCTTAGTCTTAGCCACGCCCATTTGCGCCGAGTCATGTTAAAATCATCAAAAACAAGTCCAAAACTGACTTTACTGCCTTGGCTTGGGCTACCTCTAGTATACTCTAAGGTTGTAGCGTTGTGACCGATCTGAAAGAACTACTACTTTTGGCAGCAGTTCCTACTTCCTTCATTGTTCATTTTACAAATACTTCAACTGAAGTTGGTAGTTCATTTTAGCGTTCTGACTGCTCCGTGTGAACTATTTCATTTTGCGGCAATTCAAACTTCATTCAATTCATTTCATTGAACAAATCCTTCAATGGAAGTTAGATAAATTAGTTAATTTGGAGCAGTTAAGTTGCGAAGTTGAACTTCAAAGCCTACAAAGAAGTACTTAATTTCAAGTACTACGTCAAAGTAAATCAAAAGGAACGAGTTTTTTGGGCGAGGAACCGGTTCCAGTTCTTTTCACTTTCAAATCTCTACCGACTGGTAATTTTGTTTTGGCGAGGAACTTTTGTCGATTCGCTAGTACTTTTCGAAAAAATATCAAGGAACCGGTTCCAAAAAGAGCTGAACAAATAACCGGATAAATTCAAATCTTTTTTGGGCGAGTTCCACTTCAATTGAAGTGTTCACTGCGAAAGGTTCATTTTAAATACCTAGCGATTCGTGAAGCATTCACAAAACATTGAAGTTTTTCCCAACGCTAGCAAGTTGGTCTTATCGAAGCGACGGACTAGCGCGCAATACAAATGTGAACAAAGTCATTGCTGAAATTGGGAAGACACCAAACGACAGCCTAAAAAGCCGAGAATAATAATCGAACGCGCGCGTTTTTGCCCGTCCCATAGACGAGATATGGAGATTTAAATATGGAATACAATCGAATATTTTTGACATTTAAAGCGGCTGCGACATTCCAAATTTGAAAGTCGGCTGTCAGAAATATTATAAAGTGATTTCCGCCGGTTATTGTGATCATTAACATAAAGGTCTGTTTACACGAATCGAACGGCTTGTTTTTTCAAGAGGTGAACTTATTCTTTTTCATAAATAAAACTGATAAACTTTGTTTATAACCACTTTATTATTCAATATTATGTCTGCCGGTTTCGGAAGTACCCTTCCATCATCAGGACAATATTAAAATTCTTCAATATTAATTTTTAATATTGTCCTGATGATGGAAGGGTACTTCCGAAACCGGTAGACATAATATTGAATAATAAAGTGGTTATAAACAAAGTTTATGTGTTTTATTTATAAATATGGCAAGCCACAAAGTAAATGCTTTTTACAAATTTTTTTTTTTCGCTATCAGCAATGTCTGCGTTTCTGCGTGCATTAATTAAATGTTTAACTAGTATATTTTTTTTAATTCCTTTAAAATGCAATTAACATTGTAACTGCATTATTAAAAACATAACATATTTTTTTATAAAAATGATATATATTAACCTGCTAACCAATTAATTAACCATCACGCCGTTGCGCCACAAGGGTAGCCAGAGAGGATGGACTGCCATACAACTCTGTATTGACACACACCTTGCTTCATTCACATTCATACATCGTATCGTACATACTCTTCCATTATTCTGACTCTTGACATGGCCTGACTGAAGTATTTGATTCGCTTGATGGTGCCATGTCTTCTTCTGGCGTCCCCGACTTCTTCTTCCATTCACTTTCGTAGAAGAAGTCGGGGACGCCCAGAAGACATGGAACGACCAAGTGAATCAAATAATTGAGTCGGGCCATGTCAAGAGTCAGAATAACAGGAGAGTGTGTATGATACGAAGTATGAATGTGAATGAAGCAAGGAATGTGTGCCGAGACAGAGTAGTGTGGCGGTCCGTCCTCCCTGCCTACCTCTGCGGAGAAATGGCGTTATGGCTAGTTAGTTAGCTAAAAGTGTTATAAAAAAAAATCATCAAATTTGCGACAATAGTGGTAGAGAGGTACTCTCAGTATCGCCCTGGCGGAAGAGTACTATTCAGCTTTGAAACATCACTTGACATTGATTTAGCCGTTCTTAGTGACTAGGTCTGAATAGCCAGGAATTTACTTCTCAACCTTTCTCTTCCTCATCTCTTTCGCCTTTACAGCTCGTACAGCGTCAAAATATTACTTGAAATGGTTTCAGCCGTGTTTAGTGACTAGATCTGAATAGCCAGGAATTTACTTATCAACCTTTATCTTCCTCATCTCTTTCGCCTTCCCACTCTCTCCAGCCCCACAACATACCCCAATTGGGATGCCATAGTCCTACTTGCTCTGGGCAGTCAGGATTATGGTGCGATGATCAAATTTTATTATAAAAATTACGCCTTTTATTTATTTATAAATTGATGGACAAAAGTCCAATTACAAAAAAATACATATAAAACACGAAATGGAAAAAAGAGCAACAGAGAAGGAATAGCATATACATAATAATAAATGAAGCGATGACAAAAATAAGGCAAAATAAACATAAGAGAGAACATTCAAGACATGGTCTAGTCAAAGTTTTGGTAGAGTCGTAAAGAATGACGAAAATCATTTAGACTGCTACCAAAAATCTCAAGACCATGGCTTGAGTTATTTTTTTTATCATTTTGTTTATTTGAGTTAGTTATATTATGATTTGAATATAAATAAAGAAGACAATGGTAGACGTTTCAGCGCATGCGCGTAGGTATGTACGTACGTCTGCATGTATGTATGTATGTGGACGGGTAATTTGTTAACGCAATGCATGGAGTCAACTGAAGCGAGTAAAATGATGATAATCATACTAATAACAACATCGGAAACAATCCGGGGTGCGGCGGAATAATGCGCCGGGCCCGTCATCGAACCCTCACCACTACACCGCGGAGACTGAAACAGAGGTATGCATATATATTCCACGGGCATCTTTTTCCATCCGTCGACGGTATCCAAACGTCAGGCTAGCGTAAGAGGATGTGTTGCGTTGATCACTTAATAAAACTTCGAATGAAAAAAAAATGGTCCCACTTGGGCACCAAATAATACCAAAACACTTTATGATGGCCTGCGTGGTCGAGTGGTAAGACTCTAGGCGCATCATATATTCTTTTGACACTCTTTTCTTCGTTCATTCGCTCTGCTTGCCCAAACCATCTAAGCGTCCCTTTCTTGATATCCACATTTTTAATACGGTCATACATGGTTTTACCGCACATTCGTCTCAAGATCTGACATTTATGACAAGAATGTGACAAGAATGTGAAAAGAATGTGACAAATGTGACAAGAATGTGAAAAGAATGTGACAAATGTGAAAAAAATGTGACAAATTTGACAAGATGTGACAAGAATGTGACAAGAATGTGACAAGAATGTGACAAGAATGTGACAAGAATGTGACAAGAATGTGACAAGAATGTGACAAGAATGTGACAAGAATGTGACAAGAATGTGACAAGAATGTGACATTTAAATAAAAATTACGTTACTCAGAAAAATACCTTAGGATGTCTTTTTTTGTTGCTTCATCTCAATGCTGCATCCTGCAGTGTGATAATCACAAGTACTTACTCGCTCAGCTATGAAAATTATTGTACGCGTGTATCGGTTTTGAGCACGAGTATTATTTGTGAAGTGGTTCAAACGAGAAGTTTATTATTTATGCGTCATTTTGTTTATAATAAAGAAGGAATTTCGTGAAGTTTCTTCTAATGACTGTGACGGTGAGGAATTTTACTATAAACAAAAGAAGATGACGATGATTCATAAATGCGTCGTTAATTTTATAACGATTTTAAGTGCTAAATCAAAAATTTGAAAAAAAACAGAAGATCTGTCATTCAAAGTAGCGAAAACTCTTGAACTGTGAGCTCTGGCGATATGAAATTTGCATATTTTTTACTGTAATGTAATTTTCGATCAATGCACCATGTTTTAGTTCACGGCGTCATTCCCATCATGAGCTATGTCACTTTAAAAATCTAGTTCAATGACAGTGTTTTCGCAAAAAACGTTTTAAAAAAAATAATATAAATTTAAAAGAACATGAAAATAATACAGTGTAGAAAAATCTTAATTCGGGGCGAAACCGGGTAGTAAAACTAGTAGCATCGTGGGTATGTTTGCGATAAAATGCTAGCATTTACGAGACAGAGATGAATTATAAAAAACATCTAAAATGTTGTTTTTATCTTTACAAATGAATGATAGAATCTTTTTTTATTTCTTATAGTAAATACCACACAAGAGTCAGAACTGCTCCCAACCGTCTAGAGCCAGTGAGACTATGGCATCCCCAATTATATGGGTATATTGTGAGGCTGAAGGTATCAGGGTGGAGAGGGGAGGGAGATGGGGAAGAGAAAGGTTGGAAAATACCTGGCTATTCAGATCTGGTCACAAAACACGGCTAAAGCGTAACGTTTCGATTCTGAATGGTGGTATTTCACCAGGGCGATACTTGGAGTATCTACCACTCTGGAACGTGCCGCAAATATACCTTACATTATTTTATATTAATTAAATGTGTTATGACGTGTGTTATTTTTTTTAAATTATCGGCGGATGCCGGGTTTGAACCCGCGACATTTGGATCCATAGTCGAGCGTCTCGACCACCCGACCACGGAGGCCGTCGAATGACCACTCTTAAAATTTGAGGTTTTTATTTAATTTCGTTTTCAATACAAATTCAGGGTTTTTGTACTTTTTGGATTTGAATACGGCGGTTGGATTCATTGCTTCCAATATATCAATGATATTATTATTTATAGGCAAGTACTTGAATTACCCGGGTCTCTACGCGACTGTGTTTGTTTAAAGTGAATTTCCCGGAGGTGTGCGCGTCTCGCGTGTGTAAGCTATATTTCTACATTAATATTTAAGCACCTATTTATAATAATATTCCCATTGTAAGGGAATAACAATTTAAATAATACTAAACCAAGATGGCGGAGGCCAGTATTGTTCGGAATGCTCTTTGACATTCAGCGGAGACATTGACGAAGTGAATCTCGTATTGATATTTTAACGGTTTTTACGGAAAGTATTTAAAAAAACGTCGCAAACGGGGTACATTTTGAGATTTTAGTACTGTTTTAAGTGAATACCGGATATTACGTACCTCTTTAATGCGAATAAATGGATATAAGGTTAGGTTAGGTTAGGTATGCATGGAATTAAAGTAAAACACAGTTTAGGAGAGGGTTAATCGATTTCGGCTACGCTTTTGCAGAAGTCAGCACTTGGATAGGTGAATCGCTTTAAATAAATATTTATTTTTAATAACTTAAACGGCAAAGTAAAATGTTATCATGCCACAGTATTTATTGCTTGGAAGTGAGCTTACTTTTTATTAAACATGTTAAAACAGCACCATTTTAGAAATGGAAAGTTTTTTAATTTATTTTTTATAGTGAATACCGCACAAGAAACTGCTCCCAAACGTCTGGAGGTAATGTAATACACAATTGGGGTATATTGTGAGGGGAAGAGATGGAAAAGGGGAAGGTTGAAAGTACCTAAATATTCAGATATGGTCACCAAACACGGCTAAAGCCATTTCAAGCAACGTTTCGATGCTGAATGGTGGTCTTTCATCAGGGCGATAGAGCATCTACCACTTTGAAACGTGCCGCAAATATACTTATATTATTTATATTTATTTTTGCAAGCCGGGTTCGTTTCCGCGACCCCTGGATTCGCTGTTGAGCACCTTACCACTCGACCACGGAGGCTGTCAATTTTCGTTTTACTCCAAAGATTGCATCATAATCACTAAGTGATAGCAGTTACGCCCTATTTAAATGACAAAACTGACGAAGCCCACAGATTATATTTACACCAGAGCCCTTAATGGTAACTTTAACTTTAACTTTCAGGTAGCTAAATGCTCTCACTGAGTTACCTGAAGCGAAAAAAAGCTAAAAAAGCCCAAACTTGTGTCGGTTGATTCAAGCCTTCTCCAAAATGGTAAATATATTTTATATGGCTGAAGGGCCACAAAAGTCTTCGGAATCAAACGAGAGTCAGAGCATTCGATGCAGAAAAGAAAACTGATCAAAACTGCTAAGTCGCTTCAGCCTTCTTGCCTTTGCAGCGAAGGTAATATTATTTATTATGTAATGCGAATCTCCGTGACTGTGTTGAGGATTCCATCGTTGATTAAACGTATGTTTTTGGTAAAACACTTCAAACCATGAGTACGCAGGATATAAATATGACTTAGCTAGCAACAACATGATGTTTTCCGAGAATCTAAAAGCGAATGAACAAGAACAGACCCATCGCTGCCCATCGCGCTCCATCTCCCGCCTTATCATTGACAAATGGTTGTGTTTTTATTAAGAAGAGCACTTATGGCGGGAATTATTTATGGAAAAATATAATTTAGGATGGCGGCCGTAAAGTTTTCGTGAAATGAACTCAATGCTCGAATGGCGGGACGGGCGGGAGAGGGGAAGAGGCAGCGCCGAGCCGCTCGTGGAGCATCTCACCAAACTTAAATTGGTTTTAATAGATATTGAATGGGGCGGCGCGTGGAAAAATATTTGCGTTGAATATCGTTTAATTTACTGGGAAGCTGTGTTATTCGTTATATCCTTGAAGTAACAATATATGGAGGGATAGCTAATTTGTTTTACCCAACCCATCCGAAATTGTAATAAATCACTTTTTCCGAGTTTTTACATCGTACACCATGAGAGAGAAAGAGACAACAGATTTCTTGGATTGCTTCTATATACTGTCGTAATTATCTTAAGCTGGTTATTTTCGCTGGTTAACGGCGGGACTCCGCCCACATTTTTTATTTTGCCACTAAACTTGACACAACGAAACGGTTTTTTAGGTTAGATGCTATATTTTTGTTGATAAAAATACTGTGAAAAAGTGGCTATACGAACACACAAAAACATTATGTCGATATGTGATATGAATGGATGTATAAATACCGTAGCCTTAGTCTTAGCCACGCCCATTTGCGCCGAGTCATGTTAAAATCATCAAAAACAAGTCCAAAACTGACTTCACTGCCTTGGCTTGGGCTACCTCTTGTATACTCTAAGGTTATATCCGAAAAACGTCTAGCTTTTCCATATCACTAGCAGTTATCGTAGCGTAAATGAATACAATGACCGAATAAACATATGACTGGGAGATCCGAGGAAGACATGGCACGCTCAAGTGAATCAAACACTTGTCAGAATAACAGAAGAGTATGTATGAGACGATGCATGAATATGAATGAAGCAAAGAGTTTGTATCAAAACAAATATATATTTGGATCAAAGAATATGTATTAAATTTTGTGTTAAAAATGGAATAAAGCGCTCCAACGCACTTAAAATGTTGACTGGCATTCGGCGAGTGTACTTTGTGTCAAAAAAGTGTTTATAAGTGGTACAAGCGCTTTACAGAAGGCCGAGAAGATGTTAATGACGATGAGCGTCCTGGAGTTGTGGAAAAACAAATCAAAACACACAAAAACGTGGCTAACCTTTCCAGTTATCAAAAACAAACCACTAATCCAAAATGGCTGATAATGCTAACATATGATAAACATATGTGTACCAACATAACAACAACAACAAAATCGATAATCGAATGTACACAGCCCGCAAAAATTCAAAATTCACCTTTTCTTTTGAACAGGCCTCGTTTATATATTGTTTGATTTATAATGATTTATATTAGTTTGATTACTCTTTATTTTGTATTCTGTTGTAACTGCATTCCTTTAATTTCCCTTGTCCCAGAGTGAGTTTTTATAACTCATCGGGATTGCTATGTATGTATATATATATAATGAAAGAAATAAAAAAAAGTTGTATAGCGCTCCATCTTCTCTGCCTACCTCTGTGGAGAAACGGTGTGACCGTTAGTTAGTTATAACGTTATAAGTTATAACTTATCTTTGCAAGTTAAGTTACGTAGCGTGATTTTTCACGGACCGTTACTAGTTTATCAATAAATACGGACAAAGACGGATAAAGACGGCCTCCATGGTCGAGTGGTAAGACGCTCGACTACGAATCCAAAGGTCGCGGGTTCAAACCCGGCGTGCGCCAATAACTTTTATTTAATTAATATGTGTCATAACACATTTAATTCATATGAAAACAATAAAACTATATTTGCTGCACGTTCCAGAATGGTAGATTCTCTAAGTATCGCCCTGGGGAAAGACCACCATTCAGAATCGAAAAGTTGCTTGAAATGGCTTTGGCCGTGTTTGGTGACCAGATTTGAATAGCCAGATACATCCCAACCTTCCCCTTCCCAATCTCCTTCCCCTCCCCACTACCTTCAGCCTCACAACATATCCTATTTGGGGATGCCATAGTCTCACTGGCTCTAGACGGTTGGGAGCAGTTGAGACTCTTGTGCGGTATTAATATAAAAAAATTAAAATAAAATAAGGATTATTCCACGAGCCGCCCTTGGCACCACGTGTTTTCACATATTTGAACAATCATTTAATGTTAATTGAAATCTTTCGAAGAATGCTTCGCTATTCAAATTTAAGAAATACAATCATAACCGACCAACCAGCACTGGAATACCGAGCCAACCAACCAACCAACATACCCTCCATAAAGAAATAACTTAATAATTAATAACTTTTTAACAGTATTTAATAAAAATAATAAAAAATACCATTAATAATATATTGATAGTTTTCTTTTAATACTAAAGATGGCAGCACTTTCGTTTGTAGCTAACACGTGGATAATTCCTTAGCGAGTATACGGCAGACGTTTTACGGTATTAACTCTATATTAGATTCTATTGCAATAGGTGCTTTCTACTTCTTTTCAGTATGCCTCTACTACCGAAGGTTAGACAACATCATTACTTCTTTAAAACTGAACCATTCACTAAGGATCTTGAAGGTATTTACTTAATATAGATACCGTAACAGTCCAAGCTGCTTCCAACTGTTTGGAGGCAGTGGCAGGGGAATGAAATGAAGATGAGAAAGAGGAGGGTTGGTAAGTACATGGCTAATCAAATCTGGTCCCCGAAGAAAGCCGAGGCCGTTTCAAGCAACGCTTCAATTCTGAATGGTGGTCATTCTAAATACTGTACAATTGAGATCCCTGAGGCCTATGTGCGCTAAAACCATGTATGACCGTGTTAAAATGTAAATATACTGAATTGAATGAAAGGCGGATGTAAGCGTAATTAATAGGATTAAAATAAAGGGACGCGTAGATGGTTTGAGCATGTAGAGCGGATGAACGAAGAAAGGATTGTGAAAATAATATATGACGCAAAATGGGTGGATGTGGACGCCCGAGGATAATGTGGCACGATCAAGGGAATCAAATACTCGAGTCGGACCATGTCGAGAGAATTACAGAAGAGTATGTATGAATATGAATAAAGTAAGGAGTGTGTGCCAAGACAGAGTAGTATGGCGGTACATCTTCTCTGCCTAACCCTGCAGCAAAACGGCGTGATGGTTAGTTAGTTGTTAGTTGATTATTTGCACTCTCAGAGCAATAATATACAAGAGAGAGCGCTGCTCTAGTCATTTTAGATGAGCTTTGCCGGACTCGACTAGACCTGGCAGTAGACATTCATGGCACATGTCGACATAATGTTTTTGTTTATACGTATAACCACTTTTTCACAGTATTGTTACAAACAAAAATATAGCATATAACCTAAAAAACCGTTGAGTTATGTCAATTTATGTCGAATATCAAAACGTGTGGGCGGAGTCAACGGAGACGCGGGACACGAAGAACATTATAACGATACTTTAAAGCGGTGTGATAAATTGGGAAATTTTGTTGTCTCTTTCTTTCTCATGTTGTACGACGTAAAAAACCGGAGAAATGTATAGGTTGGGTAAAAATAATTAGGCCTCTCTTGTTTTAAATTTGTTTGCCTTTCCTTAGAAAGCATCTTTCAGCGAAATACATTTTTTTTTAAAGTTGTATCTATTTTTTACTGAACACTTAAATTCTGAAAAATATTCAGTTGATACGAACATATGCCCATAGCGTGTACTCAGACCTTAGAATGTGACTCGGGGCTTATGGTAAAATATAAAATCTCATTTAAGAGTGATCCGCAGCTTCCATTCTAATTGTATAAGGCCCATTATGCTACCAGCTTCTTTCAACTTCAACGTGAGGGGTATTCTACTCCGATACCGATTTGAAATATATCAGTAACTAACTAACTCACTAAACCATCACGCCGTTTCGCCGCAGGGTAAGGCAGAGAGGATGGACCGACACACAACTCTTTTTGGCACACACTCCTTGCTTCATTGAAATTCATAATTAAGAATTATTTTTGACTTAACTTTTCTTTACAAAATTGACAATGGTATTATAGACAGCCATGAGTTATTGAACCTTATATCCTTTCACATACCAACGAGAACTACTCGATCCAAAATCTTATTTAGTTGTAACAATAACATCAGGACTGAGTCTTTCAGATACTCGCTTGTACCTAGATTGCACGGAGTTGGTAATACATACGCAGAGGTGGCTGATGTATTTGACTGCACGAAATGTAGATACAAGAAGGCTATAACATCATACATCTTTAATCAATAATGTTTTTATGTATTTAAACACTATTTTTTACCACTCTACAACTATTCCTTATTTTGTTTGTGCATATAATTCTCTTGAGGTGATTTTCCCACAAAAACGGCGCTATAAAAGTTATCCATTTATTATAATTCTCATTTTTTCACTGTAAATTGTAAACCTTTAATGTAAAAGCCCTCTCGAACGTATTCAATAAAATAAATGAATAACGCTCTTCTGTTATTCGTACTCTTTACATGGCCCGATTCAAGTATTCGATTCACTTGATCGTGCCATGTCTTTATCGGGCGTCCACTTCCATTCAATTTCGTGTGATATATTATTTTCACACTCCTTTCTTCGTTAATCCGCTCTACGTGCCCAAACCATCGAAACATCCCTTTATTTGTATTTTATTCATTACGCTTACATCAGCCTTGCATTCTTTCAGGATATCCACATTCTTAACACGGTCATAGATGGTTTTGCCGCACATACGTCTCAGGGATCTCAGTTGTGTTCTATTCGGTGCTATTTTTATCATTAAAACAAAGTAAATGTATAATTTAGTGCAAAGTATAATCGCTAAAACAAAAACATTTTTTTTAACTAGTGTAGAATAGTCCCTAAGCCTGTTGTGTGGGAATAACGAGCTAAGTCTAAAACGTTCAATTTATCCCCACTTTTGTGAAAATAACCGTCCATTAGGACGCGCCCCAAACGCCTTTTCATTGACGAGATCTTTAATACCAACCTTTTAAACTTTTAACAGTAGGTAGGAACACATCTTTCTAAACTATTTTCAAATAAATTTTAAAACGTCTCAAAGTTTTCATAAAATCACTTAGTTCATTTTTCTTTCTATTTCGTGGGAGATTTTTTTTTAATTTCGAAAAGAAAACCAATATAATGTAATCAAAATAAATATCATGATATTGACTATAAAGGAGAAAATCTATTTTTTTCTGAAGAAACACAAACTGTAGAACTATGAACTCCAGCGTCATGAAATTTGCACAGCTTATTCTGTTTGAACTTCATGGGTTAACAAAACTCTTTTCATCTCACAGAGTCATTTCTATCATAAGTTATAGCGCTTTGAAATATTCATAATAATATGGCGAAAATCAGGTTTTTTTTAAAGCAACAAAAACTGTAGACCGATGAGTTCCAGCGTCATGAAATTTGCACATCGTATTCTGTCTAAGCTTTTAAACTAAACGCAAATATTTTCAGTTCTCAGAGTTATTTTTATCGTAAGTAATTACAGTTTGAAATATTAATAATAATAAGGCGAAAATCAGGTTTTTTCAAAGCAACACAAACGGTAGACCGATGAGTTCCAGTGTTATGAAATTTGCACAGCGTATTCTATCTGGAATTTATAGTTCAACACAATTATTCTCAGCTAGCAGAGACGTTCAAATAATAATTTATGGTGCTTCGAAAAATCCATTTGACAATCTAAAACTAAAGCAATACAACGTATTGTTTTCTTCATTTTTTACGATTGTTCAATAGTAATTGTTAAAACACACTATTAGTCTTGGAACTCTGGCAAATCCGGGTCTATCTACTATCAGTTATACTGTGCATAAAAACCCTAAAAATTTGTTATAACATCTCTGGAATAATTTGATCATTTTTTTGCGAAAATTAATAACAAATAGCGTTTACTCGGAAAATATTTGCATTAAAACATAAATTTACAAAAGTTTATTGAAGATATTTAGTCTACGGTTGTTGTATGAACATGTATATTTGTTCGTATGTAAATTGCGCGTACGCCCGTGTATTTAGTGTGTGTTGAACGTTTGTCAGATTTCTTTATGTGTTTGTCAGTGGCTTTGTGTGTTTGTCAGTGGCTTTATGTGTTTGTCAGTGACTTTATGTGTTTGTCGGTGTGTTGGTGTGTTTTAGTTGGCTGTCGATGTGTTGGTGTCTTACTGGGACCGACTCACGCATGCTGATTCTTAATTGAAAGGGTTTAGTAGCAGCGATGGATAACTCTTCAGAAATTGTAAAAAAAAAAAAACAATCTAAATAATGACGCATAGAAAAAAATCTTATTGTAAAACTCATAAAAGGATTAGCACATACAGAGGGACTGCAAACATATGATGAGATGCCTTAAAGAGATGACTTAAAAGTGAAGGAAGAATGAGGGTATTTAAAAATTAATGTTATGCTTACTGCAAAGATGTAATATTATAAAAAAATTAACAATGTCACATGCGTATTATTATTATTTTATATACCTTGTAATATGAACTAACTCATTGAATAATACAATAATAAAATTTAAAAAACATATCGGTAAAACGACCCGTAATGTCAATGTTAGAATCAAAGAACATCTTAGATGTTTAAATAACCACTGTTTTTCAGAATTCGTCAATCGTCTTATTGATAAAGGTCATACCTTCAATAATAGCACCGGTGATCATATTCTCCATAAAAATGGTCATGGCAACAAATTAAATAATTAAGAAGCACTAGAAATAAAGAAAGCCATTAAAATTGATAGTCATATTCTGAATAATCAGTTAAATTTGGCTAGTTGTCTAATATTAGGTATATTTCCAGTAAACTCATAAAATTTCTCATTATTCTTTAATCACCTTCTCAGTTGACGTTTTGCTTCTTTCAAATCTTTTTGTCTGTCTCTTTCTCTATTTTCCTTTGTTATAATTTGAATGTTATTCTATTGTTTCTTACTGTTATCTTATTTCACTTTATATTGTGTTCTCCCTCTGTACGTATACTCGTATATAACCGCACACTTTGTATTTTTTGTTTAGTTTAATTTTGTACCCTGATGATGCTTGGGCTAAGCAAAACCGGACGATCGTAAAAATTAAATCTGTGGTCTAATGCAAAGTTATTATTTCATTTTAATTAAAACAAAACGTTATGGCAATGCTCTTTTGTGACAATAATCTGATGTTTTCATTTTTATTGGAATAGTTCGTTGTTGCGTTTTCTTTTTTTTTTCTATGGCATGGAAACCTGGAAACCGAACCAAGCATTAACACGGAAAACGGAAACTTTTGAAATGCATATACTTGTATACGACGCACTCTTAAAACAATATTGGTCAAATAGGGTGACTTATATCAAATATAACTGAAATATCTTGGTTAGGTTAGGTTAGGGGGGTAGCAAAATATTACCCAACTGACCGGTTAGAAGCTGAGTGGACAAATGGGTCGGGTTTAGACCATAGACATGAAATACAAGTCACGTCATATTCATACAAATCTTAGGGAAAATGTGGCACCACTAGTAACGTCTTGTATTCCGTTTAATCCGCTTATGAAAAGGATAACTATTCAAAGAATATGTGTGTACGGATAAGATAGCTAAATGAACGTCCCACGCTACTGTTATAATCGGGTATCGCGCCACTAGCCGAGGTTGTCTTCCACACACTTATGTATTTCTGCATTCGCTATCTCACACCGTTCTCAAGTTGCTTTAAACCTTGTGAATAATTGTATTTATTGAATTGAAATAATAAGGGATTTGTGGGTAATTATGATTGGAAATAAACTCCATGAGATATGTTTTTTGCTCTTGAATGATTTTTACACCTCTCAAGGCATTTTTTCTAAGAAATGAGCCTACAGCGACGCGTTTGTGACAGCTGGTGACAGCTTGTCTGTCGAACAAATGTTTGTGTGATACTAAACTCATTAATCTCAGGTATGTCTCGCGGACTCGGTTTAGTGCATTCACGCGCGTTGTCTCAGTAACGTATCTACATTATTTATTTCATCTAAGGTTTACACCCAGGCGTCATTGGTTCAATTCCTCTGCTAAACAAGTCCATAATCATTGCACAAACAACATTTTTCGCTAATTACGATGACAATAGGAGTTTTTCAAACATTGTCATGTTATTCGTAACCCGGGAATGTTTGTCTTTCTTTTCAAAAAGTAAGAAAGCTTTTCCGCTTCGAAAATTCAGTGACTGAACATGTCGACCTGAAAAAGGTGGTCGATCTCTGCGCAAATCGTAATTAATTTTACACATTTGAGAATAATTTGAAAGACGTCCGCTCTTACAAGCGCTTTTATGAAAAAGGATCAATGTTCCAGATGTTTTATGTGCTATGCGCTATGTCTTCATGTTATTCGTAATGCCTGTGTGTTTTACCATACAGAAATATCATTCATATTCATTGAGATTATCTCAATGTTCATACTATCACATTGTCTCCGGTTTAGATGTAACAGAATTATGAATACTTTTAATAGTGGATTCATTTTTACATATTTTTGTTACTAATTTTATAAAATTTCTGTACTGCCTACATTTTGTAGTGGTTAATACAACTTTTATCAGATTCAAAAGCTGCCAGGGCCCTAGCACGAAACATCGATATAGATTTTAACGACAGTGTCGGTAGTTTGCAATCGTTCCTGGCCCCGACTGCAGATCGCCAACGGACAAACGACAACTCGCCTCGACTAAACATGCTTAGTCGATGTGAGCTGTCGTTACTTCGTTGGCGATGTGCAGTCGGGTTCAAGAACAATTCCAGATTACCGACATTATTGATAAAATCTACATCGATGTTTCGTGTTAAGGCTTCGGAGCTATCGAGGCAGCCGTTAAACCCGCCGTGATTTGTCAATGTCCATTTATTCAACGTTATTATTAATTAGCATTGCTTAAAGTTTGGTCCGCTGGAAACCTTTATTTATTGCATACGAACATGTTATCATATCTAAATCGCAACTTGCGATTTTATTCCTGCTATGTGATCATTATAGTCTGGAGCTTGATGAGTTTGACAAACTAACTAACTAACCATCACGCCGTTTCTCAGCAGGGGTAGGCAGAGGGGACAGACCTCCATACAACTCTATCTTGACACACACTCTTTGCTTCATTCATATTCATACATCCTCTTCTGTTATTCTGACTCTTCACAGGACCCGATTCAAGTATTTGATTCACTCGATCGTGCCATGTCTTCCTTGGGCGTCCTCTACTACTTCTTCCATTCCCCTTCGCATCGTATATTCTTTTTTACACTCCTTGCTCGCCCAAACCATATAAGCGTCACTTTCTTGATCCTATTCATTACGCTTACATCAGCCTTGCATTCTTTTCGGATATCCACATTTTGAATACGGTCATACATGGTTTTACCGCAGTCTCAGGGGTCTCATTGCCACAGCACTCAGTCTCTCAGTTCCATGTCTCACTGCCATACATCAGGGTTGGTATAAGCACTCCATCGTGGACTACTAGCTTCGCTTCCACCATTAATGGAGTTTCCTGCATTCACCCTTCTTTCAATATCATTATCAGCCTTTCCGTCTCTCTAAAACATATTTCCTAAATACACAAACTCATCCACTTGCTCCAAGTATTCATAGTTCACTCACATGAACTAAAATGACTTCACAACACTCATTAGGGTAAATTAACTAACATCTTTTAACTAATTTCTTTAGCATGCGTCAGATTTTTATAGTGGTGTATCTATCTTGTGTGGAAGATGTTAGTTTTATTGGAAAAAATATTATTCTCACGAACCGTGGAATAAAACATCAAGAATTATGAGATGAGGAATGGTTGAGGAATTTATCGTTCAGATGAAAAATAACTTCTTTGGTTTTTAAGTGTTAGACACTTGACAGAGGAGTCAAGTGGATCAAGTCAGGAGCGGGAGGGCTCACTGGAACAGAGGGGATAAGTCAACAAAATAGAAAAAACAAACTCTCGTATTTATCACACGGAGTGATAAATACGAGATTTTTCAAACGTTTAAAAGTCGAAATTTAAACACGAAGTTTTAAGAAATTGCGTTATATTTGAAACAATGTTGCAGGCTCAGAGCAATAATATACAAGAGATAGCGCTGTAGAGAGAGCTGTAGTTAGTTCTTACAAGGTTTGCCGGACTCGGCTAGACCTGGGCGTGGCTAGGGTATTTATACATCCATTCATAGCACATGTCGACATAATGTTTTTGTTTATTCGTAAAACCACTTTTCGCAGTATTGTTTAAAAAAATATATATGTAACCTAATAAACCGTTGAGTTATGTCAATTTATTTCGCGTATCATAACGTGTGGGCGGAGCAACGGAGACGAGGGACACGAAGAACATTCTAACAATACTTTAAAGCGGTGTGATAATTCGGAAAAAAATGTTGTCTCTTTCTTTCTCATGGTGTACGACGTAAAAACCCGGAGAAAGTGGTTTATCCCAAATCTGTATAGTTTGGGTAAAAGGAATTAGCTCTCTCTCCATATATATTGTTACTTCAAGGTTGCAGCTTAAAATTGATTTCAAAGCGCCAGAACTCGTGATGGAAATGCGTTTGAGAGTTGAAAATGGTTGTATTAACCTAGAAAATCCAAACAGAAAAGCGCAAAGTTCCAAATGTTTAACTGCAAGTTTGAGTTAATTTTGATTTCGCCTAAGCGTTTGTATATTTGTAATAATTATTATTATAACAGATGAGTATATATGAATGTGAATGAAGCAAGAAGTGTGTGTCAAGAGGGAGTTGTGTAGCGTTCCATCCTCTCTGCATACCCAGGAGGGGTAACGGCGTGATGGTTATTATAATATTAACTCTTCAATCTGAAGTGAAATTTTATGGAATTTTGTACTATGTTACACTGCCTACCCCGTAGGGAATAGGAATGTTGGTATACGTACCATTGAATTGTACGTACGTGCATTATTATTTTAAACGTATTGGAAAATATGTTTTATGCAAAACAGAAATATGACTTACTTTCGGAGTTTCCCAAAGTGTTTTGATTTGAGCATAACCTTTTTCCACTTTTTTCAAGTGGGACTATGGCAACCCCAAATAGGGTATGTTGTGAGGCTTAAGGGTTTGGAAGGGGAAGGAGATGAGGAAGAGGATGGTTGGAAAGTACCAGGCTATTCAGATCTGATCACTGAAGCAACGTTGGACTCGCTGAGAGAATGTTCAACTTCAAAACGAGATGCAAATAATATATTCTATTTTCAGTGAACAAACAATACCTAGAAGTGTGAGGTCAACAGCTTACATAAAATCTTTCGACTTCTAGGCCCTAGAATGCCCGATGAAGTTAATTTCTACACATGAAAATATTTAATCGATTTCACCAGAAGCAAGGAAAAAATTTAACTTAATTTAGGCACACGGACACGCTCACAACACAATTATATCTGTATATCTCATCAGCGTCTATTTTAAATTAATTTCCAATATTCGACAGCCTCCGTGGTCGAGTGGTTAAGACGCTCGACCGCAAATCCTGAGATAGCGGGTTCGAATCCCGGCGTGCGCTAGTAAATTTTATTTTATTAATATGTGTCATTTCACACTTAATTTACAAAAAATTATAAAAACAGTATATTTGCGGTACGTTCCAGAGTGATAGATACTCTAAGAATCGCCCTGGTGAATGACCACCACTCAGAATCGAAACGTCGCTTGAAATGGCTTTAGCCGTGTTTGGTGACCAGATCTGAATATCCAGGTACTTCCCAACCTTCCTCTTCCCTGTTTTTTTATCTTTGATTTATAGTGAATATCGCACAAGAATTCCTAACTGCTCCCAAGCGTCTAGAGCCAGTGGGACTATGGTATCCCCGATTGGAGTATGTTGTGAGGCTAAAGGTAGTGGGGAGGGGAAGGAGATGGGAAAGAAGAAGGTTGAGAAGTAGGCGATTAAGATCTGATCACTAAACACGGCTAAAATCATTTCAAGCTAACTTTCCGATTCTGAATGGTGGTCTTTCACCAGGGCGATACTTAGAGTATCTACCACTCTGAAACGTGCAGCAAATATACCATATTTTATTTCACATGAATTAAATGTGTTATAACACATATTGATTACATAAAATTTATTTGCGCCCGCCGGGCTTGTACCCACGATCTCTGGATTCGTAGCCTAGCGTCTGACCACTCGACCACGCAGGCCGTCAAAGTAGATGGGAGGGGCAGGAGATGGAGAAGAGGAAGGTCGGGAAGCATCTCTACCCACCCCACTACCTTCAGCCTCACAACATACCCCAATTGGGGATGCCATAGTCTCACTGGCTCCAGACGTTCGGGAGCAGTTGGGACTCTTGAGCGGTATACACTACGAATTCTCTGCATTAAAATTCGCTGGGCCGTGACCTCTGATAATAATGACAAAAATTAAAATTAAACGTTAGAGGCAGGCATTAAAACACTAGGCGTAAAAATTATTTCCGCGAAAAAAAATCTTATGCCAAAGTTTATGAGCGATATTATTCGCCTCTCCGCGAATGCGCTGTACACACTCATGCATCTTCCTCGCCGCGGGAACACGGGCAGCGGGACCCCTCTGTGACCCCGGCCCCTACATTCACATACATGGCCGGAATCCGAATTCCTCGGCGATTGTTTTGGACCCTTGAATATATTATATTTTCTTCTCTTATTCCATATGCATCCACATTCTACCCGCTCCAACATCTTGATAAGGTTCTGCATCACTACGAATGTAACATACCTTAGAATAAATAATAACATTATCTATTTATAAATTAACGGACTAAAGTCCAATTACAAAAAAGACATATAAAACACGATAGAAAAAAAGCAACAGAGAAAGAATAGCATATACATAATAATAAATGAAGCGATGACAAAATAAACATAAGAGAGAACTTTTTATTATTTCTAATTTTGAAACTGTTAATTCGTGGTGGCTCTAACAGTGCATAATGAATAGAATCATAAAACTAATATACCATAATGCTGGGAGTAACCCAATAATTAGAAAATTATGTTGTACATCTGGACATCACAATTGAGATGGGAAAACCTAAAGTAAACTCATTAACAATCAGTATTCACCAACCTTTCATTATATAAATACATTGTCAATTCATATTTATAGAAATGCAACTGTAACCCATCTTAAATATCAAATAAAATAAATAAATATTCCAGATAGATATATAAAATAGTAATACCAATAAATTAAAAGTAACTTTTACCCTGTAACTATTAAAATCATGCAACAATACTGATGAATATAATTAAAGTAAAATCATTGTTTACTACCCCTAACATCCCCAAAAATAGTATATAAGCCGTAGGTTAACAAACATTTGTACTAGTCTGAAGATGGCCGTCATAGGCTGAAACCGGTCCAGTCAAAATAATAAAAGTGGAATAAAGTTACAAATTTGTTTTATTAAATCAATAAGAGAGAACATTCAAGCCATAGTCTAGTCAAAATTTTGGTAGAGTCGCAAAGAATGACAAAAATCATTTAGACTGCTACCAAAAATTAGCCTGGCTTTGTTAACAAGTCTCGACATTCTGAACATTGGAGAATGATACCCATAATTAGTATTGTGATGATTGAGGAACAGCAATTCATTGTTTCCGAGTCTAAGGCAAGGAATGTTGAACTGGATAAGTTGCAACAGAGAAGGTGAGTCAATAAAACAATTAATAATTTTGTAAATGCAAATTAAATCAAAGTCTTTCCTGCGCTTTTCTAATGAAGACATTTTCAATAATTGTTCAATTTCATCATATGAATAATCGCCTCTTTCTCGCCCTAATCTCCATGCAATACCGCGTAAGAAGCTAATTTGAATTTATAATATATAGCGCCGTTTTGTGAAAGTTCACCTCACTTGCGCTTCACACTAAATTACCTAACCTAATATAACAATGAGGCATAGAACTGGCAGAGCAAGGATAAAGGTACCGCTGAATGCGGTAGAAATGAGATCCTTGAGACGTATGTGCGCTAAAACCTCTTAACAATAATATACCGGAGGGACAGCCCTGCGAAACAGGGTAGTCAGAATTGTTGATTTTTTCCTGACTCGGGCGCGGCTAGGGTTTTCATGGACACACCTTTTTACATCCATTCAACTTAATCGGAAAATATGCTTACATAAACACCAAACACGGCTAAAGTCAATTCAAGCAACCTTTCGATTCTGAATGGTGGTCTTTTACCAGGGCGACACTTAAAAATGTCTACCACTCTGGAACGTGCCGCAATTAATGAATATATTATTTTATACGAATTAAATGTAAAATAACACATATTTATTTAATTAATTACATATATACGCCCTTATAGGGTTTTGCATAACTGTGTAATATATAACATAAAATAAAAGTGACATAAAAATAACATGGAGTAAATGATTAGCACCCAAAAACATAAGTAAGTTAATAGAAATATTATAATGCAATAAATTAACAGTAATATTTTTGAAAGAGGTATGCTACTAAAGCCTTCTTGTAACTAGGTTCAGTGCAGTTGAATATATCTACTATTTTAGCGAAAGAATTACCTACTGTATGCCATCAAGGTACAAGCGAGTATCTAAATGACTCAGTTCTGACATTATTGTTATATTTAAATTGATTGGATAACATTTATTTGCGGAATTTGAACCCGCGACCTGTGGATTCGCTCTCGAGCGTCCCGACCACCGGACCACGGAGGCCGTCGAATGACCATTCTTATAATTTGAGGTTTTTATTTCATAGCGTTTCCAATACAAATTCAGGGTCATTATACTTTTTGGATTTTGGATTTGAATACGGCGGTAGGATTTATAGCTTCTAACGTTATCCCCGAAAATCCCAAAAACCAGTCCTGCGCCGTTTTACGAGCCCGGCTGACCGTCTCCAGTCATAAACCCTCCGCTCGTCATATTACAGACACATGGGATCCTTCAACTTTAGGCATCTCAAATATCCTTGAAGAGCTTCAATCCTTAAAAGAATCCCAAAAAATCTGCTTAAAAAAACACTAACAATCAAACTAACCATTGCACAGTTTTCTCGGAAGAAATAATGGACTACCAAACAACTCTCTCTTGGCACACACTCCTTACCTACTTCATTCACATTCATACTAGCGTTGGGAAAAAGTTCAATGTTTTGTGAATGCTTCACGAACTGCTAGTTCTTTAAAATTAACCCTTCGCAGTGAACACTTCAATTGAAGTCGACCTCGAAAAAAAGAAATTTGAATTTATCCGGTTATTCGTTCAGTTCTGGTTCCTCGCTGACAAAAACACGTACTAGTCGGTAGAGATTTGAAAGTGAAAAGAACTGGAACTGGTTCCTCGCCAAAACAAAAGTACTAGTCGGTAGAGATTTCATATTGAAAAGAACTGGAACCGGTTCCTCGCCAAAATAAAAAAAAGTACTAGTCGGTAGAAATTTTAAAACGACGTACTTTGAAATCGAACTTCAATTGAAGTACGAACCGCTGCAAATTGAATTAGTTCTTTGTAATCTAACTTCCATTGAAGTATTTTTTCGAAATGAATTGAATGAAGTTAATGAAATGAATGAACGCTAAAATGAACTACCAACTTCACTTGAAGTATTTGTTCAATGAACAATGAATGAAGTAGGAACTGCTGCCAAAAGAAGTAGCTCTTTGAAGTAGTTCTTTCAGAGCTGTCACAACGCTAATTCATACATAATCTTCTGTTATCCTGCCTCAAATATTTTATTAACTCTATCGTGCTGACTTCTTCCACCATTCGCTTTCGCTTCATATATTCTCCTTACACTCCTCTCTTCGTTCATTCGCTCTCCATGTCCAAATTATCTAAGCGTCCCTTTCTTAATCATATTCGTTACGCTTACATCATTCTTGCATTCTTTTCGGATATTCACATTATTAACACGGTTACCACATATACGTCGCAGGCGTATTTTCACAGCATTCAGCTACTGTCATCCTTTCTCTGCCAGTTCCATGCCTCAGTGCCATACATCAGGGTTGGTATAAGCACTCCATTGTGGACTACTAGCTCAGCTTCTTCGGATTTTTTAATTGCGCCAACAGCGTTCAGTCCTTCATTAATGGAGTTTCCTGCATCCCCCCTTCTTTCAATATTCTTATCGGCCTTTCCATCTCTCTAGAACATACTTCCTAAATACACAAACTCATCCACTTGCTCCAAGTATTCATCATTCACAATTATATTGCACGTTGTTCTCGTACTCTCTCTTTCAAACACTTTTTTTTACAGTTAATACCGCACAAGAGTCCCAACTGGCCCCATCCGTCTACAGCAAGTCAGACTATGGCACCCCTGGTCGGGGTGTGTTGTGAGGCTGAAGCTAATTGGAAAGGGGAGGAGATGGGTAAAAGGAAGGTTGGGAAGTACCTGGCTATTCAGATCTGATCACCAAACACGGCTAAAGCCATTTCAAGCAACGTTTCGATTCTGAATGGTGATCTTTCACCACACACATATATTAAAAAGACATATTTTAATCAGTATACATTAGAATAAAATTAAATCGTGACTGTACAATAGGAAATATTATATTTAATATGAATATTAATTGAGTTAGACCTGTTAGTGGATGAGTGGTTACTAGCTAAGTTCTCCATCATAGCACAAGCAACATTTTCCGCTTATTACGATGGTTGTAGAAGGAATTCAAATTTTATTTATTATTTTACTTAACAATACTTTTTTTTTGGTTGGTATAATTGCCCATCCCACTAAGCATAAGCCTGTGTTACATAGTAACATGTTAATATCGAAAATATAGTACATACATAATAAAAATAATATAAGTAAATGACAAATTTGAAGATATAGAATCAAAATAATAAGAACTAGATTAAACTTGTTTTTTAAGGTGAGTAATGGTATTGCTTTTAATAACATTGACAGGTTATCCGTGACCTGGTAATGTTTGTCTTTATTTTGAAAAAGAAGAAAGAAGATAAGAAGAGAAAAGTGAAACAGAGAATTCGAGAGTTTAAGAGACTCTGGATCATTCCGTCGATTTAAAAACTAATCCATCGGCTCTTGAAATTCTGAAATACGAAGATTGGAAAGGATTTAAAAATAAATAAACAATTAAAATCCCTTCGCAGCCGCCACACTCGACTGCCGGCTGTCTTGGAACCTCGGCTCAATCATAATAATCACGCGCGTCGCATAACATAAATAAACCATCAACGGATTACGGATAAAACTTTCAACAGTCAATTTCCGATGAAAAATATTAACTTCGAGAAACCAACGACTTTACGCGTTTAGCGTGTGTGGTGTTATTATGGTGTGGTGTGTAAAAATGTATAATATTATCTCGATCTATATTAATTTGTAGAGTTCTGTAGGATCTGCATTCCCCTATAGACACTTAGCTCAGAGACAAGATGCCCGGAAATAATTTTTAGTTTTTAATAAAAAATAATATTAATCATTTTCAAAGAAATATGAGATTGACAAAAATGACTGTTTCTAAAAAGGTTTTGGTGGCTCAATTGGCAAAGACGTTACTTCCGGATAGAGTAGAGACTCCGAGTTCAAGTCTTGGTCGTGACCTATTTTTTTTATTTTTTATTCTGTATCTTATTCTGTTTCATATTTCGTTTAAAATCATTGAAATTATTTCAGTCATTATTATTATAGGCTGGTAATTACCTGGCACCTGGCTAGTACCTGGCTATTCATATCTAGTTATCAAACACGGCTAGAGCCGTTTCAAGCAACAGTTTAAATCTGAGTGGAGATATCTACCACTATATATTATTTTTATTGTATTAATTATGAAATAACACAAATTGATATATAATTGGATTAATAGTCGGATAGTAGATACTCTACGTATCGCCCTGGTGAAAGACCACAATTCAGAATCGAAACGTTGCTTGAAACGGCTTTAGCAGTGTTTGGTGGCCAGATCTGAATAGCCAGGTACTTCCCAACCTTCCTCTTCCTCGTCTCCTTCCTCTCCCCACTACCTTCAGCCTCACAACATACCCCAGTCGTGGATGCCGTGGTCTCACTGGTTCCAGACGATTGGGAGCAGTTGGGACTCTTGTGCGGTGGTCGCAATTACAAAACTTACAAAAACGAATTTACAAAATGAACAGCATAGAACGCCACAAATTACTGTCGAGAAACGTGCTGCAGCTCCTTCCAAAACGCTCACATCTCTAAAACAAATAAAACCAAAGACATAACGACTTAATCTGCCGATAAACGATAAATAATCATTTAAGATGAATCTTATGTCTCTATCCGTTGGGAAGAATGTCCATTCGACTGGATAAGTACCTGTTGCTTTTATAGCCAAGATAGGAACATAACTTCTGGCCGGCTGTAGATGACAAATATAACTAGCTTCTTGCTATTAAACCTCCGCCCACGACTTTCGACCGCCCGTATATAGAATAATGCGATGTAATACACTTGTCCTAGACTTATGGGCAGCTGTATAAAGATTACAATGTATTATACATATAATGTTAGTAGAAAACTCTTAGAGTATAAAGAGTGGTATCTATCCAAGGCAGTTTAGTCAGTTTTTGATGATTTTTACCTGACTCGGCAGACCTGGGCGTGGCTAAGACTAAGGCTAAGGTATTTATACATCCATTCATATCACATATCGACATAATATTTTTGTTTATTCGTAAAACCCATTTTCACAGTGTTGTTATCAACAAAAATATAGCATCTAATCTAAAAAGCCGTTTAATTGTGTAAAGTTTAGTGGCATTATAAAAAATGTGGGCAGAGTCCCGCGGTGACCCAGGAGCCCAAGATCATCGTGACAGTACATTGAAGCGGTGTATTATATTTGTTGTCTCTTTCTCTCTCATGGTGTACGACGTAAAAACCCGGAGAAAGTGATTTATCGCAAGTTTGTATAGGTTAGGTAAATATAATTAGCTCTCTCTCCATACATTGTTACTCCCAAGAGAAAAGTATATTAGCTAATAAACTCGAAACATTTTGAAACATAAATACCAAATTGATTTTACTGGTAAAATGATTTGGTTGAATGAGAAAAAAAAAAACACATGGCACCATCAACGTGAATAAATAAATTAGTTGGTCGAGCGGTCCAAAGCGAAGGGTTCACATTCACGCGAGTTCAATACTCTGCTAGCGAAGTCCCCCAATATTGTCAAATCATTGGCAAACCGGAAATTTTAACTTGAATCGAGTTATTTCAAATGTAAAAATACTGCGTATGAATGTGAATAAAGCGAGGAATGTACAGCAGGATAGAAGTGTGTGATGTTTTATCCGCTCTGCCTACCTCTGCGGTGTCTGATATATTTTTTTAATCTACTTCTACAAGAAAGGGACGCTTAGATGGTTTGGGCATGTAGAGCGAATGAACGAAGAAAGGAGTGAGAAAAGAATATATGATGCGAAAGTGAATGGAAGAAGAAGTCGGGGACGCCCGAGGAAGACATGGTACGATCAAGTAAATCAAATACTTGAGTCAAGTCATGCGAAGAGTCTGAATAATAGAAGAGTATGTATGAGACGATGTACGAATGTGAATGAAGCAAGGAGTGTGTGCCAAGACAGAATTGTGTGGCGGTGCGTCCTCTCTGCCTACCCCTTCGGGGAACGGCGTGATAGTTAGTTACATTGAAGCGGATGAAAGAAGGAGTCAGATTCAACGTCAAAAGTCGGCATAACTTAAAAGTATGTATGCATGTGAATAAAGCAAGGAGTGTGTGCCATAAAATGTTTTAACATACCTTTGGGGATGACGTAGTCCCACTGACTTGGGACTCAAATCCCAGTAGATAAAAAAATATACAGAATTTTGTGAGGTTTCATTTTCTCTGCCTACCCCTGCGAGGAAATAGAGGGATGGTACGAATAATTAAAAAATGACAACTCGCGTATAATTATAAGTTTTCTTCGATATTCAATGAGTACTTTATTATATATTTATTGGCCTTACAAAATATGAAGAATTTTCTTACGGGCAATTATTGATAACTTAACAATGGACAGCATTGTTGACTCGCGAACAATTCAAACCTCCTTGAAGTGAAAAATGACAACAAAAAAACATGAAAGCGCAAGAAATGCCGAAATAATAATATTGATTTTAAAATGAGAGTAATCTCTCGTTACGAGGGGAAAGCGCTCGCTTTGAAACTGAGAAGTTGCGGGTTCGATTCTAAATATTATTATCGAAGAAATTTGTTTTGAGATCGCCTTTTGAAAATATGTTTTTTAAATCGACCAACTTTAATCATTTTCATAACTAAGCTTCAACAGGGCTTATGTGCTTTGTGTGTTTGAGTGGTAGATACTGTAAGTATCGCCCTGGTGAAATACCACCATTCAGAATTGAAATGGGGAAGGGAAGAGATAGGGAAGATGGGTAGAAGCTTGGAGTAAGAATACATATGAAGAGAGAGCTAAATATTTTTACCCAACCTATACAAACTTACGATAAATCACTTTCTCCGGGTTTTTACGTCGTATACCGTGAGAGTGAAAGTGATAAAATGAGTTTTCACATAATATCGCACCACTTTTAGGTATGTAAGCATGTTTTCCGTCTCTCGCGTCTCAGGCGACTCGGCCCACTACTTTTGTTATGCGACATAAGAGGACATAACTCAACGGTTTTTTGAGGTTATATCCTATATTTTTGTTGATAACAGTACTGCGAAAAAGTGGTTTTACAAATAAACGCTACATTTTGTCGACATGTGCTATGAATGGATGTAAAAAGGTGTGTCCATGAAAACCCTAGCCACGTCCGAATCAGGCAAAAATCAACAATCCTGACTACACTGTTTCCCAAAGCTATGTCTCCTGGTCTGAGGGTAGAAGACGTTTTGACGGCCTCCATGATCGAGTGGTAAGACGCACGACTACGAATCCAAAGGTCGCGGGTTCAAACCCGGCGTGCGCCAATAACTTTTATTTAATTAATTTGTGTCATAACACATTTAATTCAGATAATCATAATAAAAAGTATATTTGCGGCACGTTTTGAGTGGTAGATACTCTAAGTATCATTCAAAATCGAAACGTTGCTTAAAATGGCTTGAGCCGTGTTTGGTGATCAGATCTGAATAGCCAGGTACTTCCCAACCCTCCTCTTCCCAATCTCCTTCCCCTCCCCACTACCTTCAGCCTCACAGCATACCCTATTTGGGATTGCCATAGTCTCACCGACTCCAGACGGTTGGGAGCAGTTGAGACTCTAGTGCGGTATTCATATAAAGAAGTACCTGGCGATTCAGATCCTGTCACAAAACATGGCTAAAGCCATTTCAAGCAACGTTTCGACGCCAAATGGTGGACATTCATCGGGTACAACCGTAAGTACCTATCCACTCTGGTGAGATGAGTGCGTTGATAAAATATGACGAATAAATAATAGTTTAAATATGTCCGATGACTTATACACGGTTATAAAAATCGTGAGAATCGACATTTATGGAAGCGTAATACGGTGGCGGAGATTTCGGCGACAATCTATGGCCGTTGAATAAATACCATCGAATTAGTTCTATGTAATAATGCCACGATCACCGCACCGTAGAGGATATAAATCCACGTTTTATCAATGCTATCAACGATGGCAAAAAAGTTGCCATTGGGGTAAATTTCGATAAAGCCATACTTTTTCGTTTTATAAAATTATTAAACTATACTTTATTAACTTCGACGCCTCCGTGGTCGAGCGGTTTAGGCGCTCGATGAAGAATCCAGAGATCTCAGGCTCAAATCTCGACGTGCGTAAATACATTTTACTCAATTAATATTTATTTATAAACTGACGGACTGTTGTCAAATTACAAAAATAAATACATAACACGAAATGGGAAAAAAGAGCAACAGAGAAAGAACAGCACATACATAATATTAAATGAAGCAATGACAAAAATAGGACAAAATATTCGTAAGAAAGAACATTCAAATCAAAGCCAAGTCATGTCAATGTTTTGATAGAGTTGTAAAGAATGAAAAAAATCTTTTTTTTTAATTTTTTTTTATTTAGAATACCGCACAAGAGTCCCAACTGTTCCTAACCGTCTAGATCCAGTGGGACTATGGCATCCCCAATTGGGTTATGTTTTGAGGCTGAAGTTAGTGGAGAGGGAAGAGGAAGGTTGGGAATTTTAATTTAGACTGTTACCAAAAATGTCAAGACCATAATGGCTTGAGTTAACAAGTCTCGACATTCCGGACAGTGGAGAATGACACCCATAATTAGTATAGTGATGATTGAGGAACAGCTAGTCAATGTTTCTGAGTCTACGGCAAGGAATTTTGAACTGGATGAGTTGCAACAAAGGAGATGAGTCAATAATACAAGTAATAATTTTTTAAATGCTAATTATCTCAAAGTCTTTCCTACACTTTTCTAATGAATTTTTTTTTTAAAGTTTGTTCTATTTTATCATATGAATAATCGCCTCTTTCTCGCCCCAATCTCCATGCGATTCTACGTAAGAAGCGATGTTGCACGGATTCAATGTGTTGAATATGAACGGTATAGAAAGGCGACCAAACTACACTCGCATATTCTAGATGTGGGCGAACTAGTGATAAGTGTTTTTAAGGTCTTTATATTCTTAAAGTCACAGGCAATTCTATTGATAAAGCCAAAGAGTTTTAGTAATTTATTAGCTGCTTTATGAATGTGGTCACGAAAAGAAAGATTCACTCTAGAATGACACCAAGATATTTTATAGATCTGACGGTAGATAGGTAGTAGACAAATATCTTCTATAGTTTTTCGATCATTTCCCCGAGTGCACAGAATAGACAAAGTTAAGGTGAGATTTATGAGATGGGCGATTGTCGAATGGCTTTATACAAAGTCTAGTGTCGCATAAAATGTGGTTTTTATACGCGGAATTAGCATAAGCTACTATAACTCGTAATATCTGATAAATTGAATTAATTTATCGACAAAGCTTTTTGGACTTTACGGCGTGTTGAAGACTTTAAATTAAAAACATACTTTATTGAAATTGGAATGTTTTTTCAATACTTAAACAACATCAATAATCTACAACACAAATGTGAAAAAGAAAAAGCGAGAAAATAAAAAGACAATGGTCACAACTGAGACTCGAACTCGGATCCTTTAATCTCTGCTGAATTGGTTAAAGCGTTATTCCTAGACAGAGTAGAGGATCCGAGTTCGAGTCTCGGTTGTGACCATTGTCTTTTTTTTATTTTCTGGCCTTTTCTGTTTCATATTCGAGTTTTAGATTATTGATATTATTTAAATACTATATTCTAATTTCGATTTTTTATTCAGTACTTAGTCTGTTTTCGGTGATATTTCAAAAAAAAATGTATTATCAATTTCTTTCTACGAGTACCGCATAAGACTCACGACTGCCTGGATCCAGTGGGACTATGGCACCCCCAATTGGAGCCAGGAGATGGGGAAGAGGAAGGTTGGAACGTACCTGACTATTCAGATCTGGTCATCATATACTGCTGAAGCCATTTCAAGCAACGTTTCGATTCGGAATGGTGGTCTTTCGCCAGGGCGATACTTATAGTTGGTATCTGCCACTCTATTAAGTGTCAGAAATATAATAATTATGTTTTTAATTCAAATTAAATGTGAAATAACACATATTAATTAGTTTTTTTTGCGCTCTGGGATTTGAACCCGCGACCTTTTGATTCGTCGTCGAGGATCATAACCGCTCGAAATTTGTCATATTTCATCAAAACCAACATTGACAGCAAGCTAGAGATTAACTAGAAAAAAAAATGATGAACCAAATATTTTAAAAAATTGTTGTAAACTTGTATGTTGAGTGAAAGAGCATTGCTTGAAATGACTTTAACCGTGTTCAGTGACCAGATCTGTATAGTCAGATACTTCCCGACCTTCTTCTTCCCCATCTACTTCCCATCCCCACTACCTTCAGCCTCACAACATGCCCCAATCAGGGATGAAAGAGTCTAACTAACTAACTAACCATCACGCCGTTTCCCCGCAGGGGTAGGCAGAGAGGACGGACCGCCATACAACTCTGTCTTGGCACACACTTCTTGCTTCATTTACATTCATACATCGTCTCATACATACTCTTCTGTTATTCTGACTATTCACATGATCCGATTCAAGTATTTGATTTACTTGATCGTGCCATGTCTTTCTCGGGCGTCCTCGACTTTTTCTTCTATTCACTTTCGCATCATATATTCTTTTCACACTCCTTTCTTCGTTCATTCGCTCTACATGCCCAAACCATCTAAGCGTCCCTTTCTTGATCCTATCCATTACGCTCATATCAGCCTCGCATTCTTTCCGGATACCCACATTTGTAATACGGTCATACATGGTTTTACCGCACATCCGTCTCAAAGATCTCATTTCCACAGCATTCAGTCTGCTTTCATCCTTCCTCTGCCATTTCCATGCAGAGTGAAAGAGTCCACGGATTGAATCCCTGTTGAAGCTTTTCTGAACATCGACCTTATAGTTGACATTCATGGCTGAGCAAGTATATTGCTAATAATAATAATAATACTTAGCTAATGTATATAGCGCCATTTTTGTGAAATATCACCTGAAGGGCGCTTAAATCTCTGTCTCAATTTTGAAGAAGGGCACTTAAACAACGAAGATGAATAATAAAATTAAATACGTTGTATTTTAAAACGATTTTAACTTAACTGGCACGAGAGGGTTTATTTGATTAGTCTTAAGTGTGAGAATTATGTTTTTAATGGAAACTTTTCCAGTTTAATGGTTTACGCTAATTATCATCACTACCGATCTATTTGAGTATTTGTTGACTTTGTGATATTTAAAAATATGGTAAACATTGGATTTCCTCGCTATCTTGGAATTATCGTTGGAAGATACGTAGATTACTTACGTTGGAAGCTGAGAATTAAATTATTAAATCTGTTTTTAGTGAGGAAACGAGGAGATACGAGAGTTAATATTTATGAAAAGGTAAACATCGTAAAATAAGGCATAAACATTACCTCCTTTTACGGCATTACGGCTAATATGGCTATCACTGGCCGAAGAACTTTGGAAGATGTGATGCTCGTCCCTTACTGCTGTTTTAATACTGTCCTAATGCTGTGTTAGTGCTGTTTTAATGATCCCTTAATTTTGTCTTAATGCTGTGTTAATGCTTTGTTAATGCTATATTAATGCTTGGTTAATGCTGTGTTAATGCTGTCTTAATGCTGTGCTAATGCTGTCTTAATGATGCGTTAATGCTGTCTTAATGCTGTCTTTTTGCAATCTTAATGCTGTAAAAATCCTGTGTTTTTTTTAATAATTTAACTCCACACTGTCCTACAACTGTCTTAATGCTGTTTTATTTATTTATTTAAATAAACTCCATACTGTCTTACTGGGTTTTTAATTCTATTTTAATGATATTTTAATTCTGTCTCGATGCTGTCTTATTGCCGTGTCACTCCTATCTCAAAACTGTTTTATTTCATTTAAATTAACTTCACACTATTACTGTTGTCTTGATGATGTCTCAATGCTGTCACAAGGCTGAATTAATGCTGTGTTTGCTCTATTAATAATGTATTAAAACTGTATTAATGCTGTTTAATGCGGTTCGTTTTAAATTAACTCCACACGGGAGGCTCTGAGGGAAAAAGTTTCCGATGTCATCTTTGGGAATACTGTGTGGAGGGTCTTTTGATGAAAGGAAGAAGTGAACTTGGGTCTTGAAGAGGACCATGTTGTAGGAGGGAGGAAACACAGAGGCCGGCGAATCATTCCACTCCTGAGCTGTTAAATACAAGAACGAGTCGTGGAAACGACCCGTTATCATGTGTCGAATGTCAATCGTGTACAGATAGTTCCTCAGAGCTTCTTCATCGTGAGGCTCAAGGGAGTGGGGTGAGGCAGAAGATGGGGAACATGAAGGTTGGGAACTATCTGGTTGTTCAGATCTGGTCACCAAACACGGCTAAAGCCATTTCAAGCAACGTTTCGATTGTGAATGGTGAACTTTCACCAGGGCGATACTGAGAGATCCACCACTCTGAAACGTGCCGGAAATATACTATATATGATTTTATGTTAGTTAAATGTGATACAGCACTTGTTAATCAAATACAATTTATTTGCGCGTATCGGGATTCGAACCCATAACCTCCGGATTCGTAGTCGAAGATCTCAACCGCTCCGCCACGGAGGTAGTCATTGCTGCTTCTTCCAGTTAACTAATCATAGACCGGCGTACGCAACGCGGATTATATAAATTATTTAAAAAACGTTAAGTTCAACTGTTTACTCAGAATAATGTTTGTTTTGATTAGCGCTAGTGCGAACTCGTTACGCTCAGCGATCTTCAACTTTGAGCGTGTTTAGTCGTGGTGACTTTCGCTAAGAAATTTATTATCTAATAAATTATAATAAATGTGTAGGAAAAAAATTATTAAGATAAGATGGAGATAAAATTTTTACAGCGCCCTTTAAGGTGATATTTCACAAAAACGGCGCTATAAAAAGTATCTAAACATTATTAAAACCACCCAAATTAGTTGTAATATTTTTAATAGTCAGTTAAATTTGTGTAGTAGTTTAATATTAGGTATATTTCATGTAAGCTCATAAAATTTCTCATTATTCTTTTATCACTATTTCAGTTGACGTTGTGCCTCTTTCATTTCATATTGTCTGTCTCTTTCTCTCTGGTCCTTTGTTATAATTTTAAATGTAATCCTATTGTTTTCTCACAGTTCTTTTATTATATTTCATACTGTGTTCTTCTTCTGTATGTATATTATATAACCTCACACTTTATATTTTTTGTTTAGTTTAATTTTATACCCTGATGATGCTGGGGCTAAGCGAAACCGGTCGATCATAAAAAAATAAATTGAATCTGTGGTCTTATAAAAGCATTTAGAGGATATTTTCTCTCAACAGTGAACAAAAAACCTTTATGTATTTGAATATCTTTCTTAATGTATTTATGAGGTTTAATATCTGATAGTATTAATAAGCTAAGCCGTCTTCTGTTCATGATTCGTTAGATCGCCGTGAAGGGCGCTAATGTATGTAAAAATAATACTGGTAATTTTCGCTCATACGTAAAAACAATTGAATTCTAATTCCGATTACGTTATTTCACGATTTACTCACTATGTGCCTTTTGACGTGTGTAACAAGACTAAACTACTTAATTATTAATCTCTAATCTAATTATTTTAGTCGTTTGTTCCCTTTTATTTTGTACTTCCTTTTAAAATGTGTATGTTTTTGTAAAAATATTATTCATTTTTGTTCTATAATTTGGTCCTTTCCGGAGTGTGTTTTTTTTTTAAACTTATTGAAATGAATATATCAAAAAGTCTATGATATTATTATGTATTATCAACTCAATAGTATTGTTTTGAAAAAAAATTGATTAAATTATTATAATTATAATCATTTTAAAATACTAGGGTAACCTTAGGAGTATTTTACATTACAAGTTAGTAATGTGTTTATAGTTTAATGCCATTAAGACGGCATCCATAAAACATACAACCTTCTAACATAGTTATTCACTGCGATCATCTGAAGACATATGACGGCCTCTGTGATCGAGCGGCTAAAATCCTCGAACACGAATCCAGAGATGGCGGATTCAAATCCAGACGTGGGAAAATAAATATTATTCAAGTATACATTCTTAATTTTGGGTTTCAACTTTTGACCCATTGGACACCGTTACAATTCAGTGATTAGCGCTATTTTGCTCTTGTTAAACGCTAATTATCGGTCCATTTCAGCTTTTAGACAAATTTTGATCAGCTGAAAAGCATGAAGGTCATGTTGGTATGCTTGTCAGCCGATCACAATTTATTCAAAAGCTGAAACGGGCCTTGAATATATGTTTAGTCGTTATTGAATAGTCTTTATTCTGTGACGATGTCATGTGACAAACATTTGATACATATCAACTTAAGTCATCTATTTTTTTTTTTAATATTATTAAAAAAATGAAAAAATAACTTTGTATAAGACCACGAACATTTTTTTGATTTTTACGACCGACCGGTTTCGCTCGACCTAAGCATCATCTGTTCCTTTGTTATAATTCAAATGTTATTCTATTGTTTTCTCATTGTTCTGTTATTTTATTTTATATTTTGTTATCTCTCTGTATGTATATATTATATTACCACACACTTTGTATTTTAATTTTGTACCCTGATAATACTTAGGCTAAGCGAAAACAATCAGTCATAAAAAATTAAATAACATCCGTGGTCCACAAGTTATTTTTTCATTTTTTTTTTAAATGTCAAGCCACAAAGTGATTGCTTTCTACGAAAATAATATACAAATTATTAATTCGTGAAACCGATTATTTTGTAACGCATATCTCGATGATGTCCATCACTAAATTCAACAATATAACAATAATATATATCTAACTCTTTTAATTTAATTGCAACCGTGCAAATGTATCTGCGCAGTTTTTTTACTGGATATTGCAATGATAATAATTGACACAAAAAGAATGCATCTGAATTAAAAATCCAGAATTAAAAAAAGAGTCTGTCTTCTTACCTCTTGTACGGCTGGAAATTGTAATTACATTCTTGGCTGCAATCTGTAAAAAAATACATCATAATTAAGTAACTGCTTACCTTTCTAAATTTAATTTTAACATTATTATTGAACAAGCATAAAATATAGGCATGCCGATGTAGAGATCGGTTGCAACCTTCCCTCTTTCTCACACAAGAAAGAGAGGTTACAGCGGAGCTCTCAGTGTAAGGATCACAAAAGATAATCATGTTGACGGCCTCCATGGTCGAGTGGTAAGACGCTCGACTACGAATCCAAAGGTCGCGGGTTCAAACCCGGCGTGCGCCAATAACTTTTATTTTAATTAATATGTGTCTTTACACATTTAATTCATATAAAAAACAATAAAAGTATATTTGCGGCACGTTCCAGAGTGGTAGATACTCTAAGTATCGCCCAGGTGAAAGACCACCATTCAAAATCGAAACGTTGCTTAAAATGGCTTTACCTAACCCAACCTTCCTCTTTCCAACCTCCTTCCCCTCCCAACTACCTTCAGCCTCACAACATACCCTATTTGGGGATGCCATAGCTTCACTGGCTTTAGACGGTTGAGAGCAGATGAGACTCTTGTGCGGTATTCATTTAAAAATAAAAAAATAAAAGTTATGGAAATATGGGTTTGTAAAAAGATAAAATTTAAAGAGCGAATGAACGAAAAAAGGAGTGTGAAAAGAACATATGATGCGATAGTGAATGGAAGAAGAAGTCGGGGACGCCCGAGGAAGACATGGAACGATCAAGTGAATTAAATATTTGAATCGGGTCATGTGAAGAGTCAGAATAACATGTATGTATGAATGTGAATGACGCAAGAAGTGTGTGCAAAGCAGAGTTGTATGGTGTTCCGTTTTATCTGCCTACCCCTGAAGGGAAATAGCGTGATGCTTAGGTTAGGTTAGGTTCTAAAATAAGTTTTTTTTAAATATCGGAATGAAATTGACAAAAAAAGTTTTTTAAAATACACCGTTTCGAGATAGAAACATTCGTCGTCGGTTGTTTAATAATAATAATAATCACATTAACACTCAACTAATTTACATAGCGCTATTTTTGGGAAATATCACCTCAAGGGGTAAAGATCATCGACTACAAATTCACAGGTTGCGATTTCAAATAACGGTGCGTAAATGGTGTACAAGTATAATGTAATTATGACACCTTCCAGAGAGGAAGATTGTCTCAGTATCGGCTTTAGCCGTGTTTGGTGACCAGATCTGAGTAGCCAGCTACTCTCAAACCTTCCTCTTCCCATCTTCTTCTCTATCACACTTTTTTTAGCTTCGAAAATACCCCAATGGGGACGCCATAGTCGCACTGGCTCCCTACACTTGAGACTCTTGTGCGGTATTCACAATAAAAAAAACAACATGATTTATCGAAGATGGATAATAACTCGAGGAATGATTTTACGTCAGCGAAATAGAATTTGTAATGCAATGTGTCGATGTGTGTTGTAAAATTAGGCATGTGAAGAATTGTACTGTTGGTAATATCGTGTAGGCATTACGAATAAGAGTTAGAGTAGGAAACGATACCCAGGGAGTGGCAGATGGAAGATTTATGATGCTGTCACTTCCGATAGACTCCTACGCGAAGTGTGCTATATTATTGCCATAAATATCTGCTGATACCGCCTGTCACCGTAAAGGTTGAAATTTTATAAAATTCGAACAAGTATTTTAATAATAATAATAACACTAGCTTTAATATAATACCTAGTAAAACTTTTTTAAGTGAAATATTATAAATTAATTTAACCCCTTGAAAAAGTACTGCATACAAAATATTACAGGAATTTATGTATTGTTTACAAATGTCACTGAAAATGACTCTGACTACTGACCATTTTGGTCCCTACCTCGCACACAATCAGCGGCTTCTGTTATTTTTCATTGTTATCATCTGTGTTATTTTTCAGTTTTGTTGGGTCAATGACCCACAAAAATTGAAAAAACTTGAAAATCTTTATACCAAAAAAACTTTTTGAAAAAAAAAAAAAAAAACGTTTTTGGCTACAACATTATCAATCATGACGTTTTTTTTAATCTTAGCACTTCTTAGTTTATTATGATATGGTGATTCTGTCCTGCCAGGTAAGTATGTTGCTGTAGGTATATTTATATAAACTAAGAATTAATATTAAGTAGAAATTAAGATTTGTACAGCGCCCTTGAGGTGATTTTCCACAAAAACGGCGCTATAAAAATCATCCAAATATTATTGTCACGGATTTCGAAAAAACTTGAAAAACTGTTATTTTTTAAATTTAATTCATAATACAAAATATGCAATTTTTCAAAGATAAACTAAATGTAAACAAGGTATCTACATGGGTACGCTGCAATTCAAGTGTGACTAGATTATAGTCCAGTCAACGTTAGTTTCTAACTAGGCAGATACCCGTTCTAAGAAACCTAAAATGTATCTAATTAGTGTATTTTATAGTACAGTAAATACTTAAATACAAAAGAAATCAAGAAAATAAATAAAAAACAAATATAATAATACATAAGGGAAGTTAATTGAAATGTGAAGATATTCCAACAAACATATTAATTTTATTAACAGTTAACTGTTTATTATTATTAACTGTTAAACTCCGTGGCTGAGCGGTTAAGATCCTCGGCTACGAATCCGAAAGTCGCGGGTTCGAGACCTGCGTACGCATTTTTTTTAATTATACATGCCGAGTACATGCGACACGTTCCAGAGTAGTAGATACCTACTCTAAGTATCACCCTAGTGAAAGACAAGCATTCCGATTCGAAAAGTTGCTTGAAATGGTTTTAGCTAGGTTTGGTGACCAGATCTGTATCTCAATAGGGAGGTATTTCTCAACCTTCATCATCTCCTTCAGCCTCACAACATCCTCTAATCAGAGATGCCAAAGTCCTACTGGCTGCAGACAGGCAAATAATATTTTAATTTTCACGAAAGAAATATATTTTTAACTATTATTTTTAAATCACGGAATGTAACGTGACGTGCAAATTTAAAAAAAATATTGCATTAAACCACCCATTTCAAATAAATAGAATAATGTCTGCTAAAATACATTATATGTAGGCACTTTATTAGGTAGGTAGGGTTTAAAAAATATATTTTTTTAAATTTAATAATTTCAATTGACTTCAGTTACACAATTTCAAAGTTCACACTCGTACGTAAGTATTCACAAATTACATTATTTATAGTTATACATTATTATTGATAGCTTTTAAATGCCTTCGAAAGTTAAAACGTCTGTCACGAGTAAAATAATGAACAGGCAGTAGTTAATAATTACGATAATTGACCAAATTTTAAATCATAATAAATAATGTGGAGTTCCAGAAGATAAACAAAAAACGCATAAATATCTTACTGGCACACTGAATAGGAAATAAATGTCATATTGCTATGTCTGATATTCACTAATATTCACTTAAACATGTTTGAAACGGTCAAATGCGTAGCTTCTGATGTTTTCAATGATTTAATGACTAGATATCGATAGCCAGGTAACTGGTTTCGTGTGAACTTCATTAATCAAAGGTCAGAGGACGGTAATAATATTGAAAGATTAGTTTAATCACGTTTTTATTGAATTGAATGAAAACGGAAGACGTGTTTGATTTTTCATAGAAAATTATGTGATGATACATGGCACGATCAAGCCAAACTGAACACTTCAAAGGTGTTGATAAAAAACATATAAATATCATATTATTAATATTTGTGTTTTTTTATATATTTCTTATAGTGAATACCGCACAAGAGTCCCAACTGCTCCCAACCGCCTAGAGCCAGTGAGACTATGGCATTAGGGTATGTTGTGAAGTTGAAGGTAGTGAGGAGGGGAAGAATATGGGGAAGAAAAAGGTTGGTAAGCACCTGGCTATTCAGATCTGGTCACCAAACACGGCTAAAGTTATTTCAAACAACGTTTCAATTCTGAATGGTGGTCTTTCACCAGGGCGATACTGAGAGTATCTACCACTCATGCCGTAAATATACTATATACTTTTTTGTATGAATTAAATGTGTTATGACTCATATTATTTGAATAAAATTTATTTGCGCACGCCGGGTTTGAACCCGTGACCTCTGGATTCGTAGTGGCGCTTTACCACTCGACCACGGAGGCTGTCAAATTATACCATCATATGTAAAAATCATACCTTTTAAATTATCTGAAACAAGAGCTTTATTTAAAATCTTTTAATGGATTTGTCATCTGATTAAAATAAACTTCATAACCTCAAATGAAACGTAAGTTTATAAGAGTCTGTTTGTTGGATTGTGGCCATTTTGAATTTTGACACAGAACGTTCGTTCCAAATAATTCAAAATACTTCGACGCGATTGGACATTGCTGGTACCTACTCGGCGATATAGCCGTGCAGATAGGCGACAGAAATAACACTATTTTTATTGACTCGCTTTTAAATAATACATTATTGTTGGTTTGCCAATTTTCTGGATGCCAATTTTTTACCGTTGAATCGCGAATTGGCAAATCATTAATTGGTATATTTGTCTAAAAATGAATAGCATTAATTATTGTATGTCGTCGGTAACTTCAGACCTAAGACAAAATTTCCTTCGTCAAAAGTTACAACGACAACGTGGTTTGCTCTGATTTTCATAACACGCAGGCTGGCACTATTTTTATTATGGTGCCATCTCTTATCGGAGGTTGGCTAACATCGAGGAAATCTACTCCCAGCTTACTGAAGCTTGGAAAAAATCGGCAGAACTGTTTTCCATCAATCTTTTCCTGGAATATCTTATCAAGATACTAGAGTTGTTTTGTTTATATTTAGTGAAATTTGTTTTGTTACCATGCAGAGCTAGGTAATGGGTTTCTATGCCGTTTTATTTTGGTTATGGCACTATGCAGAGGCAGTTTATTTTCATTTGTGTTTTGTATTAAGGTCAAAAATCTTTCTTTTTTGGGGTGAAACAAAAATTTTCTAAATATTTTGAAAATCAAGTATTGAGTAGGAATTGAAAATAAAAAAATAAGTTTAAGAGATTTGACATAGTATTAACAGTATTGTAAATGCTCAAGTCTAAATTGACATAAATTGACTTATGCTTTATAATACTAAGTACCAAAGATTAAAAAATGGTTTAAATATAGTCGTTAAACAAAGAAAACTGGCACATGCTAATTATATTCTTGGCGTAAAAAACATCTAAAAACCTTGTTAGCGGCCATTATTAACTGGTTATTTAATTATATATATTTTAAATCTTATAAAGTTGATTAGTCCGCTAGTTATTCGTGTATTTTGCTACAATCAGTGAGGCTGTCAGTAATTGTGTTTTAATTATTCACCGAGTTACAGCATGATTAAAATGCTATTAAACAACAAAAAATCCAGATTTAAAAATATATTAAAATTTTAAGATTAAAAACAGGTAAATATATCTGTCAAATAAATAATTGGGCTATGGAATGGTTGTAATGCTTATCAGCTGGTTAAAATTTGTTCAAAAGCAAAAACGGGCATAGAGTCGACGTTTAATGGAGACTATCCAAATGTCAAAAAAAAACAAAATGGCGCTAAACGTCGAATGGTGACGATGTCAAATGTGAGACAGATTGACACACGCGAACCTAAGGCACTTCTTAGTATACTTTGGGGCTATTTTTTTAAATGATGGAATCATAGATACACTGTCTTGGCCTAAATGATTTGTTTTAAGTTTTTGAAAATGCCTGATTTTTTATATTTTCAGGCAAAAAAATTACAATATAATTTTCTTGCTCGTGCGTACATAGTTCAATTGCGACATTTTCAAATTCAGAAAATTCTATTCTAACTAACTAACTAACCATCGCGTCGTTTCTCCGCAGGGGTAGACAGGTAGGATAGGCCGCCATACAACAATCTCTTGACACACACTCCTTTCTTCATTCACATTCACACATCGTCTTATACTCGTAGATACTTTTCTGTTATTTTGACTCTTGACATGGCCCGACTCGAGTATTTATTTTAACTTAATCGTGCTGATTTATTCTACCATCAACTTTCGCGTCATATATTCTCCTTACACTCCTTTCTTCGTTCATTCGCTCTACATGCCCAAACCATCTAAGCGTCCCTTTCTTGATCCTATTCATTAAGCTTACATCAACCTTGCATACTTTTCGGATATCCACATTTTTAAAACGGTCGTATAAAATTTTACGACATATACGCCGCAGTTATATCGCGCGCTGTTTTCATACTCTCTCTTTCAAACACCGTGACTTTGGACTTACTTACATTCATCATTTACTCATTCTGTATACATATTCGGTTCATCCTAGACACGATAAACTGTAGATCTAGATTGGTAAAAATCAGCACCGCATACAATAGGAAACATACTTTCAGAGTGTTCATTTTCCTGCCCAAGCCCACACCTTTCAATTTTTAACAGCTTTAAAATCTGTTTTTCTTCCATTTGGTGATTACTAACTAACAAACTACGTATGTTGTGATTTATTATTAGTTTTAAAATTAAAAAAAGATTTCATGTTTAAAGCTAAGAAGATTCTAAGTGGATGTGCTTATAGTTGCTTAAAACTTAGTGAGTAGTGTAATGTGCCAACCAGTTTAGCACATGTGCAACTTACCCATGTCACTAAACATTCCTACCAATCTCCTATTGTATCCTAATTGCATCCCTTAATGTATTTCTGTCTCATAAATTATATCCTAACATCGCTTTCTAAAATTTCTTTCAACATGTATTATTCCATAGATCCCATGTTTGGACTCTGATACTTTTGACCATGCCTATAATGTCAGGTATAAAACCAGAGCTATTCTGTAAAAGCACACACACTATTATTTTAGTATCATTCCTATTCTCATCGCACTTCCGTGCAGTAGTAAACCATGTTCAGTTAAAGGCTAGATTATAATATTTTATAAAAGTTTTTAAGAGAAATTGATTATATTTTATTCTACACCCCCGAACAAAATGAACATTCTGTCGGTCGCATTAGCGATCATTCCAGTATCTATGTGTAGTCCAATTCAGCCCTGGTTTGAACGACAGTGTTGCTAGGTATAAGCCTGGTAACGAAATGAATATGTATTTACCTCACGTAGGTACTATAACGCCATTTCATCATCGTTTGAATGGCGAATCCAAATAACTCGATATCCTTACCATTTTTTTAAGAAATAATAACAATGAGCTATTCCATTTTTACAATCATGGCAACGTTGGCATAATAAAATGGCGCATGTTCGTCGACAATGATAGTTTATAATAAACATTATAATTGTTTATTCCTTTCGCAATTAGATATTGAAATGAAATGAGTCACGCCTCGAGAATTCGCAGCTTTGCTTTGTTGGACTCGCCGTGTGTACCGCTGTCGCCGAGAAAGGCACTCGATTATCGGCGCTTTGGGGATACTAATTCATTAATCGAGTCCTTATTTCGATTAATATGAATTTTAAAACTCGATAACGTCAATGTATTCACTAGGCCTTAGCAAAATTCATACAATAAGACTTGTATTGTACCGTCTATGAAGTTGTATTTAAAAAAAAACAACACTTAGTTCGGGTTGTTTCATACTTTCATAGCATTTAACATCGTCATAAGTCCCATCTGCTCCCAACCGTCTAGAGTCAGTGGAACTATGGCATCCCCAATTGGGGTATGTTGTGAGGCTGAATAATAATAATAATTTATTTATTAAATTCCTAATACATGACAAACTTTTAAATTTAATGCATATAAGAAATAAGATTATATTTTTTATAAAATAAATAAAAATTAAAGTACCAAATAGATACGTAAGAAAAAAAACAGGCAGTGGTGAAGGTAGTGAGGAGGAAAAGGAGATAGGGAAGATGAAGGTTGGGAAGTACTTGGCTATTCAGATTCACACCGCGAGGCTAGCGCATGAGCCGTTCCCAATAAGCAAGTAAGTAAATAAATTGAGAGGCCCGAATATATTACTATTCTCGCAATTGATTTTAATATTTTATATACTTTACTTTGCCCTTTTGACTGTGAAATGATTAAATTATAGTCGGGATTTTTTTTAATAGTGAATACCGCACAAGAGTCCCAACTGCTCTTAACCGTCTAGAGCCAGTGAGACTGGCATCCCCAATCGGGGTATGTTGTGAGGCTGAAGGTAGCGGGGAGGGGAAGGAGATGGGGAAGAGGAAGGTTGGAAATTACCTGGCTATTTAGAACTGGTCACCAAGCACGAGTAAAGCCATTTCAAGAAAGGTTTCGATTCTGAATGGTGGTCTTTCACCAGGGCGATACTTAGAGTAGGTATCGAACACTCAGGGAATGACTCACGTGCGTTGTACGGACTGTCTGGACAAATCTAAATATTAAAGCCATTTTGTTTTTTTTTTTACATTTGAACCGTCTCCGTTAAACGCTGATTGTCGGACCGTTTCAATTTTTGAACAAATTGTGAACATTTGAAAAGAATAAAGATCATGTCTTAATGCTTCCCAGCTGATGACAATTTGTTCAAAAGCTTAAATGAGCCTAGAGTCAGCGTTGAACGGGAAACATTAAAATGTCATAAAACCAAAATGGCGCTATTCGTTGAGTTGTGACGATGTCAATGTGTAACGAAAGTTTGAATCAACTCTACCTTAACATACATATTTGCAAAAATAAATATTTTTTTTATTCTGTGTCGATGGCCGTAGAAATTTGGTTTTTATGCTGTTTTAGATTCCAAAATAATAAATGTATCACTTCAATTCTCAGAAGAATGATGTTATTGTGAAAAATGTGCAAATAATATCTTGAATGTAAAACATTCTGCAGTTTTTTTAAAATACATTTTATATATCATGTCGACTTAAAGTTTGTTCGGATGGCTTAAAAAAATACCTAGCGTTCATTCTTTTTCCCTATTCATCGCGCGTTAAGCTATGATAATGTAGTATTAGGCTGAACTAAGCTACTTAGAAATTATAAGCATTACTGAATTTACATGCAATCATATTACAAAATAACATTTATTTAAACAATTCGTAATTACAACATTAAAAAAGAACAAAAATAAAATGAATTCAATTCCTGTTTGAATATTTAAGAAAAAGCTTTATTAAGAAGAATCCAGTAAGAATAAAGCTGCAAGAATCAATAAGTATTTAAAATCAATCAGTTAGTTAGTCGAGTGGTTCGAAGACATGGGTTTCCACCCAGATGTCGCAGTTTCAATTCCTCTGCTAGCTAAGTCCTCCATCATTACACAATCAACATTTTAGGCTTATTACGATGGTAGTAGAAATATTTCAATTATTATTAATCACGAGAATGTTTATATTATTTAAAGAAATACAATTAAAATACAACGTTACTATAATTATAAAACGCATTGTTTTAAGGGTGCTGAGAAGTAGATGAGATTGTTTAGGTACCTACCTACGATTGATAACAGGTATGAAGCATCTATACGAATCAAAAGTCAAATCAAGACATAATATTGTGATGTTAATATTGGTATAGACTACTTTTAAATAAAATTATTATAAGATGAATACACGGAAACTAAAAGCTTTTCAAATTAGGATGTGTTAGCACATTTTCATTCCCTGGACAGATAGGGCGATAAATGTGAAAAATCTTTGTCGTATTGATTCCAATCGCAAAATAGTATTATTAAATATTTTTTAATAATAATATTGCATTAATTGATCATATCATGTGGGGCCTCAAATGTAAGGTCACTCGATTGATAGTCTAGGTAAAGATTGAGAGGAGAAGACAAGAGGAAGACCCCACTCATTATGACTTCTAAACACGCGTGTCTTGTCAAGTGCAATTTATTTGATTTGTTCCGGCTTGCAGTCTGCGGGGTCGAGCTAGATTTGATGATAGCCAAGCTCCGATAGGAGAAGGTACCAGAAGAAAACGATTGTAAGATAAAGCCTTTATTTGATTACATTAAAAGTATGAAGCGATTAGGTATTTTAATAAAAATTCAACTGTTTTTTTTTCATAATTTCTGTAAACGCATTGTAACCTCATAACGAAAGACAAAATGAGGCTATTTTAATTTTGTATCATTTTCGAAGTCATTGATTTCGATTTGATCAATATTGTAAATAAAAAGAACATTGTTCAGATTGATTGTTGAAATTATAATTAACACAATTATATTCCACTAAATTTTCATCGTCGAATTAATGATAAAGGTAATTAAAAATACTGAATATTATGATTTACCAGTCTTATGCACGTGTACAAAGTTGGGAGTGCATCAAATGGCACATATTTACGGCGTTCTAGTCTCTCTGCCTACCACTGCGAGGAAATTACGTGATTTTAGGTAGGTCGTTGAAATTTCTAAATAATCAAAAACGTATCTTACCTATGCAAACAAACATTAATTATCTAAAAACGATTTTTTTAATCTAAATACCTATCTGTCAAAAATAACCATAAAATCTAATGATATGCTAATAATATTTTTAAACACCATCAAAACACTGAAAATTTAAACAATACCTACTTGCAATATTTATAGCAAAAATTTGAATTTTATTATTATTATTATTTTCTATTAAAATAATTATCCTTTTTGGCGTTTTTTTGTTACATTTAGTAATGCTCGTCTTCACAAATATTTCGATTTTATAGCAACCTAACCTATTTGTTAGAATTGACTTTTTGTGTTGTTTGACCCCAAATACCTAACGACAGTCAGTCACATAATATTTTTGTATTGTGCGCTTTGGCGGGTATCGAACTATAGGCTTTATAACTAAAATCAGACGTTCTACCTTAACTTTATAGCATAAATACACATTAAACAACATTATCAATTTACATGTGCTAATAGGTTTTGAAAAGACGTTGAAATTTTTGATTAATACGACTATTATGTAACTTTTCGTCGATGGTTTCATCGAATAAAAGATACTTTGATTAAAGATCTTGTAAAAATCACAATAAAACTTTTACTTGGAAAATAGTAATATTTTTTATGCAATTCGTGTAAATTGTCACTGCATGCCAAAATAATATCAAAATATTTTATAATTTGTTACTAACTCAAAATTAGTTTGACATTTCGGGAGACATTAAAAATTTTTTTTTCAATATAATCTTAATCTGTCCATGTTCTTTTGAGAAAGCTATAGAAGCATTATGGTTAAAAATTACAACATCCAGACCAAAACGCAAAAAAAAAAATTGCAGAATTTTTTTGTCAAATTATTTTCATAATTTGACGGGAGTGAAGCATGATCCTCCGGAACTAATGTTCATTGTTTTATCCGCTAAGCTGTTAAATTGAATAAAATTTATTGAATTAGGTACCTACCTATCAATTCAATTTTGAATACGAAGCAAAGTGAGCACAAATAATTATATTATTAAAAAAAAATTGTCAAAACACTTAAAAAAACAAAACACTCTTTGGACTAGTTAAAAATATGTTTAATGTTATTGGCACACTAAATTCTTTTTGGGTCTTATTTAAAATTCAAAAAACCGTTCCAAACCACTTCTGTTCCGAATTCAAATATCCACTTATTTCAAAATATGACACAAAAATTAGTTTTTTATTCAAACGCGTATAAAATTATTAATTGAAGCACATTAATAAATTACGAGGGCACACTTTAAAATAGTTATTAATTAAAATAAATAATTATTATCCTTTTGGCACAACGAATCACAAAAACAATCCAAATCGTCCGATTTTCAAAAACAAATCACCGAAAATAATTATTATCGTTCTATTTCCAAATTTTTAAAACACTGAAAGGGTTCTATTTTCAAAACGAATCACTGAAAATGAGTTCGACTGCACTGAAAATATTTTTTTAAATATCGTTCGATTTTCAAAATCAATTCGGCTCACGAAAGCGTTAAAACAAACTCCCTACGAATTTCAAACCGATTGCGTGAATAAATAATATTTCTAAAAACAATTATTGTGGATGAATGAAAAAAAATGAAAAAAGGCTTCGCGGCGACCGCTCCCCTCCGACAATCGTAAAGAACTGACGGAAGGAACATATCTCAACCTATTTTTTTGTATTGGAACACATACATGCGCGCGCATGTCTCATACGTCAAAATACCCAACCAGCTTTCACCCCGAGCAGCAAAGCTCCCAGTTCCCTTCAAAAAGCACAAAGCTTTCGTACAAACAATACGACATTTGTACTTATTCTGTTTAATTTGCTCGTTCGAATCATTAATTTTGTAAAGTTTCAGATGCAGGAAGACAGTACTGCCTCCAAAACTTAAATTCATATTATTTGTTCGCGTTTTTTGTTTTGTTTTTAACAAAATAGAGAATAACTTTGATGAGCTTTATTCGAGCTGTTTCGTGGAAATTCACATCGTTTGAACTTTAAATAATAATAATACAGATGATTTATTATTGATTTCGATGTTTTTTTGGGTAAATCGTGCCTCGGGGTTATGATCGCATTATTGTATTCATTTTTAATACATTTATTCGTGTTGTAATTATGTTCACGTAAGCATTTTTATTTCATATGAATTGTGTGAATAATAATATTAATTATAAGCACGAAAAGGATTCATTAGTGAACTATCGCATCGATAAGTTTAACCAACAGACTATACTCTCAGTATCGCCCTATTAAAATACAACCGTTAAAAAATAAAATTTTCTTCTTTGAAATGGCTTTAGCCATATTGATTGGCCAGAAATTAAAAAATATGATAACTACCAACGTTTCTCTTGTCCATCTCTTTCCCCTCCTCACTCCCTTCAGCCTCACAACGTACCCCAATTAGACGTAGTAATGCAGAAAGCTTCCAACCCACAATTTGCCAAAATCGAGTTTTAGATGTTTTCCCATAGATAACTACTACCAAATTCAATAGTTTTTTTGTAATTCATTTTTTTACCAACGCTCATTGCAGATATTTGACTTCAATTGAAGTTTAAAAACATTAAAATGTAGGATAACATAGGAAATAATTTTTTTTTTTAAATAAATACATTGATAGATTATAAATTAAATTTTAAGTAAAAGTAACTTTGTAGATACATATACCGTATCTAATAAAGTGGTGTCAAAACAAAGTTACTTTTATTTAAAATTTAATTATGTCTTACCACAGAGTGAGTGCTTCATGTCAAAGATTATAAATTATCTATTTATAACAATAATATAATTTTAAAAAACCACTGACATTAACTTAACAAATTCCGATTACGCATATGATGCTTTTGTATCGTCTTATTTTTAAACGCCTTTTTTCTCGGTTTCATCTTTTTGGGGTTGGATGCTTTCTGAACTACGTCCAATTGGGGATGCCTTAATCTTAGCGGCTCCGGGCAAAAAATATTTTCACATAAGTCAAGCCAGAAGGGTTGAATTATGAGGAGCGAGTTCCAGGATTTGCAGCCCTTATGAGAACCAGGGTAGCAGGAATGCGGGAAAGGATTAACAACTCCAGAAATTACCTCATCGTGGAATCCCGTCAGATCCCGAACTCAAGGATAGAAGCGCATTGGAGTAAATTATTGGCCCCATCAATCTTAACGCTGCCAGGATGGACTCCCTCTTGATGGCGTTTTGCAGAAATGATGCCTAATAATCCTCCATTAATATTTTTACTTGTATTATTATTGTATAGAATATGAATACTCAATCTAAACGGCAAGTTATTATCTCTTTTAATTAGAACTACTTGCAGATGTCTCGATCCCAGCTCTGCGTGAACCCAAAGTGCCACTTTCCAGGCAAAAATCTAATATAATTCGCCTTTGCCACCTTGAGTAACGACTGACGCATGACATAATGTCAGTACTGGTTTTGACAGTAGTGTTACAAGTTAAATATTACAGACATCGCGCGTTTGGATAGCGCATCAGAATAATATAAACAAAGGATTAAAAAATGCAAAAACTACCTAATAAGTATTTGTAGACTAATTTTCCAAACACACTTCAGGGATGTTTTATTTCGTGAAAAGGGCGTAATTGCTATCGCTTTATGATGTCGATGATGATATTATAGTGCAGTGATATACGTTGATGCTACCTAACTGAATATATTTACAATGTTAAACAATGCAATTAGAAGAATGTATTTACAATGACCGTATTAAAAATGTGGATATCCGGAAAGAGTGCAAGGCTGGTGCGAGCGTAATGAATAGGATCAAGAAAGGGACGCTTAGATAGTTTGGTCATGTAGAGCAAATTAACGAAGAAAGGAGTGTGAAAAAAATTTATGATGCGAAAGTGAATGGAAGAAGAAGTCGAGGACACCCGAGGAAGACATGGCATGATCAAGTGAATCAAATACTTGAATCGGGTCATGTGAAGAGTCAGAATAACAGAAGAGTATGAGACGATGTATGGCTCTAGACGGTTGGGAGCAGTTGAGACTCTTTTGCGGTATTCACGTAAAAATAAAATTAAAAACAAGTTGTATCCAATGCAATTTCCAATAAGCGTTTCCGGGCTGCAGTATCCAGGGTGAATAAATGCAATGTTGATAGCCAACCTCGGATATGAAAGGTAACAAGAAAAGAATAAGAAGAATCAGTGCGGCTCATGTTTTTTTATGTGCTAGAATGTTAAGATGGAAAAAAAAATATATAATTGATTTTGGTGATATTTCGTAAATTCGCTTTACGCAATTTAAAAATTATTTTTAATCGGTAAGCTTGCATAATTTACAATGAAAAACTTGCATCCCTCAAGCTGTTCTATCAACGTTATTACGTATCGACGGATAAAACAGGAAACATCGTCAATATTCTCAAAACGAACACCCCTTTTGAAATGCCAGAGCGAGTTTTTTTAAGGTGTATTTTAGTTGAAATTTAGGGTAAAATATACCCTTTCTTACGATTTAACATTGGGGTGAGATGGATTGAAGGAATTTGAAATGAAATACCACATTTATGATTTACATGACAATAAAATATTTAAAACCATGATATGTGGAATGGGTTCAGTTAGGTTATAGGTATTATATTATATAGAACTCGGTTGGTTTGAATTAAGAGCATAGGTTAAGTTAGGTTAGGTTACATTACTTAATGATAGCAGTGAATTTATACAGCGCAGTTGTATTATAGTTCACCTGAAATGCGCTTCACACTTACCTAACCTAACATAACAACGAGAAAATAATATATATCACATGTGTATGCATATTAAAACTATTTAAAATCATGATCGTTATAGAAAATCGTAAAAAAAGGTGTTCAGATATGGGTATAACCTTGAAGTAACAATATATGGAGAGAGAGCTAATTCTTTTTACCCAACCTATACAAATTTGGGATAAATCACTTTCTCTGGGCTTTAACGTCGTACACCATGAGAAAGAAAGAGACAACAAACTTTCCCGAATTATTACACCGCTTTAAAGTATTGTTAGAATGTTTTTCGTGTCCCGCGTCTCCGTTGACTCCGCCCACACGTTATGATACGCGAAATACAGACATAATTCAATGGTTTATTAGGTTACATGTTATATATATTCTAACAATACTGTGAAAAAGTGGTTATACGAATAAACAAAAAAAATATGTCCACATGTGCTATGAATGGGTATATAAATACCCTAGCCCAAGCCCTAGCCACGCCTAAGTCAGGCAAAATCATCAATACTGACTACAGAAGCGCTCCCTCTTGTATATTATTGTTCTGAGGAAATAAGTATTAAAAGTCGAAGATTTTAAAAATATTGGTCAATGCTTTTTTTTAATTATTAAATAGCTTTAAAAAATGGTAATTTATATCGGTTGAATTAACATACATGTACCTTTTTAAAACATCTAATTTGTTTTAACTTTGATAATTATTAACTAGAAAGGTGCTTGAAAAAAAAATATAAATATTGAAACTCTGCAGACGCAAGGAAAATTGACTGAAGACGCCATATTTTTTGTAATTCGGCTGTCAAAATGTTTTCAGTTAGATTAAAAAACCTATGAAACTATTGTTATTAAATAATCACTCATGCATGTACGTTTTGGGCATCATGCCTGTTATATGTACTTAAATAAAATAAAATAAATAAATAAAAACAAAAGTTAGCCACGTAATATTTTTGTTTTTCGGTTTTCGGCATTCGTAAACATATAAACCTATAAATAGCGCCAACAATTTTAATAACAGGACAGTTGAAATTGTTCTGTCAGCTTTGCCGTAGAAAACAATCGATGAGAAAAAATTGTTCGTTTTAATTTAGTCGTGACATTTTACACTCTTAATTAAATTCGATTATTTTAATGAGAGGTAGATACTTTAAGGTAAAGTTTTTTAAAACGTTCGTCACATTTGACATCGTAACAATTCAATGGTGGTATATCACCAGTGGCGTGCACAGAGTATTTGATCAGAGTAGGCAGTAGGAAAAGCACCGGATTAATTGATAATAGAGATAGGTACCAACAGATGTCTCTGATTGCCATTGGGTTTGTTCTGTAAAAGCACTGCCTACCCTAACAAAGATACTAACACAGACGAACCACTTGAACGCGCACAGCTCACAGCATACATATTTAGTGTAGTCTAGTGGACATAGAATAATCTACTCTGGCGCTGGCGGCGTTTGGGCATATGTAGTTACTGCTTTTTGACATGTTATGGTAGGGCGGTCGGTGGGGCGCTCGCGGCCGTGCGATTAGCTAAATTTTGAGCGTGTTTTTTACGTGTTAAAAATACCATACATATTTATATACCATACCATAAATAATCATACATATTTTTATGCGATTAGGGCAGGGTAGGCAGTGCTTATGTGCCTTTATGGAGTGCGCGCCTCTGTCTATCACCAGGGCGATGCTGTAGGTGTGAGGCTTGGGGTAAAATATATATGGAGAGAGCTAAATATTTTTACCCAACCTATACAAATTTACGATATCACTTTCTCCAAGTTTTTACGTCGTAAACCGTGAGAGAGAAAGAGACAAGACTAGTTGTCACACAATATCGCACCACTTTTAGGTATGTAAACATGTTTTCCGTCTCCCGCGTCTCCGGTGACTCTGCCCACTACGTTTTGTTTTGCGACGTAACTCAACGGTTTTTGAGGTTATAGGCTGTATTTTTGCTGATAACAATACTGTGAAAAAGCGGTCATAAAATAAATGCTACATTATGTCGACATGTGCTATGAATGGATCTAAAAAGTTGTGTTTATGAAAACCCAAGCGACCACTTTTAGGTATGTAAACATGTTTTCCGTCTCCCGCGTCTCCGGTGACTCTGCCCACTACGTTTTGTTTTGCGACGTAACTCAACGGTTTTTGAGGTTATAGGCTGTATTTTTGCTGATAACAATACTGTGAAAAAGCGGTCATAAAATAAATGCTACATTATGTCGACATGTGCTATGAATGGATCTAAAAAGTTGTGTTTATGAAAACCCAAGCGACCCCAGAAAAAATCAATTATCCTGACTACGCTATTCCGAAAAGCTATCCCTCCTGTATGTTATTGCTCTGAGGTTACAATGAAGCTTTCAACTTTCCATGACAGGACAATACCAAACGCATACAGCCAACACGGAGAAAGCAAATAAAAAAGTGAAAATAAAATAACATAAAAGGATATTGAAAGAAGGGTGAATGCATGAAACTCCATTAATGGAGGACTCAACGCTGTTGGTGCAAATAAAGTATTGTCCAAAGACGCGAAGCTAGCAGTCCACAATGGATTGCTTATGCCAACCCTGCTGTGTGGCAGTGAGGCATGGAACTGGCAGAGGAAGGATGAAAGTCGACAGAATGCTACGTGGTAAATGCTCTGAAGTGTGAGGTGTGGTGAAAAGAACCAAGGTATAAAACCCAATAATGCAAGTACATAATCAAATGATACGGAGCATTAAATTTTCGAATGATTAGAAAAATATAGACACGTTGTAGCGCTCTCAAAGTGGCAAAAAAATTACAGACATTTTTACTTAAGAGCGAAATTTACAAGTATTGTTTTTGCAAACATTAGCGTCCCACCCGGCGATTCAACGAATCATGTACAGAAGACGGCATAGCGTATTAATACCATCAGACTAGTTTAGTCTTGATACACACGTCAAAAGGGACATGGTGAGTAAATCGCGAAATAGCGTAATCGGAATAAAATTTCAAACTTTTTTACGTGTGAGCGAAAATTGTCAGTATTGTTTTTGCAGACATTAACGATCTAACGAATCGTGTACAGAAGACGGCTTAGCGTATTAATACTATCAGATATTAAAAAGTATGTTTATTGGTTTGTTTAACGGTGGAGCCCTGTTCTCGCGACATGATTCCGGGTAGTGGTTGTTACAATGGGCCCGGGATTATCGAGAGAAAGGCAGGAATTATCGCGCCGGGCCGCCATTAGCCCTGTCTTATGCAAATGTATGCAAATCGCGCGAGATTGCCGCGGCATCGGAACGCACTCCATTCGATTCGACCAAAAAGACGCCAAAACGAAACGCAAAAAGACGCCCAAAAACAAAAGATGTCCGCCCGTAAACAAAAGAAATTAAACAAAAAGAGGAACGCATAATGGCGGACGCCCGCTTTCGATTTAGTTTAATGTATCCAATAAAAAAAGAAACGGAGAAAACCGATGACGTTACAAATATATAAACACGTTGTATAGCCTTAGAATACTAACACAAAATGTGCCAAGTAACCAACACACTTACGTTACCGGTAAATTCATCATTCAAATTTCGGTCATGTATGACAAAGATAGACATTAATAGAATATGTGTGTATGGACGAAACAGACGTAGGATCGGACTGCGTTCCGTACTTGCTAGTAGCGTTGAATGCTCTGGTAAGAATGAGATAGCACTTAGCTTACTCGCTTACGCGAAGACGTCATTATGCTGGTCAACAATGGAGATAGTTGTGTTGTCTAAAATAATAAGTAATTTGCGCGTACTTAGAAATGAAATGTCATTCCTGGGCTTTGAGTACTAATCTCGTCGAATTTAATGTTTCTAAGACCCAATCATGTCTGATTACGACTAAAAGGGATCCAAATGATAATTTAGTCTCCTTCAACGGAAGTAATCTTCCCAACAAACCTTCCATTGAGATGCTTGGTGTAACCTTAAGTGAAGCCAGAGTAAAGTTAGCCTCTCAGAAGTTGGGCGTGTTGTACAGGGCCCGCATATACTTCACTAGTAAACAACTGCTGACCTTTTACAAATCGCAAGTACGCCCCATTGTTGAATTTGGCAGCCACCTCTGGTCTGGAGCCCCTAAATACCTGAAAAAAACCCTTGACTCTGTGCAGAAACGGGCGGCCCGTTTGATAGATTCTCCTATCTTAACAAACGGATTGCAAACTTCGGAGCACAGACGTCAAGTGGGAATGCTGTCCTTGTTCTACAGGTATTTCAATGGAAGATGCTCCGAGGAATTTGCGTCATTGATCCCTTCGGCACCGGTGCATAGTCGGGAAACTCGCCAAATGCACGCCCAACATTTGTACACGGTTGACATTCAATACATGAGAACGGGTCGCTTTTACGACTCGTTCTTATGTTCAACAGCTCGGCTATGGAACGATTTGCCGGCCTCTGTGTTTCCTCCCTCCTTCAACATGGGCCTCTTCAAGACCCAAGTTCACTCCTTCCTTTCCTCAAAAAAACCCTCCACACAGCATCCCCAAAGATGACATAGGCCCTGAGGGAAATTGTTTTCCTCAAGGCCTCCTGTGTGGAGTTACTGTAAAAAAAAAAAAAATCGCATTTCGCAGTGCATCATCACACACGAGGCCATTTTGGCACATATTTTTGTAATTTGATTATTTATAGTAAACGACCTCAAGCGACGCGTGACAGTTTAGTCCTAAATCGGCTAAATCGCCGAGCACACCAACTAGCGTGATTATTGCTTGCCACTTTGAGGGCGCTACAACGTGTCTATATATATGTAACGTCATTGGGTAGATACTCTCAGTTCTTTGACGGCCTCCATGGTCGAGTGGTAAGACTCTCGACTACAAATCCAAAGGTCGCGGGTTCAAATCCGACGTGCGCCAATAACTTTCATATGATTAATATGTGTCAAAACACATTTAACTCATAAAAAATAATGTAAAGTATATTTGCGGCACGTTCCTGACAAGAGACCACCATTCAGAAACGAAACGTTACTTGAAATGGCTGTAGCCGTGTTCGGCGACCAGATTTGAATAGTCAGGTACTTCCTATCCTTCATCTTCCCCCTCTCCTTCCCACTCCCACTACCTTCAGCCTCACAACATACGCCAATTGGGGATGCCATAGTTTCGCTGGCTCTAGACGGTTGAGAGCAGTTGGGACTCTTGTGCAGTACTCACTATAAAAATAAAATAATAATTGTAAAAATCACACTGAGTACAAGCTGATGAAAAATATTGCAATTTTCCAATCCACCGTACAGAAAACTAATGTCGCCTCAATCCTTTCGACTCCTAGGTGAAAAAATAAATAGATCCAGAGGGTTACATACTCTAAATGTTCCCCCGGTGAAAGACAACCATTTAGAATCGAAACGTTGCTTGAAATGGCTTTAGCCGTGTTTGGTGACCAGATCCGAATAGTCAGGTGCTTGTCAACCTTCATCTTTCCCATCTCCTTCCCCTCCCCACTACCTTCAGCTTTACAACATGCCCCAACTGGGGATGCCATAGTCTCACTGGCTCTAGACGATTGAAAGCAGACTCGTGTGCGGTGTTCACTGTTAAAAAAAATGTTTACACTGTTAGTTCCAACACTTACAGTGCGAAGCTCCGACCGTACAGATAAGTTTATCGACCTGTACTTGCGTTAGCACCACCGAACAGATAATCAACGAGATCTTTCGGCTCCTAGGCCCCAAACAGGGAAATAAAATCAAATATCTTTTCAAGAAAGAATTTCAATAATTGAAAATTTTCCACAGAACACTGCTATCGATTTTTTCAACGGTAGTTAGATTAATCTAACATTTGTAAATCCTAAGCTTCTCGGCCCGCTTTACCTTTTGAACAAAGCTTAAACCAGCTGACAAGCATTACAACATGACCGTTGTGCTTTTCAGCCGATCACGATTTGTTCAAAAACGGAAACAGGCCGAAAATCAACGTTCAACTGGGACCGTTCAAATCTCATGAAAGGCAATAATAGTTGAATTTTAACTGCTTTTAGAATCATTGCACAAATTTTATTATGCTCGAAGAAGCCAAATATATTCAAATAAAGAACATTTAAATTTGAATTTAAAAATAAGAACAGAACGGAAATTTAAAATTTTTAATTTCCCAGAAAACGCCGCGGCGCGCGCATCGATATCAACGACTTTTTCGTTTTTGGAAGATCGTCTCACTGCTTGTTGTATGATGTTTGTGTTGTGTGGCGGGAGGAAAGGGGGAGGAGGGATCCCCCCTCTCGAATTCACTCCCCCCCCCACCTCCTTAAAAATACAGACACATTGATCGTACTGACTCGAAACGTCATCTTTTTGTGTTATTTCGATTGGAAGGGGGCAGTTCAAAGTTAGGTGGAGCCAATTTAAATATAATTTATATTAATTATTTAAACAATATTATACATTTTCGAGGAAATGTAAAACAGAAGAAGACTCGGAACCTTTACTCGATCCGAGATTAACGTCTATGCCAATCGGGCTACCGAAACCTTTTTAGAATCAGTCTTTTTTTATCAAACTCATATTTCTTTGAAAATAACTAATATTGTTTATATTATCTTTGTATGAGTATAAAAAGCTCTATCCGAACATTGTTTACCTTTCTCCCTATTAAATTGCCGTTTTATAAAACCTCACTTCATCTCAAGAACACCATGTAAAAAATAATAAAAACCATGATTAAAAACAAATTGAAAAAAATAATAGTTTGTGTTTTAACTAATGGTAATTCTCACGGTGAATAATTTATAATTTAATACCGCTCGAGAGTCCTTACTGCCTGGAGCCAGTGACACTATGGCATCCCGGATTGCGGTATGTTGTGAGGCTGAAGATGGTGGTAAGGGAGAGGATATGAGAAGATGAAGGTTGGGTGAGTACCTGACTATTTATATCTAGTCATTAAACACGGCTGAAGCCATTTCAAGAAACTTTTTTTAATTTTGAATTTGAAAAATCTTGTTAATAAATAAAGGGAAACGTTTTAAAGCAACATGAAAAGTGGTCTCTTGCCAGGGTGATGCTGAACGTATCTTCCATTATCAAAAGAAGTGTTAATACAATGCTTTTAATATTCTTATGACCTAGTGAGGTAGGTAATGTAAAAAAATAATGTAAAAACAAAAAAGTTAATAAAAAAAATAAAAAAATGTTTTTTTTCAATGCCATAGTTTTTGCATATCGTAAAGGTTTTCCTTAGGCTATATTTTTTATTTTTTATTTATATTACACGGACCTCTGCATTGAAAGTAAAAATTAGATCGGATGAACGCTCCTTCTCGACTTTAACATGAAAGCTTCGAAATAAAAAGCATTTTTCAAGCCAACTCCCTCTTTTAGTTTATATAATTGTGTATTTAAAAAAAAATAAGTAAATGTAAAATATCTTTATACATAACTTTGTTCCAAACCACTTTATTTTAATAAAATTGCCGACCGGTTTTGGTAGAATATTTAATTTTTTAACGTTTTAAAATTTACATTTACACTTATAAAACGTATTAAACAACGTGCCAATGTGTTATAATTATACCAAGCAACAAAGTTAATGCTATTTTATGAAAATGAAATAGTACCTGTTTAAAATTAATAATTTATTCTCCCAATTTCATACTGCGCCTCGCGCATCTGAAATTATTAGTATTGTAAAATCGAGATGAATCCATACGTCTCTAAAAACTTAAATTGTCAAAAATTAACCTAGAACGTCTACACATAACTCTCCACGACCCGAACAAGCCAAACACATACTTAACGCTATGCGACTTCATACGAAACAATCCTAAAATAGCGTACACCAAACACGGCACTTAGCCCAATTTGAAATGTGACGAAACTCAATTGAACTCGAAAAGTGTTCGGCGAAACGTAGTAAGTATACAAAATGATAGCCAAGCTATTAACTATTGAATTTGTTTGTTTCTCAGTGGTGATAAGGTCGGTTTTTGCTTGAAAGTTGTTGGTGTTAGGGTTTTTTGATTATTTTTCCGTCGTTTATTAAGAACGATAAATATTTCGCATTACTTTGTCTTTCGATGTGTGTACGCGATGTCTGAAAATCATAAGGGATAAATTACTTTACTTTTTAACCTTATTGTTATTTAATAATGCGAGTTTAATTCTACTTCGCGGACAAAATGTCGTAAGTCCAGCAATAATCATCAAAGCGATAAAGATCAGCTGAGAAGGGCGCTATGCTAGTGTACGTGAATACATATCGAACAGTCTGGTTAGTATGAAACTAGACTTTACTGAGCCAGTGAGTCTATAGCATAGTTGATGGAGAAGAGGAAGGTTGGGAAGTACCTGGCTATTCAGATCTAGTCACCAAACACGGCCAAAGCGATTTCAAGCAACGTTTCGATTCTGAATGGTGGTTTTTCACCAGGGCGATACTTGGAGTATCAACGGAGCGCGCCGCCAATATACTATATTAAAAAAATTACAAACAAATTTGTGCAGTTGGGGGCGCCGCTACTAAAATAATGCGGACACAGTGCCAAAAACAAATCGTTCTTTCCTAATAAAGCAAAAATCTGTCACGCTGAAAACTCGTAAATGGTGAGCACTGATGCTATAAAATTTGGTGAGATATTGCTGCCGGGTTCAACGCAACTGCTCGCAGCTAGTAATGACATTTTCATCATGAGCTGTGGAGCTATGAAATATTTTCTCAACTGTAAACTAGAAAAGGGTTCTTTTCAATAAGGCTACTAGAGCAAGTAGTGTCGGGAGACCTGAGGAAGTAGAGGGAGACAGCAGGAAACGTTTTAAAGATGTGATGATGATCACAATGGGGAAGGAAAATTGAAAAAGCCTCTACCTTTTTGTATTGTACAAGTTAATAAAAATGAAAGAAGAAGTCGAAGACGCCCGAGAAAGACATGACACGATCAAGTAAATCAAATACTTGAATCGGGTCAGGTGAAGAGTCAGATTGACAGAAGAGTATGTATGAGACGATGTATGAATGTAAATGAAGCAAGGAGTGTGTGCCAAGACATTAGGGTACATAGAGTAGTATCTATCCAAGGCAGTGAAGTCAGTTTTTGACTTGTTTTTGATGATTTTAACCTGACTCGGCGCGCCTGGGCGTGGCTAAGACTAAGGCTACGGTATTTGTACATCCATTCATATCACATATCGACAAAATGTTTTTGTTTATTCGTATGGCCACTTTTTCACAGTATTGATATCAACAAAAATATAGCATATAACCTAAAAAACCGTTTAGTTGTGTCAAGTTTAGTGGCATAATAAAAAAATGTGGGCGGAGTCCCGTGGTGATCCAAGAGCTTAAGATCATTGCGACAGTACATAGAAGCGGTCTATGAAATTTGTTGTCTCTTTCTCTCTCATGGTGTACTACGTAAAAACCCGCAGAAAGTGATTTATCGCAAGTTTGTGTAGGTTGGGTAAAAATAATTCGCTATCCCTCCATATATTATTACTTCAAGGCCAAGACAGAGCTATATGGCGGTCCGTCCTCTCTCCCTAAACGGCGTGATGGTTAGTTATTTAGTTAGTTAGGTAATAAATTAAGGGCCTTTCTTGTATATATTGTGTCGATGTGCTGAAGCCAAAATGTTGTAACTCCGACATGGAATGTTTCGTATGTAAAATGAGATGGATTTGATTTATTTATCGCCTGATGCCGGGGTGATACTCAACGTATTGTGTGGAATACAGATAGGTATCATCTATATGGCGGTTGAATCGAAATTGATAAGTCCTTTCTATTCATGGTAAAGTGCAAACATAGGCCATTTTCCCTTAAATTGTATTATATAATTGATGTCATTACTATTGAAAACCTTTGTGGTCGAACGGTTTTAATCTTTGGCTCCGGATCGAGAGTTTGCGGGTTCGAAATCCAGCAGTCGCAAAAACTTGCATATTTTCAAATTTGGTTAAATATGTTATACTATTTCAAGTATTTTTAAAGTTAAATGTGTCATATTTTGAAGGCCTCCGTGGTCGAGTGGTAAGACGCTCGACTACGAATCCAAAGGTCGCGGGTTCAAGCCCGGCGTGCGCCAATAACTTTTGTTTTAATTAATATGTGTCATTACACATTTAATTCATACAAAAATAATAAAAAGTATATTTGCGGCACGTTCCAGAGTGGTAGATACTCTAAGTATCGCCCTGGTGAAATACCACCATTCAGAATTGAAACCTTGCTTGAAATGGCTTTAGCCGTGTTTGGTGACCAGATCTGAATAGACAGGTACTTCCCAACCTTCCTCTTCCCTATCTCCTTCCCCTCCCGACTACCTGCAGCCTCACAACATACCCTATTTAGGGATGCCATAGTCTCACTGGCTCTAGACGGTTGGGAGCAGTTGAGATTCTCGTGCGGTATTCATATAAATATAAAAAAAGTATATTTATTTAACTAAGTAAACTGTGGAAATGAGACCCCTGAGGTATATGTGCGGAAAATCAAGAATAACCGTGTTAAAAATGTGGATATCCGGAAAGAATGCAAGGCTGATGTTAGTGTAATGAATAGGATCAAGAAAGGGACGCTTAGATGGTTTGGGCATGTAGAGCGAATGAACGAAGAAAGGAGTGTGAAAATAATGTATGATAAGAAAGTGAACTGAAGAAGAAGTCGGGGACGCCCGAGGAAGACATGGCACGATCAAGTGAATCAAATACTTGAATCGGGCCAGTTGAAGAGTCAGAATAACAAAAAACTATGTATGAGACGGTGTATGCATGTGAATGAAGCAAGGAGTGTGTGCCAAGACAGAGTTGTATGGCGGTCCATCCTCTCTGCATAGCCCTGCGGTGAAACGGCGTGATGGTTAGTTAGTTAATAAAGTAAACAATAAGGCATAAATCTGTAGCGAATAAAAAGGCCGAACGGTGAGCTCTGGCGTCGCGAAATTTACGCAGCCTTTTCTGTACGGAATTATTGAGTACTGCAATTATTTTTCCATCATGAGCTTTACCACATTCACTTAGCTGTAAAAAAATAAAACAAGTCAAATCTGTTAGATATTTTTTGCCACCGAACAGAGAATCCCTAGAGGTGTGATCTATACCGATTTGAAAGAAAACGGATGTCGCCATCTTACATAAGACTTTTTGACTCCTTGGCCCCAGACAGGCTGTATTTTTCCCTCGCCAAACGCGCGCCCTATATTCAAACAGATTATATTTCACACATAGAACGGGTCGCTTCTACGACACGTTCTTGTATTCGACAACTCGGCTATGGAATGATTTGACAGCCTCTGTGTTTCCTCCCTCCTACAACATGGGCTCTTCAAGAACAGGTTCACTTCTTCCTTTCCTCAGAAAGACCCTCCACACAGCATCTCCAAAGATGACATAGGCCCTGATGGAAATTATCTACCTCACGGCCTCCTGTGTGGAGTTGATGTATTCTTCTCACACTCTTTTCTTCGTTCATCCGCTCTACATGCCCAAATCATCTAAGCGTCCCTTCCTTGATGCTGTTCAGTATACTTATATCAGCCATGCATTATTTACGGATATCCACATCCACAGTTCATGGTTTTACACACATATGCCTCAGGGATCTCATTTCTACGGCTTTTAGTCTAATTTGATCCTTCCTCTGCCAGTTTCATGTCTCCCTGCCATACATACATCAGGATTGGTATTAGCACTCCATCGTGGACTGCTTGCTTCGCTTCTTTAGTCAAAAGTTTTAACTGACCATTCCCACTTTCAGAAAAAGATAATCTCCATCATTCAAATGTATTCCTTTTTTTAAATCGTTCGAATTCAAATAAATTCCAAATTTGAATAAAACATGAATTTAAAAAGGGCGGGACAAGATTGGAACAAAAAAAATAAGCTCGTTCGAAAATTGAAAAATGGGCTCGGCCCTTCCCGCTCCAACTTCGAGCGCATTTTCGAAAATCGAATCAACGGATTTATGGAATGCGCGCGTAATTGCTTTTGAATTGTTCCCTTCCATTCGATTTATTCATATTGGAATGCTCGCGTTCTTATTTTAAATTCAAATCTCGATGTTCTTCTTCTGAGGTCGGGTTGTTTCAAAACTTACACGGATTAGCGTCATTTTGTTTATATATATTTTCACATCGACCGGTACCATTTCCAGGCTTGTTTCAGCGTTTAATCAAATTGTGATCAGGCAACAAGCAAAACAGTATGTCCATTATGGTTGGGTTGTTTTAAACTTTCGTTACGTTTGACATTGTCACAATTTCATGGATAAGCGTCATTTTGTTTTGGTTTTTTACATCGACCGGTCCCATTTCTAGGCTTGTTTCAGCTTTAAATCAATTTGTGGTTAGTCAGTCAGGTTCAGTTATGTCGAGTGGTAAAACGCTCGACTACGAATCCAAAGGTCGCGGGTTCAAACCCGGCGTGCGCCAATTACTTTTATTTAATTACTATGTGTCATAACACATTTAATTCATTTAAAATAATAAAAACTTTATTTGCGGCACGTTCCAGAGTGGTAGATACTCTAAGTATCGCCCTGGTGAAAGACCACCATTCAGAATCGAAACGTTGCTTGAAATGGCACTAGCCGTGTTTGGTGATCAGATCTGAATAGCCAGGTACTTCCCAACCTTCCTCTTCCCAATCTCCTTCCCCTTCACACTACCTTCAGCCTCGCAACATACCCATTTGGGAATGCCATAGTCTCACTGGCTCTAGACGGCTGGGAGCAGTTGAGACTCTTGTGCGGTATTCATATAAAAAATAAAAATTTTAAAAAGTCAAGCAGTAAAAAAAAACAGTATTTTTTTTTATAGTGAAAACTACTGCACAAGAGCCAACTGCTCCTAACCGTCTAGAGCCAGTGGGACTATGACATCCCTAATTGGGGTATGTTGCATTTTTAAGTATGACATTATAATGGTACACAACTTTACTTATCGGAGGTTGGCTAACATCTTGTGACGGGAAAACTGCCAAAGTATTTGTGGGTATTGGTAAGTCGTACCTTTATTTTAAAATAAATTACTTTGAAAACCGCACAAGAGTCCCAACTGCTCCCAAACATCTGAAGCCAGTGAGACTATGGCATCCCCAACTGGGGTATGTTGTGAGGCTGGAGGTAGTGGATATGGAGAAGAGGAAGGTTGAAAAGTACCTGGCTATTGAAATCTGGTCACCAAACACGGCCAAAGTCATTTCAAGCTACGTTTCGTTTCTAAATGGTGGTCTTTCACCAGGGCGATACTTAGAGTATCTACCACTTTAAAACGTGCCGTAAATATAATAAACATTATTTTATATGAATTAAATGTGCAATAACATATATTAATTAAATTTTATACAAAAACAATCAAGGAAATGAAATGACGCTCGATCGATGAATTTTGACTATGTCAAATGTAAAAAAGGGACGCTTAAATGGTTTGGGCATGTAGAGCGAATGAACGAAGAAAGGAGTGTGAAAAGAATATACGATGCGAAAGGGAATGGAAGAAGAAGTCGAGGACGCCCGAGAAAGACATGGCACGATCAAGTGAATCAAATATTTGAATCGGGTCATGTGAAGAGTCAGAATAACAGAAGAGTATGAATGAGACGATGTATGAATGTGAATGAAGCAAGGAGTATGTGACATTACAGAGTTATATGGCGGTCCGTCCTCTCTGCCTACCCCTGCGGAGAAACGGCGTGATGGTTTGTTAGTTCAAATCTTGGAGTAATAATGTATGGAGAGAGAGCTAATTATTTTTACCCAACCTATACAAACTTGCGATAAATCACTTTCTCCCGGTTTTCACGTCGTACACCATGAGAGAAAAAGAGACAACAAATATAATACACCGCTTCTACGTACTGTCACAATGATCTTGGGCTCCTGGGTCACCGCGGGACTACGCCCACATTTTTTTATTATGCCACTAAACTTGACACAACTAAACGGTTTTTTATGTTATATGCTATATTTTTGTTGATGACAATACTGTGAAAAAGTGGTTATACGAATAAACAAAAAACATTATGTCCATATGTGATATGAATGGATGTATAAATACCCTAGCCTTAGTCTTAACCACGCCCAGGTCCGCCAAGTCCGGAAAAAATCAACATAAACTGACTACACTGCCTTGGATAGGTACCACTCTATATACCCTAAGGTTCAAATGTAACGAAAGATTGAAACAACCCGACCTTAATATATTAATATTTCTCTGGCGTTGGTCGTTGGGCTGATATAAACCTTGTATTTAAATCGAAAATTTACAACTAATCGCTTTTACCTTTTTGCCATATTAATACATACCTTATTTATGTATATCGAATGGTTTGGGTAACAATAATATCACAACCTGTAACTTGTCACTTGCCAACGAGTGGTAGACACTCTCAGTATCAAAATTGGATTAATCCGTGTTAACTAACTAACCATCACGCCGTTTCCTCGCGGGGGTAGGCAGAGAGGACGGACTGCCATACAACTCTGTCCAGGCACACACTCCTTGCTTCATACATTCATACATCGTCTCATACATACTCTTCTGTCATTTTGACTCTTCACATGACCCGATTCAAGTATTTGATTTACTTGATTGTGCCAGGTCTTGCTCGGGCGTCCTGGACTTCTTCTTCTATTCACTTTCGCATCATATGTTCTTTTCACACTCCTTTCTTCGTTCATTCGCTCTACATGCCCAAACCATCTAAACCTCTCGTTCTTGATCTTATTCATTACGCTTACGTCGGCCTTGCCTTCTTTCCGGATATCCACATTTTTAACACGGTCATACATGGTTTTACCGCACATACGTCTCAGGGATCTCATCTCCACAGCATTCAGTCTACTTTCTATATAGTGGTAGTATCTACCACTCTGAAACGTGCCGCAAATATATTACATAAGTTAAAGATTTACAAACTTATCTGTGCAGTAGTAGGCGTGACTACTAAAAGAATGCGGACACAGTGCTGAAAACAAACTGTTCTTTCGAAATAAAGCAAAAATCTGTCTGTTAACGGTGAGTTCTGGTGTCGTAAAATTTATTGTGATATTCCTGCCTGAGTATGACCCATGCAACTGTTTGTGGTTAAGAATTTCATTTCCATCATGAGCTGTGGAGCTGTTAAATATCTTCTCGACTGTCGATACTGGAAGATATCCGACGACAAAGGAGGCTTCTTTAGAATAAGGCTGCAGGAGTAAGAAGTGTTGGGAGGCCTGAGGAACTATAGGGAGACAGCAGGAGGAGCTCATCATTCATAGATTTTGAACACACTTCTAGATATCTGTAGTTTATTTGTCGTTTTTTCTGTTTATTTAAATAGCACCTCAGAGGTTACGTTTCACAATTTTATTCTTACTCAAAATTACATTGCGCTAGAAACCTCTAATAAGAATAAAGCTTAGAGTAAAAATATACATGGACAGGTACCTATGCGAAACAGTGTTGTCAGTATTATTGACTTCTTACTGACTCGGTAGAAAGAGACAAAGATATATTAAAGGATGTCGAATAGCCTATTAGTTACCGCCCACATATATGAACACATTGAACAAAACAATATCAATACACTACTAAAATGATTTTTAAAGTCAAAATATCACAGAAACACTAATAACAGAAGGTTTGCCTAAAAAATGATGGAAGCTTTTTGTTGATTTAATGTCTTCATATCATTAAAATGTGAAAACTCTAAAGTTCGCTCAAAAATATTTTAAACTGTTGAAATACCTCCGAAAAGTGATGATATTTTGTTTGGTCTTATTTGAACATTTACGCGTAGCGCATATCACCATCATGTTTGATTTATTTGTATAACCACTGCAAGTATTTTCATCAACACAAATATAGGAAATAACCTCAAAATCCGTTGACGTAAGTTATGCGACTCGATGATGTAAAGATAGCGCGGACGGAAAACACCTTACATACTTAGAAGTACTGCGATATTATATGACGAGTTTTCTTGTATCTTTCTCTCTCATGGTAAACGACGTAAAAACCCGGAGAAAGTGATTTGTCGCAAATTTGTATAGCTTGGGTAAAAATATTTAGCTCTCTCTCCATGCATATTCTTACTCCAAGGAATAAAGCTTTATTAGAGTTCATAGAACTACATGGTGTGCATGAACCAAAGCTCCCGGGTTGAATTTAAGGTTATTATAGCTTGGTACCTACTTTTAATTATTGTAAAATCATAAAAAAATATATTGGCTTCAGAACGGAACGGTTATTAGGTATTAGCTATAGACGCGTCCAGACAACTCTTTCATACAAAGCACTGAATATTATTACTATCGTGAATCCGAAATTTGATCGATTAAAAAATGTATATTGTGTATGGAGCATTTCGTATCAAAACGCACAGTCATTTACGGAGTTAAACCGCGCCCAATGGCGTGCCGAACACTTTCAATTTAGGGGAGAAACTAAGAAAGCAACTTTTTTTTTAATTTCATTGATTATTACTTGTGAAAATTTACGGGAACTTGACTTGCCAAGAATAAATCTGTAGGCGAAAGGAAGAACGGAATTAATGAAAGGAAGAACGGAATTAATGAAAGGAAGAACGGAATTAATGAAAGGAAGAACAGAATTAATGAAAGGAAGAACGGAATTAATGAAAGGAAGAACGGAATTAATGAAAGGAAGAACGGAATTAATGAAAGGAAGAACGGAATTAATGAATGGAAGAACGGAATTAATGAAAGGAAGAACGGAATTAATGAAAGGAAGAACGGCACGCTCGGACTTCACTCCTTACAGCTCAGGAGAGAAGGGTATGCCGCCACTCACTTCTTCAGACTGCTGCGGGGCTATATTGTAAACCCTGCTATTTTGGAGCGCGTAAGTCTCTATGTTCCTGATGACTATCTAAGACAGCGTCTTCATAGATTATTCTATCTTCCTGCCTATAGGACCAACCTGCCAATGGTTCTGTCGGTGGGAAGGAGTATATTGCTCCAAGATTGCTCCTAAACAGAATCTCTTCCGATATCGACTTATTTCATGTCAGTGAGGAGAGATTCAGAAGTGAAATCCTATTGATTCTTGAAAGAGTTTCTCCTCATTGACCTGATCATCACCACTGCCTGAAATTTTATTTTTCTTGCGTATCTATATGGTACTTTAATTTGTAAAAATTAAATCTTTTTTATAATACGCATTAAATTTAAAAGTTTGTCATGTATAAGGAATTTAATAAAGAAATTATTATTATTAAAGAATGTCCCTTTACAAAAAATAATTGCACATTATTTTATTTTCTGACTCATCTCATTTTTTCTTGCTAGATATGAACAACTCTGCATGCTTAACTGACAACATGATTTTTTCACTCATTCCGTTCTCCCTTTCGCAAACAGAAATATAAGTCGCTTTAATCCACTCATTTCAAAACGCGAATAATGTCTGCTAAAATACATTGTAGTAAAAATACTTTATTAGGTGGTAGATGCTACTGGTACGCCTTAGTGAAAGACCACCATTCGGAGTCGAAACGTTACTTGAAATAGCTTTAGCCGGGTTTGGTGACCAGATCTGAAAAGCCAGGTAATTTACAACTTTCCTTTTCCCCATCTACTTCCCCTCTTCCCCACATTTAGCCTCAAGGTTAAGGCCCCATTATACCTAAATTTAAGTTGACATTTATAAGAATTAAGTTAGGTTACAAATGTTTAATTATAATGCAGAAAATTTGTTTGTTTGTTCCAGTAAAATCTCTCAAACGGTGAGTTCTGTTGTCGTGAGGTACTTCCTTAACTTCCTCTTCTCATCTCCTTACCCTCTCCACTTCCTTTAGCCTCGCAACATATGAATACACTTAGATTGTTTGGGCATGTAGGATAAACGAACGAAGAAAGGAGTGTGAAAAGAATAAATGACGCGAAAGTGAATGGAAGAAGAAGTCGACGATTAAGTGAATCATTTTTTTGCCCATAGTCGGGCCATGTCAATAGTCAAAATAACAAAATAGTATATATATATATTCTCTGTCCAGCACCATCAGAAACATACAAACCAAAAGCAATATCATTACTCACCATAAAAACCAAGTTTAATTTAGTTCTTAATAAATAGATTCTATATCTTCGAATTTGTCATTTACTTAAATTATTTTTATTTTTATTATGTATGTACTATATTTTCGATATTAACATGTTACTATGTAGCTAAACAAAAACCATTTTTGCAAATTGCCATCCCAACACAGGCGTATGCTTAGTGGAATGGGCAATTTACCAACTAGTAAAAAAATGTTTAAGTAAAATAATTAAAAAATTAAAATAATACGATGTACGAGTACGCTTGTGAACGAAGCAAAGAGTGCGTGCCAAGACAGGGTTGTTTGGCGGTCCATCCTCTGCCTAGTTATTTAAATATATAATGAGATAAAATATTCTGAAAAAGATTGTTTAAATTTAGGTTAGGTTAGGTTAGGTTAGTTATTTAAATATATAATGAGATAAAATATTCTGAAAAAGATTATTTAAATTTAGGTTAGGTTAGTTATTTAAATATATAATGAGATAAAATATTCTGAAAAAGATTGTTTAAATTTAGGTTAAGTCGGGGTGTAACAACTAGTAATTCCTATGGTAAGAAAACATAGCAATACAATTATTTAAATTCATCTTTCATCAGTCAAATATTTGGTACGTACGCCACTGTACTCTCGCACACACATCAGAAAACTCCCGTGGTTTAGAATTATTGTTATTAATAGGGTTTTGTTTAAGATGACTTGCATTTAGCTCGCAACAGATATCCACCATCACTGCGGCCGGGGCCTGGACCTTGCCACTGGACCAGAGATGCGGGACGCGCTAGGGAAAATCTTCAACCAACGATCGGTTAGTTGGTCGAGCGGTCCAAAGCTATGGGTTCCCACCCAGGAACTGATCATTCAGTCAATCCTCTGCTAGTTAAGTCCTCCATCATTGCACAAGCAACATTTTCCGCTTATTACGATGGTAGTAGAAGGAATTCGAATATTATCAGGTTATTCTTAATTCAGAAACGTTTGTTTTTTAAACACAAAATCGACGTTAGAAAAGCAAAAGGACGTAAGTGACACTTTGGTAAAAAAAAAGTTAATATGCAGTTTTCATCAGTTTGTCTTTCTGAATCGAATGCTTTGACTCTCGTTTGATTCTGAAGACTTTTAACAGTTAACAGGTTAAAAAAAAAAAACAGTTAAATAACAATTTTAAAGACTGCCGTGCTTAGTGACCAGATCTGAATAGCAAGGCGCTTATTGACCCTCCTCTTCCTCATCTCCTTCCCCTCCCCAGTCCCCACTACCTTCTCCCTCATGGCATAGGATTGAACACACGACCCCTGGGTGGGAACCCGACGCTTTGTCAAATCGGCTACTAACCGGTAAATATGTACCGATACACATTGCTGAATGCGTATAGCTTGCTATACGAAAAAGATAAATTGCTAGATACTCAAAGTATCGCCCTGACGAAAGACCACCATTCAGAATCGAAACGTTGCTTGAAATGGCTTTAGCCGTGTTTAGTGACCAGATATGAATACACAGATACTTTTCAACCATCCTCTTTCCCATTTCCTTCCCCTTCCACTACCTTCAGCCTCACAACATACCGCATTTGGGGATGCCATAGCCTCACTGGCTCCAGACGGTCGGGAGCAGTTGGGACTTCAGAGCAAAATAAACAGGAGCGCTTCTGTAGTCAGTACTGATGATTTTCGCCTGACTCTGGCGTGGCTAGGACTAGGGCTAGGGTATTTATACATCCATTCTTAGCACATGTCGACATAATGTAGCGTTTATTTGTATAACCACCTTTTCACAGTATTGTAACAAACAAAAATATAGGATATAACCTCAAATACTGTTGGGTTATGTCCTGTTATGTCGCATAACAAAACGTAGTGGGCGGAGTCGCCGGAGACGCGGGAGACAGAAAACATGCTTGCATACAGAATGGTGGTGCTATATTATGTGAGAACCTGTCTTGTCTCTTTCTCTCTCACGGTTCACGACGTAAAAACACGGAGAAAGTGATTTATCGTAAATTTGTATAGGTTGGGTAAAAATTTAAAATTACCTCCCTCTCCATATATATTCTTGCTCTGAGGTTGGGACGCTTGTGCAGTATCCACTATAAAAAAGCAATTGCCCACCTAGTTGCCAATAAATCAATGGTAAGACCCATCGATCGAAAACATTTCTAGACCGGTTACGATACATATTTTTGATATTCGGTATTATTGGCTTTTCATCTGCCTCAACGCCTTATCGAAACGACGAATCTGAATGTATATTATTATTAATAACAGTCGCGCGCTGTCTCCGAGGGGCGGGCGGGGGGCAAACAATCGCAGGTAGTTTGGAGGTAATAAACCTTCGGGGTATTGTGCGATGCGATGACTGTTGACCTCCGATCTGCACGAGGCTAATGGGACTACGGCGTCTAGTAAAGAGTTCGACCGATAGAAGCGTGCGGCGAGCGTGTCCGTGTGCCCAGAGCAAGCTCAAATTTTCTTTACTCCTTCTGAAATTGGTTAAGCATTTTCGAATATCATTTTCTTCTCTGTTTTAAAGAAAGATAAACATTTTCTTCTTTATTTTAAAGAAAGATAAACATTCCCAGGTTTCGAATAAACTGAAAATATTAGAAAAACTCCTACTATCATCGTGATAAGCGGAAATGTTGCTTGTGCAATGGTGGAGGATTTAGCCAGCAGAGGAATTGAACCCACGACGCCCGAGTGGGAATCCGACGCGTCTGTCCACTCGGCTACCAACCGGTCATATCGTGATTATTTATTGAACAGATGATCAATTTCATTGACCTTTTATTATTTTTATAGTGAATATCGCACAACTGCTCTAAACCGTCAAGAGCCAGTGAGACTATGGCATCCCCAATCGGGGTATGTTGTGAGGCTGAAGGAATTAAAGCGTGAGAGGGGTAAGGATAAGGGTAGGAGGAAGGTTGGTAAGTACCTGGCTATTCAGATCTGGTCACCAAACACGTCTGAAGCCATTTCAAGCAACGTTTCGATTCCGAATGGCGGTCTTTCGCTAGGGCGATACCTGAGTATCTACCTCTCTGAAACGTGCCTAGGGGAATTTGATGAGGAACAGAAAGGTTGGGAAGTTCCTGGCTATTCAGATCTGGTCGCCAAACACGGCTGAAGCCATTTCTAGCAACGTTTCGATTCTGAATGGTGGTCTTTCACCAGGGCGATGCTTAGTGTATCTACCACTCAGGGTCTTTTGTAAACTGAACCATCGGGTTTCTTTTAGGTTGATATAGATGACAAGTCTAAAGATTATCTGTTCAGTTGATTTCCTTATCGATTTGATTTGATTAATAGAATAAATAGAATAATAATAATAATCAATAGACGCGATTTTTTTTTCTTCTTATTTAAAAACTGTCAACTTTGGGGATGCTGGGTGGAAGGTCGTTTTGAGGAAAGGAAGGAGTCAACTTGGGTTTTGAGGAGAGAGACTCATGCTTTAGGAGGGAGGAAACACAGAGGCTGGCAAATATTTCAACAACTCGGCTGTTGAACGAGTTAGTGTCCCATTCCCTTGTGGTAAAGTTCAACCAAATGTGTCCAGATGTTGGGCGCGCGTTTGACGTGTTTCCCGGCTGTGCACTGGTGACGAAGGTGACAACGAAGAACGAAAGATCGAGAATCGTTGGGAAAATCTAGCTATTCAAACCCCGTCACTAAACGCTGTATACAAGATGTACCTTATGCCATTTCAAAAATTCTCAACAACGATTTTAAACAGGGCGATTTTTGTATCACATTCTTCTTTTTAAAAATACAAGATTTCCCCAGGAAGTCATAGCACGTTCAAGTGCTTGAAATACTTGAACAAAGTCACGTCGAAGGTTTGATTATCAAAAAAGTGCGTGTATGAATGTGAATAAAGCAAAAAATCTAATTGAAAATAGGTGAACGTTTTCAGAATCGTCAAGGTCTCCACACGGCACAAGAATCCTCCTCACCAAAACAAGCAGTTCAACCGATTACCAAAAATAACTCTCGTTGTTTTGTGACTAGATCAGAACAGCTAGGTAGGTACTGCTAGCTTTGACCCTTTCTACTTTTCCTTCACTTTTCTTTCATCAAAGTTATTTTTTTAAACTTTAAGTGTAAGATAAAAGCTTAAACTCTGTCCTGAAAAACTTTGATTTACTATTCCCACTGAAAAAAGCTTACTTTATAAAGGGATGATATGTTATAATGCGCTGCCGGAAAACATCCTTATTATGCCAATTGATAAATTTAAAATAGATTAGTAATATCAAGTATTATATAAGTTATAATATCGTTATTAAGTCAAAAATAATATGAATAATAATTTCATAATTTGTTAACTTAGATGTACAAGTAACTAATACAAAATAAATAATCCTAAAAACTAAACTGAACAGAAAATCTATAGAAGTGTTTACTAAGCCTGTTTGAAAGAATACTGATGAAGTAATTTACATAAGACGTATCGACTCCTAGGTCCCAGACAGGACAATGAAATCGATTATCTATTCCAGAAATTATTACTATATTTGAAACATTTTAATCAATTACATTAGGGCACACCTTAGAGTATATAGGGCGGTATCTATCCAAGGCAGTATAGTCAGTTTTTGATGATTTTTACCGGACTCGACAAACCTGGGCGTGGCTAAGACTAAGGCTAGGGTATTTGTACACCCATTCATATCACATATCGACATAATGTTTTAGTTTATTCGTATAACCACTTTTTCACAGTATTGTTATCAACAAAAACATAGCATTTAACCTAAAAACCCGTTTAGTGTTGTCAAGTTTAGTGGCATAATAAAAATTTTGGGCGGAGTCCCGCGGTGACCCAGGAGCCCAAGATCATCGTGACAGTACATAGAAGCGGTGTATTATATTAGTTGTCTCTTTTTCTCTCATGGTGTACGACGTAAAAACCCGGAGAAAGTGATTTATCGCAAGTTTGTATAGGTTGGGTAAAAATAATTAGCTCTCTCTCCATACATTGTTATTCTATGTGTCGAGTGGTAAGACGCTCGACTACGAATCCCAGTTCAAACCCGGCGTGCGACAATAACTTTCGTTAGATTAATATGTGTCACAACACATTTTAATTCATATAAAAATAATAAAAAATATATTGGCGGCAAGTATCGCCCTTTTTTTTACGTGAATATCGCACAAGAGCCTCAACTGCTCCCAACCGTCTAGAGCCAGTGAGACTATGGCATCCCCAATAGGGGTATGTTGTGAGGCTGAAGGTAGTGGGGAGGGGAAGGAGATGAGGAAGAGCGAAGGTTGAGAAGTACCTGGCCCTAGTGAAAGACCACCATTCAGAATCGAAACGTTGCCTGAAATGGCTTTAGCCGTGTTTGGTGACCAGGTCTGAATAGCCAGGTAATTCCCGATCTTCCTCTTCTCATCTTCTTCCCCTTCACACTACCTTCAGCCTCACAACATACCCCAATTGGGGATGCCATAGTCCCACTGGCTCTAGACGGTTGGGAGCAGTTGGGACGTCTATCGACTCTTAGGTCCCAGATAGGTCTACAAAATCGATTATTTGTTCGAGAAGGCATTACGATATTTGAAAAAATTTGATCAATTACTTTGAAGGGCTCACACACACGCTCACTGCATATTTCTATCAGTTTATCTTTGTAGAGATTGTGCCACTATAAAATATAAGTTTTCTGATTAGTTTTTTATCTCTTCGAGATCTCTGGGATGCGTTTTGTCTGCTTTCGTCAACTGCTGCCAAAAAGTTCCGCGAGGTTTCCGAAATCGAAAATATTTAAAGAACTCATTCCGAATTCCATTTTCAAACGGTCGCGCGGCCCAATCATCTCGGGCGGCATCGGTACTAAAGGACGAATGAAATGTCGAGATATAAAGAAATATTCCAAATTCGAAATGCCCGATTATGATTGGCCGGAGAGGGGGGAGCGCGCGCGCGGGAAAATGTCCCGCAAAAACTTATTTAGTTAGACTCTCCCGCCAATTTCATCCGCCGGCCATAGATGGGCCATTTGGCGGGAATGCGGTGAAGGCAGGGCTGCCACCGTCTAACGAAGCGTATGCGCCGCAGGCTAAACTTATTTAGTAAGGCTCTCCCGCTTATTTTATCTGCTGTCGATAGATGGGCCGATTCGCCAGGAATCTAGCAAAGGCAGAGTTTTCACTATTCTATGCTCTCATATGCGCCGCAGGCTAAACTTGTACAGTTAAAATCTCCCGTAAATTTCATCCACTGGCCATAGATGAGCTATTTGGTAGGAATCTAGCAAATGCAGAGTTGTCACTGTTTAAAAGTAAACTTATGCGCCGCAGGCTAAACTTATTCAGTAAGAATTTCCCCTCGATTTTGCCCGCTAGCCATATTTGGGCCATTTGGTAAGAATCTATCAAAGGCAGATTTGTCACTATTCAAATGTAAACATATGCGCCGCAGGCTAAACTTATTCAGTAAGACTCTCCCCTCGACTTCCTCCGCTGGCCATATTTGGGCCATTTGGTAGGAATGTGGCAAAGGCAAGGTTATCGTTATCTAACATATTGTCATATGCGCCGCAGGCTAAATATATCAATAAAGTACTCCCGCTAATTTCATCTGCTGGCCATAGATAGGCCATTTGGTAGGAATGTGGCGAAGGCAGGTCTGCCACTGTTTAACGTAAGCATGTGCGCCGTAGGCTAAACTTATTTAATTAGACTCTTCCCTTGACTTCCTACGCTGGCCATATTTGGGCCATTTGATAGGAATCTAGCAAATGCAGAGTTGTCACTGTTTAAATGTAAGCATATGCGCCGCAGGCCAAACCCTTTCAATAAGGTTTTTCCGCTAATTTCATCTGCTGGCCATAAATACACCATTACATAGTACTGATATATTCTCTTGTGCGCCGCAGGCAAAACATATTCAGTAAAGCTCGCCGCGAATTTCATCTGCTGCTGGTAGGGTTATCACTATTAGATATGCGCCGCAGGCTAAACTTGTTCAGTTAGAATGTCCCGTCATTTTCATCTACCGGCACCATTTGGTAGGAAAATGTCAAAGGCGGGGATATTTTTATCTAATATATTCTCATATGCCCCGCAGGCTAAACTTATTCAGCTCAATTCTCCCGCCAATTTCATCCGCCAGCCATAGATGGGCCATTTGGTAAGAATGTGAGAAAATCAGAGTTTGTCACTAGGTAATGTTCTCATATGCGCCGAAGGCTAAACTGATAGGGTAAGACTCTCCATTGTGATAGACACTATGATAGCCTCAGAGCAAGAATATATATGGAGAGAGAGCTAAATATTTTTACCCAACCCATACAAGTTTACGATAAATCACTTTCTCGGGGTTTTTACGTCGTAATCCGTGAGAGAGAAAGAGACAAGACAAGTTGTCACATAATATCGCACCACTTTTCGGTATGTAAGTATGTTTTCCGTCTCCCGCGTCTCCGGCGACTCCGGCTACTACGTTTTGTTATGCGACGAAACTCAACGGTTTTTGAAGTCATATCCTATATTTTTGTTAATAACAATACTGTGAAAAATTGGTTATGCAAATAAACAAAACATGATGTCGGCATGGGCTATGAATGGATGTATAAATACGCTAGCCCTTGCCACGCCCGAGTCAGGAAAAAAACAACAATCCTGACTACATAAGCCATCCCTCCTGGTATATTATTGCTCTGAAATGCATACTTTCGACCTATGAATGTTATGTCCAAACCGTGGCATGTTTATGACCCTGCAAATAGCCCACAAAGATCCCTATCTTTTTTACCAGCTTTGCCAATAGACGTATTCCCTTTATTTATTTTATTAAATACGCTCTTATCGGCTTTTATAATGCAATGGATAATATAAAACAATAGTGACACAGAAATAACATGGAGTAAATGATTAGCACACAAAAAGATATTACAATGTCATTATGCGAAAATCGCTCATACAGGAAAGGTGTCGAAGTTAAAATTTTATCTAAAATTAATCTATTTATTTTTTAATTTCTTGTTTGTGGCAACCCTGGCAGCTCAATTTCCAGCCGACAGAGCTGACATAAAGAATAAAAATTGCTCCGACTTAAGATATCTGAAATATGCTCCTGATGCACAAATTATTTGGAAGCGTAGCAAAAACGGGACAACCCACTCGGCGGGGACGGAATTCCTGCGCAGGGACTTGCACCCTTTTACCGACTGACCCCAACACAGACCACAACTGGTCCATTTCGGGTATTCTCCACTTCTCTCGGCTCTAACTGTTTATTTGAGTACTTCTTAAAATAAAATTAAATTAAAATAAATAAATAAAATATAAAAATCATAATTATAATAATAACAGTGAACTTATATAGCGCAGTTTTGTGATATTTCACCTCAAGTGCGCTTCATACTAAATTAATTATGCTAATAAGATTAACTAACAAGGAGAAAATAATGCATACATATAATATGTATACAAATTAAAACTATCTAAAATCATGATCGTTATCATAAATCAAGAGTGGAAAAGGTTCAGATATGGGTATAACAGTGTATGTGTACATCAACAGATTAAATAAACCATTTACCAGGAGCTAAGGGTATAAAAATTCAGATGAAACATATGAATTCACATTAACATATTTGTCAAATCAAAGAAAAGGAAATAAGATTGAGGACATTTAATATGTTGGTACTTAAAACATTAATATTCAAGTAAACGATTCTAAAAATGCAAACAGTGTAAATATAACAAGTAACAAAAGAAAAATAAATATTTTATGACAATTGGTTATATATATAATATGGTTTTCAGTAGATAGTGAAGACATTGAGTTATAATGATAGAAGTAAGGAGAAAACCGAACAAAGCAATATTATAAGTTAATAAGTGTATTTATCTGATAGGACCTGCCAGGTAAGTATGTTCCTCTATATTTTCTTCTGAAACTAGGAATTAATATCTAATAATAGAAAATAAGATCAGTACAGCGCGCTTGAAGTAATTTTTCTAAAAACGGCGCTATACAAATCATATTATTATTATTCTTGTGGAAAGTGACAAATAAGGAGACTGAATACACATAATATATAACTTATCATTTGGTTATAACCTCAAAGAAATAATATACAGGAGGGAGCGCTTCTGTAGTCAGTATTGATGATTTTTGCCTAAATCGGGCGTTACTAAGACTAGGGCTAGGGTATTTATACATCTATTCATAGCACATGTCGACCTAATGTTTTGTTTTTTTGTAAAACAACTTTTTCACAGTATTGTTATGAACAAAAATATAGGACATAACTTAAAAACCGTTGAGTTATGTCCTGTTATGTCGCGTAACAAAACGTAGTGGGCGGAGTCGCCGGAGACGCGGGAGACGGAAAACATGCCTACATACTGAAAATTGGTGCGATATTATGCGACACTTTGTCTCGTCTCTTTCTCTCTCATGGTATACGACGTAAAAGCTTGGAGAAAGTGATTTATCGCAAGTTTGTATAGATTGGGTATTTAGCTATACCTCTTTCTATCGTTACTCCAAGGTTATTCTTGCTTTCGTGAAATTATGTAAAAATGGGACTTTTTGAGAATTGGGCTGATTCTAGAAAGGGTAAGCAGTGATGCTGAGTTAACGCGTAGCCTTCTTAATACCTGACTACCTCCGTGGCCGAGCGGTTAAGATCCTCGTCAACGAATCCGGAGATCGTGAGATCGAGGTCCGGCGTGTGTTTTTACCATCGTTGGTGGTTTAATGGTCATCATAGTTGCCTTCCAAGCAGTCTATCGGGGTTCTATTCTCAGCCGTGACATTTTTTTGTTTGTTTTAATATGTCTTTGATTTATCACTGATCTGCACTTGTATTAATTTTAATTTAATCTAACCAAACAAATACAATCTTAGAGTATACTAGAGGTAGCCCAAGCCAAGGCAGTGAAGTCAGTTTTGGACTTGTTTTTGATGATTTTAACATGACTCGGCGCACCTGGGCGTGGCTAAGACTAAGGCTACGGTATTTATACATCCATTCATATCATATATCGACATAATGTTTTTGTGTATTCGTATAGCCACTTTTTCACAATATTTTTATCAACAAAAATATAGCAACCTACCTAAAAAACCGTTTAGTTGTGTCAAGTTTAGTGGCATAATAAAAAATGTGGGCGGAGTCCCGCCGTTAACCAGCACCTTAAGATCATTGCGACAGTATATAGAAGCGGTCCAAGAAATTTGTTTTGTCTCTTTCTCTCTCATGGTGTACGATGTAAAAACTCGGAAAAAGTGATTTATTACAATTTCGGATGGGTTGGGTAAAACAAATTAGCCATCCCTCCATATATTGTTACTTCAAGAATAAAATGTACATCATACTTTTGTTCACTCCTCATTCAAACTTTTCGCGTAAGCAAATAATTTATACTTGCATTACTATTAAATGTACCTTTTTAAATTTTATTTTTATAGTGAATGCCGCACAAGAGTATGAACTGCTCCCGGCCGTCTAGATCCAGTGAGACTATGACATCCCCAATCGGGGAATGTTGTGAGGGTGAGGGTAGTGGAGAGGTGAAGGAGATCATAATAAGCGAAAAATGTTGCTTGTGCAATGGTGGAGGATTTAGCCAGCAGAGAAATTGAACCCGCGACGCCTGGGTGGAAATCCGACGCGTTTGTTCACTCGGCTACCAACCGGTCATATCGTGATTACCAATTGAACAGGTGATCAATTTCATTGGCCTTTTATTATTTTTATGGTGAATATCATACAAGAGTCTTAACTTCTCCCAACTGTTTAGAGCCAGTGAGACTATGGCATCCCCAATAGGGGTATGTTGTGAGGCTGAAGGTAGTGGAAGGTGATGGGGAAGAGGAAGGTACCTGGCTATTCAGAACGGGTCACCAAACACGGCTGAAGCCATTTTAAGCAATGTTTCGATTCTGAATGGTGGTCTTTCACCAGGGCGATACTTAAAGTATCTACAACATTGGAACGTGCCGCAAATATACTTTATATTATTTTATTTGAATTAAATGTGTTGTGAAACATTTTAAAAATTATTTTACGGTACACGCTCGAGAGGGCTTTTACGTTAAAATTAAGACACACAAAAACGTGACTAGCCTTTCCAGTTGTCAAAAACAAACCACTAATCCAAAATGGCTGATAATGCTAACATATGATAAACATATATGTACCAACATAACAAAAAAAAAACGATAGTCGAATGTACACGGCCCGCAAAGTTTCAAAATTCACCTTTTCTTTTGAACAGGCCTCGTACTTGTATAATTTTTTTATAAATCGTTGCGCAATGTGACGTCAAAAACTCAAATGTGATTACTTTAATGTATTAATAACCTAAGTATATGATGTAACCTTGGAGAAACAATGTATGAAGAGAGAGCTAAGTATTTTTACCCAACCGATACAAACTTGCGATAAATCACTTTCTCCGGGTTTTTACGTCGTACACCATGAGAGAGAAAGAGACAACAAATATAATACTCCGCTTCTACGTAATGTCATAATGATCTTGGGATCCTGGGTCACCGCGGGACTCCGTCCACATTTTTATTATGCCACTAAACTTGACACAACTAAACGGTTTTTCAGGTTAGATGCTATATTTTTGTTGATATCAATACTGTGAAAAGTGGTTATATGAATAAACAAAAAAAATATGTCGATATGTGATATGAATGGATGTATAAATAGCCTAGCCTTGGTCTTAGCCACGCCCAGGTCCGCCGAGTCAGGTAAAAATCATAAAAAACTGACTACACTGCCTTGGATTGATACCACTCTATATACTCTAAGGATGGAACGAATCAACGAGCGAGATAACATCTGACATTAATAACCAAGAAGATGTGCAATATAACAGAAGTTGCGTTCGCCCGGAACGTGCTCCGTTGAACCAAATAACAGGCTGAATCTCCACGGTAGTCGAACTCGTGACCTCGAGGTCAGAACCTGAGAGCTCACCACGGACTACCGACTTAACCTAGTTTTTTCTTCCAACCACACAAATGAAACAGATGACCAATGCAATGAGCTTGTATTTATTTATAGATTTTGTATTCAATTTATAGAACTCGATTTAATTTTATTTTTTTAATTTAATCCAAGCAAAAAACTAACTAACCATCACGTCGTTTCTTCGCGGGGGTAGGCAGAGAGGACGTATCGCCACATGACTCTGTCTTGGCACACACTCCTTGCTTCGTTCACATTCATACATCGTCTCATGCATAGTCTTCTGTTATTCTGACTCTTCACAAAACTCTAAATACATTTAATATTATTAAGTTCTACCAGTGTAAAATTGAATTATAACTTTTTTGTTTCTGAAAATAAATTAAAATGTAATGAAATGATGAATATTTAAAAACTAACCATCACGCCGTTTCCCCGCACGGGTAGGCAGAGAGGACGGATCGCCATATAACTCTATCTTGGCACACACTCCTTGCTTCAATCACATTCATACATCGTCGCATACATATTCACATTTGACATTGTCACATTTGACATTTTCATATTAACCATCGTCATTTTTGAAATCGTCATATTTCACACGGGTCTCATTTAACATCGTCACATTTAACATGGGTCACATTTGACATCGTCACATTTGACATCGTCACGTTTGACATCGTCATATTTGACATAGTCATATTTGTCATCGTCATATTTGAAATCGCCATATTTGACATGAGCCACATATAACATTGTCACGTTTGAGATATGTCACATTTGACGTCGTAACATTTGACATAGTCACATTTCACATAGTTTACAATTGAAATTGTTTTGATAATTTTAAAGCATGACTGAAAACAACTGCTCTCTGTGAACTAGTCGAACAGTGCTAAGAAAATAAACGTTGTTCAAACTTATTTCTACCGCTAAGTGATCATATAAATTTTGTTTCCTTCTCGCACAGGAAGCCCTCACACACACAATGGAGTGTCAGTCGCAATACATTGGTAACGTGGTACGACAAAAATACGGTCATAAAAATGTGGATTGGAAAAATTCTTTCGCGCAGAAATGGTTTTACGAACATCGTAAAGTAGGCAGATTCACGAAGGACGATATAAATCAAAATCGTTTTTGAAAATTTAAAATTTTGATTTTAGCCGGCGCCATCTTGCTCGGCGTTTTTGAAATAAACGGCGATCGAGGTATGATTTAGATTGCGCCTGGGCCCCAGTGAAAACGGCGAAAATTGAGACGAAAGGAATTTGCGGTTCATTAAAAATGTCATTTTTATGCGGCGCGACGGCCTTTTGTCCGAGCGGCGGGATTTTTCAACCTCGTGTTGTCTTCAAATTGGAGTAAGAATAAATACTAGTTTAGTCTTCACACACACGTCAAAAAGGACACAGTGATTAAATCGTGAAGTAGTGTATTCGGAATAAAATTTCAAACATTTTCACGTATGAGCGAATATTACCAGTACTGTTTTTGCAGACAACGAATCATGTACAGAAGACGGCTTAGCGTATTAATACTATCAAAGCTATTTTTTTTTACCCAACCTATTTAAATTTACGATAAATCCCTTTCTTCGGTTTTCACGTCGTAAACTGGGAGAGAGAAAGAGACAAGAATAGTCTTCACATAATATAGCAGCACGTCTAAGTGTGTAAGAATTTTCTCCGTATGCGCTAACTTCACGTCATAGAGTCGCATAACTTACGTCAACGGATTTTGGGGTTATTTCCAATTCTTGTGTTGATGAAAATACTTGCAGTGGTTATACAAATAAATCAAACATGATGGTGATATGTGCTATGCGTGAATGTTTAAATGAGACCAAACAAAGATCATAAAACATCACTTTTCAAAAGTGGAAAAGTGATGTTTTTTTCAGTGGAAATATCCACAGTTTTAAATATTTTTGACCTACCTTTAGAATTTTTATATTTTTAATGAAAGAAAGACAGAAATTCAACAAAACTTTCATCATTATTTAGGCAAACCTTCTGTTGTTGGTGTTAGTGTGATATTTCGACTTTACAAATCATTTGAATGGTGTATTGATATTGTTTTGTTTAATGTGTTCAAATATGTTTCATTAAAAATGTCTGAATCCCATGTGGGCAGTAACTAATAGGCTATACAACATTCTTTAATATGTCTTTGTCTCTTTCTATCAAGTCAGTACAAAGTCAACCGTCTTGACCACACCGTTTCGCAAAGGTTCTTCTCCAAGTCCTTCAAGTATTCATGCAACATAACACGGGTAATAATGTTTAATGTATTTCTATATTTCGTGGACAATATTCGTATGTTCATATTTAGATGAAGGGTGATGAGAAGATTAGAAGAAGGGTGAATGCGGGGTATAGCACCCTTGAAGTAATGTTTCCCAAAAATGGCGCTTTCCAAAGTATCGGAATATTATTATTATTAACTCTATTAACGGAGGAATGAACGCGGTAGCCGTAAGCTAGCAGTCCACAATGGAGTTCTGATAATAACAGTCGAAGCTAGCAGTCCACAATTGGGTCCTGATGCCAACCTTGATGTATGGCAGTGGTTGAGGAAAGATAAAAGTAGACTAAATGCTGTATAAATGAGATCCCTAAGGCATATATGTGCTAAAACCATGCCGGTGAGATCATGGCATCCCCGATTCGGGTATTTGTGAGGCTGAAGGTAAGGGGAGGAGAATTAGATGGGCAGAGGAAGGTCGGGAAGTGCCTGCCTATTCAGATCTGGTCACCAAACACGGCTAAAGCCTTTCGAGCAACGTTTTGTTTCTGAATGAACTTCTTTCACCAGGGCGATACTTTGAGTATCTACTACTTTAGAACGTTCGGGAAACATAGTATACAAATAAAAGGCATACAAACTTATCTGTGCAGTCGGGGGCGTGGCTACTAAAAAAATGCGGACACAGTGCAGTTAAAACAAATTGTTCTTTTGTAATGAGTAATGACCTTCTTTCTTGCAACTCATCCAGTTAAACATTCCTTGCCGTAGACTTGGAAATAATGAATTACTGTTTCTCAATCATCACTCTACTAATTAGGACTATCATTCACCACTGCCCAGAATGTCTTGACTTGTTAGCTCAAGCTATGGTATTGAATTTTTTCGGTACCAGCTTAAATATTTTTTTGTCATTCTTTACGACTCTACCAAAACCTTGGACTTAAATTTTCTTTCTAATGTATATTTTTGTCATTGTTTTATTAAAATATTATGTATGTGCTGCTCTTTCTCTGTTGCTTTTTCTCAGCACACCTGAGGTGAAATATCACAAAACTACGCTATATAAGTTAACTGTTTTTATTATTATTATTGCACTTTTTTCCCCATTTATTTATTTTATTTTTATTTTTGATTATTTCACTTGAACATACATTTTTTATTAGTTGGTAAATTGCCCATCCCACTAGGCATAAGCCTGTGTTGGGATGGCAATTTGCAAAAGTGGTTTTTTTAGCTACATAGTAACATGTTAATATCAAAAAAATAGTACATACATAATAAAAATAATATTAATAAATGACAAATTTGAAGGTATAGAATCTACATAATAAAAACTAAATTAAACTTGGTTTTTAAGGGGAGTAATGATATTGCTTTTAAAGGAGCTTTTGGTTTGTATGTTTCTGATGGTGCTGGGCAGAGAATTGAATTGCTTAGTGGCGTTGTACTCAAAACTTTTTTGTCCGTAAGCGGTTTTATAGGCTGGGATATTAAAGAATTTTATGTGTGACTGCCTTAAGGTTCTAGAAATTTACCTTTCTTTTTTTTTTAAATTCCATTGCGTGTTATATATTTATTGACTGGTTGAAAATATTAGGTGTAAGTTATTAGTAATAAATCTTAACTGTAAGTTATTAGTTATAAGCCTAAGTGATAAATTATAGGTTAGATAAATTAATTTGTAAAGCGCCCTTGAGGTGATTTTCCCACAAGAACGGCGCTATAAAAGTTATCCATTTATTATTATTATTATAATGGTTCGTTAGTATATAAATAAATAAAGTAAAAATCTGTCTCGCTGAAAGTTCGTGAACGGTGAACTCCGGCGTCATGAAATCTGGTAAGATATTTCTGACTTTCACCGTGGCGATGCTTAGAGTATCTGTCACTAAAAACAAAGACGGTGGCTCGAATCCGGCTGAAGTGAAAATGTAAGCATCGTTTGATAAACTCATCCTTATTTGCAATTTTTTCCCATCAGAGTCCTTTGTCTGAGATATCCAAGTATTTTTGCGTAGAATTTAATATTCAATTCGCCAAAATCTCCCAACATATTAGTCATTCTATTCCGAGGGCCTATTGATTTGATTTGATCATTCTACTTTTAATATTATGCACCCGTGTCCGTAAATTATTTCACATCATGCATATACATTGCCTAGTCCACAACAAAAACCTAAAAATGTGTCAAACGCTTGGAGCAACGATATAAGAGGTATAGCTAATATTTTTACCCAACCTATACAGATTTGGGATAACTCACTTTGTACGGGGTTCCACGCCGTATACCATGAGAAAGAAAGAGAAAAGAAAAGTCGTCACATAATATTGCAGTACTTCTGCAGACGGCCTCCATGGTCGAGTGGTAAGATGCTCGACTACGAATCCAAAGGTCGCGGATTTAAACCCGGTGTGCGCCAATAAGTTTTATTTAATTAATATGTGTCATAACACATTCACTTCATATGAAAATAATTAAAGTGTATTTGCGGCACGTTCCAGAGTGGTAGATACTGTAATGCCTCGCCCTGGTGAAAGACCACCATTCAGAATCAAAACGTTGCTTGAAATTGCTTTAGCCGTGTTTGGTGACCAGATCTCAATATCCAGGTACTTCCCAACCTTCATCTTTCCAATCTCCTTCCCCTCCCCACTACCTTCAGCCTCACAACATACCCCATTTGGGGATGCCATAGTCTCACTGGCTCTAGACAGTTAGGAGCAGTTGAAACTCTTGTGCGATATTCATATTAAAAAAATCTTCTGTCCGCGCTAACTTCACATCATCCAGTCGCATAACTTACGTCAACGGATTTTGAGGTTATTTCCAATACTTGTGTTGATGAAAATACTTGCAGTGGTTTTACAAATAAATCAAACATGATGGTGATATGTGCTATGCGTGAATGTTCCAATAAGATCAAACAAAGATTATGAAACATCACTTTTCGGAGATATTTCAACAGTTTTAAATATTTTTAACCGAACTTTAGAATTTTCACATTTTTAATGATATTAAGACATAAAATCAACAAAAAGCTTCCATCATTATTTAGGCAAACCTTCTGTTATTAGTGTTTGTGTGACATTTTGACTTTATAAATCATTTTAATGGTGTATTAATGTTATTTCGTTTAATGTGCTCAAATATGTTTATTAAAAATGTCAGAATTCAATGTGGGCGGTAACTAATACACTATCCGACATCCTTTAATATATCTTTGTCTCTGTCTATCGAGTCAGTATAAAGTCAACCGTCCTGACTATACTATTTTGCAAAGGTTAAACCATGTCCTACAAGGTTAAACGCCTTCTTTGTAATATGAATAGACAACCTTTGTAACTTAAACTTAAGTGAATTTATGAAAATTACAGAAGGGAATATAAAAAAAAATGTTTTTGAGATTCTAAAATGAATAAAAATACAAACTATATTGTATTACGACAATTTAGACAACCTCCGTGGCCAAGCGGTTAAGATTCTAGGCTCAGGTCAATTTACAGTAAAACTCTTACAAAGTTTTCCAAGGGACTGAGAAAAAAACTTCTCTTCTGGGAACCTTATAAAAGGGCTTACTGTAATTAATTTATGAGCAATAATTATCATGTTATTCGAATAAAATAATATTTATACGTATAACATATTTACGGCACGTTCTAGAGTGGTTAGATACCCTAAGTATCGCCCTGGCGAAAGACGTCCATCCAGAATAGAAACGTTGCTTCCAATGCCATTAAACGTGTTTGGTGACAAGATCTGAATAATCAGGTGCCTATTTCCAAACCTTCCTCTTCCCCATATCTATCCATTCCCTTCAGCCGCACAAAATATTCCGAATTGATGCTCTGGACAGATGGGACTCTTATTAGGTATTCAAATAAAATAAAAATTAATGATCAAAAAAATACCGAATACAGGTGCCCGTCGTAAGGTGAAACCGGTCAGGTCTTAAATAAAAAAGTGGAATAAAGTTAAAAAAAATGGTATTATTAAAATCATTAAAATGGAGTTCCACCCCGAATTAACAGTTTTAATATTAGAAATAATAAAATAAAAATTATTAATATTGTTCCCATATCGTTATAAAAACCTTTCCGCACCTGAAAGTAAAAATCGAACGTACGATCCGAAGGGGGGTGACGTAGTTGCCCCATTCGACCTTACTTATTAAAGCCTGATTCACACCAACGTCCGGATCCGCTCAGTGACGATATTGTTCCGCATGAGAGATTAATGATATAGTATGAATATCAATAAAAGAGTGTGTGCCAAGACAACGTTGTGTGGCAGTATATCCTTCTGCCCACCCTTGTGATATTTAACTACTTATTTAGTTAAATAATTATTTTGAAGTGTAAAAATACTTACAAGGCAGATTTTTTTTTTTTAACCATTTTTTTATGACTAAATAATAATTAATAATTAATAAAAATATTATTTACTGATAAAAAAATGGTTTTTGATAAAAAAAAATATCTGCGATGTTAGTATTTTTACACTTCAAAATAATTATTCAACTAAATAAGTAGTTAAATATCACAAGGGTGGGTAGGAGGATATACTGCCACACAAATTTGTCTTGGCACATACTCCTTGATTGATATTCATACCATATCAATAAGTTTTCTTGCGGAACAATATCGTTACTGAGCGGAACCGGACGTTAGTGTGAATCAGGATTAAAGCGGTTTCATGACATAATCTTGGGTAATTTGTTTTTGGTAATACTTTGAGAAACGTATATTCATAATATTTCAGTAATCTTTATCTAACATATCTAAAAAACAAGGTATTTACAAAAAAAATGTTAAGGTCATAAATAACGTATATACTAAGTTCTTGCCGCAGAATTATGGTGTCACATAAAAAAAAACACCCAATTAAAACGACCATCAATCAGTTGTATCGTTTTTTTAATCAATATTCGAATCAATCTTTAAAAAGGAAGAAACCTTTAAAATTCAAACCGATAAACCATTTTTATTGAGGCTCCACAATAAACAAGGGTTACGAAGTATCTACCTGCATTATCTAGGTAGGTACCTTCCCATCAAAACCATAAAAAAGTGATCTTGAAACATGACTCGACAATATTGTAGTTTATTTTTTATTGTGTTCATATCTGAGGTTCCACTTTTTACCCTTTTTTTAAATATTATTTACCCCTTTTTGTAAGTTTTTTTTACAGATATTTGGTTTTGTTTCGTACTTTGTGTGTGAATCTTTCGATATTTGTTCCTTGCAGCTGTGAAAGTGTGATGTTATATTTTAAAGGAAATGTTTTAAAAAATTCTAGGAAGCAGAAATTTATTTGATCTTGCAATTAAAATTATAAAATTTTGTGATTATTATTTACTGAGTTAATGGTGAATGTGAGTAAGTCCGAAGTCATGGTGTTTGAAAGAGAGAATACGGGAATAGCGTGCAATATAGTTGAGAATGTTGAATACTTGGTGCGAGTGGATGATTTTTTTGTATTTGGAAAGCATGTTCTAGAAAGATAGAAAGGCTGATAAGGATATTGTAAAAAGAGTGAATGCAGGAAACTCCATTAATGGAGGTCTGAACGCTGTTATCGCAAATAAAAAAAATGTCTAAAGAAGCGAAGCTAGCAGTCCATAATTGAATGCTTAAACCAACCCTGATGTATGGCAGTGAGGCGTGGAACTGGCAGAGGAAAGATGAAAATAGACTGAATGCTGTAGAAATAAGATCCCCAAGACGTATGTGCGCTAAAACCTTGATAACCGTGTTAAAAATGTGGATATCCGGAAAGAATGCAAGGCTGATGTAAGCGTAATTAATAAGATTAAGAAATGGATGCTAAGATGGTTTGGACATGTAGAGCGGATGAACAAAGAAAGGAGTGTGAAAGAATTTATAACGCAAAAGTGAATGGAAGAAGAAGTCAGAGACGCCCGAGGAAAACAAGGCTTACAATATTTGATTCAGGCAATGTCAGGGGTCAGAATAACAGAAGAGTATGGCATAACATAATTTTTTAAATACACTCATTCTTCCTTCATTTTTCACACTTCCAGACAACTCATCACACATTTTCATTCTTCTGTACATTAGGCAGTTTTATAACACTGTTTTTTTCATATATTATACTTATTTTATTCTATTAGCATTTCGAGTCAAAATCAAATTTGGTTCTAAAATTTAAAAAATACCTCACATAAGTTATCAATTGTTTTTTTTTTGAGAGCTGCATACTTTTATTTAAAAAAATCAAGTTTTATATTTTTGATGCAAAATAGCTTAGGTATGTCATTTTTTAAAATGCTTTGGAAAGCGAAACAGCTATTTTAAATAAAACTGTGAAAATAATAAAACATGTGCAGAACTTCAAAAATTGTGGTCGATCTAATAAAAACGTTTACTATTTATAAATAGCTTCTAATTGATTATTAGATTAATAAAAAACCTATTTTTAAATTCAAATGTTACAGGAATTTTACGTATCTACTACGTTTTAAAGAAAAAACAAAAAATGCAAAGCTTTTTTTTGGTCTAGAGCCAGTGGGACTATGGCATCCCTAATTGTTGTGTGTTGTGAGGTTGATGGTGGTGGTGAGGGATAGGAGATGGGGAAGAGAAAAGTTAGGAAGTACCTGGTTATTCAGATCTGGTCACCAAGCACGGCTAAAGCCATTTCAAGCAACGTTTCAATTCTGAACGGTGGGCTTTCACCAGGGTGATACTTGGAATATCTACCGCTTAGGAATGTGCCGCAAAGGTACTATATAGTTTTATGTATTAATCAAAATGTATTTTGAGGTTATGACACATATTAATTAAATTTAATTTATTTGAGCACTCCGAGTTTGAACCCGCGACCTTTGGATTCTTAGTCGAGCGTTTTACCACTCGACTCACAGGCCTTTTGAAACACGTTCAAAATAAACAACGCATAAAATAATACAATAACCTAAAGTTTTATTCAAAAGTTTATTATCGTATTGATGGACGAGGAGAATGCGTTTCAAATCACGATTCTTTATAATTTCTCAGGCCACACAATGTTATTTTTGCATAATATAAAAAAAAATACAGATTAAATATCTGCTCTGTATAACGTCATAGGTCCCATTTTATAAAACACGAAATTATGCTAAAAACCCTAGAAGGGTTACCATTCGTATCCCGTTTTTTGAAAAATCTTTTAAAGAAGGTCCCGCTACCCGAGTATAGTAAGCATTGTATTGTAGGCTATTTTAAACTACCCCTAAAATTGTCAGGGGTCGGAAACGCAATTATTCGTCACTCTAAAACATAGAAAGATATTTTTTTTATATTTTCGTAGAGAGCAATCACTTTGTGGTTTGAAATATTTATAGAAATGCCAGTCGTCTTATTGAAAAAGATCACACTTTCAATAAAAGCGCCGGTGCTCATATTCTTTATAAATATGGTTATGTCAACAGATTAAATAATTTAGAAGCACTAGAAAGATTTGATTTAATTTTCATTTGCAAAATTTAAATTGTTTTATCGACTCACCTTCTCTGTTGCAACTTATCCAGTTCAACACTCCTTGCCGTAGACTCAATGAATTGCTGTTCCTCAATCATCACAATACTAACTATGGGTATAATTCTCCAGTGTCCAGAATGTCAAGACTTGTTAACTCAAGCCATGGTCTTGAAATTTTTGGCAGCACTCTAAATGATTTTTGTCATTCTTTACGGCTCTACCAAAACTTTGACTAGACCATGGCTTGAATGTTCTCTCTTATGTTTATTTTGTCCTATTTTTGTCATCGCTCCATTAATTATTATGTAGGTGCTATTCCTTCTCTGTTGTTCTTTTTTTTCCATTTAGTGTTTTATGTCTTTTTTGTAATTGGACTTTAGTCCGTTTATTTATAAACAAATTTTAAAAAACCATTAATATTTATAGTCAAATTCTTAATAATCAGTTAAATTTTTCCAGTTGTCCAAATATTGGGTATATTTTCCGTAAACTTTTTAAATTTCTCATTATTCTTTGACCACCCTTCGCAGTTGACGTTTTTCCTCTTTCATTTCACATTTCTGTCTCTTTCTCAGTCTCTGTCTCTTTACATCAGCCTTGCATTCTTTTCGGATATCCACATTTTAACACGGTCATACATGGTTTTACCGCACATATGTCTCAGGGATCATTTGTAGGTTTTGTTTAGTTTATTTTGTACCCTGATGATGTTTAGGCTAAGCGAAACCGGTTGGTTTAAAAATATATATAAAAAAAAATTGTGGTCTTTTACCAAGTCAAACCACAAAGTAATTATTTTTTACGATTTTTTTTTTGCTATTTTCATTGGCAGCTGTTTCGGCGTGAATTTCAAGATAATTCAGTTTTTACCGAAATCAATAATTAAAAGGTAAACTTAAATAATATAAATAAGCCATTTCCATGTGGCCTAGCCACAGTTTTATAATGACCTTGAACGCCGAAACAGCTGTCACTTAAAAAAAAAGCTAAAATTAACAGAACTCAATAATAATAATCTTAAATTAAAGTTATAAACTTAAAGGGAAAGGAAATACTTGTTTCCAACCCCTCTTTATCGCCCTTGCATTTTTTTTACCACCAATGGATTCTTTAGCACAGTAGTTCGTAAGGGTGGAACGCCCGGCGGATGTTGAAAAATAACTGTTTAACCTTTTGACAAAAGTACAGGCAGCGTGATTAACATTTTTGCTGTAAAATGTAACCCTTTCTTTTTTACAACAAAATGCTAAATAAAGATTGGCCAAATGTTCGCTGCGTGAAACCGTTCTCAATTATATTCAGAGTTTTGAAATGAATTTGCTTTTTTTTGTAATACGAACCTATGGGAAATGTTTGAAATTTTACATTATGCTATATTTTTTTAACTATTCGGTACGTTTGGAATTTTGACCGGTTAGTAGCCGAGTTGACAAATGCGTCGCCCACTAGGCGTCGTGTGTTCAATCCGCTGCTGGCTAAGTCCTTCATCATTGCACAAGCCACGTTTTCAGCTTAATATGATGATATGAGTTTTTCAAATACTGTCAGTTTATTTCCTTAGTTTAGTCAATACACAAAGAGGGATAGCTGGTGTAGTCAGAATTGCTGATTTTTTCCTGACTCAGGCGTGGCTAGGGCTAGGGTATTTGTTTATTTGTATAACCACTCTTTCACAGTATTGTTATCAACGAAAACAAAGGATATTACCTCAAAACCCGTTGAGTTATGTCGCATAACAGATGTGAACTATAAACATCAAATCATATTGGCGCGTCATATTTATTGACCCAACCGTCACATCATTATATCGACTATAAACATCAAATTACTATTTAAGCAAACGTTATGCTATTCGTTTTGTAAGATATTCTGAATCTATAAATCATTTGATAGTATATTTGATATCTTTTTGTTGTGCGAACGCTTTTTGAGGTTATATTCTATACGTAAAAAAAGGTGTGTCTATGAAAACGTCAAGTCTGTTCGGAATTATCAGACTAAAGTCATCAAAGCTGACAACACTGTTTTTGATAGGTACGTCTCTATGTATATTAACACTCTAAGGCAGAGACAATTCAGACTTGTGTAGCAGTCAATCCTCTCTACCTACACCTTTCAGAGAAACGGCGTGGTGGTTTGTTGTCGGCGTAGTTTCAGTTTAGTATTAAAATAGCAAAATTCGTTACATTTCAACATCATAAAAAATACAAAAAAATACTATCTCACCAAATAGACATTTACCCCAAAATAGTTTTTTTTTCACCTGCTGAGGTGCATTTAGATGTCTTTGTTGTCTTTTTAACCCCAGGGTGACTGTCTGGTGTAGGGTTACGAACCCTGTGTCTGAGCATAAAGCAGGGTCTGTATCCTTATAGCCTATGGCGAATAGGTTATAGCCTGCAACCCCTAAAGGACCGTATTGCTAAGAGGGTTGAAGTTTCTAACCTACATTTTTTTCAATCAAGAAGTTTTGCCACGAAAAAGGGGAATTTTGAATTATTATCATAAGCTTGATTCCAAACGTAAGAATCGTGAGATTCTTTCAGTGAGTGACTAGGTTTGGAAGGCGGTTCCCCCTGGTTTATAAATAGCTGTTTTTTAGTATCGCCTTGTCATTGCGAAGGGGTAAGTGATGTATGATGATGACAAGGCTTCTTCTAAGTATTTTTCCCAGATGGGGATTTTTGAAATTTGTAAATACCGCACAAGAGTTCCAAATGCCCGGAGCCAGTGGTCCTATGTCATCCTATGAGGGAAAGGTGAGAGGAAGATAAAGATTGTAAAGAACATGGTTATTCAGATCTGGTAAAAAATACGGCTTAAGCCATTGCAGGACGATACTAAAAGTATCTATCACTCAGGAACGTGCGGAAAATAAATTACATTTTTTTTCAGTCTTGAATCAGGCCATGTAAAGAGTTAAAATAACAGAAGAGTATGTATAAAACGATGTATGGATGGGAACGAAGCAAGGAGTGTGTGCCAAGACAGAGTTGTATGGCGGTCTTTCCTCTCTGCCTACCCCTGCGGAGAAATGACATGATGGTTGGTTAGTTAGTGAGTTGATTATTAATATGCCAGTATTCTTTTCGGAACATTCTTATCGCTGTCTAACATGGTTTTACCACATCTCAGTTATTTTGCATTTAATCTTCTTTTGTTAGACTGAATTCTGTAGAAATGAAATCGCTGAGGCGTATGTGTGGTAAAACCATGTATGATCGTGTTAAAAATGTGGATATCCGGAAAAAATGAAAGAATGATGTAACCGTAATGAATAGGATTAAGAAAGGGACGCTGGAGTGTGAAAATAATATATGACGCGAAAGTGAATGGAACAAGAAGTCGGGGACGTCCGAGGAAGACATGGCACGATCAAGTTAATCAAATACTTGAATTGGGCCATGTGAAGAGTCAAAATGACAGAAGAGTATGTATGAATGTGAACGAAGCAAGGAGTGTGTGCCAAGACAGAGTTGTATGACGGTCCGTCCTTTCTGCCTACTCCTGCGGGGAAACGGGGGCCTGTATGGTCAAGTCGTAAAACGCGCGACTACGAATCCAGAGGTCGCGGGTTCGAACCCGGCGTGCGCTGATTAATTTTATTTAATTAATATGTGTCATAACACATTTAATTAAAGTAAAATAAAATATAGTCTATTTGCGGCACGTTCCAGAGTGGTAGATACTCTAAGTATCGCCCTGGTGATAGACCACCATTCAGAATTGAAACGTTGCTTGAAATGGCTTTTAACCGTGTTTAGTGACCAGATCTGAAAAGCCAGATACTTACCAACCTTCCTCTTTGCCATCTCCTTCCCCTCCCCACTACCTTCAGCCTCACAACATACCCCTAATGGGGATACCATAGTCTCACTGGCTCTAGACGGTTGGGAGCAGTTGAGATTCTAATGCGGTATTCACGTAAACAAAAAAAAAAACAAAAACCGCGTGAGTTAGTTAGTTAGTTAGTTCTTCCTCTGTGGACTTGTTGTAAAATTGGACAGAATTACGTAATATGATACTTTTATTGCTAAAAGCATCCGATATTTTATTATTATTTTAGATATTTATACAAAAAAATGCCTTTACTTGTAACATTACGAATTTCTCAATGATTAACGTTTCTATAAATCTATCTTAGGAAGAAAGAGCATTGCAAAAACTGCACCCTTTATGAAAAGATCGCACCCTTTATTTGCTCAAGGGTTGAAAAGGCTGAGAATAAATCCTTTTTTACAGCTTTTTACACATTTAAGGGTTTATTTTCCTTAAATTTGGAATCTTTTTCAAAAGGAAGGCATCTGCAATTTTTTTATAAGTCTTTAGAATTTTTAACTCAACGGTAATTCGATATTTTGCAAATCTAAACTTGAAAAAAAATTGTAAATAAAGCGGATGAAGAAAAAAGAAAGTGTCGGTATTGAGGATACAACGGCACAATAAAGTTTGTTTGAGATGACGTAGGTACAAATTGCATTTCTATTTCGGAAATATTTTGAGGCGAAAAGAAACAAGTTAGGAAAAAGAGATGGGAAAGAGGATTATTGGGAAATAACTAGCTATCGATATCTAGTTATTAAACCTGACGAAGGCCATTTGCAGCAATATTTTAAATTTGATATAGTGTAGGTTTTTCGGCGATACTAACATATATTTGTTGGTTTGTTTGCAATTTTCGTGAGGAAAATAATATTATTTGACGATTCACCAGGGCGCTACCGAACGTATCTACCTTTCTCAACATACGTACTTTAGCAAGAATCGACTCTTAGTTATGGAAAGATTCCAGATCCAAATACAGTACTATAACCACTACTCCGCGAAGGATGGTATCCAACACCCATGCTATTCCAGAATTGTCAATAATAGATACACTATCGTCTTAATGAAAGACCACCATTCAGAATCGTAACGTTGCTTGAAAATGGCTTTGGCCGTGTTTGGTAACTAGTTCTGAATAGCCAGATAATTTCCAAAATTCCTCTTCCCCATCTCCTTCCCCTCCCCACTACCTTCAGCCTCGCAACATACCCCGTTTGAGGACGCCATGGTCCCACTGACTCCAGACGATTGGGAGCAGTTGGGACTCTTGCGCGGTGTTTGGAGTTTGGAGACCAGAATAGCCAAGTATCCCAACCTTCCTCTTTTACATCTCCATCTCCTTCCCCTCCCCACTATATTCAGCCTAGCAACATACCTCGTTTGGGAATGCCATAGTCTCACTGACTCCAGACGTTTGAGAGCAGTTGGGACTAGCCAGATATCTCAACCTTCTCTTTCCCCATCTCCTTCTCCATCCCACTACCTTCAGCTTCACAACATGCTGCAATCAGGGATGCCGTTGTACTACTAGCTCCAATCAGTCGGGACTGTTGTACAGTATTCACGTTTAAAAAAACCATTTGATTTTTTTTTTATCTAGTATCATCATTATCATTACTGTACATTCTCATATCAAATGTGTTCAGACACTGTTCAGCAAAAAAAAAACATGCCATTGTAATAACGAATGAGGCGAAAAAACTGGCTGGCAAGTATCAATTTCACTTGTCATTCCGTGTCGATTTAAATTACGATAAAAAAAACACACACGCCAAAAAAAATTGCCAAAAAACCATGGGAAATGGTGAAAAAATGGATAAACGCAAAGTTCACATGGCCTATGTCCTTTGTTAACAGATTCAACCCTTAACGATGGGGTGTTTTAACCCCGTGACAAAGGTTTGAGGGTCCATGACAGTGGTATTTCGTTTCCCGGATTCTCTTTTTTTAAGAAAGTTTCCGGTTTAAACTAAATGATGTCAAAATTTGCAGTATTTTGCGCGACCCTTCGAACGCATAAGGTTGAGATATTCGATACGGTTTTAAATTTTCAAGGGTCATTTGTATCGTAGTGTCGGGGCTGCAATAATCACGCTCTGAAACCAATTTAGTTTTGATTGACGAGCGGTTAAGATCCTCGCCTACGAGTCCGCAGGTAGCGGGTTCGACTTGGCGTGCATAGTAATTTTCTTTTGTATTGTTTATTTTATTGCACATTTATTTAATACAAAATTAAATATGTGTAGTTTATTTGCAGTACGTTCCAGAATGCTAGATACTCTTAGTATCGCCCTGGTGAAAGATCACCATTCAGAAAAGAAACGCTGCTTCGAATTACTGTAACCGTGTATTGTGACCAGATTTATTTTTATAGAGAATACCGCACAAGAGTCCCAACTGCTCCCAACCGTCTAGAACCAGTGAGACTATGGCATCCCCAATTGGGGTATGTTGTGAGGCTGAAGGTAGTGGGGAGGGGAAGGAGGTATGGAAGATGAAGGTTGGGAAGTACCTGGATATTCAGATCTAATCACCAAACACGGCTAAAAGCCATTTCAAGCAACGTTTCGATTCTGAATGGTGGTCTTTCACCAGGGCGATACTTGAAGTATCTACCACTCTGGAACGTGCCGCAAATATAGGTTTTATTATTTTATATGTATTAAATGTGTTATGACACATATTAATCAAATAAAAGTTATTGGCGCACGCCGGGTTTGAACCCGGGACCCTTGGATTCGTAGTCGAGCGTCTTACCACTCGACTATGGAAGCCAGATCTGAATGAATTGGTACTTCACCTTCCTCTTCTCCATTTCCATTCCATCCTCACTCTATTCAGCCTCACAACATATTCTGATTGGAGATGCAATAGTCTGACTGACTCCAGGCAGTTTAAAAAAACACAGCATAGTTTTGCGCAGCAGTGGGAACGAACCTGCAACTAGTGGTCTAATTGGTAAAAGACGTCCGGATGATAGTTAGAGGCACAAGCAGTAGAAGAATATGTTTTTTTATGCTAATTACATTTAATTACACTTTATTTTTATTAAGTTTATCTCCTCAGTGCTTTTACTACACCCATGCGTCTCGAAAAAACTGTGAGAAACTAAGAAACAATCTCGCCTAACCGCCAATATCCACTTCCCAAAACGACGTAGCTACCAAAATCCACATCGCAAAACCACGTAGCCACCAAAATCCACGTCTCTAGACACTGCGACCACTAAAGTCTAAAACCTCCAGCCGCTGTGAAGTCGTAAATAAATTAAAGAAGAAACCTTTAATTGCTTTCATTCTGTCAAAAAAATATTTTAAAAGCATTCCGGATTGCCTTTTAATTAACCAATGGCGGCCCCGCGTCATAAACCCGTTCTTTTTTCAAATAAATAACAAAAAAAACGCGCCTAAACGGGTAAAACTTCTTTCAGCCTCTGAGATAGATCATAAAAGAGGACTCCGTCTCCCTCTGGCTCGCGGCCCCCGGTCGCCGCGCTCCTCTGCCCTATTGTTGAGATCAAATACATCATGGGTCGACTCGAAAAATTGAGGTGAGGTAGTGTTGCCAGGTTTAGTGGAAATTTATAAATAATTCATTTTAAAATAAATATTAAAAACGATAACAAAAATTAAAAGCGATATCAAAAAAGATGCGATTATGAATGGAAGAAGAAGCCGTGGACGCCCGAGAAAGATATGGCACGATCAAGTAAATCAAATACTTGAATCGGGTCATGTGAAGATTCAGAATAACAGAATAGTATGTATGAGACGATGTATGAATGTGAATGAAGCAAGGAGTGTGTGCCAAGACAGAGTTATATGGCGGTCCGTCCTCTCTGCCTACTCCTGCAGGGAAACGGCGTGATGGTTAGTTAGTTTCTTACTATTGTTTGGGAAAAGGATTATGTTAAGTGTATTATCTGTGAAAGAATATTTTTATTTATTTTTACATTTACTCAATAATTATATATATATATATATATATATATACATACTAACGGAAATTATTTCTTCGTAAGAAGCAATCACATGGTGGTTAGACATTATATTAATAATAAAAGAATACTTTGTTTTAAAACCACAAAATTTATTATGATGAAGGCCAACCGGTTTAGCTTGGATCAAGCTTTCTCAGGGTACATAAAATAGTTATTATATGTGCCCTGACGAAGCTTGATCCAAGCGAAACTGGTTGGCCTTCATCATAATAAATTTTGTGGTTTTAAAACTAAGTATTCTCTCGTTATTAAGGAAATAATTTCCCTTAGGACTTATGTCATCTTTGAAGACGCCGCGTGTAGGGTCTTTTTGGGGGAAAAAAGGAGTGAACCTGGTTTTAAAAAAGCCCATGTTGAAGAACGAGTCAAAGACGTGACCCGTTTCATGTGTCGAATGTTAACCATGTACAAATGTTGGGGGCGCGTTTGGTGAGTTTCAATAAAAAAATATTTACTTCACTTTGAAAAAACATTAAATCGTTATGAGCTCAAAACATTTTGAGCTAAGCATTATAAAATCCTTGGGAATAAACAATTTATTCAAGTTTAATTTTTAAAAAATAAATAAATAAGGACATTTACATGTTTTTTTAACTAAACAAAAGGATAACGAGGAAGCTACGAATAAACTGACAATATTTGGATTCCTCTTATTACCGTCATATAGACGGGAAATGTAAATAGTTTACCTCAAATACGATTTACCTAACCTAATACAACAACGAGAAAAAAAAAGATTTCTATGCAAATTAAAACAATCTTAAATCATGACAGATATCAAAAATCAAAAAATTATATTCATATTCATTCAAATAAAATAGAAGAATAATAATGATAATAATTTAAAATCATAATTATCATTTAAAGTTAATAAGTGTCTATCTGATGGGACCTGCCAGGAAAGTATGTTCCTGTATATTTTCTCTTTAAACTAGGAATTAATATCAACTAGAAAATAAAATCTGTACAGCGCCCTTGAGATGATTTTTCACAAAAACGGCACTATGCAAATCATACAAATATTATTATAACAGTGTAGTAAATTGACAAATATGCTTGACTACTTAACTAGCAGAGGATTGAATGTGCGACTCCTTGATAGGAACCCAAGACTTTGGACCACTCGGCCCTCAACCGGTCATGTTTCTCACACTTACAATATTATCGAAAAAATAAATTAACTTTGCGAAACATTTAATTATTTTCAATTTAATCTCTCCACCTGGCAGCACCAGGCTTTTAAAAATAGAACATCTGTTTTTGAATCTGTCAAAATCGTTCCATTTTCTGACAGAATATCAATTTAAGCCACACCCATTATTTGTGTCTGTCTCTTTCCCTCGCATACGAAAGGGAGGGAGACGGACACGGTTTCGGGATTATTTGAGTTTTGGTATGCGATTTGATTATTGTCTTAATAGGATGTCGGGGATCTAATAATGCAGTTCAATCGAGCGTGCTTTTTTCTGGGATAATAATGAAAATGTGGATCATTTTTATGTAACGCTACAGCGGACTTCTTCTCGTAAATTCAATACCACATATTGTAGGTTCTAACATGTCCCGGTGTGGTGAGGCAGATGAAATATTTTGATCATTTTGCGCATTTTTGTGATTTATCACTATTAAGACTGTAAAGCTATAAAATTACTCACTTTGTGATGTGAGATATTTAATGAAAATGATAAAATAACTCTGTATGCGATCACAGATTTTATTTTAGTTTTTTTATTACCGACCGGTTTCGCTTAGCCTTTTAGCATTCGCATTTTCATTAATTTAAATAACTTGCCACTCGCAATTTCTCTTCACCATTCTCGCACAGCTGTTTATTTTTGGCTATTGCACAAAAGTCTGCCTGGCTGGATGTGGGAGAAGAAGGAGGTGTTAGGTGTTAGAAAGAGGAGGGTTAGGAAGTAACTAGCTATTCAGATCTGGTCTCTAAACACGGGTAAAGCCATTTCATGTAATCCAATAGACTTATACAAGTATATTCATTATTTAAAAAAAATACTCGCTTGTACCTGGATTGCATGTAGTTGGTAATACATACGCAGAGGTGGCTGATGTATTTAACTGCACGGAATGTAGATACAAGAAGGCTATAACATCAAATATATCTTCAATCGATATTAATTTAATGCAATCAAACAAGTACAATGTACGGTATACTTATGTTAACTACTCGTTCTCACTTTTCATGGGCGAATAATTTTCACTTGTATCACTGTTAAATGTTCCTTAGAGAGTATACAATTGAATAAATATTTCGTTGACGATCTGTAGATATTGTCGATAAACTTTTATCGTGTCGATATTGGGATTTCATGCTAGGGCCTTGCTATTTATTCACAATATAGTACGTAGTAAATTACCCATTGATCAATTGCACATACATACCATGATTTTCTATTGGATGTGATTACATATTGTTAGGTCGGTTGGAAATTTTCAATTATTGGATCTAGGTCACAGGTTTTCAACGGACATGAATACGTATAAAATATTAATATTTTATGATACATCTATATGATTAAGGTAAGATTCTTAAAGTTTTATTTTGGTCCACAATTTTTTGTGAATACCGCACAAGAGTTCCAACTGCTGCCAACATGAGAACGGGTCGCTTTTACGACTCGTTCTTATGTTCAACACTCGGCTATGGAACGATTTGCCGGCCTCTGTGTTTCCTCCCTCCTTCAACATGGGCCTCTTCAAGGCCCAAGTTCACTCCTTCCTTTCCTCAAAAAAACCCTCCACACAGCATCCCCAAAGATGACATAGGCCCTGAGGGAAATTGTTTTCCTCAAGGCCTCCTGTGTGGATTTATTGTAAAAAAAAAACCGTCTGGAGCGAGTGGGACTATGGAATTCCTAATTTGGGTATGCTTTGAGGCTGAAGGTGGGGGGAGGGGGAAAATACAGAGAAGAGGGAGGTTGGAAAGTACCCGACTATTCAGATCTAGTCACCGAACACGAAACAACGCTTCTATACTAAATGGTGGTCTTTCACCGAGGATCTACCACACTGGAACGGGCCGCAAATATACTTTATATTATTTTTGATTAATTAATTGACAAACAGTTTGAATGAATAAAATTTATTCGCGTACGCCAAAATTTGTAACCGGAGGCCGTCAGGTACTTTCAGTGCCGCCCTGGTAAAAGACCACCGTTCAGAATTGAAACGCTGCTTTTTTTACGTGAATACCACATAGGAACTGCTCCCAACCGTCTAGAGCCAGTCAGACTAAGGCATCCCCAATAGGGGTATGTTGTGAGGCTGCAGGTAGTGGTGAGGGGAAGGATATGAGGAAGGGGAAGGTTAAGAAGTACCTGGCTTTTCAGATCTGATCACCAAACACGGCTAAAGCCATTTCAAGCAACGTTTCAATTCTGAATGGTGGTCTTTCACCAGGGCGATACTTAGAGTATCTACTACTTTGGAACGTGCCGCAAATAAAGTTTTTAATAATATGTATGAAATAGCTGTGTTACGACACGTATTAATTAAATAAAAGTTATTGGCGCACGCCGGGTTTGATCCCGCGACCTTTGGATTCTTGGTCGAGCGTCTTACCACTCGACTATGGAGGCCGTCAAAAAGCGGCTGGTAACGGCATTAGCTGTATTTGGCGACCGTATCTGAATAACCAGATACGTCTTAAACGTCATCTTCTTCTTCCCATTCCTATCCTTGCAGCCTCACAACATACCCCAATTGATAATGCGATAGTCCCACTGGCTCAGGGCAGTTGGGACTATCAAAAAAAACTCAGAATCTAAAGACATTAGTTTTTATATGATGTAAGATGATTTGAATGATGCCAAAATAAAATATTTAAATAATATAGTTTCAACCTTGAAGTAACAACATATGGAGAGAGAGCGAATTAATTTTACCCAACCTATACAAATTTGGGATAAATTACTTTCTCCGTGTTTTTACACCATGAAAAAGAAAGAAACAGCAAAATTTTCCAAATTATCACACCGCTTTAAAGTATTGTAAGAATGTTCTTCGTGTCTCGCGTCTCCGTCGACTCCGCCCACACGTTTTGATATGCGACATAAATTGACATAACTCAACGGTTTATTAGGTTACATGTTATGAATATGTTTTTTTGTATAATACTGTGTAAAAGTGGTTGCGATACGAATCAACAAAAAACATTATGTCGACATGTGCTATGAATAGATGTATAAATACCCTAGCCCTAGTCCCAGCCACGCCCAGGTTTAGCCAAGTCCAGCTAACCTCGTATAACTATTGTCATTTCTGTTTTTTTTCTGTTTCATATATTTTTTTAAATTATTAATAAATAAGCATTAATGCTTTAAATTTAATTCCAATTTTAATAAAATAATTGTTTTGAATTGTAATATATCATAATTAATAAGGATACATAATTAGTTATTCGCCATGTATGAACATGGCAGATTCCAGAAAAATATTCTACAATTTATTTGCTGCTTTAAAATGTCATTACGCCATCAAACGTTGCCCCCTTTTTAAAATAGAAATCCGGCATCACTGTTATATTTGTGAATCGTTTTACTTTCGTGGTAAAATCTCCCGGGAGGGTGGGGGAGGGAGGTGGCAATGTAACCCCTCGCCGCCCCCCTCGGCGTGAAAGGGTTGAGTTACAATTGGGGAAAATGTACAAAAAACTACTCAAAAGTGTACCCACAAGGGTGGAAGAAACAGGAAGTTTCTACCCCATTTTAAAGTCTAATGACATCTAGACCCGGGCTGGTTTTCAAAGTGTTGAGATTTAAATAAGGTTTTAGTTAACTAACTGACTTTTCATCACGCCGTTTCCTCGCAGGGGTGGGCAGAGAGGACGGACCGCCATACATCTCTGTCTTGGCATACACTCCTTACTTCATTCAAATTCATACATACTCTTCTATTATTTTGTCTTCCTCGAGTATTCCCGACTTCTCCCAGTATTCACTTTTGAGTCACGTATTCTTCTCACACTTCTTTCTTCGTTAATCCGCTCTACATGCTCAAACCATTTATACGTCCCTTTTTTAATCCTGTTCATTACGCTTACATCAGCCTTGCACTCTTTCCAGATATCCACATTTTAAACATGGTCACAAATGATAACACATTAATGTCATTGTCACATTATGTCATCGTCACATTTGACATTGACACATTTGACACCGTCACATTGGCAGCGTCATATTTAAAGGCGTCATACTTGACGGCGTAACATTTGAAGGTGTCACATTTGACGGCGTCACATTTGACACTGTCACATTTGACGGCGTCACTTTTGACACTGTCACATTTGACGGCGTCACATTTGACACTGTCATATTTGACGGAGTCATATTTGAAGGCGTCATATTTGTCGGCGTCACATTTGACGGCATGACAGTTGACGGCGTCAAATTCAATGATCAGCGCCATTTTGTTTTTTGGCAAACGAATAACTTAAAAGTAGACTTCAAATACCTATATTAAAATGGACTTAAATTCATAACGAAATCATTCTGCATAGATATATTGCTGGGCGATGCTCCCAACTGCACAGATAAGTTTGTATGCAATTAACAAAAATATTTTTCATAATATCCCGTTATTTCTCGGGGATAATATTGTGCAAAAAAATTACAGTTTGAGCCAAAAGTGCCTTAGAAAAAACAGAAAATTAAAGCACGTCGTTTGTTGCAGTAAGTTTGGGAACCCGCGCCCGGAGGATGCACATCTGACGTAGCGCACAGAATCCGAATGCATTAAAATCTGTTTTTTATAATAAGTTGCCTCGTCTATTTAAAAACTCTATTTACAGAAAATATTCCGGCACACAATGGCCGCGCTAACCCTTCCACACACCGTGCACCGTACGGTTATACACGTAGTGTTTAAACCCCAATTCCACATCACCGACAGGAACCGCGGTAACACGCGGTTGTTTTGTTTTTACACGCAAATGTGGGAAGTAAGAAAAAATACGTGTTTTTTGTAAATTTGAGGAAAGCATGTGAAATTCTGGAGCATTTTTTTATTATTCACACAGCAGATGGCTTCATGGAGTATGTATGAGACCGCATACGAGTTCCGAGCGTCCAGAGCCAGTGGAACTATGGCATACTATTGACGGCCTCCATGGTCGAGTGGTAAGACGCTCGACTACGAATCCAAAGGTCGCGGGTTCAAACCCGGCGTGCGCCAATAACTTTTATTTAATTAATATGTGTCATAACACATTTAATTCTGATAAACATAATAAAAAGTATATTTGCGGCACGTTCCAGAGTGGTAGATACTCTGTAAGTATCGCCCTGGTGAAAGACCACCATTCAAAATCGAAACGTTGCTTGAAATGGCTTTAGCCGTGTTTGGTGACTAGATCTGAACAGTCAGTTACTCCCCAACCTTCCTCTTGCCAATCTTCTTCCCCTCCCCACTACCTTCAGCCTCACAACATACCCTATTTGGTGATGCCATAGTCTCACTGGCTCTAGACGGTTGGGAGCAGTTGAGACTCTTGTGCGGTATTCATATTAAAAAAAAATAACAAAAAATCATCCCTATAAACATGAGAATTTTCTCGATTAGTGGAGTAATATCATATAACAAACTATAAATTATAAGGATAAGATAATACACATACCTACAATGTTGTGAATGATGAATACTTGGAGCAAGTGAATGAGTTTGTGTATTTAGGAAGTGTGTTCTAGAGAGACGGAAAGGCTGGTAAGGATATTGAAAGAAGAGTGAATGCAAGAAACTGAGCAAGGAGGACTGAACGCTGTTGGCGCAAATAAGAAATTGTCCAAAGAAGCGAAGCTAGCAGTCCACAATGGATACTGTAGAAATGAGGTCCCTGATGCGTATTTGCGATAAAACCATGTATGACCGTGTTTGAAACGTGGATATCCGGAATTAATACAAGGCTGATGTAAGCGTAATGAATGGGATTGAGACAGGGACGCTTAGGTGGATTGGGCATGTAGAGCGGATGAACAAAGAAAGGAGTGTGAGAAGATTATATGACGTGAAAGTGAATGGAAGAAGCAGTCGGGGAGGCCTGAAAAAGACATGGCACGATCAAGTGAATCAAATAGTGAAGTCGGGCCATGTCAATAATCAGAATAACAGAAGAATGACAACTCTATCTTGGCACACACTCCTTGCTTCATTCACATTCATACATCGTCTCATACATACTCTTCTGTTATTCAGACTCTTCACATGACCCGATTCAAGTATTTGATTTACTTGATCGTGCCATGTTTTCCTCGCGCGTCCTCGACTTGTTCTTCCATTCACTTTCGCACTATATATATTCTTTTCACACTCCTTTCTTCGTTCATTCGCTCTACATGCACAAACGAAGAGCAAATATACCAAATAGAATTTGAATTGTCTCACACCATATAGGGTTGGTACCTTAGAGTATACTAAGGTAGCCCAAGCCAAGGCAGTCACATATCGACATAATGTTTTTGTGTATTCGTATAGCCACTTTTTCACAGTATTTTTATCAACAAAAATATAGCATCTAACCTAAAAACCGTTTAGTTGTGTCAAGTTTAGTGGCATAGTAAAAAATGTGGGCGGAGTCCCGCAGTTAACCAGCGAAGAAAGCCAGCTTAAGATCATTGCGATAGTATATAGAAGCGGTCCAAGAAATTTGTTGTCTCTTTCTCTCTCATGGTGTACGATGTAAAAACTCGGAAAAAGTGATTTATTACAATTTCGGATGGGTTGGGTAAAACAAATTAGCTATCCCTCCATATATTGTTACTTCAAGGTTGGTACCAAAACTTATTTTTGGACAGTTAGTATCGGTTTCTTTGACAACTTTTCATTGGCCACTAATGCCAAACACTGTCTCATCCACTGCTCCAAGAATTCACCATTTATAACTGTACTACTCTCTTTACTCAAACACAATCAACTTCAAATCATTCTGAATAAGCACTCGATTCTTCTTAGACACGAGACTTTTTGAATCAGTAAACCTATTGCAGAATGTTCATTTCTGCGCCCAAGCCCACACCATCAAATTTTTGCATTGAATTAACCATGTACAGATTGAACTATGGTGACACGCAGTCTTGTTAACACCTCTGGTGACGTTCAACCACCTCGTCAAATCAAAAACTTAAATGAGAATTTCCTAAAAGCCAACATTGAAGCTGGGAGCAGCCACGGAGTTTATATTATCAAAACCCATGGAAAAAAAACCCTTTCCGTCATGGCGCATTATAATCTGTTATTATTTTTGTTACGATTATTTATCGTAAGCTTCCCGTTTTCGTATAAATTACATACTGTGGGCTAGAGATGGCGAAAAACATGCAGAGAGGGTCTGTTACTATGCGTGTATTAAAAAATATATATGTGAATGTTTTTATTTATTTTTTGAAGAAAGACAAACATTTCCGGATTACGGATAACCTGACAATATTTGAAAAACTCCTACTGCCATCATAATAAGCGGAAAATGTTGCTTGTGCAATGGTGGAGGACTTCGCCAGCCGAGGAATCGAACCCACAACGCCCGGGTGGGAATTCGACGCGTTTGTCCACTCAGCTTCTGACCGGTCAACCTTTCAACCACACAGATTTAGTGAGAATATTGCAAATTTTTTTTGTTTAAGTAAATATCCATCTGCTGTTGTGCGGTGAAAGGTAGGGCGGAGGGGAAGAAGGTGAGGAAGAGGAAGATTGGGACGCACCTGGCTTTTCAGATCTGGTCACCAAACACGGTTATTGCCATTTCAAGCAACTTTTCGATTTTGAATAGTGGTTATTTCACCAGAGCGATGCTGATTGAGATAAAGAAATAATGTTTAGTTTATTTATATATCATTTTTTTACCAGTATTGTTATAAATAAAAATATAGGATATAACCTCAAAAACCCGTGAGTTATGTCGCCTAACAAAATGTAGTGGGTGGAGTCACCGCAGACGCGGGAGACGGAAAACATGCTCACATACCTAAAAGTGGTGCGACATTATGTGACAAATTGTCTTGTCTCTTTCTCTCTCACGGTTTACGACGTAAGAACCCGGAGAAAGTGATTTATCATAAATTTGTATAGGTTGGGTAAAAATATTTGGCTCTCTCTTATTCTTATATATATATTCTTACTCCAAGGTTGTTGATCAGTTGACTGCATCCTCTCAAGCTATACGATTAACGTGGTGGGTACCTAGACATAAGCCGCCATCTGCTTTTCATATTTATATTTATTAACGTCAGTTTGACGTTTTGATTTGAAAATAGAACGAATGTAAACGAGTGGCTGTTCTCTAGAAGGAACTATTTCTGTGGAATTTTAAAATATCCACAAACATTAACACTTATAAATGGTAGAAAATATTAAATTACTTTTTATAAGAATTAGGTGAAAAGAGTCGATTTTTTTTTTTCCTGATTTTTACACGGAAGGCCTTGAGGGAAAAACATTTCGTCATCGCCTATGTCATCTTTGGGGATGCTGTGCGGAGGGTCATTTTTATTAAAGGAATGGGTGAAGCTGTGTCTTGAAGAGGCCCATATTGCAGGAGGGAAGAAAGAGGACAGAGGTCGACAAATCATTCCACAGCTGAGCTGTCGAATGCAAGAACGAGTCGTAAAAGCGACCCGTTCTCATGTGTCGAATATCAACAGCTTCGTCCTGAAACCGTGAAGCTTACGTATGAATTATTCCCTAGTAGCAAGTAAATCAATAAATACCTGAACATTAATGGGAAGGCAAGTCTATATACATGTATTTACAGAATAAAATCCATGATTTGTTTTTCACAACTCCAGGACGCTCATCGTCATCAACATCTTCTCGGCCTTCTGTAAAGCGCTTGTACCACTTATAAACACTTTTTGAGACAAAGTAGACTCGCCGAATGCCACAGTCAACATTTTAAGTGCGCTGGAGCACTTTATTCCATTTTTAACGCAAAATTTAATACATATTCTTTGATCCATTTTTTTTTCAAAAGTAAAAAGTCAAATAACACACAAAAACGTGACTAACCTTTCCATTTGTCAAAAACAAACCACTAATCCAAAATGGTTGATAATGCTAACATATGATAAACATATGTGTACCAACTTAACAAAAAAAAAACGATAATCGAATGTACACAGCCCGCGAAAATTCAAAATTCACCTTTTCTTTTGAACAGGCCTCGTATAAGTTATAATTTATACGTCACTAGTTATTGGTCTTAGTGATTAAGTTGTAGGTTATGTTAATTAAGTTGTGAAGGGCCCTTGAAGAGATATTCTTTCACATAAACGGCGCTATAAAAATTAACCAATTATTTTTATTATCATGGTCACAAATAGCTTAATACATTTTATTTTGCCATTTTTATAGTAATTTGTTTTTTGCTAGTTGCGATTGACTAACGTGTATGAACTGTCTGGACGATGTTATTCGTATACAAATGTTGGGCGCGCGTTTGGCGAGTTTCTCGGCTAGGCACCGGTGCTGAAGGCATCGATAACTCGAGTTCATCCGAGCATCTTCTATTGAAATACCGGTAAAAAGAGGATTAACATCATTAATCCGATCTTTTATTATGTGAATACCGCACAAGAGTCCCATATGCTTTCAACTGCCCTGAAACACTGGGAGTATGGTGTGAGGTTGAATGGAGTGAGGAGTGGAGAGGAAAGGAGAAAGGGAAGAGGAAGAGGAGAAGCTCTATAAGCTGACAAACATAAACACATAGCCGTTACATATGCTACTCGTATATAATGACGGCCTTCCTGATCGAGTGGTTAAGATATTCGATTACGAATCCAAAGGTCGAGGGTTCAAATCCCGGCGAGCGTAAATGCATGAAATTTAATCAATATGTTTTATTTCACATTTCATTAAAACAAAATAGTATATAGTATATTTTCAAAACGTTCCAGAGTGGTAGATACTAGAAGTATCGCCTTGGTGAAAGACCACCATTCAGAATCGAAACTTTGCTTGAAATGGCTTTAGCCGTTTTCGGCGACCAGATCTGAGTAGCCAGGTGCTTCCCAGCCTTCCTCTTCCCCATATCCTTTCCTACCTCACTACTTTCAGCCTCACAAAATTTTTAAAAATTGACAAAAAATATGATAATCTCAATTTCAACATAATAATCATTTTTTTCTGTATTTGAAAATGAACGATCAATTGTACCCGAAGTAAGGGGAAAATTCCCATACTCCAGGCACACAGACACGCCCAAAGACACTTCTACCGATGTATCCGTTTAGGTAGGTACCAAAAACAAGTTTTATCAAAAGATTTAAGAGCTCCGAACGAAAATTTGAAATATTCAAATACCGAATATGGAATGATTCGACGATTTTTTTTTCTCGTTAGCATAACCGAGTATTTAATAATAATTTTAATTTCAAAATTCGAACAGTCATTGGAAATAAATGAACGCCGATCCGGCGGCTTCGAATCATGCCCGGATTGGAAGGAGGAATGGAAAAACACACACATAAGTATGTACTATAAGCAAGAAACATAAAGAAATAATAAAAGAAAATGAAGTATTAACAATAAGCGAAAGGAAAAAAAAAAAAACTACACGGTGGCCTGAAAATATGCACCTAATGTTTTTTAAAACTTTTACCAAAAACTAACCATCACGCCGTTACCCTACAGGGGTAGGCAGAGAGGATAAAACGCCTCGAAATTCTGTCTTGGAGTGTCTCCTTGCTTCATCCACATTCATACATCGCATCAAACATATAAATACTATTTTTACTTGACTCAAGTATTTGATTACCTTGATCGTGCCACGTCTTCTGCGGGCGTCCCCGACTTCTTTTACCATTAATTTTCGTGTCATATATTTTCCTACTACTTTCTGCACTTATCTGCTCTACGTGCCGAAATCTTCACCATGGCAGAGAAAGGATAAAAGTAGATTGAATGCTGTAGAAATGAGATCTCCGAGGCGTATGTGCGGTAAAACCATGCAAAGAATGCAAGGCTGATGTAAGCGTAATGATCTTTTTCGATTTTTTTATTAATACAGCACAAGAGTCTCAACTGCTCCCAACCGTTTAGAGCCAGTGAGACTATGGCATCCCCAAATAGGGTATTTTGTGAGGCTGAAGCTAGTGGGGAGGGGTATGAGATTGGGAAGAGGAAGGTTGGGAAGTACCTGGCTATTCAGATCTGGTCACCAAACACAGCTAAAGCCATTTCAAGCAACGTTTCGATTCTGAATGGTGGTCTTTCACCAGGGCGATACTTCGAGTATCTACAACTCTGAAACGTGCCGCAAATAAACTTTTTACTATCTTTATACGAATTAAAATGTGTTATTACACATATTAATTAAATAAAAGTATAATATTGGCTCACGCCGGATTTGAACACGCGACCTTTGGATTCGTAGTCGATCGTCTTACCACTCGACCATGGAGGCCGTAGGACTAAGAGAGTGAAGTTTTATGGTTTGAGCACACACTCCTTGCTTCATTCACATTCATACATCGTCTCATATATACTTTTCTGTTATTCTGATTTTTGGCATGGCCCAACTCAAGTATTTGATTCACTCGATAGCGCCATGTCGGGCGACCCCGACTTTTTATTCCATTAACATATATTCTCCTCACAAACCTTTCTTCGTTCATTCGCTCTACGTGCCCAAACCATCTAAACGGTCCTTTCTTGATTCTAGAATTAATATTAAAATTATAATGAACGATTTTAATTTTTCCTACTTATTATAAAATCGATCTTCATTATTATGTAGTTACTGCTCTATCCACTGTTTAAATCATTTAATTGTTTAATAAATTCAAAATAGAATGGAAAAAACTATTTAAAATTCATATAAATCAAATTAATAAGTAGTACATAAGTTAAAATATTATAAAGTCAAAAAGAAAATGAAATAATTAGCTACTTGTAAACTTGAATGTACAAAAAACTAACTAACTAACTAACCATCATGCCATTTCTGCGCAGGGGTAGGCAGAGAGGACGGACCACCATATAACTCTGTCTTGGCACACACTCCTTGTTTGATTCACATTCATACATCGTCTCATACATACTCTTCTGTTATTGTGACTCTTCACATGACCCGATTCTTTCTCGGGCGTCCTCGACATCTTCTTCCATTTACTTTCACCATACATTCTTTTCACACTCCTTTCTTCGTTCATTCGCTCTACATGCCCAAACCGTCTAAGCGTCCCTGTCTTGATTCTATTCATTACGCTCACATCAGCCTTACATTCTTTCTGAATATTTACGTATGGTTTTACCGCACATACTAAAATTGAACTATTGGTAAGCAATTTTCCTTTAGTATATTTAATAGGTAATTAATTACTTTTATTTTTTAAAGAAACAATTAAAACAATAATCATAAATGGGGAATTGGGTGCATTGTTTGCCGCACCCGTTAGGTAGGTGTTCGCCGGCAGAAAGGGAATATGAATTTGATGAAGGAGAGAAAAAGGGCAGGGGAGGGAGACTGGGAGAAGCGGGAGAGGAAGAGGTTTTGGGTCCGTATGGGGGGAATGTGTAGAGAAAAAAACACGGATTTCAGAAAAAACGAAGGTTGAAAGGGTTCACCGTGTGCGCGACAACTAAAAACCTCCAAATGTGGGGCGACTTTGAACAAAACTTTTTTTGGAATAATTTATTTTAAAGTTTTTTTTTAAATATTAAATACCGCACAAGAGTCCTAACTGCTCCCAACCGTCTAGAGCCAGTGAGACTATGGCATCCCCAATTGGGGTATGTTGTGAGGATAAAGGTTGTGGGAAGGAGAAGGAGATAGGGATGATAAAAGTTGGAAAGTACCTGGCTATTCAGATCTGGTCACCAAACACGGCTAAAGCCATTTCAAGCAACGTTTCGATTGCGAATAATGGTCTTTCACCAGGGCGATACTTAGAGTATCTACCGCTCTGGAACGTGCCGCAAATATACTACATATGATTTTATATGATTTCGATGTGTTATGACACAAATTAAGTAAATAAATGTTATTTGTAGACGCTGGGTGTGAACCCTCGACCTCTGGATTCGTAGTTAAGCGTCTTACCACTCGACTACGGAGGTTGCCATATATAACTATGGGTTATTTCACTTTTAATTATTATAAAATACTATGAAGTTTATTTGCAGCATGTTCTAGAGTGGTAGATAATCTAAGTATCGCCCTGGTGAAAGATTACCATTCAGAATCGAAACGACGCTTAAAATGGCTTTAGCCGTGTTTTTTTACCAGATTTGAATAGCCAAGTACTTCCGACCTTCTCTTTCTCCATCTCCTTCCCCTTCCTCACCCAACCTCACAACAAACCCCGATCAGGGATACCATAGTCCCACTGGCATTCACATTAAAAAAAAACATTTTTCAAATTTTTTGCTTTATTTTTTCTTCCAACCAACTTAATATCAGATAATTTACCTGCATGGGTAGTCAGTGAGGATCGAATGCCGTACAACTCTGTTTTCACATACACTGCTGGCTGGAGACAACGTGCCTGGTTGCACTAAACCAAGTCAACGAGACATACCTTCGAAACACACTTCATATAGCTATCTCTTCCGCACACACATATTCTTTGAATGGCTATCCTTTTCATACGCGGGTGAAACATTTAGTGGTGCAACATTAGTGGTGCTACATTTTTCGTAAGATTTGTATGAATATGCCGTGTCTTGTATTTTATGTCTATGCCTCGAGGTGATTTTTCATAAAAACGGCGCTACATAAATCATCCAAATATTATTATTATTACTGTATTTTCTCCTTTACCGACTTGATTGTCCCATATCTTTCTAGGGTGTTCTGGATTTATTTATATCACGACAATTTTTATAGCGCCGTTTAGTAATAAACATCGCCTCAATGGCGGTAAAGGTATTTTTTACCCCGACTGATCCGAATTACAACAATAAGTTAACACTATTTTTAATTTGATATTGTTTTGATGTCACAAATCTTTCAACATTGTTGACACAATCCATAATAGTCCACTATTATAAAAACAATGCAACGAATCCCGCACTTATTAAGAAAAAACTATTTGACGTTTTAAAAACACGTCTTGCGGCCATTAGGCAACTTGACAACTGATTGCACCATCTTTAACGTCTTCTTCTTCTAGAGAAGTCTCTAGAAAAACATTTTCAATGAAGAAGGAAACAAGACGTACTCATGATTACACTCTCAACCGTGACTTTTTATTGTGCTAGAGTGGTAAGATTGAAAAAAACGTCATCATTGATGTTGTTGTAGCCGAAAACATTTTTTTTTCGAAATTTCAACTTTTTGGATGAAGATTTTTCAGAAATCTGTGCAGTGCACCAAAACTGAAAAATCCTGAAAATCTTCATACAAAAAATAAAATCTTGAAAAAAAATAAAAATAAGTTCGGCTACAACAACACTAACACTGTCATATTTTTCAATCTTGACACTCCAGCATACTAAAAACTCACGAGCCGAAACTGCTCTCAACCTCAGAGCAATAATATACAAGAGGGAGCGCTGCTGAACTCAGTTTTTTTGAGGTTTGCCGGACTCGGCTAGACCTGGGCGTGGCTAGGACTAGGGCTAGGGTATTTATACATTTATTCATAGCACATGTCGACACAATGTTTTTGTTTATTCGTATAACCACTTATTCACAGTACTGTTATAAACAAAAAATAGCATTTAACCAGAAAAACCAATTATGTCAATTTATGTCGCATATCAAAACGTGTGGGCGGAGTCAACGGAGACGCGGGACACGAAGAACATTCTTATAATACTTTAAAGCTGTGTGATAATTTGGGAAATTTTGTTGTCTCTTTCTTTCTCATGGTGTACGACGCAAAAACCCGGAGTAAGTGATTTATCCCAAATTTGTATAGGTTGGGTAAAAAGAATTGACTCTCTCTCCATTTATTGTTACTCCAAGCTCTCAACTATAAGGTAGACAGTCTGTTAGTACGTCTTACTGAACACAACTTAATCTTCTCGCGACGTCATTTCCGTCAAAAAAAATGACGCTTTGAGAAATCATTTTATTTGTCTAAAATATGACAAATATTGTCATTAAGAAAGGGATCCTAAAAAATAGTGTTAAAAATCAATGCAAATTTCATAACTCCAAAACTCACCGCTTACTTCAGATGTTTACTGTGTCGATTCAATTATTTATCAATTATTGAAACAATATCAATGATTTTCAATGAAATATGAAACAGAAAATATTAGGTTGGGACCGAGACTTGAACCCGGACCCTCTGCTCTATCCGGGACTCAATTATTTTTAAATTGAGCTGCCGAAATATTTTTTTATTCTGTCATTTTTATGCAGCTCATATTTCTTTGAAAACCATTTTTATTTTAAATTTCTTTCGATACAGGCAGCCATCTATGTGTCATTGTGCAAAGCTCTTACTGAGAACAGTAACCCACCCGGATAGTGTCTTGGATAAGTCAGCAATTTAAAGCGATTTTTATTGAATTAATTATTAAATAAATTAGGGTGTACATATTTGAGAAAGATGGTTTTTTTTTTAATTTTCGGAGAAAATAAATATAAAACTGTTTTGTGTAAATAACAGTTAGTGAATGGTAAACTTGAACAAACTTTAATTCGATTAAAAGTTTGGGAAGCGGCGATAAAAATGATATATTATACGTATTGTAAAGCTAACGAACTCCTCCGAGAAGGGGAGACGTAGATCATATGGGCTACGTTTAATTTAAATAAAAAATATTTTAGTTGGTAGCCAGAAAATACGGAAAGCATCGTCAAAAATCTTACAGAGCCTTGGTGATTTTTCACATAAACGGCGCTATACAAATTATTTATTTATTTATTATTTAACTGCAAATTTAAGTTAGTCAAAAGTTATGGAATTTTTTAAATATGTTTATATATTTTTTTTTAATTATCTATCTATTTTATTCATTAATTTTTTTTAGTATGTTTTTATTGTACCAACTAACCTACATACAACTCTGTCTTGGTACACACTCCTTGCTTTATTCACATTCATGCATCGTCTCATTTTTTTTTAAAATTTAAAATGCACATAAATTAAAATAATAAGTAGTATATAAGTTAAAAAATTATGAAGTAAAAAAGAAAATGAAATAATTAGTCACTTGTAAACTTGAATGTACAAAGTAACTAATATAAAATAAATAAAACTAAATACATACTCTTCTGTTAATCTGATTCTTGACATGGCCCGACTCGAGTATTTGAAAAGCTTGATCGTGCCATGTCTTCCTCGAGTGTCTTCGACTTCTTCTTCCATTCGTCTTTGCGTCAAATATTCGCTCTACATGCCCAAACCATCTAACGTCCCTTTTTAATCCCATTTATTACGCCTACATCAGCCTTGAATTCTTTCCGGATATCCACATTTTTGACGTGGTCATACATGGTTTTATCGCACATACGCGCCAGGGATCTCATTTCTACAGCATTTAGTTTACTTTCATCCTTCCTCTGCCAGTTCCATGACTCACTGCCGTGCATCAGGGTGAGTATAAGCTGTATATATGCTGCATCTTCCTTAGACATATTTAAATGTACATACATACATATAGAGTTCTGTCATTATCTTTCGATATACGTACAAGAGTGACCGTTAGGTTAGGTTAGGTTTAACACATTTTTACACTTGCCAATTCAACGATTATTTCATAACATGTGTATAAGAATGAACCTCTCTACTAAATCTTATCTTTTTGTTTTTCATTGCTAACATTATTTGCGTTATTATTTATATATATTTTTTCTTACATTACCTACCTCACTAGGTCATAAGCACCTGTTCTGAGCTAAGTGACAGTGAGTACAAGTGGAATATATATTTTTTTAATGATGATATTTGTTACACAATGTTGAAGAAGAAGTTTGTCATGGTGAAGAATTTCAAGTGCTATTTTAGGAGGTCTTCAATTTCCTTGCGGTCCTTACTCATTAGCCATTTAGTAATGTTTTGATTAAAGGAATACATATTGGTGATAGCTACAGTCTGTATATAATATATAATGTGTCACACTACTTCAGTTTGTACTCATATAACTCCTTCGGATATATAAAACCTTGTCTATATGTGAGGTGTATATAAATGTTTAGTTTCTTTTTTTACACTATGTATGTATCTACATTTTTTTATATCACTCATCTCTTAATGCATTCGGTAAACCACTGATTTTATGAGATCTCTATTAAATAAATTGTATTGCTATACGGTATTACGAAACTGTCTCACTTTAAAGCAAAAAAATGTATATATCTGTCTTGTGCTTGTGTCATGCAGCCCAGCTTCCCCCAGACAAATCCTTACTTGTGTCTGCAATCCGTATTTTTTTAAGAATCATTTTCTCCATCCTTACCAATAATATTCCTCCATATTCCCTCAACTGATGCTGCCTCTCGCATTTCATATTTTTACTTTTTGCCTTCTCTTTTTCAATTTTATTTATAATCAAAAATTCCCCCCGCGCCGCTCTCTTCGCGCGCACCGTTCCACCGTCCTCGCGCATCCCTCTCTCCTTGTAACATAATAAATAAATATATTTCGGTATTTCTCATTTGTGATAATGATTTCTTAATACCTACACTTTGCGCGGGCCGTTGACCCCGCCCGGACCGAAAGGCCGATCCTTTGTGGGGTTTATTTAATATTATCATTTTCTGATTAAAACGAGGCGTTTTGAATGCGTTATTTGAATTTGAAAAGGTTTTGTTACCTTTCGGTCCAACTTTGAATGGTGTATGTTAATCTGGTTTAAGTAAGTACCTACCTTATTTCGTTACGTCTGTGACAGCCTCAGCTTCAGCTTAGTGAGGGTTGACATAAAGTACGGAGATTCTAGAAAAAAAAATCCTGATTGAAATTTGTATTACGCAATGTACAAGATAATTCCAAGAAGTGTAATCTGTGTAATCTCTTTTTTATAGTGAGTCTCATACTTTTTCAACCGTCTAGAGCCAGTGAGACTATGGCATCCCCGAGCGGGGTATGTTGTGATACTTACGGTAGAGAGAAGGGGAAGGAGGTAGGAAGAGAGAGGTTGGTAAGTACCTGGCTATTCAGATCAGGTCAGCAAACACGGTTATATCCGTTTCAAGCAATGTTTCGATTATGAATTTTGGTCTTTCACCAATTCGATTCTATAGTATCTACCACTCTGTATATATATATTGTTTTATATGAATTAAATGTGTTCTGACACATATTAATCAAATAAAATTTATTTGCGCACGCCGGGTTTGAACCCAGAACCTCTGAACCTCTCTCCCCTCTCCTTAACAAACGCATTGCAATCTTTGAAGCACAGACGTCAGGTGGAAATGCTGTCTCTGTTCTACTGCCATTTCAATGAAAGTTGCTTTGAGGAAGTTACGTCATTATTCATTTGGGCTGGGAAACTCGGCGAACACGCACCCAACATTCCTACGTGGTCGACATTCACCCTAGAGAACGGGTCGCTTCTACGACTCGTTCTTCCATTCAACAGCTCGGCAGTTAAATGATTTACCGGCCTCTGATTTAAATTCAATTTCCCACTTACATCGGGAGTAATCATAGTTTTAGCAAACCATAAAAAGATACCTTAAACCACCAACAAAATATTTATCCTTAACACACGATCAATTAATAAAATGTGTTGATATATATCTTGTTGGGAATGTGCATTTGGTATGTGTATTAAATTGTAACACGAGATTTTATTTCTCACCAAGTTATTACAGTATTTTAATAATTTGTAACCATTTGAAAAGAAAGAACGAGAATTTTACAACTTTTTTTCATGTATTAACATTCCTTGATTATTTTTCATGTTACATTAATTTTAATCTTTCAATAAAGTCCTGTTAAACTGATTTAGCAGATAAAAGCTTGACAACAGGTTCTTATATTTAACATTCTACATTATTGCACATATTTCTAATTTTGAAACTGTAAGTAAATTTTAATAATTTTAATAATACTAAATTTTTAACTTTATTCCACTATTTAAGACCTGACCGGTTTCACCTTATGACGGGCATCTTCAGACTGGTACAATTTTAAGTAAGTCTAAACTAATTAAGTCTATGGAATATATACTATTAGGTCCGGAAGGGATGAATATTGATATTCATAGGGAATAATCTGTGACTTGAGGACTTTAGTTTTATGGCTGACAGAGGTGGCTTTACCATTAACTAACCAACTAACTAACTAACTATCACGCCGTTTCCCCGCAGGGGTAGGCAGAGAAGACGGACCGCCATACAACTCTGTATTGGCACACGCTTCTTGCTTCATTTACATTCATACATCGTCTCATACATACTCTTCTGTTATTCTGACTCTTCTCATGACCCGATTCAAGTATTTGATTTACTTGATCGTGCCATGTCTTTCTCGGGCGTCCTCGACTTCTTGTTCCATTCACTTTCGCATCATATATTATTTTCACACTCCTTTCTTCATTCATTCGCTCTACATGCCCAAACCATCTAAGCGTCCCTTTCTTAATCCTATCCATTACTCTCATATCAGCCTTGCATTCTTTCCGGATACCATACCTTCAAAAATGCATTCGGGTAGTTTTATTACCATCTAGACTTACTTAAAATTGTACCAGTCTGAAGATGCTCGTCATAACGTAAAACCGGTCAGGTCTTAAATAAAAAATAGTTGAATAAAGTTTAAAATTTGGGATTATTAAAATCATTATATATATTGTCAGAGTCCCAACTGCTCCCAACCGTCTGGAGCCAGTGAGAGAGCTGTGAGGATTAAGGTAGTGGGGAGGGGAAGAATATGGAGAAGAGGAAGGTTAGGAAGTACCTGGCTATTTAGATCTAATCACCAAACACGGCTAAAGCTATTCCAAGCAACGTTTCGACTCAGAATGGTGGTATTTACCAGGGTGATACTTAGAGTATCTACCACTCTGTCTATCCATAAAACATACTGTACATTATTTTTTCATGAATTGAATAGAATTTTAATTGTGCACGCCGGAATTTAACCCCTCTACCTCTGATTTTGTAGTCGAGCGCCTTAACCACTCGACCACGGAGCCCGTCCTAATTTATATTCGCTAAATACCTTAAAATGAACACTTTAATATGCGATAGAGACGGGACTTTATTATAACTCAACATCAGGGGAAACGTGCAGAAAATAAGAAAGGGATTTGAACTATAATTTTGTCGCTAGTGTGTACCCTAAGGGCAATAATATACAAGAGAGAGCGTTGCTGTAGACAGTTTTTACGAGGTTTGCCTGACTCGGCTAGACCTGGGCGTGGCTAGAACTAGGACTAGGGTATTTATACATCCATTCATAGCACATGTCGACATAATGTTTTTGTTTAATCGTACAACCACTTTTTCACGGTATTTTTTTTTTCTTAAAAAGAAAGACAAACATTCCCGTGTTACGGATAACCTGACAATATTCGAAAAACTCCTACTGCCATCATAAGAAGCGGAAGATGTTGCTTGTGCAATGATGGAGGACTTAGCCCGCAGAGGAATTGAACGCTCGACGCCCGGGTGGGAATCCGACGCGTTTGTCCACTCAGCTATTGACTGGTCGATATTGTTATAAACAAAAATACAGCATGTAACCTAATAAACCGTTGAGTTATGTTCACTTATTTCGCGTATCAAAACGTGTAGGCGGAGTCAACGGAGACGCGGGACACGAAGAACATTCTAACAATACTTTAAAGCGGTGTTATAATTTGGGAGATTTTGTTGTCTCTTTCTTTCTCGTGGTGCACTACGTAAAAACCCGGAGAAGGTGATTTATCTCAAATTTGTATAGGTTGGGTAAAAAGAATTAGCTCTCTCTCCATATATTATTACTTCAAGATTCTAACATTACTTTAAAGCGGTGTGATAATTTGGGGGATTTTGCTGTCTCTTTCTTTCTCATAGTGCACTACGTAAGAACCCGGAGAAAGTGATTTATCTCGAATTTGTATAGGTTGGGTAAAAATAATTATTTCTCTCTCCATATATTGTTACTTCAAGCTTCTAACAATACTTTAAAGCGGTGTTATAATTTGGGAGATTTTGCTGTCTCTTTCTTTCTCGTGGTGCACTACGTAAAAACCCGGAGAAGGTGATTTATCTCAAATTTGTATAGGTTGGGTAAAAAGAATTAGCACTCTCTCCATATATTGTTACTTCAATATTCTAACAATACTTTAAAGCGGTGTGATAATTTGGGAGATTTTGCTGTCTCTTTCTTTCTTATGGTGCACTACGTAAAAACCCGGAGAAAGTGATTTATCTCAAATTTGTATAGGTTGGGTGAGAAGAATTATTTCTCTCTCCATATATTGTTACTTCAAGATTCTAACAATACTTTAAAGCGGTGTGATAATTTGGGAGATTTTGCTGTCTCTTTCTTTCTCATGGTGCACTACGCAAAAACCCGGAGAAAGTGATTTATCTCAAATTTGTATAGGTTGGGTGAGAAGAACTATTTCTCTCTCCATATATTGTTACTTCAAGATTCTAACAACACTTTAAAGCGGTGTGATAATTTGGGAGATTTCGTTATCTCTTTATTGCTCATGGTGTACGACCTGAAAACCCGGAGAAAGTGATTTATTTCAAATTTGTATAGGTTGGGTGAGAAGAATTATTTCTCTCTCCATATATTGTTACTTCAAGATTCTAACAATACTTTAAAGCGGTGTGATAATTTGGGAGATTTTGTTGTCTCTTTCTTTCTCATGGTGTACGACGTAAAAACCCGGAGAAGGTGATTTATCTCAAATGTGTATAGGTTGGGTAAAAAGAATTAGCTCTCTCTCCACATATTGTTACTTCAAGTGTGTACCAATGGATGGCCGTTGAGACAATGACGCAGACAGACGGGGGTAGGTGAAGGATGAAGGTAAAGTTAAGCATGGCAAGCGAGCCAGCAAGCACGTGTAGACCGGGAACATAAGAGCATGAGATATCTCTGGCGGGATATTTATGATAACCAAGCGGATTGGATTCCACGGGGCACAGAAATAAGAACAACTCGGAGCAGAAAGCGCGCTGCAAAGTGAATAAATAAATCCGAAAGGGCTGCTTTTAATTACTGGCTGGTCGGGCTTATAAATTCATCGGGAGATCGCCCCCGGACGATTTACGGTCGGACAGCATCGGCGTGTAGTTTCTAGAGCGGGACGGGGATATGCGCCGGGCAGGGGCGGAGGGGGTCGCCATTGCTGGGGATTAAAAAAAATCCAGCATTTTTTTTACAGCGAATATCGCTAAAGAGTCTCATTAATAACCCACCTTCTTTGTTGCTACTCATCCAGTTCAATATTCCATGCCGTAGACCTAGAAAAAATGAAATACTGTTCCTCAATCATCACTGTACTAATTAAGGGTATCATTTTCCTGCGGGACGGCGATATGTGCCGACGGGCAGGTGCGAAGGAGGGTCGCCTTTGCCAGAGATTCAAAAAAAAAATTATAGGCTTTTTTTACAGCGAATACCGCACAAGAGTCTTATTGTATTATCGACTCACCTTCTTTGCTGCTACTCATTCAGTTCAACATTCCTTGTCGTAGACCTAGAAACAATGAATTTCTGTTCCTCAATCATCACTATACTTATTATGGGTATCATCCTTCTGCGGGACGACGATATGCGCCGGCGGGCAGGTGCGAAGGGGGTTTTCCATTGCCAGGTATTAAAAAAAAAAAAACCTTTTTTTTTACAGCCAATACCGCACAAGAATCCTATTGTATTATTGACTCACATTCTTTGTTGCAACTCATCCAGCTCAACATTCCTTGTCGTAGACATAGAAAGAATGAATTGCTGTTCCTCAATCATCACTGTACTAATTAAGGGTTTCCTTCTCTACTGCCCAGAATGTCGAGACTTGTTAACTCAAGCCATGGTCTACTCTAAATGATTCTTGTCATTCTTTACGACTGTACCAAATTTGATTTGACCTTGGCTTTGACTTGAATGTTCTTTCTTATGTATATTTTGTCTTATTGTTGTCATTGCTACATTTAATATTGTGTATGTGCTATTCTTTCTTTGTTGCTTTTTTTCCCATTTCGTGTTGCATATATTTGGACAATAGTCCGTTAGTTTATAAATAAACAACTGCTTCCAACCGTTTGGAGCCAGTGGTGAAACTGTGAAAAAAAGATTAAGGTCTGGAGTATCTGGCTATTCAGATCTGGTCACCAAACAAGGTTAAAGTTTTTTACGAGACTAAATACCGCACAAGAGTTCCTACTGTTCCCAACCGTCTGGAGCCACTGAGATTTTGACATCCCCAATTGGTGAATGTTGTGAGGCTGAATGTAGCGGGAGGGGAAGGAGATTGGAAGATGAAGGTCTGGAGTGTCTGGCTATTCAGATCTGGTCACCAAACATGGCTAAAAAAAAATACGAGAATGAATACCGCACAAGAGTCCCAACTGCTTCCAACCGTCTGGAGCCGGTGAGACTATGACATCCCGAATTGGTGTATGTTGTGAGGCTGAAAATAGCGGGAGGAGAAGAAGATGGGAAAGAGGAAGGTTGGGAGAACCTGGCTATTCATATCTGGTCACCAAACTCGGCTAAAGTTTGTAACGAGAGTGAATACCGCACAAGAGACGCAACTGCTCCCAACGTCTCCTTCCCCTCCCCACTATCTTTGGCCTCACAACATACCCCGATTGGGGATGGATTGGGATTTTTGCATCAGCGAAACTGTCTTTAAACAGCAAGTTTTATTGCTGCTTGCTTAACTTGTATTTACTATTTATCTATACTGTTTAGTTAATAAAACATTGTCTTGTATTGTATATTATATGCATTGTACTCTGTTTTTTTTACACTCCACATATATTTTTCTATACATCTTTATTAACGCCTTAAAATTTTATTTTCTAATGTTATTAAAATGAATAAAGAAATCGAATTGAAAGCCATATCTCACTGGTTCCAGACGGTTGGGACTCTTGTTCGGTGTTTTCTAACCTAACTCCTTGGGAATAATATTTTTTATGTCTTCTTTTGTATTATATCATCGTTTTAATAAATAAATAAATTCTCTGAATACCTTTGTTATGCAAACAAATCAATTCCAACAATCTTTATTTAATTAATAATATTTTTACGATCCGCGCCTGGAATCTTGAATTGGTCGAAAAATATTATGAAAATGTAATCTGCGTTCGAACCCGTGTTTTATATTATTGTTGCAGAATGTCTACCACTTTGAGTATTGTTCAGGCTTCAAGGTGCACAATCCACCGATACGGGCATTAGAGTATACAGGTACGTGGAAGCGAACTTCCCTTTACAGGTGAGAAAATATTTTTTAAATGCATTGGCAATTTTACTCGGAGATACAGCCAATGTCGAAGCTGCAATAAAACACAGAATGTGTTTTCGGCTTCAGATGAATTTGGAAAATAGTGGACTGTAAACGATAAACTATACTACTTGATGGAAGTGTCTAATTGTAGCTTGTGGAAAGATTATGGAATGAGGGAAAAATGGGAAACCATTCACTCACCGATAAAGTTGAATTCTTCTTAAATTCTTCTCCGGATAAACTACTACTACTACTACTACTTGATGGAAGTGTATAATTATGGATGTGGAGAAATTATGAAGTAAGGAAACCAATTCACTCACCGGTGAAGATGATGTTTAATTCTTACATATTGTATTATTAACAAACACCACAACAACAACAAAATACTCAGTTTGATATAATTTGAAGAACAACAAAAAACGAACGACCAAACGAGACACCAACGAACGAGCGCGTTTTTTCACATAACTGTATTCTGTTTCTTGATTGTCACTTGTTTTGAAAACTCTGTGTTGCTGAATACGGAAAACGAATATATTGAAATGGTTGGGTAAGGTAGGAACTGGATGAAAAACGAGAAGGTAAGAACCTAATAAACTATCTTTTTGAAATCCAACTGTCACTGGACACAAAATTTACAGAAGGGTGATCTGTGCCGATTTGAAAGAAAACTGATTTGGCCAGCTTGCATCAGACCTTTTTACTCATAGGCCCCAGACAGGACAACGAAATTGAAAATCTGTTCAAGAAATATTATTAACAGTTTGAAAATGTTTGCTTTCTCTATGATCTTAGTATCAACTGCTCCCAACCGTCTGAAGCCTGTGGGACTTTTGTGAAGCTGAAGGTAGTGGGGAGGGGAAAAGGATGGGGAAGAGGAAGGTTGCGAAATATCTGGCTATTCAAATCTGGTCACCGAACACGGTTAAAAGTATTTCAAGCAACTTTTCAATTCTGAATGGTGGTCTTTCACCAGGGCGATACTGAGAATATATACCACTCTGGAGCGTACCGCAAATATACCATACATTATTTTATATGAATTAAATGTGTTATGACACATGTTGATTAAATAAAAATTATTTAAGCACGCCGGGTTTGAACCCGCAACCTCTGGATTAACTAAGTACGGAGAAATTGAGTTCACTTCGGCACAGAGTCACGGCCACAACACACTTCTATTGGCTTGTCTTTTCAGTGGTCACAGTGATAGACAGGCACCTACTCTCAGTATTGCCCTAGTAAAAAATCTTTATTCGGAATCAAACTTTGTTATTTAATATGGTTTTGGCCATGTTTATTGACCAGATCTGAATAGCCAGGTACTTCAAAACATTTCTCTTCCTCATATCCACTCCCTTCTACCTCCCAACTCATACTCCGAATGGGTATGTCGTGGTCCCCCTGGCTCCAGTGCTTTATTCTCATAAAACATCAACATAAATATTTCCGTTGGTAGGAATCTCTTTTTTTTAAGTCCTCTCTCCCATCGGAGGTTGGCCACCATTAGGGTAATATTCATCCTGCAGGCTGTAACAAGGAACAACTCAGCAGAAATGCACTCGTAAAGTGGTAAGTGTTAGATACTTTAAGTATCGCCCTGGTGAAAGACCACCATTATCGATTTATTATTATTATTTCAAGAAGTACATAATATAGTTAGAACTTAATAGCTAGTTCTTGCTTAAACCAATTTTCTGCGAGGCAGTTAATTAACCTAGTTAGTCTTCCCAGGGGCATCGAAATTGGTAAGTTAGTTCTGCACCTGGGAAGAAACAGAAGCCTGTGTTGGCGGCCTCGCGTGAAATCATCAGGGACATAAAATCTATTTTCCGCAAGGATGTCAGGTATTAATAATACACCGTTCAGGAGTTTATGAGCAAAAAGCAGTTTATGTATTATTGTATTATCAATTATGATATTATATTAATCAATATTATGTTATGAGTTGGCTCATTCTATATTTTTCCATATCTACTTAGGCGCCCTTAGGGTGATTTTCCCACGAAAACGACGCCATTAAACTTATCTATTTATTATTATTATTTTATTAGGCGATATAACACCCAAAAACGAGGGGTTGGGCCGAGATTCCCGTTTGAATTAATTCTGATGAATCTGTAAAAATATTATCAAATGTTTTCCGAGGATGCACTCGGGATGTAAGAGATTTATATTTTTAATCAATAAAACTGACCTTTGCCATTTACATTCTTACCCTAAAATGATTTCTAAAATTGACAAATCGTTTTTCAACAACAACGTAAGTGGTAAAAACCATATTATAATTTTCATGCAATGAATTCGTTACATTCCGAAAGATTCCTCGAAAAATATTTGAGATTAAAGTAATATGTTCATCAGAATTAAAGTTTAAAACTTAAAACGTTTGCTTTTCTGAACATGCTACGGCAAACTCAACCCTATACCCTTATCCCGTGCGCCAAACATTCGTTTTGCCGTCCGCAGTTTCGAGTGTTATGCCTTGTTTTCATCATTCGCCGCTCGTAAGCCAGCTGGTAACAGACGTGTACGCTGTGCCTAATGTCACAGTGTTTTTTTACATCTAACCTCACCTACCTGTAAATTATATAAGTATTTGTGTATTTCCGCAATTTAATAGAACATGCACGAAAAAGAATTCAATTGAATTTGTTATATTCTTAGGTCTCCGCCCATATTTTAGGGCTACGCCTCTCACCGACTTTTTTCTAAGGCAGTAAAAATATGTAATAAAAAGTTAAAACAAATTCATTTGAAAAGAATTCAAAATAATATAATATGTCAATATTTCAAAAATTCCATAAAACTCTACAAATATTGGCCATCTGGCGGTTAAAATAAACAACGAGAAAGCTAAACAAATAATATTTTATTAGTTTTAACATTTGTTTCACTCGCCAATGGTTTAACAACACCGTTGAATGTGCAGTAAGAATAAATGAAAATTATAATTAGAACGATAAATTTTAATATAACTCATCACATCACTTATTTTAATTATTTTTGAAGCAATGCAAAACTAATTGAACTTATTTCAGTCTAGTCGTTTAAAGCTGTATTAGCGACATCTATGAAAGATTATTGCAAGCGTGACCTCATGAATAATTCATTTACTTATTAAGCGGAGAATTTTACCATACTTATATGATTGGACCATAGATGTCCGATTTAATCGAAATATATTCAATTTTTACAAAAATATTTGTATTGATAACGTTTTCATATGAAAATTAATAACGCTTACGTTATAAAAATGTTGATACTTAACTGGTTTTCAACATTAAAATAAATACACTACATAACTAGACAATTATTTTTCCAATTAACAAATTTTCGTACAATTAATTATTTCTCTGTTACTATTAAGAAGTAATAATGATCATACAAATACGAAAATCCATTTTAAATTATCAGTAAAAACATCCAAACCAAGCATAATAAAAACAGTAGTAAAAAAAACCTGCTCACAGTAACAAATAATAAAACATAACCTAACATTTGGTGTAACCTTTTTATGAGTTCACCTAACTTCAATTGAATAATCCCACCTGGATAATGTTGACCAATTCGAAACAAGCATTTTTGATCAGATATTTCAATGTACAAAATGTTGTAACTCGTATAATTTATTGAATCAATTTTATTTCTTATGGAAAGATAAAATAAGGACTATTTTTGCTGAAATAAAAAACATAAACTTTCATTTTATAAAAAGTTGCAAGTCTTTTTGTGCGTATTTAGAAAAATGGGTTTTATTGTTGTGTAGTTTAGGACGTTTTTAGTTTGAATTGATATAATCAACTTGTAAAATACCTCAATCGCGGTACCGCTGCCCACTGGGAGTGTCTTTGTTTACCATTATGGGCGTAACGTTATGAAATTATGCAAGCAACATTGAACCTAAGGTCTGATAGTTTGTATAATAATAATAATAATAATATTTGGATAATTTGTATAGCGCCGTTTTTGTGAAAAATCACCTCAAGGGCGCTGTACAAATCTTAATTTCTACTTAATATTAATTCTTAGTTTATATAAATATACAGCAACATACTTACCTGGCAGGTCACTTCTGGCAGGACACAATCACCATATCATAATAACCTAAAATTTAGAATTACTTAAATTTTTATTTTTTATTTTATTTTATTTTGTTTATTTATTTATTTATTTATTTTTTTTTATTTTATTTTTTATTTTTTTTCATTTTTAGGGCATGAAGGCAAATTTAAGATAAAGTATATCGGAGGTATTTTTAACTTTTCGTAGTGAAGAACAGATAATGGTGATAATCTTCTAATGAATTTAAGGAATGAGAGTCTGAAAAGTTTTCTTGGTTCTATTGGGCTTGTTACATCTTGATTATGGATATGATTTTCTGAAAAAATGAGTTTTGAGTTTGGCTCTGAACTCTGCCGAGTCTTTTATTACTCTCAGATCATGTGGTAGTCCATTCCAGGTTTTAGGACCTGACACTCCCGAAGGCGCGCTCTCCAAACTTAGTGTCTGGTGTGCGCTTTGGTTCTTTCAACCTTCCGATAGCCGATGACATTGCTGATCTAAGAGTTGACTGTCGCGAATTGGAATCTTCAGGAATACACAATTCCGATAAATAAGCCGGAGCCATTCCGTTAATTGATTTGAAAACCATCCAGCAAAGCTTAAACTGGATTCTTTCGGGACATTTAAGCCAGTGAAGATTTTTGAGGTGCTCTGAGATATGGGAATATTTTGATACGCCGGTGATAAGTCTTGCCGCGGCGTTGAAGACTAGTTGTAGTTTGTTAATTTGATATTTAGGAAGACTAGCGTATATTCCGTTGCAGTAATCTAAACGCGAAACGACGTACGAGTTAACAAGTAATTTGGTTGCCTCTGTTGGCAGGTTTCTTCGCACTGATTTTATTTGTCTTAGTTGAAAGAACCCTGTGCTCACAGTCTTGTTAATTTGGGATTTAAGGGAGAAATCAGCATCCAAATTGACGCCCAGAAGTTTGATGGATGTCTTTGGAATAATGTCACTTCCTGAGACAGCTATTGGGGAGTTATTGATGTTATGCTGACGTCTGCTTGTGGCGGTCCAGAGAAACTCTGTCTTTGAAGGGTTCAATTTCAGTCTATTTGAGGTCATCCAGAGAGTGATCGCTTCTAGGCACTCAGTCATGCGGATTTTCAGACTGTCTATTTCTGTCGGTGAGCAGTAAAAGTAAACTTGCTGGTCGTCGGCGTAGCAATGTGATATAAGACCGAATGATTTGATTATTTGAGCGACATCATTTATGAAGAGGATGAAGAGCAGTGGGCCCAGAACGGACCCCTGGGGTACTCCAGATGAAAGCGTTGTAAAATTTGATTGGTTTATTCCCACCTTCACGGCTTGTAACGAATGCCAAATGATATTGGCTTGTCAAACAAGTGCATAAATTGACACAACTATTGAAAACGACTTCCCGCCAAGAATGCTGTCAAAAAATTTTAATATATTATTTATGATTAGTTTTTATTGGAGATTATATATATATATATTTATTTTTTTTCCAATTGATATTATGAATCAATTAATAGCGTTATACGTGTAACATCTATAATATATACAATATAATATGGAATAGAGTAGTTAACATAACATGCTCAACTACGAATCCAGAGGTCTCGGGTTCAAATCCTGGAGAACGCAAATAAATTATATTTAATAAATAGATAAAATAATATATATCCAATATATTTTTAGCACGTTCCAGGGTGGTGGATACTCTAAGTATCGCCCTGGTGAAAGACCACCATTCAGAATCGAAAAGTTGCTTGAAATGGTTTTAACCGTGTTTGGTGACCAGATCTGAATAGCCAGGTACTTCCAAACCTTCCTCTTCCCCATATCCTCCCCCTCCCCGCTACCTTCAGCCTCACAACATACCCCGATTGGGGATGCCATAGTCACACTGGCTCCAGATAGTTGAAACAGTTTTTTTTTTAAATAACCTAAACGTTGCTTGAAATGATTTTGGCTGTGTTCGGTGACCAGATCTGAATAGCCAGGTTCTTACCAACCTTCCTCTTCCCCATCTCCTTCCCCTCCTCACTCTTTTCTGGGCTGCGACATACTCCGCCCTGTCAAAAGACAACCATTAAACGTTGCTTGAAATGTCTTAAGTCGTGTTCGGTGACCAGATCTGAATAGCCAGGTACTTCCCAACCTTCCTCTTCTCCTTCACCTTCCTTTCCTCACTCTTTTCAGGGCTACAACATACTCCAAGGGTGGATGCAATGGTCTCACTAGCTCTGCGCAATTATGACTCTTGTGCGGTATCTATTTACATTTAAAACACGCGTCTAAAATAACTGTAAAACATGTGAAGGGTGTAGATGATTTGTACACGCAGTGGGGATGGACAGGGAAAGGAATGTCAAGAGAATATTTGTTAGTTTGAAAGTCTTAAAAATCAGCAGCCCAGAGTCGTTAAAACTAACTGCTCTTGTACGGTAGGTCATATCAAAATATTTTAATAATAATAATATTTGGATGATTTGTACAGCGCCGTTTTTTTAAAAATTCACCACAAGGGCGCTATATAGATCTTATTTTCTATTATTACATATTAATTCCTAGTTTAAATAAGAAAATATACAGGAATATACTTACCTGGCAGGTCCCATCAGATAGACACACTTATTAACTTAAAATTATAATATAAATAAAACACTTACACTTTGTTTATAACCACTTTTTTATTCAATATTATGTCTACCGGTTTCGGAAGTACCTTTCCATCATCAGGACAATATTAAATTAACCTGAAATACAAAATGCTGAGATATATATACATATTTAGGAGTTGGAAGGAGAAGGGGTAATTTAGGGGATTATGGGAATAACCGAGCGGTTTATTGGAAAAATATTATTATTAAAATATTATTCCCATAATCCCCTTAATTACCCCTTCTCCTTCCAACTCCTAAATATGTATATATATCTCAGCATTTTGTATTTCAGGTTAATTTAATATTGTCCCGATGATGGAAGGGTACTTCCGAAACCGGTAGACATAATATTAAATAATAAAGTGGTTATAAACAAAGTGTATGTGTTCTATTTATAAATATGGCAAGCCACAAAGTAAATGCTTTTTACGAATATAAAATTATAATCTATAGAAAGCCATGATAGTACTCTTTCTCTAAGCACGAGAATTTTCTCAATTAGGTAATAATAATAATAATAATTGACTGATTTATATAGCGCCGTTTTCGTGACAGAAATATCACCTCAAGGGCGCTTTACAACATAATTAACATAATATTAAAACCTTAGAGTATATAGAGTGGTATCAATCCAAGGCAGTAGAGTCAGTTTTTGATGATTTTTACCTGACTCGGCGGACCTGAGCGTGACTAAGACCAAGGCTAAGGTATTTATACAACCATTCATAGCACATATTGACATTATGTTTTTGTTTATTCGTATGACCACTTTTTCACAGTATCAACAAAAATATAGCATCTAACCTAAAAAACCGTTTAGTTGTGTCAAGTTTAATGGCATAATAAAAAATGTGGGCGGAGTCCCGCGGTGACCCAGGAGCCCAAGATCATTGTGACAGTACGTAGAAGCGGAGTATTATATTTGTTGTCTCTTTCTTCCTCATGGTGTACGACGTAAAAAGTGATTTATCGCAAGTTTGTATTTGTTGGGTAAAAAAAATTAGCTCTCTCTTCATACATTGTTTCTCCAAGATTAAAACTAAGACTTACAACTAACATATACAAATTAACTGGGAAGTAATTATCCTTAACTAGAAACTAGACATTGTATATTAATTGAACTTATATTATAGCTGCTGTTAGTAAGTAAAAAATGATCATTTTGTACAAATAATTGATTAAATCAAATTAAATAAAAAAATATAATCACCTTATTATTCATGATACAAATAAATAGATTAAATTTAAAGGTAACTAATGGTATCCGTGTACGAATGTTGGGCACGCGTTTGGCATGTCTCCCGACCGAACACTTGTGCGGAAGGTATCAATGCCGCATGTTCCTCGAACCACATTCATTAATTAAACCTGACACCTGTCGTCTGGATCCATTTGGAGTCAAGAGTTTTAGTCAGGTAGATGGCTAAGTGCTCCAGACCCGAGGTGGCTACCAAAATTTATTGTAGGGCGCACTTGCTATTAGAACAGGTTCAACGGTTTATATTAACGAAATATGTTTTTTATTTATTTTATATCGAATACCGCAAAAGAGTCTAACTGCTCCCAACCGTCTAGAGCCAGTGAGACTATGGCATCACCAATTGGGGTATGTTGTGAGGCTGAAGGTAGTGAGGAAGGGAAGGAAACGGGGCAGAGGAAGGTTGGGAAATACCTGGCTATTCAGATCTAGTCACTAAAGCCATTTTATGCAACGTTTCGATTCTGAATGGTGGTTTTTCACCAATTCGATACTAAGCATTTGCTGCCTACTAGTTTTATGATAGTACGACATCTAAACTAATTAACTATCACTCCGTTTCCCCGCAGAGGTAGGTAGAGAGGACGGACCGCCCTACAACTCTCTCTTGGCACACACTCCTTGCTTCATTCGCATTAATACATCGTCCCATACATACTCTTCTGTTCTTCTGACTCTTCACATCGTCCGACTCCAATGTTTGATTTACTTGATCATGCCATATCTTCCTCGGGCGTCTCCGACTTCTTCTTCCATTCACTTTTGCGTCATATATTATTTTTACACTCATTTATTCGCTCTACATGCCCAAACCACCTAAGTGTCCCTTTTTTGATCCTATTTATTACGCTTACATCATCCTTGCATTCTTTCCGGATATCCACATTTTTAACACGGTCATACATGGTTTTACCGCACATACGCCTCAGGGATCTCATCTCTACAGCAATTGGTCTACTTTTATCCTCCCTCTGCCAGTTCCATGTCTGATTGCCATACATCACGCTTGGTATAATCACTCCATTGTGGACTGCTAGCTTCGCTCCTTTGGACAATATTTTATTTACGCCAACAGCGTTCAGTCCTCCATTAATGGAATTTCCTGTATTCATCTTCATTCATAGTATGACATTCCATAGTATAACATCGTTAATAACCAATAACAGTAGATGTAATAAACAAATTTACTCTTGTGATTTTCTAACAAGGTAACAATATTTAATAATAAACTGAATGCCATTGTGATGGAACAAATATAGGCCAGCCGAGCCCTAAACAAAAATAGTCGACTTGGTGTTTGCTGTATTTCAAAGTGATAATTTGTCTGGTTCTTACCTTCGTGTTGATCATCCAAGTTTCTACCTACCCAACCCTTTCGCAACATCGAATTTCGTATTCAACAACATCGTGTGATATCGAATATCAAATAGAAGAGTTTTGGGGTGAAAAAACGTGTAGGCTCGTTCGTTTTCGTTTGTTCGTCGGTTTGTTATTTTGATCTCCAAATAATATAAAATAACTGGGGTGTGTAATAATAACTTGTCTGTGTGTGTTCGTTTCGTTAATAATACAATTGCGGAAGAAGAATTGAAGAACATTTAAAGTCAACTTCATCGGTGAGTGAATGGTTTCCCAGTTTTCTTTCATTCCATAATCTTTCCACAAGCTACTATTAGACACTCCCATCAAACAGTATAGTTTATCGTTTACAGTCCACTATTCTCCAAATTCATCTGAAGCTGAAAATATTATTTTTTATTTTATTTTTTTCAAATATAAGCCACTGTCAAACTGCCGCAGTTTGATAAAGATCTTTAACGCCGAAACAGCTGTCACCAAAAATAATAACTAAAACTGGCAGAGCTTCATAATAATGTCTAATATTAAATTATAAAAACCGTCAACACATATTGTTTCGAAAAGTTACATATCTGGAATTTGCTGATCACACACATATTCTAGAATTACGTTATTCGAAGAACGGCTCTTTGTCACGTTCGAGGATTTGCTATTTCACTTGGCCTTTGTGGGGAACACGTATTTTCAGAAAATGTGTTAGAATTTCTAAATGCTTTATTACAAGTCTCTATAATCACGTCCAAGCCAGATATCAGACGGGGTATAAAAGGTGCATGAGGAGAGCCTTGAGGTATTCCCTGTTCTTCGGTGTGGAAAGATGGTCGTCTTGATGAATAGTAGGCTCTCTTGCCTGTTGGCCTTTTTACTCTTGCAGGTAAGGTTTTTATTTTTATAACTGTATTTGTTGTTATTTGGGGAAGACGTAGCAAAGAAACACGCCGCACTTAATGGCTTCAAAATGAACGTGACTAGTACGGGTGCACTACCGCAGAGATTGCAACCAGCAGATAAAGATTACCCTGATGCTAATCAATCTCTGATAGTATAGGGCATCAAGGGAAAGAAACAAAGTTGTTTGGTACGTACTACTTGAGCGGAATCTTGCATTTTTTTAATGTATTAATACTATTTAACTATATTAAAACATGTTGTTTCAGGGTGCTTATTCTGCTTGCATCCGTTTCCAATCTCCGTTGGGGTGCGACCTCCCTCCATCATGCAATCTGCAGTCAGCACCGTGTTGTTCACCTCCATCACCACCTCCACCGTGTAACTCACAACCAGCTCCATGCAATCCACCACCACCACCTCCACCACCTCCACCACCTCCACCGTGCAACCCCCAGCCTCCTCCATGTAATCCACCACCTCCACCGTGCAACCCCCAGCCTGCTCCATGCAATCCACCACCACCACCACCTCCACCGTGCAAACCTCAGCCAGCTCCGTGCAATCCACCACCACCATCACCTCCACCGTGTAATCCTCAGCCTGCTCCATGCAATCCACCTCCACCGTGCAATCCCCAGCCTGCTCCATGCAATCCACCTCCACCACCTTCACCGTGCAAACCTCAGCCAGCTCCATGCAATCCACCTCCACCATCACCTCCACCGTGCAATCCCCAGCCTGCTCCATGCAATCCACCTCCACCGTGCAACCCCCAGCCTGCTCCATGCAATCCACCTCCACCACCTCCACCGTGCAAACCTCAGCCAGCTCCATGTAATCCGCCACCTCCACCGTGCAAACCTCAGCCAGCTCCATGTAATCCACCACCTCCACCGTGCAATCCCCAGCCAGCTCCATGCAATCCACCACCACCACCTCCACCGTGCAAACCTCAGCCAGCTCCATGTTATCCACCACCTCCACCGTGCAATCCCCAGCCAGCTCCATGCAATCCACAGCCATGCAGTTCTCTACCAGCTCAGTGCATTCCATGCGCTTATTAAGATGCTTATCTATATATTTTAATGAACTGATTTGCTTAATGATTTGTTTTTGTTTGCCTTATATATTTTTACTAAGTTTTTAATATATTTTTGACTTAATTAAAACTTGTGTTTCTAAAATAGATCAAATGTAAGCATAACGTCATTTCTCAACAACTGTGAAAATCGTCTTTTCAAATTATATATCTTCAAAGAAGAAAATAATTTTAAAAAATTTGGTTTTTTATTTTCGAGCAGGTCTGACAATCTTTGATCGTAAAAGGGTTCCCATCTGAAACTTGACCAAGGGCTAAGGGTCAAGTTTGTTTAGCGTCCTTAGTTCTTTTTATTTATATTTTATGACCGCTTTCTGGTCAGCGTGCCACAGAAAGCAGAAGGAATTTATTTTGTGATTAATATTTGTGTTGCTCGGTGTAAGGATTTTTCTGATCTTGATGCTTGATCTGATCGGATGTTCTGATATGTACATATGAAATAACTTTGTTTCTTGATGCCCTATCCTATCGAAGGTCGGTTATCCTCAGGGTAATCTTCACCTTGATAGCTGCAACCTCTGCAGTACTACACTCGTACCAGTCACGCGGGGCCAAGTTCCGCGACATCTCGCGCCCTGTGCAGTAAGTACCGATTGAGCCGATAAAACTATACTACTCGATGGAAGCGTCTAATTATGGATGTGGACAGATTATGGAATGAAGGAAGTAAGGAAACCAATTCACTCACCGATGACGTTGATGTTTAAGCTCTTGATTCTTCTTACCCAACGAATCACAACACTTCACTCAATTTTACTTGAAGAACAAACAACTAAACGACCACCAAGCGAAACACCAACGAACCAAAAACAAACACATTTTTCACATAATTCTTCTTCTATTTCGATCGTCAATTGTTTTCGAACACAGTGTTTTTTTGAGTAAGAAAATCGAATAGCGAAATGGCGGGATAGGCAGGAAATGGTTAAAAACACGAAGGTAAGAACCTATCAAATTATCATTTTGAAATCCAACAAGCTCTTTTCAAAGTTTGTTATCATATAACACAAAAGGATACAATTGACAGGACAGCTGACGGTAGTGGTGATAGTGTCTGAAATAAGCTGTCACTACCAGGAACTACTTTTGGAACCAGTTACCAATAGCTTTATAAAAAGCCAATAGCGAAGATATGAGATTTCATTTATATATTTTTATTTTACCGAAGTATCACATGATTCAAAAATAAACCCCTAAAATATTGCTTGTCTTCCTGAAGTGCAATGCCAGCAGATATAACGGATCGCTATACAAATCTGTATGGGTGCACACTCCTTGCTTCATTCACATTCATACATAAAGTTTGTTTTGATTTTCTCTTTTGCATTATTATTTATTTATGTAATAACATAATATGCTCTTATATTATTATTATCATTTGACGTTATTTTTTTTTTGTTGTAATGTTATCGTTCATTGTTTTCATTTAACTTATGCACAGAGTATTGAATTTACCGCTCTGTTCTGCTGAAATAAAATGTTATTTTATTATTACACTCTTCTGTTATTCTGACTCTCGACATGGCCCGAATCAAGTATTTGATTCACTTGATCGTGCCCTGTCGTCCTCGGGCGTCTCCGACTTATGCTTCCATCAACTTTCGCGACATATACATTACTTTCACACTCCTTTCTTCGTTCATTCGCTCTGCAAATAAAAACAATGACCAAATTTAAACTTGAAATAAAACTTGGATTTATAAAATAGGTCGCTCTAATATTGCTAACTACTATGAAACACCTACTTAGACGCGCACACTTTCAATCTATCTTTATCTCTAGGCATATACAATCTTATTTTTTATTTTTCTGTATTAACCTTTACCTAGATCATAAAACATGCAAAAACATTATAAATGTACCTTATGCACAACTTCTATACTTTTTTACTTTTTTTTTAATTTTTATTTAAATTTTTTTATTATTTTTTTTTTTTATAGTAATAATAATTTATAGTAATAATAATATTAAATTTAATTCAATTGAATTATATAAAAATTAAAAACTTCCATACTCCTAAATAATATCTATAAAATATTGCCTTCACGTAATAACTTTATTCTTAAATTCATCTAATTTCATCTTTCTTCCCTTTTATTTTTTTTTCCTTTTTATTACTTTTGTGCACAAGCTAAACAATATCTATAAAAATGCAACCTCCATGTAATAACTTTGTTGTAATTTTCATTTAATTTCATCTTTCATTTCTTTTCTTCTTTTTCCTTTTTTGTTACTTTCATCTTATTTTTATTAATATTTACATTTAATATTATATAATTTATGTACTCTACGTCTGTCTCGACCTTAGAGCAATAATATACAAGAGGTATAGCTGTAGATCGATCTGTAGTCAGTTTTTACTAGCTTTTACCTTGAAGTAACTGACTCGGTTGGAAAAGGGCGTGGCTAAGACTGGGGCTACGGTATTTGTATATCCATTCACAGCACATGTCGACATAATGTTTTTGTTTATTCGTATAGCCACTTTTTCACAGTATTTTTATCAATAAAAATATAGCATATAAGCAAATAAACCGTTTAGTTGTGTCAAGTTTAGTGCCATAATAAAAAATGTGGGCGGAGTCCCGCGGTTGCCCAGTAGCTTAAGATCATTGCGTCACTACGTAAAAGCGGGGAATTAAATTTGTTGTCTCTTTCTCTCTTATGGTGCACGATGTAAAAACCCGGAGAAAGTGTTTTTTCGCAAGTTTGTGTAGGTTGGGTAAAAATAATTAGCTATCCCTCCATATATTGTTACTTCAAGGTCTCGACACAGGAATATCCCAGTGAGACAGACATGGACCAAACCCATCTTTTTTAAATATTTTAACAAGAATAAATAAACACGCCCAAACCATCTCAGCGTCCTTTTCTTAATCCTATTCATTACGCTTGCATTCTTTCCAGATATCCACATTTTTAACGCGGTCATACATGGTTTTAAGGCACACACGTCTCAGGGATTCCAGAAATACCTGCCTTATCAAAAGCGTTAGGTTGTCCCTCGGGAGGAATTGAATACAATTGATCTGTGTGAGAAAGATCAGTGTCCCAGCCTCTGAAACCCAACGCATTGCCACGTATCTACCTGTGCGTTAATTTATGCTATGTCGAGTCCCGCCGCACCTGCGCTTGAAATATGGTCTCCGGAGCTGACCGCGCCGGGATCGAGCCCGGGACCTCGAATGTCTTCATTAACACTGTTTAGTTCGTAATAGAATCTAAGAGGAGTTGTCTCTGAGGAGGTAGGTCATATTAATGTAAGAGAGACGGAAGCCTTCGTATTAAGGTGGTCTTTGTCGAACTGGCGGAGGAAGGATGAAAGTAGACTAAATGCTGTAGAAATGATATCCCTGAGGCGTATGTGCGGTAAAGTCACGTACGACCGTGTTAAAAATGTGGATATCCGGAAAGAATGCACGGTTGATGTAAGCGTGATGAATAGGATCAAGAAAGGGACGCTAAGATTGAAAGAAGAAGACGCCCGAGAAAGACATGGCACGATCAAGTGAAGCAAATACTTGAGTCGGGCCATCACATTCTTCATTCACATTCATACATCGTCTAGTACATTTTCTTACGTTATTCTGACTCTTCACATGACCCGATCCAAGTATTTGATTCACTTTTAGTGATTATGCCATGTCTTCCTTGGGCGTCCCTGACTTCTTCTACCATTCACTTTCGCGTCATATACATATTTATTTTTTTAATTTTTATATATGAATACCGCACAAGAGCGTCAACTGCTCCCAACCGTCAAGAGCCAGTAAGACTATGGCATCCCCAAATAGGGTATGTTGTGAGGCTGAAGGTAGTGGGGAGGGGAAGGAGATTGGGAAGAGGAAGGTTGGGAAGTACCTGGTTATTCAGATCTGATCACCAAACACGGCTAAAGCCATTTCAAGCAACGTTTCGATTCTGAATGGTGGTCTTTCATCAGGGCAATACTTAGAGTATCTACCACTCTGGAACGTGCCGCAAATATACTTTTTATTATTTTTATATACATATTAATTAAATAAAAGTTATTGGCGCACGCCGGGTTTGAACCCGCGACCTTTGGATTCGTAGTCGAGCGTCTTACCACTCGACCATGGAGGCCGTCTAATTCTTCTCACACTCCTTTCTTCGTTCATCCGCTTCTGCATGCCCAAACCATCTAAACTAAGCGTACCTTTCTTAATCTCATTGATTACGCCTACATCATCCTTGCATTATTTCCGGACATCTACATTTTTAACACAATCATACATGGTTTTACTGCACATATGCCTCAGGGATTTCATTTCCACAGCATTCAGTCTACTCTCATCCTTCCTCTGCCAGTTCCACGCCTCTCTGCCATTCAACACGGACATAGAAAATATTCACGCGATATTATTCAAAAATAGTCATGCCACATTGGCACTTAAAAGATATGAACAATATGAAGCACTTAGGACATTAAAAACTTTCTAAAAAACTTGTAACAACTCATTGTGTCCCCAAATATCCCAAATGTCGAGCCCAGGTAAGGATTCTGCCGGGCAGGTACTACACTGAACATCTATGCCACAGTTTCTCAACCTTTTTTGACTCGTGTCCCCTTTTGAAAATAACACGAATGTTTTATTCCAAAAGGAATAATAATAAGAATATTAGGATAATTTGTATAGCGTCGTTTTTGTGAAAAATCACCTCAAGGGTGCTGTAAAAATCTAAATTTCTACTTAATATTAATTCCTAGTTTTTATAAATATACAGAAACATACTTACCTGGCAGGAGAAAATCGCTTTATGATAAAATTTAGCTGATTTTTACACATATTTTTAGTTTTTTTTTTAATTTTTTATTTTTAAGGCATGAGAGCAAAGAGGTAATAATAATATAAATTAGCTGATTTATATAGCGCCGTTTTCGTGAAAGAAATATCACCTCAAGGGCGCTTTACAACATAATTAACATAATATCAAAACAAAGACTTAATTTCGACATTTTTTCTTATTTTTTTATAGTGAATACCTAACAAGAGTTTCAACTGCTCCCAACCGTCTAGAGTCAGCGAGACTATGGCATCCCCAATTGGGGCATGTTGTGAGTCTTAAGGTAGGAGAGGGGAAGGAGATGGGAAGAGGAAGGTTTGAAAGTACCTGGCTATTCAGATCTGGTCATCAAACGCGGCTAAAGCCACTTCAAGCAAAGTTTCGATTCTGTATCGGTGATACTTGGAGTATCTACCCACTCTATTCCACTCAAGAATGATAGTATACTGAGGCGAGATAAAGAATTTTGATGAAGATGACATAATGGTATCAAAGAAAACTAACTAATTATCAGAATCTTTCAATCAGTGCAAACGCAAGCAAGGCGTCTATTACAACAAACACGCTTTAAAATACGTTGATAGCATTCTCGAAGGCCAAAGTAATTATTGCAAACGGCACAGCGAACCAGTTATTATTCCTTTATGCGTTTGCTCTTCTGACATGCAATAGAATACAATAGGGAGATGGGGTAAATAAACACTGCATATTTATGCCGAAACAGTAAAAATCTTCAGTAATATTGTGCAAACTTAGCGTGGAAGTAAACCGTATTTCAGGGTTAGCCCATAGTCCCCAGTAATAATAATAATAATTGGCTAATCAATATAGTGTAACAAAAATATCACCTCAAGGGCGCTTTACAGCATAATTAACCTTAGATTAATTAAATATGAGACAATGCGCGTGACTGCACTAAACTAAGCAAACGTGGCATACCTGAGATTTACTGTGTTCAGTCTCGCACAAACATTCGTTTGACAAACAAGCTGTCACCAGCTGCCACAAACGCATCGCTGTAGGCTCTTTTCTAAAATAAAATGCCTTCCTGCGCTTTTGACATGTGTAAAAATCATTCGGGAACAAAAAACAAATCTCATGGAGTTTCTTTTCATGCGAAGTACACACAAATCACTTATTATTTCAATTAATACAACTATTCACATACCAAATGGTATAAGTGAGACAGCGAATGCAGAAATACATAAGTGTGTGGAAGACAACCTAGCGACAGTACACTGAGTACGTCGCATGCTACTTCGCTCGTAAGTTCGTTAGGGAAGAGGGGGCTTGTAACGCGGAGAATGTAACGCGGGACGTTCATATAGCTATCTCATTCACACACACATATTCTGCTTGGTATGGCTATCCTTTTCATGCGTTGTGAGTTTTCAAACAGATATCAGAGCGTGTTAAATTTATCGTTCAATTTGTATGAATATGACGTGTCTTGTATTTTATGTATATGTAATTAACATGATATTAAAACTAAAACTTAATATTAACATATTCTTAATACTTATAACTAGTGACTTACAACTAACATATTAACATTAACAAATACATGTAATGGTTGTTGCCAGTGCTGTCGAACCTAGGGTAGACAAAAAATTAAGTAAGTAATAATAAACTATATATATATAAACTATGTATAGCACTCGGACTGAGTGATCAAAACTCTAGTGAAGCAAATTGACGTTATTGTGGGTGTGATAATTTAAAAAGGTGTGTCTTTAGTTTTGCTCTGAACTCAGTTGAGCTGTCGATCTTTCGCAAATGTGAAGGGAGGTTATTCCAAGCTGTGGGGCCTGCTACGGCAAAAGCTCGCTCTACCAGAAGCCAGTGGGACTGTGACATCCCCAATGGGGGCATGTTGGTGGTGTAATATAGTAGAGAGGGTAGTAGGAAAAATAAGTGGTTACCATAACCAGGGCCGGTTCCACGACACCTAGCACCCTGTGCAGTAAGTACTGAGGGCCCCACCCCTCTATGTTTTTGCACAGTTTTAACCTTGAAGTAACAACATATGGAGAGAGAGCTAATTATTTTTACCCAACCTATACAGATTTGGGATAAATCACTTTCTCCTGGTTTTTACGTCGTACACCATGAGAAAGAAAGAGACAACAAAATTTCCCAAATTATCACACCGCTTTAAAGTATTGTGAGAATGTTCTTCGTGTCCCGCTTCTCCGTTGACTCCGCCCACACGTTTTTATATGCGACATAAATTGAAATAACTCAATGGCTTATTAGGTTACAATTTTTTTAACAATACTGTGAAAAAGTAGTTATACAAATAAACAAATAAATTTTGTCGACATGTGCTATGAATGGATGAACCTAGCCCTAGTCCTAGCCACGCCCAGGTCTAGCCAAGCCCGGCAATCTTTGTAAAAACTGACTACAGCTCATTCTACAGCGCTCTATCTTGTATATTATTGCTCTGAGGGTTACCATAACCAGGGCCGGTTCCACGCCCCTACCCCCATGTTTTTTGCACAGTTTGAATGTATGGTGGATCTGGCGCTGATCATAACAAGGGGATATTCCCACTCCCCAACATGGCGGGCGAAAAAAATCACTTAAATTTTCAACAACATTATTTACATGTAATAATTAAAAATAAAAATAATTTACTAAATAAGTTACTCACAGATGTGGCCAAGGCAAGGAATTCCAAAAATAATTTTAGTTAGTACCTACCTACTAGCGTTGGGAAAAACTTCAATGTTTTGTGAATGCTTCACGAATTTCTTGTTCTTTAAAATGAACCTTCGCAGTGAACACTTCAATTGAAGTCGAACTCGCAAAAAAAAGATTTCCGAAAATACACGTGCCAGTCGGTAGGGATTTAAAAACGAAAAGAACTGGAACTGGTTCCTCGCCAAACCAAAAGTACTAGTCGGTAGAGATTTCAAATTGAAAAGAACTGGAACCGGTTCTACTAATAAGTACTTTGAGGTCAGACATCAATTGAAGTACTTCTTTATAGGCTTTGAAGTTCACCTTCACAACTGTACTGCTGCAAATTGAAGTAGTTCTTTGTAATCTAACATTCTTTGAAGTACTTGTTCAATGAAAGGAATGAACGCTGAAATGAACTATTAACTTCAATTGAAGTATTTGTTCAATGAACAATGAATGAAGTAAGAACTGTTGCCAAAAGAAGTAGTTCTTTGAAGTAGTTCTTTCAAAGCGGTCACAACGCTACTACTAACTATGATTATTTATTGCGCATCTTTTAAGAAATTTTTTTCTGCATGTTCTGTCTAACAATTCTTTAAAGCGGTGTGATAATTCGGGAAAATTTGTTGTATCTTTCTTTCTCGTGGTGTACGACGTAAAAACCCGGAGAAAGTGATTTATCCCAAATCTGTATAGGTTGGGTAAAAATAATTCGCTCTTTCTCCATGTATTGCTTCAAGATTATAGCCACTAGAACCTGTTGGTTTGGAGGAACCATCTTTTATATGGATAGGCTAGCGCCTGTCATATGTGGTTCGCGTAACCGCCGAGGGGGAAGTAACGTCTATAAACACATCGGCAACGGCATTCGGCAGTAGCGACACTTGCGACACTACGCGCCAGTAGTTGACTTGGTGCCCACTTCAGGTTTTTTGACGTGTCAGTGCGCACATATCGACATAATGTTTTTGTGTATTCGTATAGCCACTTTTTCACAGTATTTTTATCAACGAAAATATAGCATCTAACCTAAAAAACCGTTTAGTTGTGTCAAGTTTAGTGGCAAAATAAAAAATGTGGGCGGAGTCCCGCCGTTAACCAGCGAAAATAACCAGCTTAAGATCATTACGACAGTATATAGAAGCCCTCCAAGAAATTTGTTGTCTCTTTCTCTCTCATGGTGTACGATGTAAAAACTCGTAAAAAGTGATTTATTACAATTTCGGATGGGTTGGGTAAAACAAATTAGCTATCCCTCCATATATTGTTACTTCAAGGTAGCAAGACTGGCAACTGCGCACTTTACGCAGAAATCGAGATATTGCGCATAGCAGGGAATGAACCAAAAGCCTTTTTCTACCTGTTAGTACTCTGTAACGCTTTAGGAACCACTAGGGGTCCTTGGAGAGGTTGTCTTGCCCGACCTGCCCCTTGCATTTATTATTGTATTGTAAAGAAATAAGAAATATTACTATGAATTCTATTGATACAATGCTTTTTGACTGGCCTTAACGACAGTTGCGTAGTATTGAAAGGAAGGTAACTCTGTGGTCAGAAATTTAGTAAGGCTATAAGTAGTGGGGAGGGGAAGGAGATGGGGAAGAGGAAGGTTGGAAAATACCTGTCAATACAGACTGGACCGGTCCTGTATAGGCGCAATTGGAGCAGTCCGCTCCAGGCGGCGAATCGCCAATGCACTAACAGAACCTAATCACAGTAACAAAATAGTAATATATAAACATTTTTTTTTTTTTATAAAATGAAAAAAAACCATACTTTTAATGGACGGCACTTGAACCCGTAAGTTACTGGCCCGACGGCGCAAAATAAAAACCCCTTCCTTTCGTCTACGACGAGTTGGTACCAATTTTCATCACGAACGTTTTTTTTATACCTGCGCCAGGCGCCGTTTGACTCATTGCCGGGCCTGTATACAGATCTGGTCAGCAAACACGGCGAAAGCCATTGCAAACAACGTTTCGTTTCGGAATGGTTGTCTTTCACCAGGGCTACACTGAATATATCTACCACTCTGAAATATGACGTAAAAGAAAATATATACACGTCGGGATTTCAACCTGCGTTCTCTGGATCCGAATCCGAGGATCTTAACCGCTCTGCCACCGAGTTCTGTAGTCTCTACCTTGGAGTAACAATGTATGGAGAGAGAGCTAATTATTTTTACCCAACCTATACAAACTTGCGATAAATCACTTTCTCCGGGTTTTTACGTCGTACGTCGTGAGAGAGAAAGAGACAACAAATATAATACTCCGCTTCTACGTACTGTCACAATGATCTTGGGGTCCTGGGTCACCGTGGCACTCCGCCCACATTTTTCATTATGCCACTAAACTTGACACAACTAAACGGTTTTTTAGGTTTTATGCTATATTTTTATTGACAACAATACTGTGAAAAATTGGTTATTCGAATAAACAAAAACATTATGTCGATATGTGATATGAATGGATGTATAAATACCCAAGCCTTAGTCTTAGCCACGCCCACGTCCGCCGAGTCAGGTAAAAATCATCAAAAAACTGACTACACTGCCTTGGGTAGATACCACTCTATATACTCTAAGCTCTCTACACTACTGATATAAAATCTGAATGATTATTTTCGGTGGGCGGTTCGGGAACAACTTGCCCCGGGGCCAAGCCGTATGTCGCCGAGCCACTGCTATGATATTATTTCCAACGTTTTACACTCAGAGTAACAATATAAAGAGACCATACTAATTTGTGACAAATCGTTGACAAACTCGCAAAATATAGCTCTCTCTTTATGCTCGGTTCTATAAGCATATGAGAAAAAGAGACAAACAATTGTTGAAACCTATACACGATTTGGGGCGGGCTAAATGAAATGTCTTCATTATTTAATCCGCACAAACTTCAGACACGTTTGCACTGTCAGGCGAACGGACTGTCAAAAGTACGTAAATAGTTAAAAACTTGAGTTATTTTTTGTGTAATATCTAGCAAAACATCATGGCCACATGTTCTATGCTTGTTTGCTTTAATCGAAGTACAAAAGGACCAAAAAAAACAGTTTTCACACGTATGTACCATAAAAATCGTCTTTTTTAGTTTGATCTCAAATATTTAACATCCTAACCTACAAAACAACTAGTAACTTACACCAATATGTAATTAATCTTTGGACTATTCGTTCCAATATAATAAACTTCCGTTTGAAATGAGTTTTAATGGATTCGCAATATGTTTAACTTAAAAAATATTTACGAGATGTCACATTAAAAACCATTAGAAAGGGGAACTCCGTCTTTGTACGGCTTCTGAAACTATCCCGGTCTCTTTCTTTCTCATGATACTAACGCTAAATTGTTGGCAAACAGATAAAGACAGAATAGTGTTTATCTCTTAGATTTTGGTTGCCTCCCTAAATTCAGGGCTATGCCAAAATTGGAATATTATTATATATTTAATTATTTTTAGATTTCCAAAGGATGAAAAAAGGCGAGAAAAATGGATCCGTGCTACGAGAAGGCAAAATTGAACTCCTAAATACCATAGCACAATCTGCTCAGTCCATTTCCCAAGTAATCACTTCGACAAAACATCTCCGTTGGGCCCACTAATGGACGATAATATTTGGATACCTTCACTTTGAACATTGCCCCGTTTTTCTAGGTCCTGTATTATATAATTTAAAGATGTGATTTTTCGTAAACGTGGACGATTTGATTGTTGTAATGCGGAGATTTTTTTTTCTAGTTTCAAAATTCGCGTATTACGTTATGGTATTATGTTTTTAAGACTACCTTTTTTTGGAGTATCTACGATTGGTGCAACTACAGAATTCTCGGGCGTTACGGATCTAACATCAAATTCCAATCTAATTTCTTTTTTCTTTGATTTAACAAATATGTTAAAATGAATTCATACGTTTCATCTGGATTTTTATACCCTTAGCTTCTAATTAATTGTTTTTTTTTTAAATCTATTGATGTGCACATGCACTATTGTACCCATTTCTGAACCTGTTCTCTGATGATTTATGATAACGATCATGCATTTAGATAGTTTTAATTTTGTATACATATTATATATTATTTTCTCCTTGTTAGTTAGAATTATTAGCTTAATTAATTAAGTATGAAGCGCACTTGACGTGAAATATCACAAAACTGTGCTATATAAGTTCACTGTTATTATTATCTGCATTCGAAATTTCCTTACAAAATAACGCGGGACGGAAAACATCCCTACAATACTTAAAAGCGGTGTCATGTTTTGTGAATTTTTTTGTGTCTCTTTCTCTCTCATGGTGTACGACGTAAAAACGCAGAGAAAGTGATTTATCGCAAATTTATATAGGTAAAAAAAAAATTGATCTCTCTCCATATATTCTTACTCCAAGGTTAAGAAAATGATTTAACATCTGTTATCACCGTACATTTTTTTTTTATTTTTACTTTTGTTTGTAAACTATTTTGTTGATGGAACTGAAGTTCATTTTATAATATGTATTATAAAATGTTCTGTACTAATAATTTAATTCGTTTATATTTTTATCTATAAATAAGATTTTAATAATCTTATTGATTAATGTATATTTGAATAAACAAAAAAATATACAACATTCATTCTTTTTAATGATTTACAACTACCTACTCACAACAAAATACCTAATTTACTTAATTTGTGACAACCCTGTTAGTGATTTTACTCCGAGTTTAGGCCACACCCTTTGGTCATTGCTTGGTCAAAAAGTGCGGACAAAATTTCGCAAAGTTAGGTCTCTAGGTTACTCTAAGGTTTTACATCGTTTCCTTTGTTATGAATGCAAGGCCACGAACCGCAAACACTCGCATCCACCGAGGAGATAAACTGACGGAACTCTGCTGTGGGCGTGTCCGTGTGCCCAAAGTAAGCCCAATGTTATCTTACTTCTGGTCAAGATACTTTCAATATCGCCCTGGTGAAAGACCACCATTCAGAATGAAACGTTGCTTAAAATGGTTCAAGCCGTGTTTAATGACCATATCTGAATAGCCAGGTACTTCTCAACCTTCCTCTTCCCCATCTCCTTCCTCTCCCTACTGCCTTCAGCCTCGCAACGTACCCCAATTGGGGATGTCATAGTCTCACTGGCTCTCAGACGGTTGGGAGCAGTTGAAACTCTTGTGCGTATTAAATATTTTTTTTGATTATATAAACTAACTAACCATCAGGCCCTTCTCCCACAGCGGTAGGCAGAGAGGACAGACCGCCATATAACTCTGTCTTGGCACACACTCCTTGCTTCACTCACATTCATACATCGTCTCACACATACTCTTCTGTTATTCGAACTCTTCCGATTACCCGATTCAAGTATTTAATAATAATAATAATATTTGGATAATTTAAATAAATCAAATCACCTAAAAAACCGTTGAATTAAGTCCATTTATGTCGCATATCAAAACGTGTAGGCGGAGTCAACGGAGACGCATGACACGTAACACATTCTTACAATACTTTAAAGCGGTGTGATAATTTGGGAAATTTTGTTGTCTCTTTCTTTCTCATGGTGTACAACGTAAAAAATAAAAAATAAAATACTGTTGTTACTCCAAGGTTATATCCTATATTTTTGTTTACAACAATACTGTGAAAAAGTGGTTTTACAAATAAACAAAAACATTGTGTCGACATGTGCTATAAATGGATGTATAAATAGCCTAGACCTAGTCCTAACCATGCCCGAGTCAGGCAAAAATCAAAAATACTGACTGAAGCGCTCGCTCTTGTATATTATTGCTCTGAGGTCTTATGTAAGTTGGAGGTAAGTTGTATAGATTTCATTTCTAGGGATTATTAGTTCAGTGCTTGAATCTCTCTATCTGACGCGACACCCACTCTCTCAGATAGAGATGTCACTGCGCCAGAACATAAAATGCATAAATATCGCCACAAATTTGAGATAAAATTAACATAATAATTTTGACAGCTTTTCTTACCGCGGCAACGAGATTCGAACTCCGGCATAATTTAATCGAAATCGTCAGGGCGTGGGTGGCTTCACCGCTACACCTCCGAAACTCATTCGATATTTGAATATTTTTGATTGAGTTAGTATCAATTTATTCCATATTGACAGGTTAAATGTAGCTATCACGAACAATGAACAGAATCTGATTGTATTAAATACGCTAAGCCGTATTCGGTACATAATTCGTTAAATCGCCGTGTGGGGCGCTTAAGTATGCAAAAACAAAACTGGTAAGTTTCGCTCATACGTAAAAAAGTTTAAAATTTTATTCCTATTACTCTACTTCACGATTTACTCACTATGTCCCTTTTGACGTGTGATCGCGACTAAACTAGTACGATATGAATAAATAACTTTGTCAACCTAAACAGATAATCTTAAAAGTGCTTCTTCAAAACATCACAAATATTTCAAAATAAAGTCATCCGGTTAGCCCTTGGAGCCCCAAAATGAATGAGAGTTTCCCATTTACATCGATATTCAGAAGTTCTCATCACAATCCTTCTATACAAGCATCCCCACTCGTACAAAACGTGCTCAAACAAAATTTAAAAAGCCGAAGCAAATCCTTCGGGAGGATCAGCCCCTGCAGCCTTTCTCGTTATTAAGTTTTTTTGTTTTCTGAAAGCAAAACCTTTACTCTCCGTACGAAACTGGTGAAAGACCACAATTCAGAATCAAAATGTTGCTTGAAATGGCTTTAGCCGTGTTTGGTGACCAGATCTGAATAGCCAGGTACTTCAGAACCTTTCTTTTCCATTTCTTCTTCCCCTTTTCACTACCTTCAGCTTCACAACATGCCCCAATTGGGAATGCCATAGTCCCACTGGTTCCAGACGGTTGATAGCAGTTGAGACTCTTGTGCGAAATTCACATAAAAAAAACATAAATTGAAAAGGTAAAACTGACCATCTAACCATCACGCTGTTTCCTTACAGGGGTAGGCAGAGAAGATGGACCGCCACACAGCTGTCTTGGCACACATTCCTTGCTTCATGCACATTCATACACTATTGACATGACCTAAAATATTCGAATCACTTGATTGTGCATCTTCCTATCATATCTTCCACACATTCTATCATCCACTTTCGCATCATATATTTTTCGCCATACAACTCTGTCTTGGCACACACTCCGTGCTTTATTCAAGTTCATACATCGTTTCATACATACTCTTCTGTTATTCTGACTCTTCACATGGCCCGACTCAAGTATTCGATTCACTTGATCGCGCCATGTCTTTTTCGGGCGTCCCCGACTTTTTCCATTCACTTTCACGTCGTAATATATTCTTTTCACACTACTTTTCTCGTTCATTCGGTCTAAATGCCCAAACCATCTGAGCGTCCCTTTCTTAATCCTATTCATTACGCTTACATCAGCCTTGCATTCTTTCCGGATATCCACATTTTTAACACGGTCATTTATGGTTTTACCGCACATACGCCTCAAGGATCTAATTTCCACAACACTCCACTTTACTTTACATTTGCGTATGTATAAAAAAAATAATAATAATAATTTAAAAAATAAAAATAAAATATATATATATATGTTTAAGAATCAGCTAAATTTTAAGTTATTACGATATGGTGATTGTGTCCTGCCAGGTAAGTATGTTGCGATATATTTATATAAACTAAGAATTAATATTAAGTAGAAATTAAGATTTGTACAGCGTCCTTGAGGTGATTTTTCACAACAACGGCGCTATACCAATTATTCAAATATTATTATTATTTTTAACCATGAAATTAGGTGTACAGCAAATAAATTGCGTTAACTTATTTTGTCGTTTGTCACGTTATAACAATTATGTGTTACAAAATACAAGCAATTTCGAGAAAGCACGCATCAGTTAAATACTTAAATATTTATGTAAGCATGCACACGTTCTTTTGAACACTTATTCCTTATATCCGAGTACATTCTTTAGGTAAGGTCATCTCTCCCCGCGCTGAGAGGTATGCCCCCCGCCCCTCTGCAAGAACCCCGTCAAAGTAGTCCTTCCAAGAATTTAACATCAGCCGGCCGAATTAGTTGAGATGTAAGCCGTCCTGTCATCCCGTTCGCCCACGCCGAACTAAAACACAAACAATATGGCCGATATTTTCATTTTAGTAAAAGAAATTCAACATTCCCCCTATTGAAACACGTTTTATTAAAGAAAATAACAATTAAACAATAGAGTCATTCATTAATTGCAACTGCAAACTCGTCGGTATTAAAATATTTGGACTTGATAATGTAATATTGTTACATTCTCCTTTTTAAAATAAGTATTTATTCAATAAACTAACAACCAAACAATCGTTTAATTCAATCACGCGTTGTATTTTTAATTGGGCTGAGAGCCCCATTCGTTCGCCCCGCTGTTTGTACTAAAATTTTGCGATAGATAATCAAATAATTTAACTTTCTCCGCACTTAACAGCCTTAAAAAGTGATTTAAAAAAGAAAGCCCGCATTTTGTACACCCGCCATGGTGGCACAACTGTTTGAAAGATTCGAATTTGGTATGATTGAGTGCGCAGTCTTCGTGATTAAGACATTATAATCTGTGGTTACGCTTTGGGAAAGGAGAGAAATGTTAAATGACGCACGTTATCGCAGCCTGTCTCTTTCTAACACGTTAAAAAACCGCAGCAAAAACCTAAAACAGTAAGTGTGTTCTTGTTGTAAATGACCAGTCCTGTTCAGATTGTTGCTGAGTTTGTTTACAGTCTCGCTCGCACGAGTGAATTGTGGGCGGATATTTGGTATCTCTCTCTTTCTGGTCGGGGGCTTGAGGATTGAGAATTTCTCTCGAAAAGCAGCTGTGCGGCTGTTGGCGTCTCGCTCGTTGATAACTTGATTTGGTTTGTTCTCGCCGTGGAATTGAGATAGAATCTCTAGTCGTGTTTCGGTCCGTGGACGATCGCCGTTCGTCTCTGTTTGTTTAAAGTTTTGAATACAAAACTGTCTCAGAAACATTTCAAAACATAAATTCATTTTTTCAAATATCCAGTGTTTTCCTCGGTTGATCAGTGGTGATTCTTGGTGTTTGCTTTTGGTGACATTGAAAATAAATAATCGGACGGCGAGCTACGTACTACGTGTTGTTTGAAACAAAATAATAACCACAAGTTGTGTTATTTGTGTCAGTGCTCGGCTCAAAAGTTAATTTTGTGTTTTAAATGTAATAGTGATTGTTCGTGCCATGGGTTATCTTTGAATTGACCCGAACACTATGGATTATTACTTGCAGCTAAGGGGCAGCTCTGTAAAAAGGTAAATATGTTCATTCATTCGAATTGTTTTTGCTGTTTCATGACATAAAATAGTGCTAATTGAATATGCAAATACACCACCAATGCCTTCATAAACAGTATTCAAAATACGATATTATTCATAAGGTCGCATAGTTTGCAAACTTGCTCTGAAAAGGGTGAATATATATACTATAAACAAAGAACTTATCGTTGAGATTTCAAATAATTTCGAATTGAATTTCTGAGAAATGTTTTTCCGGAAAATATATTAAAATTGTGTTCTTTATTTGAAATTTTAAATACAACCGCGCCATATTCCAAATTTCAATGGCCGTCGCTTACTTCCAGTACCTACCCGGTTTAAATGCCTTTAAAACCCTTTGAAACGTGGTCATGTTTGTTTAAATGGTATCAGTTTAAAATCAGTAATTAATTTGTGCTATTTCACAGTTAATTCATGTAAAGTTTATTTGCGGCACGTTCCAGAGTGGTAGATAGTAGCCCTGGTGAAAAACCACCATTCAGAATCCAAACACTACTTGAAATGGCAATAGCCGTGTTTAGTGACCATATCGGACTAGCCAGGGACTTCCCAACCTTCCTCTTTCCCGTCTACTTCCCTTCTCCTCTCCTTTCAGCTTCACAACACACCCCAATTGGTCATACTATAGTCCTACTGATTTCAGGCAGTTAGGATTCTTGAGAAACAAACTCAAAATTACTCATCACTGTGTTTTATTGTTTTTACACGTAATTTAGTGAAAAAAATACTTAATTTAGTTAATTGTAATATAAACTTATCTTTAACGCGTAATATTTTTTCAATAATGTCCAAAAAGTATGACATTTTAATATCAATTTATAACACTATCGAAAAGTCTAATGCCACATTTTTTTTACGAATTCAAAACCTTTTAAATAATTTCCTTTGTAAGTACGTACGTCCGTATTTATCCGAACTTTTCAAATCCGTACCTACCTAATAAAGTACCTAGCTATAATGTATTTCAGCAGACATTATTCTGTATTTGGAATGGGTGGATTAAAGCAACTGATATTTTTTTCTTGGCTAGTCAAGTTACATCCCGTAATTTTTCACGGGTAACAACTAGTATTATTATAATTTTGTTGATTCAGAACACATACAAGATATAAGTTATTGAACACCCACTCTTTCCTACTTAACTAAACAACATGCAACTTGTAGATGGAGGATTGACCGCCATACAACTCTTTCTTGGCTTACACTCACTGCTTCATTCACATTCGTACACAGTGTTCGGTTATACAGTATTTTGGCATAACCCGACTATTTTATTAATTTAATCGTGTCATGTCTTCGCACTCCCCCTCTCCCACTTGTTCGATTCACGTTAAACACTTATTTCTCTGTCCACCCACTCTACATGTCCAAGCGTCCCTTTATTAATCTCGTTCACAAGGCTAACATCGATCACCCTGCATTATTTCGGATTCCCACATTTTTAATGTTAAATTCAATACAACGTGTAATCTAGGAAACACTGCATGAAAACTGATAGAATGGTGCTGTGGGCGTGTCCGTGTACCCAAATTACCCTCAATTTTTCCTTACTTCTGGTGAAATTGACTAAACATGTTCAAATATCGAAATTATCTCTTGAACGTATAATCAATTTCACAAGCCTGTCTGGGGCTTAGGAGTTAAAAGGTCATATGTAAACTATCGACATCAATTTTCTTTCAATCCGCTTTTGATCACACTTCAACGCACATTTTTTCTTCCTACAAAATTTAAAACAAGATCCAGAAAAAACCGCATTTTTCAAAATAATAATATTAATTGTACAATTTTTGTTTAATTTACAAACATCAGAATTCGAATAAAGACGTCACATCGAATTTGCGGCCCCCTTTTTTCATTTTATCCCCTATTGAGATATTAAATACACCTGACAGTAAACCACTTGTTAACGCATATCAACAGGTGACTTATTTTGGATAGGGTGTTTTTTCTCTCTTTAAACAAATAAAAATTACACTCTCATCTGGGTATTGATATTTGTATTAGGTTATTTAATTTTCTTCATACTTCATACTATAATATACAGTGGATTTTTTTCTTCATTATTATACATATAAATAACGGGTATTATAAAACCTACCAAACTAAAAAAATAAAATGAATTTCTCCAAAACATATTTTTAAGAATGTTTTTTTTTTTTAATTCTTCTGCTTTGTTACTCGTGAAAAATTACTAGATGTAACTTGACTTAGCAAGAAAAAATATCAGTTGCTTTAATCCACTCATTCAAAATATTTAAAATAATGTCTGCTACAATACATTATACGTAGGTACTTTAGTAGGTAGGTAGGGATTTGAAAAGATTAATATTTTAATTTGTTCATTTCAATTAACATCAGTTACAAATTTGAAAAGTTCACACTTGTATGTAGGTAAGAATATTATTTATAGTTAATTAAATCCACACAAGAGGCCCTGAAGAAAATTAAATTATTAAAAAAAAAAACTCTTTGGCGATGCTATGTGGTTGTTTTTAATGTGTTTTATGCAGATTTACCAAGTTATGTGTGCTGTGGGGGCGTCGCTACTGTAGATATTGCAAATTTAAACAAGTATATTACAATGTAAAAATAAATTCGTTGATTTATTTATATTTTTGCGTTCAATTTGTTTTTTACATAATTCCGTTGAATTAAATTTAATATTATTATTATTTAGTTCTGTTAGTTTTTTTGTTTTTAGTGACAGCTGGTTCGGCGATAATGGCCTTAAACGCAGAAACAGCTGTCACTAAAAAGAAGAAAAAATACTATAACTAACAGAAACAAATAATAATAATATTAAATTTAATTCAGATGAAGAAGAAAAATTATATACTCGTGTAGATAATAATGACATTAAACTCTATCTTTAATTAATATGTTTTATCATAATTTATTTTGCTTTACTAATGAATGGAAATTTTGCATTCAGGCGACACTGGGAGTATTCTTTAATTATTTTTAGCATTTTTTACTGTTCATATAATGCCTCATTTGTGGACTTAAAATTTCAACTCCGCTATAAAAATATTGAATATTTTTCTACGTATGCTTTCCTTGAATAATTTAGATTGAATGAAAGCCAATTAGGGGCAATTAAAGGTATGTTGTATTTAATTCATTATGAAGTTGTTGACCTCATTGTAGGTATTAGAGCGCCCAATGGGTCAGCAACAAATATAGATATTTTATTTTTCTAATAATAATAATAAATAGATAACTTTTATAGCGCCGTTTTTGTGGGAAAATCACCTCAAGGGCGCTTTACAAATTAATTTATCTAACCTATAATTTATCACTTAAGCTTATAACTAATAACTTACAGTTAAGATTTATTACTAATGGCTTACACATAATGTTTTCAACCAGTGACTTACGATAAGTAATGATCATAATTGAAAATGCGACCGGTTGGTAGTCGAGTGGTCCAAGCGTCAGGTTCGCACCCAATCGTCCTGACTTCAATTCTCACTGCAATTTTTTATTTCGTGAATACCGCACTAGAGTCTCAACTGCTCCCAACCGTCTAGAGCCAGTGAGACTATGGCATCCCCTATAGGGGTATGTTTTGAGGCTGAAGGTAGTGGGGAGGGAAAGGAGATAAGAAATTGGAAGGTTGGTAAGTACCTGACAATTCGAATCTGGTCACCAAACACGGCTAAAGCCATTTCAAGCAACGTTTCAATTCTGAATGGTGGTCTTTCACCAGGGCGATACTTGGAGTATCTACCACTCTGGAACGTGCCGCAAATATACTATATTTTTATTTTATATCAATTAAATGTGTTATCACACATATTAATAAAATAAAATAAATATTTGCGCACGCCGGCTTCGAACCCGCGATCTCTGGATTCGTAGTCGAGCGTCTAACCACTCGACCATTCAGGCCGTCAACTAAGCAACATTTTCCGCTTTTTCATGATCGATGTATTTAGGTAAGTGTTCATGTAGAGCGAATGAACGAAGAAATGAGTATGCAAAGAATATATGATGCGAAAGTGGATGGAAGAAGAAGTCGGGGGCGCCTGAGGAAGACATGACACGATCAAGTGAATCAAATACTTGAATCGGGCCATGTGAAGAGTCAGAATAACAAGAGTATGTGAATGAAGCAAGGAGCGTGTGCCAAGACAGAGTTGTATGGCGGTGCGACTTCTTTGCCTACCCCTGCGGAGAAACAGCGTGATGGTTAGTTAGTTTAGTACTTAGGTAGAATTTAAATATCGTCAGGTTTTTCGTAACCGGGAAGAAATTTGTTTCTTTTGGTATGGTGTTTATTAATTTGGTGCTCATTAGCTTCACGTCTACCACTGTAGGACTGGAAATCACGCAAAAATAGAACATGGCGCGCACGTGTAGAATTTTGCCGTTTCACGTTTCACTTCAAATGCTTGGTTGAATCGATCGTGCCTTGTCTTCCTGGGACGGTCACCACTCCCCCCATCTACTGTATGTACCCAAACCATCCAAGGGTCCCCATCTTACTTTCAATCATTACATTACGCATGTCTACATCATTTTTGGTTTATTTTCTCTGGTTCACAATTTCTTCATACATGATTTTAGCCACATTTGCTTCAGTGATATCATTTTTACTACAGTCAATCCTTTCTCTGCCAGTTCCATGCCTCACTGCAAAACATCAGGGTTGGTGTCAAAGTTTCATTGTCGACTGCTGGCCAGCATTCATTCTTTGTCCACCCGCTGTATATATCCAAACCATCTAAGCGTCCTGATCTTAACTTTATTAACAGAAATGAAAAAATAACTTTGTATAAGACCACGGATATTATTTTAATTTTTATGATCGATCGGTTTCGCTTAGCCTAAGCATCATCAGGGTACAAAATTAAACTAAACACAAAATTTAAAGTGTGCGGTTATATATACCAGTGTTCCGCAAACTTTTAGTGTTCAAGGTACACCTATCAAATCAAGAAATTTTAGAGGTACAGCAAAGAAAAAAGCAATGTTTATTTAATATTTATTTATTACTAAAATCAATACACCTAATATGAAAAGATGATTAGTGAGAAATTTGAGCCTGTTCAACTGAATCGTTGATAAGGCTGCTCTTATCTCTTCATTGATCGTCCTCAGGCGTTCTCTTTTTTTCGATTTAATAGTAATGAGAGTGGAAAATCCCAATTGGCATAAGTAAGTTGTGGCAAATGGTAATAGAATTGCAACAGCACGCTTTGAAAGCGGTGGATACTTGTTTTTTTATATGCAGCCAAAAATGTACTAGCTCTACTTCGGAAAATTTTTGTTTTAATGTCTATCAAAGCCTGCAATTTCTGAATCGGCAGCCATGACATTTGGAAACATTTTATTACTACCATTGGCAGCATGGATGATCCATAACACCAACTTAGCGCGAAAGCTTTCAATTTTGTCTTTCCGCGGCACACCAACTGATGACCACGGTACACCAGTGTGCCGCGGCACACGCTTTGCGGAACAATGATATATACCATACACACAGAGGTTGAACAAAATATAAATTAAAATAACAGAACAACGAGAAAACAATAGAATAACATTTAAATTATAACAAAAGAACAGAGAGAAAGAGAGAGGATTGAAAGTTCATTTATTGATTACACTTACATCATTATTTCCTTATACCCCTAGAAAAACGATGTGTTATAAACATGTGATGTATAAGGATTTGAAAGAACACTGCTTTTGTCAATTAACGAAAAACCTTTGACTCCTAGGCCCCAGACAGGTTAATGAAATTGATTCAAGATATAATTTCGGTATTTGAAAATGTTTGATCAATTTCACCAAAAGTAAGATAAAATTGATCTTACTTCGGGCACACGGACACGCTCACAATCACTTCTATCGGTTCATCGTGCTCATACAAACTAACACGTGGTTTTAGTACACACGCCTCAGGGATCTCATTTTTGCTGCATTATTTTTTTTATAGTGAATACCGCGCAAGAGTCCCAACTGCTCTCAACCGTCTAGAGCCAGTGGGACTATGTCATCCCCAATTGGGGTACGTTGTGAGGCTAAAGGTAGAGAGTTTTTTTTTTTACAATAACTCCACACAGGAGGCCTTGAGGGAAATAATTTCCCTCAGGACCTATGTCATATTTGGAGATGCTGTGTGGAGAGGAATAAATGAGATGGGGAAGTTTAAGGTTGGGAAGTACCTGGTTATTCAAATCTAGCCACCAAACACGGTTACAGTATTTTATTCATATTTTTTTAATAGTGAATACTGCACAAGAGTCCCAACCGTCTAGAGTCAGTGAGACTATGGCATCCCCAATTGGGGTATGTTGTGAGGCTGAAGGTAGTGGGAAGGGATACGAAATGGGGAAGAGAAAGGTTGAGAAGTACCTGGCTATTCAGATCTGGTCACCAAACACGACTAAAATCATTTCAAGCAACGTTTCGATTCTGAATGGTGGTCTTTCACCAGGGCGATACTTAGAGTATCTGCTATCTGCATTACTCCGCTTTGGTCCTGGTGATTCCACGCCCACTGAAATACATCAAGGTTGGCGCAAGAACTCCATTGTAGACTGCCAGACTTCTTTTCGTTTAAAAAAATGGACGATTAATTTCTCTCCAGATATATTATGACTTTTTTTAAAGCGTTCAACTTGTAACAACATTGTGACGGAAGTCCTTCGCTGCGTTACGTTATATTGTATTTTTAACTGACGCGATTATGGACGCTGGTATGACGTTGCTTTGTTATTTTTGGCGATCACACATGTCTCGAACTGCGCTCTTCGTACACCAATAATAATACATACATAAAATGTGCTATAATATTACGCTATAGAAGATTGGGGAGAAGAAAGCTGGGGATCATTATTATGAAATGTATTCATCAATTCAAGATAATTTTCACACTAGAGTCTCAACTGCTACCGTCTAGCCCAAATAGAAAAAATGTACAAAAAAGCGAAGTTAGCAGTCAACAATAGAGTGCTTATACCAATCCTGATGAATGGTAGTGAGGCATTGAACTGTTATATGAGATCCCTGAGGAGTATGTGCGGTAAAACCAGGTATGGTCGTGTTGAAAATGTGGATTCACGGAAAGAATGCAAAACTGATGTAAGGGTAATGTGAGAGGGATTAAGAAAGCGACGCTAAGATGTCTTGGACATGTAAAGCGAAGGAGTGTGAAAAAAATATATGACGTGAAAGTGAATGGAAGAAGTCGGGGACGCCCGAGAACGACATGGCACGATCGAGTGAATCAAATACTTGAGTCGGGCCATGTCAAGAGTCAGAATAACAAAAGGGTATGTATGAGACGATGTATTTTATTTATTTATTCTTGCAAAAATATTTTAAAAATACATGGGTTTAGTCCATGTCTGTCTCACTGGGATATTCCTGTGTCGAGACAGACGTAGTGTACATAAATTATATAATATTAAATGTAAATATTAATAAAGATAAAATAAAAATAAATAAAATGGAGAAAGAAGAAAAGAAATGAAAGATGAAATTAAATAAATATTAGAATAAAGTTATTACGTGGAGGTAACATTTTATAGATATTGTTTGGGAGTATAGAGATTGTGCATAAGTTATTAATGTGAATGGAGCAAAGAATGTGTGCCAAGACAGCTGTGTGGCGGTCCATTCTCTCTGCCTACCCCTGTAATGAAGCGGTGTGATATTTAGTTATGTCTTTTCATTTTTTGTTTTTATGTGAATACCGCATAAGAGTCCCAACTGCTCTCGCCCGTTTGGAGCCAGTGAGACTATGGCATCCCCACTTTGGGTATGTCGTGAGCCTGAAGCTGGTATGGAGGGGAAGAGAAAGGTTGGGAAGTACAATGTACATGGCTATTCAGATCTGGTCACCAAACACGGCTAATGCCATTTCAAGCAACGTTTCAATTCTGAATGGTGGTCTATCACCAGCTAGATTTGAATAGCTAAGTCTAAGTCTTACCAAACTCATTGCCATTTCCTTCAGCCTCACACCATACCCTAATCAAGTAAGAATATATATGGAGAGGTACCTTTGCAAAACAGTGTAGTCAATATTGTCGACTTTATACTGACTCGGATAGAAAGAGACAAATATATCTTAAAGGAAGTTGGATAGCTTATTAGTTACCGCCCACTTGGAATGCGGACATTTTTAATAAACAATTTTTTTTTTAAATGTCAGTACACCATTAAAATGATTTATAAATTCAAAATATCACACAAATACTAATAACAGAAGGTTTGTCCAAATAATGATGGAATCTTTTTGCTGATTTGATGTCTTTATATCATTAAAATGTCAAAATTCTAAAGTTCGGTCAAAAATATTTAAAACTGTTAAAATACCTCTGAAACGTGATGTTTTATAATCTTGGTTTGGTCTTATGCGAACATTCACGCATAGCACACATCACCATCAAGTTCGATTTATTTGTACAACCACTGCAAGTTTTTTAATCAACACAAATATGGGAAATAACCTCAAAATTCGTTGACGTAAGTTATACGACTCGATGATGTGAAATAAGCGCGGACGGAGAACATTCTTACATACTTAGAGGTGTTGCAATATTATAGGACGACTTTTCGTGTCTCTTTCTCTTTCGTGGTTTACGACATGGTTTAAAAACCCGGAGAAAGTGATTTATCGCAAGTTTGTATACGCTGGGTAAAAATATTTAGCCATACCTTCTTTAATCGTCACTCCAAGGGTATGTCATAGGACCACTGGCTCCGTAAAGCATTTGGACTCTGTTATTTAATAAATGAAATAACTAGCTAACATCTGTATTCCTACTAGCTTCCTGCCACGGGTATCTCCATGCGTTCCGTTGTGTTTTTGTTGGCAGCGAGTTCACAGGACGGTCTGCACCCGTTGGCGTAGTCCTGAACGTCTGCCATCACCGCCGGCACCGTGTCGCGTGTCTCCGTATGGCTAAGCAGATTTTACGACAAACTACAAATGCACACACTATCACTTCGTTACCGACATTTAATACCCCACCCATTATACTACTACCATAATATCTTGCACTAGCAATATCTCAAGACAATTCGAAGTTGAAACGTTGGTCGACATGGCTTTAGTCGTGTTTGTTGACCAGATCTGAATAGCCAGGCACTCTTCAACCTTTCTCTTCCCCTCCCCACTCTCTTCATCTCACCAAATTCCATAGTCCTACTGGCAATGGCTCCTTGGGGCAATTTGGGGTATTCGCATAAATTATTAATTGTTTTATTGACTCACCTTCTCTGTTGCAACTTATCCAGTTCAAAATTCCTTGCCGTAGACTCAGAAACAATGAATTGCTGTTCCTCAATCATCACAATACTAATTATGGGTATAATTCTCCAATGTCCAGAATGTCAAGACTTCTCAACTCAAGCCATGGTCTTGAAATTTTTGGTAGCAGTCTAAATGATTTTTGTCATTCTTTACGACTCTACCGAAACTTTGACTAGACCATGGCTTGAATGTTCTCTCTTATGTTTATTTTGCCTTATTTTTGTAATCGCTTCATTTATTTTTATGTATATGCTATTCCTTCTCTTTCAAGCAACGTTTCGATTCTGAATGGTTGTCTTTCACCAGGGCGATACTTAGAGTATCTACCACTCTGGAACGTGCCGCAAATATACTTTATATTATTTTATATGAATTAAATGTGTTACGACACATATTGATTAAATTAAATGTATTTGCGCTCGCCGGGTTTAAGCCCGCGTCCTTTGGATTCGTAGTCGAGCGTCTTACCAGTCGATTAGGTTGTAAATTCTGCTAGTTTATCTGAGCAGGCTCCATTGAAATGCCCGTTAAAAAGACCCGGAAAAAATCATTGTAGGCACCATACATTACACTTGGATGTTGTACACGTTTGCATGTAGGGCATGTTTAATGCTGACTTGATTGGATTGGACATTTTGCCGAGTTTTTATGATCAGAGTTGATAGAGGCAGCGTTTGAATAGTGGAGAGCCCGAGCTAACAATCTCCACAGACTCAATTCAGGTAGCCAGCGAACAGAATCGATTTCCTTTATGCCTTCCCAAATTCCAACCGTTTCTTTATTTTTCTCTTTCAGCCGAAAAAATGCGAGTCAGGTTGCCTACAATCGAGAAAATAACAATAAAATATAAATAAATAAGAAAACAGAGACGCAACACGCGCTCGAACGGGAGACGGAAAGAGAGGGGAAATCTTCTTTGTTGCTCGAAGAAATAAAATGAAATTCTCGCTCCGAAGCTCGAAAGAAAGCTTTACGCCACCTCATAAAAAATGTCGTTTCATTTATAAGACGTTAAAAAATAAAATGATAACGACTTTGATTTGTTTTTACCCTTTTTACAAGGTGCCTGCAAGATTTGGAGTAGGTTGTTTAATTTTGAAGACAAAGACTTGTTGAGTCGGTCCGGTAATGTCATCATTTGGTAGTGATGTTGAACATTTTATTTAAGGGTTTTGTAAAAAGGGCGGACGATTTTATCCGCGCTTCTTATTGAGATGTTGCCTTCGGAGCTTTATAAAGCCCTCGACCTTTTTAAGTTTTTGTACGCCGAGCTCTGTATCAATCAAAATGCAGTACAGTTTTTTTTTGTTTTTTTACAAATTAAATCTTATTTCTTATAATAATAATAATAATATTTGGATAATTTGTATAGTGCCGTTCTTGTGAAAAATCACCTAAAGGGCGCTGTACAAATCTTAATTTCTACTTAATATTAATTCTTTGTTTATATAAATATACAGCAACATACTTACCTGGCAGGACACAATCACCATATCATAATAACTTAAAATTTAGCTGATTCAAAAAAAATATAGTCGTGTATGTGGGATAACAACGACTGGTCCCCCTAATTAATAATTTGGACGTAATTAATTGGCTGACTAACTATGAAATCATTATGAATGAGGCAGGAAATGGTCACTTAATTAAAAACCTTCCATAAAGGTTAAACTCTCTGTAGGGTGGGTAAGTAGGGTAGGTATCTCTCCGTAGGGTAGGTAAGTAGGGTAGGTATCTATGTAGATAATGAAATTGAGTGGTTATAAATACGAAATACTTCCAAAAATACTTATCGGTCTTAATTAATTCACAGTGTGAACAGAATGCTCGTATGTTTATATATTGATTTTTAGGTGGTTATGCTGTGTTTTTATACCGGTATTTCAATGGAGGGTGCTACTAAGAACTAATATAATTGTCATCTCAAAAAATATTTTCGATATATTTTTTTATTTATTTTTTATTTAACACTATGCAAGTAAAGTTTAAACCATGTTACTGTAATATATGACATTTTGTAATATAGAAGTGTTGAAAAAAATAAATATTTGAAAATGTTTTAACAATTTCATCAGAGGTAAGGAAAAAAATGGCTTAAATAAGGCACACGGACACGCCCAAAACACACTTATATTTGTTTATCTCTTCACCTAATTTTAAATAAGCTATTACCAAATATAATTACCAAACATGTTTTATCCAACGTTATTTATCACCAATTAACAAATACAACTTTAATTGTTAACAATTTCTTTTAACGTGATATTCACCAAATAACATTTTATATAAATCCTAACAAATCAGCCTACGTCAACAACAGCGAACTGTCATAGTTCTAAATCAAAATAGCCATTATTTAATTGCAAATCTAAACCTTCCCGACCTTGCTCTTCCCCATCTACTTCTCCTCCCCACTACCTTTAGCCTCATAACATACCCCTATTGGGGATGCCAAAGTCCCACTGGCTCTAGACGGTTAATATAATCGATAATAATCGTATGTACGAGTATATCTGCGCTGAGTCACGACCCAAAAATATCTCCTCAAATAGAAAATAAAAATAGCTCCTTAGAAATATGACAATATGGTATCTATCTCATTTATTGCATTGCAAATATAGAGAAGGAAGACAATTTTGAGGACAAAATTTGGAATGACCCAAGGAGGTACATGCTATAGCTTGTTATTTATACGCTAGATGGTGCTGCTGTCCGCTATGCTATTAACATATTTTTAATCAATTATTATTACCTACTGCCAGTTGGTTTCTATTAAATTAGGTATTTAATAAATAATCGTCGTCTTATATTTTAGGGGGGTCAACGTTCAAATGACCCTAAGGGCCTGCGTATCGTGATACGACATTACGACGAGAATCGTAACTTGTGTCCGCTCGAAAATTTCGTAATTTCCAAATGCGGCTTCAGCCTGAATGTTATCTCAAAAATCGGATTCATTAGTATCTGCTCGCGCGTTTTAAAACACCAATTAGAAATGAGACTTGAAGCTAGAACAAGTAGGAGTCCGAGCGTTTGATAGCAAACTGGTCCTGGCTTGATTAATATGGGAAAATACCTCTAACTGAGTTTAATGTGAACTCGTATCGATGCCACTAAGTATATTTTAATGTAGCCATTGCTTTTAATGGACGTCACATCCACGAGAGATTTCAAAATTTGTGTTTTCGGTAAGTTTCTCGTTTTAAAAGCCTACGTTTGATCGGTCGTGTTGATTTGTTCGCATATTTGTCAATGTCAGTCGCGACCACCGAATACATAATCCCTAGTGTGTGAAATATTCGGATTTGAAAGAAAACTTAACTTAAAAATAATAAAAATATTTGTTTTTTTTTTATAATTCAATTGAATTAAATTTAATATTATTATTACTTACTTTATATTTTTTGTGCTGTTTCGACGTTTAATGCCATTATCAAACTGTGCTGTCATTAAAAATAAAATAAAACTAAAACTAACAGAACTAAATAATAATAATAATATTAAATTTAATTCAATTGAATTATAAAAAAAGATGCGAGTTCTACAAATTTAACACAAACACTATAAATAATAATATTTGAATAATTTGTATAGCGCCGTTTTTTTGTGAAAAATCACCTCAAGGGCGCTGTACAAAACTTATTTCCTAGGCTCTATCTTATTACTAACTACATATAATCTATGGCATATTAATATTTATTTAATTATGTACAGAGATAATATACAGAAGCATATATTATTTTAGTTAGTTATTTTAGTTATATCTCCAGTTTACAATATCTTCTTTCAACTTCTAGGCGAGTGGTAGATACTCTAAGTATCGCCCTGGTGAGCGACCACCATTCAGAACGCGAAACGTCGCTTAAAAATGGCTTTTGTCGTGTTTAGTGACCAGACCTGAATAGCCAGGTACTACCCAATCTTCCTGTTTCCCATCTCCCCTCCCCACTACCTTCAGCCTCACAACATGTCTCAATCGGGTACGCCATAGTCTCGCTGGCTCTAGACGGTTGGGAGCAGTTGGGACTCTTGTGCTATAAAAAATATATAAAAAGGTCCTCGACAAGGTAATTGAGTTATCGATATTTGAAAATGTCGGATCAATTTCTCTAGAATTGAGAAAAAATCAACTCACTTTAGGCACACGAACACGCCCACAACAGCACTTCTATCACTTTATATCTTCAGTGCTTGTTAGAGTTGTGATGTAAATTCTTTTGATTAATAATGCTGTTAATTTTAGACATTTTTAATATGACCACACAAGAGTTCACCGCTGGCCATGGTTGCCAATCACCGGGGCGATACTGAACGTGTTTTATGGGGGTTTGAACCGTCGTTAACTAAAACTAACTAGCAACCGTCATGCCATTTATCAGCCGGGGTAGGCAGTGAGGATGTGAAGCCACACTCCTTGCTTCATGCACACATCGTCTCATACATACTCAGACTGTTAAGATGACCGGATTCGAGTGCATATTTGATTCACTTGATCGTACCGTACTTTTCTGGGTCGTCCTCGACTTTTTCTCGCATCCACTCGAGCGTAATCTCCAGAGCATTCAAATAATATTAATCTCCATCGAATTTGATTAAATTTTTAATTTAATTGAATTAAATTCGATTAACGATGATTTCTGAGAAGTAGAATTTTATATGGAGGTACTACATTTTTTTATTACGCTTGTTAACTGTATGATCTTAAATTGTATGATTAATTTGTTAGTCCCTTGTCTCAGTTGTAAAATCGTTTTTACGGGGTGGACCTAATTGTTTATGAATATAATAAGAGCTTTTAATTAAATGTTGACATGAAGCACTCACTTTGTGGTAAGATATAATTACATTTTAAATAAAAGCAACTTTGTTTTGACCCCACTTTATTAGATACATATACCAACTGGTTTCGGCTCTACCTGAACCTTTTTTAGGGTTAAAAAATATGTATTTATACAATATTTTTACAATACATATTTGTTCAACCCTGAAGAAGGTTCAGGTAGAGCCGAAACCGGTTGGTATATGGATCTAATAAAAAGTGGTGTCAAAACAAAGTAACTTTTTTTTTTTTGCTTTTGAATTGAACCCACAACCTCCCGACTCAAAGTCAAATGCGTATACCACGATGCTACGGAAGCTGCCTATGTCAATAGATCATCTGTCACTTATTTCACCTCAGTTGGACAATGCCTTCAGAAAAATAATAACAAGGTTTTAATATCGTCAATACCGCACAAGAATCTCAACTGCTCCCAACCGTCTGGAGCCAGTGGGACTATGGCATCCCCAATGGGAGATGTTGTGAGGCTGAATGTAGTGGGGAGCGGAGAGTGATGGGGAAGAGAAAGGTCGGGAAATACCTGGCTATTTAGATCTGGTCTAAATCCATTTAAAGCAACGTTTGATTCTGAATGGTGGTCTTTCACCAGTGCGATGCTTAGAGTATCCACTACTCTGGATTTTTTCTATAGTGCTGTTTTCGTGATAAATTGGGCGCTTTACAACATATTTTATCTTTTTTTTTACCTGAATACCGAACAAGAGTCTCAACTGCTCCCAACCGTCTAGAGCCAGTGAGACTTTGGCATCCCCAATAGGGGTATGTTGCGAGGCTGAAGGTAGTGGGGAGAGAAAGGAGATGAGGAAGGGGAAGGTTGGGAAGTACCTGGCTATTGAGATCTGGTCACCAAACACGGCTAAAGCCATTTCAAGCAACGTTTCAAATCTGAATGGTGGTCTTTCACCAGGGCGATACTAAGAGTATCTACCACTCTGGAACGTGCCGCAAATACACTATATTTTATTTTATATCGATTAAATGTGTTATGACACATATTAATTAAATAAAATTTATTTGCGCACGCCGAGTTCGAACCCGCGACCTCTGGATTCGTAGTCGAGCGTCTTACCACGCGACCATGCAGGCCGTCTATTCTACAACTTGTCAATAAGACTTATAACAGTGACTCAAAACTTATGACGTAATGATAACAACTGTTGACAAAGATAGCTTTAATCTACCCATACATATGTATGACTAAGGAGGTCTTTTTATTTGTAAAAAAAGTCAAGAAAAATACATTAAAATTAGAATTTTTCAAAATAAACAATACATAAGATTATTCTTAAAGATTTCTTATCTAAGGGAAAATAATAATTTAATAGTATTCATTAATTAAAATAGATTTTTGTCTCAATACGTTTCTGAATAAGCTTCATAGTTTCGTGTATTCGTAAGCCTTCGAGGCGTATTCGTTTTCCTTATTATTTATTGTTACAAATATCGTTTTCCCGGTGTCCAATGACGGACCTGCAAATTGCCTATAACGAGAACAACCCATGCGTTTTAAAGCAATTCGAACTTTACGGACCGAAAAATAACCATTTTATTCCAATCGAAAAAAAGCGTTTTATCGAAATTGAAAATTTCATTGTTCCCTTACTCGATCTACCTGAAAATGTGCAAGACGAGAAGGTGTATTGTGGTGTTTATCGTGTGTGTTAAACCTGACACGAAAATATGCAAAATCTTAAGACTTAAAACTAAGGTTAGAATTACCTCATTGATATTTACATATCATCGCTGGAAAGGCAAAAGAGCTTGAGCGACACTTTGGTCGAAAATGAGTTAAATATGCAGTTTCGATCAGTTTGCTTTAATGATCTGACTCTCGTTTGATTCTAAAGACGTTTGTGGCCCTTCAGTCATCTAAAATATATTTACCATTTGGGAGAAGGCTGGTAGACTGAATGCTGTGGACATGAGATCCCTGAGACGTATGTGAGTAAAACCTTCTATGACCGTAATAAAATTGTGGATATCCGGATAGAATGCAAGGCTGATGTAAGCGTAACGAATGGGACCAAGAAAGTGACGCTTAGATGGTTTGGGCATGCAAAGCGAATGAACGAAGAAAGGAATATATAATGCAAAAGTTAATGAAAGAAGAAGTCGAGGACGCCCGAGGAAGACATGGCACGATCAAGTAAATCAAATTCTTGAATCGGGTCATGTAAAGAGTCTAACAAAGAATAACATAAGAGTATGTATTAATGTGAATGAAGCAAGGAGTGTGTGCCGAGACATAGTTGTATGGCGGTCCGTCCTCTCTGCCTACCCCTGGGGGGAAACAGTGTTTTATTTATTTATTTATTTATTTATACTGGGTTTTAACAGATGTTATCACTTTCGTGAAAAAATCCAGTTATAAAAAACCAGTTAGTGTACAATCATTGATAAATACAATACAAATAGACAAGATACATTAAATTTTTAAAAAATTGTTGTTTTTGTACTTATTACTACTAGATACATACAAAATATACTTAGGGAATTACTCTAACACCCTTTTAAGCAATAACATGACATTCCGTCTGAAACCGTACAGACCATCAACAAAAATGTCTACATCAGCACACTCTATTAGATTATATAGTCGGCACATTTGCGATAGAGGGCTAAAGTAGGCAATATTGTTTCTGAATGTATTCAGGTGGAATGTACTATGGCGTCTTAAACAATGAGCATTGGGTACATTAATTTCAATAGCGCTAAGACATATTGCAGTGTCGAGATGACCGTGAATTATTTTATGTAGACATATCAACTCAGTTAATTGCCTTCTAGTTTTCAGTGTATCCATGTTAAAGTATTCAAGGCGTGCATCATATGATCTAAGATGGTCATGTAGACCACATTTGAAAGATAACATTCTTAGCATTTTTTTTTGAACAGATTCAACAGTGTTTACATACTTGTGGTAATGAGGATTCCAAATAGTGCTACCATATTCCAATTTACTTCTAACCAAGCTGTTGTAAAGGGTTAGAATTGATTGTGGGTCCTTGAATGGTTTACATATTCTGTGAATAAATCCCATCATTTTGAATGATTTACACTTAATGTCGTTAATGTGAACATCAAATATGAATTTAGAATCAAGAGTGATTCCTAGATCTTTTATCGAAGAAACTTTATTAAGGATAGTATTATTAATAACGTAGGAAAAGTTCTTTGTAATTCTATTTCGAGTGAAGTTTAAAGTGTAACATTTATCAACATTTAAGTGCATATCATTGTCAATACACCATTTATTGAGTGTGTTGAGGTCATTCTGAAGCAATTGATGATCGGAGATCGACTTAATTTTACGAAAAATTTTAAGGTCATCAGCAAAAAGGCATAATCACAGTGTAATTTTGAACCAAGGTCATTTATGAATATGAGAAAAAGCAGGGGCCAAGATTCGATCCCTGTGGTACACCAGAAGTTACAACTATATGGGATGATTTGTATCCATTAATGAGTACTAGTTGTGTTCTGTTATACAAATATGATTTCACCCAGCGAAAAAGATCTCCATGTATTCCTATTTGATCAAGCTTATTTAGTAAGATGGAGTGGTTAACTTTATCAAAAGCTTTTTTGGAAATCAGTATAAATTGCATCAACTTGTAATCTTTCATTAAATGAATTACAGACATAATTACAAAATTCTAAAAGATTTGAATTGATAGATCTGTGAGGAACAAACCCATGTTGTCTAGTGCAGAGAAAGGGCTTAAAGTGAGAAAAAATATTATTATATATTAGAGATTCAAAAACCTTAGCAAAACATGAAAGTATACTGATTGGTCTATAATTTTTATTAAACATTGATCACCTGATTTGAAAACTGGTACTACATGTGCTTCTTTCCACAAGTCAGGAAATGTTCCAGTGGTTAGTGATTCATTAAAAATAATAAAAAGCGGCAAACATAAAGAATCTGCACAGCAACTGACAAATAAAGGAGGGATTTTATCAGGTCCAGGACCTTTGTTGGAATCTATTTTACTCAAAAAACATTTTATTACATCTGCACTAATGTGTATTTTACCAAGATTACTATGGTTGTGTTTAATAATGTTTGGCCTCGAGTCTATACAAGGGGATTTCGACCCGGTATAAACAGATGAAAAATATTTAGAGAACATGTTTGCTATTTGTTCTCCATCATTAGCGGATATATCATCAAGATGCATTACTTTAGGAATACTATTGGTTTTTCGTAATGATTTTGAGTATGACCAGAACACCTTTATATTATCTTGTAAACCACTTTCAACAGAGTTGATGTAAGATTTATAACATTCTTTTTGCATTGTTTTTGACATTTTTCTTAATTTAGAGAATTCTCTATAATCTGATGGAAAGTTATATTTTTTTACCTTAAGTCTAACCTTGTACTTTTTCTTAAGAAGAGCAATCAATTGGTGATTAAACCATGCTGGGTATTGACTTTTTGATTTGTAAATATATTTTTTAAATTTTTGTCAATTATTTCATATAACTTTTCATAGAACAAGTGTACCATGTTATTAACATTTTTATTTTTAAATAGAGCTATCCAATTAACGGACAATAGGTCTAGTCGACATACATCATAATCTCCCTTCCTGAAGTTGTATTTTGAATCATTTTTATTCAATTCTAAAAATTGTTTTTTATTTTGTTTTACCTTAATTTCAAATGAAGGATGATAGTGATCTAGTTTAGCTAAACCTGGTGCTGTATATATGTCTATGTTCACTTTATCAGATAAAACAAGGTCCAACAAATTTTTATTTCTATTGAGTATATAATTGAATTGGTATAAATTACAAATTGAGGATAGGTTGACAAGACTGTGTGCTTTTTGGCTTGTATAGTTAGAAGGAGAAAGTACATTATTCTTAAATGAAATTTCAGGTAACCATTTAATTTCAGGGAGATTGAAATCACCAACAATTATAAACTGTGAATTGTAATTTGAATGTTTCAAATACAGATCCTGTAATTTTACAATTTGATTACAATAATGATCAACAGTTACACTGGGTGGAATATAGAGAACGCAGATATAAATGAGCGAGTTGGAATGAGAATTGGATCTTATCACAAGCCACAAATCTTCATTGTCACTCTCCCATTCAGTTTTTCTTGATATAAAAAGTTTTTTTCGAAACGGCGGCTAGAACTCCACCACCTTCCTTAGAAACAGATTTGGTAGACTCACGGTCTCTTCTAAATATGACATACCTTTCATCAAATATTTCCTCACTAAACACTGTTGAGTTCAACCATGTTTCGGAAAAACAAATTATATCATAGTTATTAATTAAAATTTCATTACGTACACTTGTGGTCTTCGTGCGAATTCCTCTCACATTTTGGTAAAATATATTCAATGTATTCATATGGGCACACCTCTTAGTAAAGTGTGATGATTAGTTAGTCGGAGGAGGCTTGACAAATGTTTGGGACTTTTTTTAGATTTTTGTCGCTTCAGGTAACTCAGTGAGTGCATTGAGTTACCTGAATTAACATTAAAAAAATATGAATGTAAAAAAAATAAACTTTAAAGTGTTCTGATGGAAACATCCCAAAATGGCGCTTCAGCCCTTTTGCCTTTCCGTCGACGATATGTCTGGTGAGATGGGGGTGCTAACGGGTTAGCCTAGTTTTGCAAATTTAGACAATTCTGTTATTTATGGATACGATTTTCTGAAAAGATGAGTTTTACCTTATTGATACTTACATTTGTCGAGGGCTGTGAAAAATTATCTTACTTTTTGTTTAGCAGTAGATTGAGGATGGCGGGTCATTGCATGAAAAGATATTAGTATTCTGGTGAGTTGAGATGCTAACGGGTTAGCCTAGCTTTGTAAATTAGGGCGATTCTGTTATCTATGGATATGATTTTCTGAAAATATGAGTTTATCTCTGAACTCTGTCGAGTTTTTTTTTATTATTCTCAGATCAAGTGGCAGTCTATTCCAGGCTTTAGAACCTGACACTCCTGCAGCACGCTGAACTTAGTGTTTGGTGTGCGCTTTGGTTCCTTCAACCTTCCGATAGCCGATGACGTTGCCGATCTAAGCGTTGACTGTCGCGAATTGGAATCTTCAGGAATACACAATTCCGGTAAATAAGCCGGAGCCATTCCGTTAATTGATTTAAATACTATCCAGCAAAGCTTGAACTGGATTCTTTCGGGACATTTAAGCCAGTGAAAAATTTTGAGGTGCTCTGAAATATGGGAATATTTTTATACACTAGTATAACCAGTAGTGAACTATTTTCTGCCACTTTGACTAGATTTTATCCTAATAATTGAAATAATATCAATAATCTTCAACGTAAATATGAAACAGAAAAATTATAACGGTCACGACCGAGATTCGAACTCGGAACCTCTACTATATCCAGGAGTAACGCTTCTGCCAATTCAGTCACCGATACCTTATAAGAAACCGACATTTTTAATCAATCTCATTCTTCATTTGAAAGTTGTTAATAAAAAAAAAAACATATGTATATATGTTAGAATCAGCTAAATTTTAAGTTATTATGATATGGTGATTGTGTCCTGCCAGAAGTGACTTGCCAGGTAAGTATGTTGCTGTATATTTATATAAACTAAGAATTAATATTAAGTAGAAATTGATATTTTTACAGCGCCCTTGAGGTGATTTTTCACAAAAACGGCGCTGTACAAATTATCCAAATATCATTATTATTATTATATTTTGTTTTGTTTTCTTCCGATTTGACTGCCATCTTTGTATGGTATACAAAGCTCTACCGAGCACATATTATATACCTAGAGAGTGTCTTGAATAAGCCATCAGATTTTATCTATTGGCAAGACTGAATGTTGTGGCGTTCCATCCTCTCTGTCTCTCTCCATTTTATGTAGAAACGTCACGATGGTTAGTCGAGTTTTTGTCACCATTCTAATGCGTCCCGAGCTGCTAAATCCATTTAAAAATTCACGCACACTTTTGAACGGTGGTGCGACGAGGTGCCATTAAAAAACGGCTTTTAAAAGTAAAACCGACGACATAGTCGCATTTTTGATTATGAATCGTCATTTTAACGACATCCTCGCGTCAAATCCGTCGTATAATCCGAAGATTTAAAACTTATAAATGTCGCTGGCCTTTTATTACGATTTCCTACCTACGCATACAAATTTGTCCGGTTTTATTTTTTGTACCCGGGCAGTTGGCGAAGTTAATGACTCAATTCGGATGACTTTTTTATATCTAATAAGTAATAACAACCTTGAAAACAATCTGTGAATATTATGTTCTATACACGCGAGCAATTATCTATTAATCAATATTCGTTACGATAGCTTTGATGCCTTATTTGTAGGGTTCATCAAACTTGCTAACATTTAATATTCAATTGATAATATTGAATTATCCAAAATATATATTTTTTAAACCACTTATTGGAGTGTAAATTCAACTTGTTTTGTTCAAAATTACATCTTCTGTAAGGCCATATACTTGAAGTAACAATGTATGGAGGAGAGCCAATTATTTTTACGCAACCTACACAAACTTGCGATAAATCACTTTCTCCGGGTTTTTACGTCGTACACCATGAGAGAGAAAGAGACAACAAATTTCATAGACCGCTTCTATATACTGTCGCAATGATATTAAGTTCCTGGTTCACCGCGGGATTCCGCCCACATTTTTTACTATGCCACTAAACTTGACACAACTAAACGGTTTTTTAGGTTATATGTTATGTTTTTGTTGATAAAAATACTGTGAAAAAGTGGCTATACGAATAAACATAAACATTATGTCGATATGTGATATAAATGGATGTATAAACACCGTAGCCTTAGTCTTAGCCACGCCCAGGTGCGCCGTAAAAATCATCAAAAACTGACTACACTGCCTTGGATAGATACTACTCTACCAACTCTATGGCAATATATGTAAAATGACTTAATATTATGTTATTAAATAAGTAAGCGAAAAATACCAGTTCCAAATGCTCCCGACCGTCTGGAGCCAGTGGCACTTTGGCATCTCCAATCGGGATATGTTGCGAGGCTGAAGTTAGTGGGGATGGGAAGGAGGTGGAGAAGAGGAAGGTCGGGAAGTACCTGGCTATTTCGATCTCTTCACCAAACACGGCTAAAGCCATTTAAAGCAACGTTTCGATTCTAAATGGTGTCATTTCATCAGGGCGATACTTAGAGTATCTACCACTCTGGAGATTGTAGTACCATCTGTTGGCCAAGAATTTAAACTGCCCGGAATCATTAGGACTATGCTTGAAGAATATATGGAGAGAGAGTTAATTCTTTTTACCCAACCTATACAAAATTGGGATAAATCACTTTCTCCGGGTTTTTACGTCGTACACCATGAGAAAGAAAGAGACAACAAAATTCCCTAAATTATCACACCGCTTTAAAGTATTGTTAGAATGTTCTTTGTGTCCCGCGTCTCCGTTGACTCCGCCCACACGTTATGATACGAAATAAATTGACATAACTCAACGGTTTATTACGTTACATGTTATTTTATTTTTTAAACAATACTGTGAAAAAGTGGTTATACGAATAGACAAAAACATTATGTCGACATCTGCTATGAATGGATGTATAAATACCCTAGCCCTAGTCACGCCCAGGTCTAACCGAGTCCGGCAAACCTCGTATAAACTGACCACAGCTCTCTCAACAGCGCTCTCTTTTGTATATTATTGCTCTGAGGGACTATGACATACCCGATTTGGAATGTGACGTGGGGCTGATGGAAGTGGGGAGGGGAAGGAGATAAAGACGAAGAAAGTTATAAAGTACCTGGCTAATGAGATCTCGTCAATATACATGGCTAAAGCCATTTAAAGCAACGTTTTGCTGGTGGTCTTTCACCAGGGCGATACGTAGAGTCAGTACCAGGAATAATTTGAAAGGTGATTTTGATATTCTGCTGATTTAATTTTGTAGCGGGACAATAATTCTAAATAGATGAATGGATAAATAGACCGGTTAGTAGCCGAGTGGACAAGTACGTCGGGTACCCACCCGGACGTCCCGGGTTTATTCTTTTGCTAGTTAAGTCCTCCATCATTGCACAAGCAACATGTTCCCCTTGTATACATGGAAGTAGGAGGAATTAAAATGAAATGAATAATAAAAATAATGTTTTTATTTAACTATGTTTCTTAACGGCTTCAAATGCATATCACCAACTGTGAACTATTGTTTTCTACAAAACCTATGCAAATAAAGCCACCCCACCTTACTAACGCTTTAGTTAACTTAGTGAGAGCATTGAGTTAACTAACTAACTAATCATCACGCCGATTCATTGCAGGGGTAGTCAGAGAGGACAGACCGACATACAACTCTGTCTTGGCACACACTCCTTGCTTCATTCGCATTCATACATCGTCTCGTACACTCTTCTGTTATTCTGGCTGTCGACATTACCTGATTCAAGTGTTTGACTCTCTCGATCCTGCCATGTCTTCCTCGGGCGTCTACGACTTTTTCTACCATTCACTTTGGCGTCGTATATTTTTCTCACCCTTCTTTCTTCGTTCATCCGCTCAAACGCTTATTCATTACGCTTACCTCAGTTATGCATTCTTTTCGGATATCCACATTTTTAACACGGTCATCATGGTTTTACTGCACATACGTCTCAGGGATTTCATTTCTACAGCATTCAGTCTACTTTCATCTTTTCTCTGCCATGAAGGTTTGGGCATGTAGAGCAGATGAATGAAGAAAGTGGTGTAAAGAGAATATACGACACGGAAATTAATGGTAAAAGAAGTCGGGAACGCCCGGCGAAGGCATTGCACGATTACTTGATCAAACACTTGAGTCAGGTAAAGTCAAGAATCGGATATTTTTGTGTTTGATGCGATGTATGAATGCGGATGAATTAAGGAGACACCCCAAGACAGAGTTGTGTGACGGTCTATCCTCTCTGCCTAATTCTCCGACTCCTTCCACCATCAACTTTCGCCTCATACATTATCATCCTAGTCCTTTTTTTACCTACATTTTATATATTAGTTCTTCAAAATGGTTAATTATGAACATGTACAAAATTTCTCAGTAATTTCTCATAGTTTATTTCTAAACCTTTAAAGGTACGCCTTCGTTGTCGTATTTTTTCTCCCTTTAGAAAGTGTACAGGTATAATCTACCTGTTCCAGGGTTAGTTTCCAAGTTCCAACCGAACATAGGCGTACCTTTCTTCTAATTACCCGCCATGGCCGCACAATAGACGCATTTCCGCTGCGCTTGTGCTTTGTGAATGCAAATCTTTTGGATGCACTTAGAATATAGATGTTCTGAGGCGCCTTTAAATCTCTGTACCGCCATGCTGGGTTCTTGAATGGGCATGCAGTGACCATGGAATGTAAGACGGTTGATGTCTTCTTTTATCTGTGTAAAAAAACGATGAAAAAAATAAGTAACCAAACAATATATATATATATATATATATATATATATATATATATATATATATATATATATATATATATATATATATATATATATTTATTTTTCTTTTTTAAAGAAAGAAAAATTCCCAGGTTACGAATAACCTGACAATATTTTTAAAATTCCTACTACCATCATAGCAAGCCGAAAATGTTGCTTGTGCAATGATGGAGGACTTAGCTAGCAGAGGAATTGAATCCATGACGCCTGGGTCTACTACCGTTATAATCGTCCTCTCTATAATACTCTCATCGTTATAATCGAAAAATACTGCTTGTTCAATGATGGAGGACTTAGCCAAGTAGGGGATTGAACCCGCGAAGCCTGCGTGGGAACCTAACGCCTTGGACCGCCCGGCCAACTAACCGATCTTATTATGCGGAATCATTTTGAAAAAGTTTGGTAAGCTCAGTTTGTACGAATGGAATCGTTTTGAAAACCTAACCTTACTTAACTAACTAACCATCACGCCGTTTCTCCGCAGGGGTAGGCAGAGAAGACGGACCACCACACAACTGTATAGGCACACACTCCTTGCTTCATTCACATTCATACATCCTCTCATACATCCTCTTCTGTTATTCTGACTCTTTACATGGCCCTACATAAATATTCGATTCACTTGATCGTGCCATATCTTCCTCAGGCGTCCCCGACTTTTTCTTCCATTCACTTTTGCGTCATGAATTATTTTCACACCCATTTTTTCGTTCATCCGCTCTACATGCCCAAACCATCTAAGCGTCCCTTTCTTAATCCTGTTCATTACGCTTACATTAGCTTTGCATTCTTTCCGGATAACCTAACCTTGCTTAAGGCACCGTAATTTTTTAAAATTAAGTTTATGCGTGTTGAATTCAATCAATATATATTTTGTAATTAATTTTTGTGTTTTTTTTTTTTTTAAATATCATATGAATACCGCACAAGAGTCTCAACTGCTCCCAACCGTCTAGAGCCAGTGAGACTATGGCATCCTCAAATAGGGTATGTTGTGAGGCTGAAGTTAGTGGGGAGGGGAAGGAGATTGGGAAGAGGAAGGTTGGGAAGTACCTGGCTATTCAGATCTGGTCACCAAACACGGCTAAAGCCATTTCAAGCAACGTTCGATTCTGAATGGTGGTCTTTCACCAGGGCGATACGAGTATCTACCCATCTGGAACGTGCCGCAAATATTATTTTTATATGAATTAAATGTGTTATGACACATATTAATTAAATAAAAGTTATTGGCGCACGCCGGGTTTGAACCTGCGACCTCCAAAGCTCGACGCTCGACTACGGATCCAAATCCGTAGTCGAGCGTCTTACCACTCAACCATGGAGGCCGTCGAAACGTGACAGCGGAGGCGTGACAGCTATTTCGCCATCCGAAGCTGTGGCTTAGCCGACTTTTTATATGATTTTTTGTTAGTCATGAACCATTCCCTAGTATAAATATTATTTTGAAAATTCAGAAAATTGTACCAATCATGATTTTTTTAATATACATTTACATACATTTGAAATAAAATCATCAATTTGAATTATTAATACCATTATATGAAGTATATATTTTTTCAAATATGTATATTACAAAGTATGTTTAGTAAGTAAATTTAGATGTTATATAGAACAGGCACATAGTTCAGTTGGCCTTCATCCTACAATGGAGAGACAATGGCTGATGATGACATACTAAATTAATAACATTATGTGTCCTTAACGAAAGCCGCGTTAGCACTTCTTTCGTCATGCGTCTACCAAACCTAGATAATAATGTCATTTGTATGAATTCTTTGTGACTGTACTCCATCCCACGACAAGATGTAACTCATTCCATTAGATTATTTAAACTCTTCTGAATAAAACTAGCCTTGTTTCTTGGGATATAGTTTAAACACAAATTCCACGAAACGAGGCAACATTAAAAAAATGAATAGTGCATTCTCTTGTACATAAAAATTGTATTGGATTTCGGGGTGGAGTTTAGGATGTAGAAACAGGTACTTGGTATTCTGAAATCGAACCAATCAATGTACAAATGTTAGAAGCGATATTGCATCATTATTCTTTTGATGTTTGGAGCCATCTTGCAGCTGATTTATGGTAATGTCCTGGTCTCTAAGACACTCGGAACGTGATTTGGACACTCAACACTATTTTGGACAAAGCACCACATATTCTAAATGTTCTTTTGGACACTTTCAGAATTAAATCTTTGATGAAACCAATTATCTCATTCTACATTGCAAACTGAATATTTAAAACGCGTCGCCGTCACGGTTGGTCAAACTACTGTCGATTCGGAGAGGGAACCACCCTATCGAAATTTGAACATTAAAAAAATTATTTAAAAAAAAAATGTTATTTTAAGACTGTAAAATGTTCTTGATTTCTTCGTCTCAAACCACATGCCCCTTTCTTGATCGTTGTTGGATTTCAAAGAGATAATTTGTTAGGTTCTTACCTTCTTGTTTTTCATGCAGTTCCTACCTTATCCAACCATTTCACTATATTAGATTTCCGTATCCAACAACACCGAGTTTGAAAACAAGTGACAATAAAAAAAAGACAGAAGAGAGTTATGTGAAAAAACGTGTTCGTTCGTTGGTGTATCGCTTGGTCGTTCGCGTTGTTGTTGTTCTTCAAATAGTATTAAATAAAGCGTTTTTGTTCTGATTCGTTGTGTGTGAAAATAGTCAACATCAACTTAATCGGTGAGTGAATTGGTTTCCTTATTTCCTTCACTCCATAATCTCTCCACATCCATAATAAGATTATATCGTATAGCTTACATCAAGACAGTTATGTAAAAAAACGTGTCCGTTTATTGGTGTCTCGCTTGGTCGTTCGGTTTATTATTGTTCTTCAAATAATATCAAATTAAGTATGTTTTTGTTATGGTGTTCGTTAATAATACAATGTGTAATAATAATCAACAACTACAGCGTGCTATGCCTGAATGTTCAAATAAGACCAAACAAAGGTTATAAAACATCACTTTTCCGAGGTATTTCAACAGTTTTAAATATTTTTGACCGAACTTTAGAATTTTCACATTTTTAATGAGTTAGAGACATAAAATCAACTAAAATCTTCCATCATTATTTATGCAAACTTTGTATCATTAGTGTTTGTGCGATATTTTGACTTTATAAATAATTTGAATGGTGTATTGATATTGTTTTGTTTAATGTGTTCAAATATGTTTATTAAAAATCTCCGAATTCCATGTGGGCGGTAACTAAAAGGCTATCCAACTTCTTTTAACATATCTTTGTCTCTTTCTATCGATTCAGTATAAAGTCAACCGCCCTGACTACACTGTTTCGCAAAGGTACCTATTCTTACTCCAAGATATTGTTCCATCTAAATCGTTAGTTTTCCGTTTTGTCGCTTTGTTCCCGCGCAACGCCGGGCGCCGCGCTAATAAGGTATGGACGGCGCACGCTTCCTTCCTAAGAGCTGGTGATAATTACGGCATTAGTATGTCTGCCAGTGCGCCGAGTATAAATAGTCAACCACCACCGAAGAGGAAGATAGAAGTGCATCGAGGGCGTGTCAGTGTGCCCAGAGCGAATACGCTTTTTTCTTTCCTCTTCTAAAATTGATCAAACTTTTTTCAAATGTCTTACTAACGACCGTCTCATACACACTCTTCTGTTATTCTTACTCTTAGCGTGGCCCGATTCAAGTATTTGATTCACTTGATCGTGCCATGTCTTCCTCGGGCGTCCCCCACTTTTTTTTACATTCACTTTCGCGTCATATGTTCTTTTACACTCCTTTCTTCGCTCATTCGCTCTGCATGCCCAAACCATCTAAGCGTCCCTTTCTTGATCCTCTTCTTTTTTCGAGCAGATGTACAATTTTATTGGCCTGTCTGGGGCCTATGAGGCGAAAGGTCTAATTTAAATTGGCAACATTGGACTTACTAACTAACTGTTCCACCAAAGGAGTGGGCAGATAGGACGGAACGCCACACAACTCTGTCTTGGCACACGCTCCTTGCTTCATTCACATGCATACTCACTCTTCCGTTATTCTGACTCTTGACATGGCCCGACTCAAGTATTTGATTGACTTGGTTGTGCCATGTCTTCTTCGAGCGTCCCCGGCTTCTTCTTTCATTCACTTTAGCATCATATATTCTTTTCACACTCCTTTCTTCGTTCATTCGCTCTACATGCCCAAACCATCTAATCGTCCCTTTCTGGATCCTATTCATTACGCTCACATCAGCCTTGCATTCTTTCCGGATATCCACATGTTTAATACTATTTGGTTTCGCGTCATGCATTCTCCTGGCACTCCTTTACGCATTCATCCGCTCAACATGTCCGAATCACCTAAGCGTCCCTTTCTTAATCTTGCTCATTACGCTTACATCCTTGAATTCTTTCCGGATCTCCACATATTTTTTTATTGTTCAAATATATATTCTTTAAAAGAAAGACAAACATTCCTAGGTTAGGAATAACCTGACAATATTTGAAAAACTCTTACTGCCATCATAATGCGTGGAAAATGTTTCTTGCGCAATGATGGAGGACTTGGCCAGCAGAAGAATTGAACCCACGACGCCCGGGTGGCAATCCGACGCGTTTGTCCACTCAGCTACCGACCGGTCAAATTTGTAATAGGTTATATTATGTTGTATTACCGCATTTACGCCTCAGGGATCTTATTTCTTCTGCATTCAGCCACTTTCATCTTTACTCGACCAGTTAATGCCTCACTGCCACACAGCAGGGTTACTTTAGATTTCTTTTAAATCGATATGAATCACACTTCTAGAGAGATTAGCTGTTCAGTGCTATTCCCACACCACTGAACCATTGAACACTGGGCACAACCATCCTTCTGTAGATGAAACGTCTTTAAATAACCTGGCCTTACCGTATGACTGATTCTCGCATATTGTAAGCCTAAAACTGTACTTATTAAATTAATTTGACTTAAACGCAAATGCTCACTGACAATGCCAATGGCTACCAAGGGCCTAGCATGGCCATACCGATAAATTAACAAGATAGATACAAACTAAGCTGTCGTCGTTCGTTTATCAATATAGATAGCACACCCCAAGCTGCATACTATATCGATAATTTTATCAATGTTTATAATTTTATCAATATCGATAAATCTGCCAATATCGACAATTTCTTCAAAATCGATAATTTTCTCAATGTCGATAGTATTTTTTATTTTTTTTTGCCTCTCCACAGTTTGCTAATGCCCTCAGAAGGCGAAACAGCTGTCACGCGTAAAAAATAATTACATCGCAGAGCTTTTAACTAAAAATTGTTTTTTTTTTAAATTTAAAATAATAATAATTATTGTTTAAATAAAATTAAAAAACCTAAAAAAATTAATAAATAAATAAAAAATGTCGATGATATTATAAATATCGATTATTAAATAGTAATTTCATCAATATCGATAATTTTATCAATACCAATAATTTTATCTATACCTGAGGAAAAATCGCCCTGCGATGTGCAACAGTGGCCATTAGTCATGATATCCTAAATAACAGTAATGAGTCAAATCCGCTTATGTTTACCGGCTAGTAGAAAAGCTTTTCTAGGGAGAGAACTCGATCGATAAACTAACAGTATTTTAGTCGATGTCATACTTCATTGTCAATTTTGCGATCGTGTTAGCAAGTGTCGACTTAAATTGCATATATTGTTGACCTTTTTATCGTATCAAAGTTGATGATTTTAAGGCTTTCGTGCTACTGGACAGTCCAATGCGAGGTCGTTCCGTTGGATCCTTTCACTTGGAGTCATCCTCATGGCCTTCTGCCTGAAACTTTACTTGTTCTTCGAAAAATTATCATCCCGTTAAACTACAATAAAATATATTCGTAAAAAGCATTAACTTTGTGGCTTGCCATATTTATAAATAGAACACATACACTTTGTTTTTAACCACTTTTTATTTAATATTTTGTCTACCGGTTTCGGAAGTACCCTTCCATCATCAGGACAATATTAAATTAATCTTTAGATAATAACTTCATCTCTTCTGGAAGAAACATATGTGGAGATAAATTCTGCACACGATCAAAAAATGTGTGTTTTGAAGTATCTGGAGATATATACATTCTCCAGATACTTCAAAACATACATTTGATCGTGTATTCCAGAAGATGAAGTATTATCTAAAGATTAATTTAATATTGTCCTGATGATGAAGGTACTCCGAAACCGGTAGACAAAATATTAAATAAAAAGTGGTTAAAAACAAAGTGTATGTGTTCTATTAATACAATAAAATAGTTTGTCAACAGGATAAAATAGTTTGTTACAAAGCGCAATTCAGTAACTTACTACGTGTATTCCTGAAAATACCAATTTAGAACAATCAGCTATTAGGTTCGCAGTCGAGCGTCTTACCACTCGACCACGCAGGCCGCCCACTCAGTTACTAACTGGTTATGTACGAAATATCAATTACATATTATTATTTATTCCATATAGCTTCAAAACCTAAGTCCAAGTATTTTTTAAGTAATTTTAACAGTCATAACATAACCTTACCTCCCGTATTGTCCAGCGAGTCTCACTGTTATTTAATAATAATAATATTTGGATAATTTGTATAGCGCCGTTTTTGTGAAAAATCACCTCAAGGTCGCTGTACAAATGTTAATTTCTACTTAATATTAATTCCTAGTTTATATAAATATACAGCAACATGCTGACTTGGCAGGTCCCTTCTGGCAGGACACAATCACTATATCTTAATAACTTAAAATTTAGCTGAAATATAGCATATCGGAGGTGTTTTTTTTTCGCAGTGAGGAACAGATAATGGTGAAAATCTACTAGTGAATTTGAGCAGTCTGAAAAGTTTTCTTGGTTCGAACAGAAATTCTATTGGGCTTGTTACATCTTGATTATGGATATGATTTTCTGAAAAAATGAGTTTTTGTCGAGTCTTGAGATGAGAGAGTTGTCGAGTATTTTATTACTCTCAGATCATGTGGTAGTCCATTCCAGGCTTTAGGACCTGACACTCCTGCAGCGCGCTCTCCGAACTTAGTGTCTGGTGTGCGTTTTGGTTCCTTCAAACTTCCGATAGCCGATGACGTTGCCGATCCAAGGGTTGACTGTCGCGAATTGGAATCTTCGGTAATACACAATTCCGATAAATAAGCCGGAGCCATTCCGTTAATTGATTTGAATCGATTTAACAACCGTGGAGAGGGAGACCTATTGTCAACACAACATACCTGAACAATACATTTAAGATTTTACAGTACGAATTCTTCCGGGCTTTCATCTCTTGCACTACCTCCGTGACTTTGGTCCATTGCAGCCCCATCTCTCGCAGCCTCCGAGATTGTTGCCGTTTCGCGCATCTACCGATAGAAGTCTGCTTCTACAGTTATTTCATTCATGAAAAAGCCATTCGCTGACCTTATAAGAACACGATCAATATGCAAAAGCCAGCAGTCCTTAACACGGAAAGATACCCATCTACTTGTCACGTGGGCACGTCACCGTCCTATCACGGGCATGGCCATTAGCATTGTCACGAGCCCGTGCCGGCCGGGGCTGCGTGCGCTGGGACGCGTGATGACAACTTCCTGCACACGTGACGAGGGTAGGTGACCACCACCTACTTCCGGTTTGGGTGGAACCTTAAAACGGATATAGGAATTTGTATAAGGCGAAAATACAGTGAGGATTGAATAATACAGTTATGTTTTCTGATTGCTCCGTAGTGAAGTGGTTTTAACTTTCGGTTTTGCAACAAGAGGTTGTTAGCGAAGCTAGCAGTCCACAGTGGATTGCTTATACCAACCCTGATGTATGGCAGTGAGGTCTGGAACTGCCAAAGGAAGGATGAAAGTAGACTGAATGCTGTAGCAATGAGATCCCTGGAGTGTGTGGGCAGTCAAATTGTGTATGACCGTGTTAAAAACGTGGCTGTCCGGAAAAAAATGCAAGGCTGATGTAAACGTAATGAATAGGATTAAGAAAGGGACGATTTGATGGTGTAACCATCTAGAACAGATGAACGAAGAAAGGAGTGTGAGAAAAAATATTACGCAAAATCAAATGGTAGAACAATTCGGGGACGCCCGAGGAAGACATGGCACGATTAAGTGAATCAAATACTTGTCGAAATAGAGTCGGGCCATGTCATGAGATAAATCACGGGATGTAACTTGACTTGCCAATAAAGTTTCTTTAGTCCACCCTTTCAAAATATAGAATAATGTCTGCTGAAATACATTATAGACAAGTACTATATTTGGTAGGTAAGGATTTGTAAAGATATAGAATATATATATTTTTTGATAATTTTAATCAACTACAGTAAAAAAATTCAAAGTTCACACTCGTACTGTAAATTATTTATAGTTGACCTAACTTAAATCATATCAACGGAAGCTTAAATTTCGAATGAAGATCTCTCGCCAATGCTATTATGAAACTATCTTATAATCATTTATAATTTTGGGGTCATTTAATCATTTTTATTATTATTACTATAATTTTGGGGTCATTGTGGGAGTCATGGCACGATCAAGTAAATCAAATACTTAAATCGGGTCATGTGAAGAGTCAGAATAACAGAAGAGTATGTATGAGACGATGTATGAATGTAAATGAAGCAAGAAGTGTTTGCCAAGACAGAGTTGTATGGCGGTTTGTCCTCTCTGCCTACCCCTGCGGGGAAACGGCGTGATGGTTAATTAGTTAGTTTGTGGGAGTCATGAAGACCTTTCTAGTCTTTAAATTTAAATGGTGATTTTTGTAGGAAGTGTGCCGCCTTGATAAACTTTATATCTTGGGTCAAAAATTAATTAGATTAAAATATTATAAACAAAGAACCATACGTCGATGTACGTATATGGGTAAGATGTATTTATCGGTCTCTGTGAGATAGTGCTGAGAGCATAGTGCGGTCTAATTGAAAATTTTGCATCAGAACTACCCACGAAAATTGAATTGATCAAGGCATATATCACAGCTAGCGACATTGAATGTGATATTTTACAAAAATGGCGCTATGTAAATAAGACACGTATTATTATTTATTTGTCCAATATTGGGTATATTTCCTGTAAACTCATAAAATTTCTCATTATTCTTTTATCACCTTCTCAGGTAACGTTTTGTCTGTTTCATTTCATATTATCTGTCACTTTCTCTTGGTTGCTTTGTTATACTTTTGTTTTCTTACTGTTCTCTTTTTTACTAATGTGTTCTACCTCTGTATGTATGAGTTTGTATAACCACACCCTATGTATTTTCAGTTTAGCTTAATTTTGTACCCTGATGATGCTGAAACGAAACCGTCGGTCATAAAAATTAAAATAAAATCTGTGGTCTTTTACAAAGTTAGTATTTCATTATTATTTTTGTTACCACTGTTTTGACAGTATTTTTTTTAAATTAATTTTAATCTGAGAAATATTACGTGAATCTTTCCTAAATATAAAAAAATCTGTCTGCTGAGGCAGCAACAAATCTCCGACGGTAAGCTCTGGCGTCATTAAATTTTTCACGGCTTTTAATAATAATAATAATAATAAAAGTTTTATTCCGGAAGGTATGCAGGAGGAGTGCAATGCAATACCTTCCATAATTGATATCAATACATTGTAATAATAATAGTAACAAAATAATAATGAACAGAAATTCATAAGAAATAAATAAATAAGTAAATAAAAAAATAAAAATATATGAAAATAAAATAATAATAATGATGATAAAAAAAGTAAAAAATAAATAAAAGAATGTAAGTAAGAAAATATTAATGGAGTATATTAGGCCTCATTTCTACAAAACGCCATCAAGAGGGAGTCCATCCTGGCAGCGTTAAGATTGATGGGGCCAATAATTTACTCCAATGCGCTTCTATGCTTGAGTTCGGGATCTGACGGGATTCCATGATGAGGTTATTTCTGGAGATGTAAATCCTTTCCCGCATTCCTGCTACCCTGGTTCTCATAAGGGCTGCAAATCCTGGAACTCGCCCCTCGGTGAACATACCGGAAGCACTGCAGTGCCTGGGAAGACTGAACATCATGCGGTAGGCGTTGTTGTACTGGACCCGAAGCCTTTCCATGCTACTCTTCTTAAAATTGGTCCAGAGCTCGCACGTGTATAGGGTAGTGCAGAACGCCAGGAAGAGTGTCCTTTTCACTGGTGGACTACAGAGCCGAAATCTTCTACTGAGCATGTTTGATTTCACACTGAGTGCTCGCCTTTGCCTGTCGATGTCGTCGTCATCCATTAGCTTGCTGGTGATGATGTGCCCTAGATATTTGGTTTCTTCTACTACCTTTAGAACCTCACCGTTCAAGAAAGCTGGAGGAATGTTTTCGGACCCTGCCCGTATCTGATAACCATCAATGCCGTTTTTAGCGGATTGTAAATCATGTTTGTTTCCTGAGCAAACTCTTCGCAGATATTCAGGAGGATACGTAGCCCTCTTATAGACGGCGTCATGAGTACCATATCGTCTGCATAGCTCACATTATTAAAACACTGTCCTCCGATATGGCAGCCCACCTTAGCATTATTTAATCTATGGGTCAGTTCTTCCATATAAATGTTAAACAATAATGGGGACATGCATCCTCCTTGTCTAACTCCGCTTTTCAGATGAAAAGGTTCGGAAAATCCATCTTTCCACTTTACCAGGTTTTCTTGTTGCCGGTGCCAAGTGTTGAGAATGTGGACGACCTTCGATGGTATACCCCTTTCAACGAGTTTAGTCCATAGTAAGGGGTGATGGACTCTGTCGAACGCCTTACTGAGATCAAGAAAGCACGCGTAAGTAGTTGTTTTCTTTTTTCGATAGTATTCCAACGTTCGTTTTACGCAAAATATCGCTGTGTCCGTGGAGCACTCCTTTTTAAAGCCCATCTGATTATCGCTCGTTTTCATGTGGGGTCCAACCTGGTCCAACAGAACACGTTCAAATATTCTGGCGATAGAGGTAGCGATGGAAATCGGTCTGTAATTTTCCTGTAGAGTTATGTCGGACAATTTCGATTTGATAATCGGTATGATTATTGTTTTGGTCATATCTTTAGGAAGGTATCCACTCTTAAGGATGACAGTAAACAACGTTGCGAGTAGTTGCGAAATCGCTCCTCCTGCGTGTTTGAATTGTTCGATGCTCAATCCATCGTGCCCTGCTGATGTCCCAGCTTTCATGTTTCTGATGGCTGTGTTCACCATGTTCACTGTGACCTGGAGTTCAATATCATCGTATTCTGTCAGTGGGGTTTCGTTTGAAGAGACGGTAGCGGAAGGGGTTTTAGTGGCGAAGTGCAATTTAAAAATGTTGGCGATGTTTTCCGGATTCGTTTCTCCATTGATGTTATTCGGAACTTTACACCGTACATTTAACACTTTGTTTGACTTATTCCAAAAATGTTTAAAGTCCCGTTTATCGAAGTCCCCAGCGATTTTATCCATCTGGAGTTGTATGGAATTATTTCGGCATTTTTTCAATGCTGTTTTAAAGGCAGCACGCTTTGCTTTTCTATCCTCCGCGATAGGACCTTCGTGTGGTCTCCCATTTTTGATCCAAATATTCATCGCTTGTCTGGATTCTTCGTATTTACCCGCTACATAGTCATTCCATCCACAGACTTGCTTATATTTTTGGGTGACTCTTTCTCCGAATGCTGAAATAGCAGTGTTTCGTAGCGCGTCTACTATATTCTCGTATAGGTCTTCTATTTGGGCGTCTGTAGGGTTGCCACTATCAATGTAAATAATATTTTTTTCCATGACCTTACGTAGATTTTTTTGCGAGCATACATTGTATTTTTCGATATCGCGTATATTTTTCGGATTCCATGTAGCTGAATCCCTTATCATAGGAGCATATACTTCTGTTTTAGGGATTCCTTTTGTCATTACAGTAAGCGATTTATAGATCAACATAACTACTTTCAGTTCGCAAAATTCCCAACAATACAGAGCTCTCAAAAATGCGTGAAACAATAAAAATAAAATAATGTGACGTCATATCTTCGCCGGATAAACAATATACAATAAAATTCACAATTCTTCAGTTTCTGGTTGAATTTTTAAAACGCTCAACGCTCTCGCTGAGTTACCTGAAGCGACAAAAAGCTAAACAAGTTCCAAAATTGTGTCGCTCGAGTCCTGCCTTCTCCCAAACGGTAAATATATTATTAGATGGCTGAAGGGCCACAAAAGTCTTTAGAATCAAACGAGAGTCAGAGCATTCGATGTAGAAAAAAAACTGATCAAAACACCATATTTAACTCATTTTTAACCAAATTGTCGCTTAAGACCTTTGACCGGTTAGCAGCTGAGTGGACAAACGCGTCGGATTCCCATCCAGGCATCGTGGGTTCTATTCATCTGCTAACTAAGTAATATTGCACAAACAACATATTTCGCTTTGATGGCAGTAGGAGTTTTTCAAATATTGTCAGGTTATTCGTTACTCGGGAATGTTTGTCTTTTATAAATAAAAAACCCTTCAACCTTTCCAGCGACAATATAGTCTGTTCTATCTATTTTACCTTCATTTTTGTGTTAAGACCCGGAGTATTAGAGTGTAACAAACAAAAGAATGCGGCTGATGTTTTATGCGCCACCAATGAAATCACCTGCCTTCAGATCATCGCCACACGATAGCAGAACGCATCTCAAGAGAATAATCTTACAGCCTCAGAGTAAGAATATATATGGAGAGAGAGCTAAATATTTTTACCCAACCTATACATATTTACGATAAATCACTTTCTCCTGGTTTTTACATCGTACACCATAAGAGAGAAAGAGACAAGACAAGTTATCACATAATATCGCACCACTTTTAGGTATGTAAGCATCTTCTCCGTCTCCCGCGTCTCCGGCGACTCTGCCCACTACGTTTCGGTATGCGACATAACTCAACGGTTTTCGAGGTTATATCCTATATTTTTGTTGATAACAAAACTGTGAAAAGGTGGTTATACAAATAAACGCTACATTATGTCGACATGTGCTATGAATAGATATAAAAAGGTGTGTCCACGAAAGACCAAGCCACGCCCGAGTCAGGAAGTATTCGACAAAACCTGACTACACTGTTTCGCAAAGCTATCCCTCCTGGTTTATTATTGCTGTGAGTTTACGGCAGTACAAAATGAAGCCATCACGCGCAATCGCAGTATCATTCATAAGCCACCATTGATGTAATCTGAAACTGAACAGCGCTGCTAATGGCAATTAAGATAACAGTATAACGCATAACAATCAAATAACGACAAACAACCGACATAACACTCATTACATAGTACGTACGCGGTGTACTTGTTATGTCTGGAATGCTAAATGTAACATTGCAGCAACAGAGGTCGCAGGGACGCTAGACATATTAACATTAAACTAATTAACTATATATTATAATTTGCTTTGCGAGTAGGTAGTACGACCGTACGAGTGTAAACTTTTCAAATTTCAAACTGATGTTGATTGAAATTATAAAACTTTAAAAATTAACTTTACAAATCCCATATATTCTTAAAACTTTTAGATATATAAATTTTAACCGAATCCTGTACTGTACTACAAATTCAAAAAGTTCATTTTTTTTAATTTCGCTCCCATGCCCTCAATCGGAAAAAAGAATAAACAAAAATCAAAATTATAATTTTTAGTTAATAAGTGTCTCTATCTGATGGGACCTGCCAGGTAAGTATGTTCCCGTATATTTTCTCATTTAGGGGCTATTTCACCACCTCTCAATAAACTGTTGAATAACTATTCATTGAATAACTCTAATCATCGGAATAACATGGCGTTAAACTGGCGAGCGTTTCACATTCGTTAGTTAGCTCCTAATTATGTTATCCCGTCTGCCGTCACGTCTGTCAATACAATGCCGTTAAAAAAACGTATAAAAAATTTACTCTACCTCTGAAAACACGTGGTCTATGTCTTTCCGCCATGTCCTGTTCGTTTATGATATTTGGATCTTCAACCACTTCCATAACTATAGTAAAAAGTCAACTTCAACAGAAAACTCGCCTACTAGACCCGCCAGCTGGCAAGTGTCAAAACAGTTCGCCGCCATTTTAAACCAGTAGATAGGTACTAACTACTGGGTAGCAGCAAATCGTAGGTTTGAGCAGTGAATAGTTAAACAGACACTTTACGTGGTGGATAGCATTACGCAGTGGTGGTGAAACGGATAACATACGCTATCGACAGCTTATTGAGAGGTGGTGAAATAGCCCCTTAAACTAGGAATGAGGTGATTATTATAGTCCCACCAGCTCTGAGCTGTTGGATACTCGGATAGTGTAACAAAATGACAGCCTCATACATGGAGCGTTATAAAACTCAACATGTCTGATTCGAGATCAATGCAAATGGTGACAATAAAGCCGACACAATGGTACATCCAGAACTAACTACCGATTGGCGCAGATAAAACAATGAGCGATGATCGTTGATCGCCCATTTGCGACTGTTTTGATGTGCAGTGAAAAGGGAATGTTAATTAGATTTTTGCAGCCTCCATGTTCGATCGGGCACGTGGATGGGCTACAAATTTACCATAATAAGATATTTTTGCAATGGAACCAAGCGGCTAAAGACAAAGACTTTGTCTTTGGTTATGTAATTTAGTGTGAAACGAATTCGAGGTAAACCATCACAAAATTGCGCTATAAAAATTGGGTGAAGTTGTTACGTCATTACTTCATGTATTCACCACTCGACCACGGGGGCCTTCAAACCTGTTGGTAGAAAGAATTTCAACATTTGAAAATAGTTGGTAAAATTTAACAAAAGAAAGAATTTTTTTTCTTCCTTCGGGCACACGGACACGCCCAAAGCACAATTCTATCGGTTCATCCGTTCAGTGGCTACAGCCGCAATTAAACCGGGAACGTCTCTCTCAAATCCACATTCATTTAAATGTAGATTTCAAAACCGGTTTGTCGAAAACGATTTTGTAAATTTCGTTGATAATTACGATCTGGCAACTTAATTTGCGGTATATTTTATACGTCTATTTGGGCTTGGCTCTTTATGAAGTCGTTAGAATTTAGTCACAGGTGATTCGGCTGCCCTAATGTTGTAAAGATGTGTGTTTATGTTGCATTTTGGATGTTAAAAATACTATGTTGCCACTTCTAGTGTCTTGTAATCAGTTCGAACCTTTTTTTTCGTCAGTGGTCGGTTCGTTGACCACCTAGTCATTAGTGACAACCTTAGAGTATATAGAGTGGTATCAATCCAAGGCAGGGTAGTCATATTTTGATCATGTTTACCTGACTCGGCGGACTTGGGTGTGGCTAAGACCAAGGATAGGGTATTTATACATCCATTCATATCACATATCGACATTATGTTTTTGTTTATTCGTATAACCACTTTTTCACAGTACTGATATCAACAAAAATATAGGCATCTAACCTAAAAAACCGTTTAGTTGTCTCAAGTTTAGTGCATAATAAAAAATGTGGGCGGAGTCCCGCGGTGACCCAGGAGCCCAAGATCATTGAGACAGTACGTAGAATGGAGTATTATATTTGTTGTCTCTTTCTCTGAATAGTGGTCTTTCACGAGGGCGATACTGACAGTATCTACCACTCTGAATCGAAATGCACATTTGATTAATTGAATATTGTATATTAATTAATTAGACCAGTTAGTGCCTGAGTGGACAAAGGCGTCAAATTCCTTTACGGGCATCGTGGGTTCAATTTCCCTGCTAGCTAAGTCCTCTATCATTGCACAAGCAACATCTTCCGCTTATAATAATGGCAGTAGGAGTTTTTATAATATTGTCAGGTAATTCGAACCCCGGGAATGTTTGTCTTTCTTTTAAAAGAAGTAGAAGAAGACGTAATTAAGTAAAAAAATATTTGAGCACACCGATTTGAACCCGAGACCTCTGGATCGTATTACTCGCTCGACCACGGGGGTCAACAACGTACGGATGTGTCTTAGTCCTACTGGCTCCTTCATATCTTTTAAATATCAAGGAATTTGGTCTGCTGATCGTCATATTATTATAAACAATGTTGTCACCTTGGAGAAACAATGTATGGAGAGAGAGCTAATTATTTTTACCCAACCGATACAAACTTGCGATAAATCACTTTCTCCGGGTTTTTACGTCGTACACCATGAGAGAGAAAGAGACAACAAAAATAACACACCGCTTTTATGTACTGTAAGGATGATCTTGGTCTCCCGCGTCTCCGGGGACTCCGCCCACATGTTTTCATATGCGACTAAACTCGACACAACTAAACGGTTTTTTAGGTTATATGCTATATGTTTGTTGATAACAATTCTGTGAAAAAATGGTTATCGAATAAACAAAAACATTATTCGACATGTGCTATGAATAGATGTATAAATATCCTAGCTCTAGTCCTAGCCACGCCCAGGTCTGCCGAGTCCGGCAAAAATCATCAAAAACTGACTACACTGCCTTGGATAGGTACCACTCTATGTACTCTAAGCTTGTAGATTATACAAAGTATCCAATTTTTTTTCCATTCACCAGGGCGATACTTAGTGTACGTACCACACTGGAACACTTGGATCTTTCATGATTTTATGATAACGATCATGATTTTAGATAGTTTTGATTTGCATAATTGTCTGTTATATATTATTTTCTCGTTGTTATATTAGGTCATGCAATTTAGTGTGAAACTTTTTCCTTTTGACTTAATAATATTTCAACTTATACATGGCCTGTTCAAAAGAAAAGGTGAATTTTGAATTTTCGCGGGCTGTGTACATTCTACTATCGATTTTTTTTTGTTATGTTGGTACACATATGTTTATCATATGTTAGCATTATTAGCCATTTCGGATTAGTGGTTTGTTTTTGACAACTGGAAAGGTTAGTCATGTTTTCGTGTGTTTTTCGATTTTTCACTTTTGAAAAAAAAATGGATCAAAGAATAAAATCCATGATTTGTTTTTCCACAACTCCAGGACGCTCATCGTCATTAACATCTTCTCGGCCTTCTGTAAAGCGCTTGTACCACTTATAAACACTTTTTTGAGACAAAGTAGACACAGTCAACATTTTAAGTGCGTTGGAGCACTTTAATCCATTTTAACGCAAAATTTAATACATATCTTTGATCCATTTTTTTTTCAAAAGTAAAAAATCGAAGAACACACAAAAACGTGACTAACCTTTCCAGTTGTCAAAAACAAACCACTAATCCAAAATGGCTGATAATGCTAACATATGATAAACATATGTGTACCAACATAACAAAAAAAACGATAATCGAATGTACACAGCCCGCGAAAATTCAAAATTCACCTTTTCTTTTGAACAGGCCTCGTATATTACTTATTATTTTGATTAATATGTATTTTAAATAGTTCTTACAGTCTATTTTGAATTTATTGATTGGCGTAATTAGGATGGTTTCCGGCAGCGTATTATAAGATTTCATCCCCTTATAATGTAATAACAAGCACCAATTGGAGGTGGTATAGACAACCGATTTCGAGCATTGGGGCCTTGTGCGGTGTCACAAAAAAAACACTACTTAAAAAAAAACGACAACATAGACCGCCCAGCTCCAACCGACAAACTAACACAAATTATTTAATATTTTTCCCCCCAATCATACAGCATCCATCGAACCAATGGCGATCAAAATTACTATATTAGGAAATAAATAATATCCTTGTATCGGGCGGCCCGACTCAGTAGACACACTGGAAATAATAATAATAATAATATGCTACATATAATTACGCCAAGCCGCCCGTTGAATTAAGTCGTCGGCTGTGTTTTTTATCCCCCCCGGTACCGCACTGCCTACCCCGGCGGACCACTATTCCTCCGCGGGTCCGTAACCGGATTGGACCGGGCACCGAGTGGACTAAGAAAAATCACACACTACGAATGTTCAACACTTCCGTTTCGAAGGGGGTTCTAATGTCACCCCAAACGAGAATTTTTAGAAAAAAAGAATTACTAAAATATTATAAATATACTTCACTAATAATAATAATAATAATATTTGGATGATTTGTATAGCGCCGTTTTTGTGAAAGATCGCCTCAAGGGCGCTGTACAGATCATATTTTCTATTATTACATATTAATTCTTAGTTTATAGAGAAAATATACAGAAACATACTAACCCGGCAGGTCCCATCAGATAGACACACTTATTAACTTAAAATTATAATTATGGTTTTTATTTATTTATTTTATTTTATATATTTTTTCCGATTTAGGGCATGGGAGGGAAATTAAAAAATGGACTTTCTGAATTTGTCGTACAGTACAGGATTTGGTTAAAATTTGTACATATATCTAAAGGTGATTCGTCAAGAGACAGATTAACTAACTAACTAACCATCACGCCGTTTCCTCGCAGGGGTAGGCAGAGAGGACGGACCGCCATACAACTCTGTCTTGGCACACACTCCTTGCTTCATTTAGATTCATACATCGTCTCATACATACTCTTCTGTTATTCTGACTCTTCATATGATCCGATTCAAGTATTTGATTTACTTGATCGTGCCATGTCTTTCTCGAGCGTCCTTGACTTCTTCTTCCATTCAATTTCGCATCATATATTCTTTTCACACTCCTTTCTTCGTTCATTCACTCTACATGCCCAAACCATCTAAGCGTCCTTTTCTTAATCCTATCCATTACGCTCATATCAGCCTTGCATTCTTTCCGGATAGATTATGTTGAGATTCTTTTAATGAATTCAAGGATATGAGAGTCTGAAAAGGTAAGTTTTCAGTCTGGACCGAAATGGATTGGATTAAATAAGAGAACAGTGAGAAAACCATTTTCTTTTAGTTTTTTCTACCACCACACACCTTGTATTTTTTGTTTAGCTTAATGTTGTACACTGATGATGCTTAGGCTAAGCGAAATCGGTCGGTCATAAAATAAAAATAATATCCGTGGTCTTATACAAAGTTCTAATTTCATTTTCATTAAATATATCAAACCACAAAGTGATTGGTTTCTACGAAAATAAGAAGGGTGAATGCAGAAAACTCCATTAATGGAGGGCAGAACGCTGTTGGCGCAAATAAGAAATTGTCCAAAGAAGCGAAGCTAGCAGTTCACAATGGAGTGCTTATACCAACCCTGATGTATGACAGTGAGGCATGGAACTGGCAGAGGAAGGATGAAAGAAGACTGAATGCTGCGGAAATGAGATATTTGAGACGTATGTGCGGTAAAACCATGTATGATCGTATTAAACATGTGGAAATCCGGAAAGAATGCAAGGATGATGTGAGCGTAATAAACAGGATCAAGAAAGAGACGCTTAGATGGTATGGGCATGTAGAGCGAATGAACGAAGAAAGGAGTGTGAAAAGAATATATGATGCGAAAGTGAATGGAAGAAGAAGTCGAGGACGCCCGAGAAAGACATGGCACGATCAAGTAAATCAAATACTTGAATCGGATCATATGAAGAGTCAGAATAACAGAAGAGTATGTATGAGACGATGTATGAATCTAAATGAAGCAAGGAGTGTGTGCCAAGACAGAGTTATATGGCGGTCCGTCCTCTCTGCCTACCCCTGCGGGGAAACGGCGTGATGGTTAGTTAGTTAGTTAATTACTACACAACGGATGCAATAAATTATTTTCAACATTATCATATAGTCGTATCAGTTTTTGCGCCACCCTGTCGTCTGTCTCGTAAGAAAATATCTCTCTATTCACTCCCGTTCGGGCGTCTTCATGCGCCCAAACAAGTTATTTGGCACTTGGTAACGAGGGACCGAGAGTCGCGCGCGGCCCATGCCCGCCGCCCGACACGCCCCGGCCACTTACGCGAGGTGGCCGCCGGGTCGTGTCGCTTTTTTAATTCTTTTAAAGGACGGCATTTTGGAGCGGGCGGTCGGCCGGCCCGAATCACAGAACAAACGCCGCGTCGGCTTGATCGTGCCAACAGGAAATTATTTAATAGGACAAGACGGATTTTTCACTTCTTCACGTTTTTTGCGCATTTTAAAAGTCGCCTGTATCCACAACAGCCCCTCAAAAAAAAGTTTGCAAGTTTCTAATAAATATTAAATAAACTAATAAACGTCACAAAGTATATAATAAATATTAACAAAATATTTTTTCTTCTTTATAACTCTTTATAAAAGAGCTGTTTTTTTTTTTATTAATCGTCAACCGACTTCCAAATGTTCTTCTTCTGTGTTCAGATGCAAATATAAAAAAAAAACATTACAATGAAAAACATTAAGTGAATGGAAGAAGAAGTCGAGGACGCCCGAGGGAGACGATTGAGTAAATGAAATACTTGAATCGGGTCATGTGAAGAGTTAGAATAACAGAAGAGTATGTATGCCCTCGGGGTGATTTTTTACAAAAACGGCGCCACACAAATTATCCAAATATTATTATTATATTCGACATTGGTTCGAATAACCGCCGAGTAGGGCGCTAACGCCTTCTAAAACATTCAGTAAATAAATAAATTAATTCTCTTCTCGCTTGTCGGTCTAAGGTATGACTCCCTCTTGTAGGTCGGGCCTCGATTCGGGGAAGTCGAAATGAGGTTGTGTTTGAGTGTGTGCGGTTGGTCCGTCCCAGATGGTCAGTTGATGATTATTGTTCGCCGTGGCGAAGGAGAGCGAAGGATTCTGCAGTAATTGAGATGTACCACCCATCTTCCTCGCCGGGTACTTGCTCTTGTGACAGCTTGGCTTTAAAGGCATGCCTGCCTCCGATAGCTCCATTGTAACCTCTTTCGTAACTAACTGACTAACCATTACGCCGTTTTGCGCGACTCTGTCTCGGCGCACGCTCCTTGCTTCATTCACATTCATTCATCGTATTATAACATACGTGGTCTTCTGTTATTCTGACTCTCGCCATGGCCTGAATCAAGTATTTGATTCACTTGATCGTGCCTTGTGTTCCTCGGGCATCCTCGACTTCTTCTTTCATTCACTTTAATAATAATAATAAATGGATAACTTTTATAGCGCCGTTTTTGTGGAAAAATCACCTCAAGGGCGCTTTACAAATTAATTTATCTAACCTATAATTTATCAATCCCCCTACCTCTCTACCTACTCCATTACCACCCCCCCTCTGATGCTTTGTCCTGTTTATACTAATGTTTTGTCTCTTTCACTAATTTCTTTGTCTACTTTATAACTCTATATTTTAATCTTAGTTTATATTTATACGTTCCTGATGAAGGTTAAGTTTAACCGAAACCGGTCGAATTGTTATATGTGTATAAATAAAGTAGCTTAAAACAAAAATATTTTTTTATTTTTAAATTATAATGTCAAGCTACAAAGTGATTGCTTCCTTCGATAAATTTATAATTTATCACTTAAGCTTATAACTAATAACAGTTTAGCATCATATATTCTTTTCACACTCCTTTCTTCGTTCATTCGCTATACATGCCCAAACCATATAAGCGTCCCTTTCTTAATCCTATTCATTACGCTTACATCAGCCTTGCATTCTTTCATAGTCATACATGGTTTTACCGCACATACGTCTCAGGGATCTCATTTCCACAGCATTCAGTCTACTTTCATCCTTCCTTTGGCAGTTCCATACCTCAGTGCCATACATCAGGGTTGGTATAAGCACTCCATTGTGGACTGCTAGCTTCGCTTCTTTTGACATTTTTTTTATTTGCGCCAATAGCGTTCAGTCCTCTATTAATGGTGTTTTTTACATTCACCTTACTAAAGTATTTTATTATTGATTCCTACCTTTTTTATTTTACTTAAGCCGTTTCATTTAACTGATAATAATAATAATGGGCTGATTTATATAGCGCCGTTTTCGTGACAGAAATATCACCTCAAAGGCGTTAACAATAACGTCTTAAATGCTAGTACTATGAGTATGTATGAGACGATAATAATATTTCATAAAATTTGGATAATTTTTAAAGCGCCGTTTTTGTGAAAAATCACCAGAAGGCGCTGTACAAATCTTAATTTCTTATTATTAATTTCTAGTTTATATAAATATACAGCAACATACCTGGCAGGACACAATCACTATATCATAATAACTTGAAATTTAGCTGATTTTGTCTTTTTTTCTTGCCGAGAAAATTGCATGGCATGATCCGATTAATGCCAACATCCTCTGCAACTTCCCTAATAGTGATCCGACGATTTTCCAAAAGCATTTTCTTCACTGTTTCGGTGTTTTCTTCGTTTGTTGACGTGGTTGGAACTCCAGGACGCTCATCGTCATTAACATCTTCTGGGCCTTTTGTAAAGCACTTGTACCACTTATAAATCCTTTTTTGAGACAAAGTAGACTCGCCGAATGCCACAGTAAACATTTTAAGTGCGTTGGAGCACTTTATTCCATATTTAATGCAAAATTTAATACATATTCTTTGGTCCATTTTTTTCAAAAGTAAAAAATCGAAGAACACACAAAAACGTGACTAACCTTTCCAGTTGTCAAAAACAAACCACTAATCCAAAATGGCTGATAATGCTAACATATGATAAACATATGTGTCCCATCATAACACACACATGTACACAGGCGGCGAAAATTCAGTATATATATATATATATTTTTTTTTTTTTTAGGGCACGAGAGCAAATTTAAAAAAAAGTATATCGGAGGTATTTTTAAATTTTTCGTAGTGAGGAACAGATTTTGATGAAAATCTTCTAATAAATTTAAGGAATGAGAGTCTGAGAAGTTTTCTTCGTTTGAACACTAATTCTATTGGGCTTGTTACATCTTGATTATGGATATGATTTTCTGAAAAAATGGGTTTTGAGTTTGGCTCTAAACTCTGTCGAGTCTTTTATTACTCTCAGATCATGTGGTAGTCCATTCCAGGCTTGTGGACCTGACCCAGGTCCAGGTATTTTTTTTAATTTTTCGTAAACGATGTAGGAACGTAGCAAGGAGTGTGTCCCAAGACAGAGTTGTATGGCAGTCCGTTCTCTCTGCCTACCCCTGCGGAGAAACGGCATGATGGTTAGTTAGTTACTAGTATTGTCAAAACACCAAGTGAAACACTTATATTCTAGATATGTTAAAATCATGCAATAATTCAGAATTAATGTGGGTTTTTTTTTCAAAATTAAATCAGTGACCTTACAAATCGAATGAATAAAATTAAAACCTATAAACATCGTGAAATGAAGCGATTAAATAAAAATAAACCTAATGGAATATTTGAAGATTTATGTACATGCGTTTTAATACATTCGGAAAGGATGGAGAGTTATTTTATTAAAATTGTTTAATTGGATGATTTGAATGCAGATGCGTTATTTTTATAGTTCATCGTAAAAGCGCCTTCGCTTATGATAGCCATTCTCACGTCATGTTTATTAACTGGAATAAAAATTAAACTAACGATTTTCTTTATTTCGCTTTATTTAATGGCATAAAAAACTTGTAAAGTTTATTCCCCTTTGTTATTATTATTTCATAAAAGGGCCTTCAACGTTAAAAATTACATTTCCCGTGTAATTTTGCACTTATTTGACCTTCCATTGACGGCCTCCTTGGTCGAGTGGTTAAGGCGCTCCACTAGGAATCCAGAGGTCCTGGGCTCAAATCCGTGCATGCGCAAATAATTTTTATTAAATTAATATCTGTGTTATTTTACATTTAATTCGTACAAAATTATATATAGTAAATTTGCGACAACTTCCAGAGTGGTAGATATTTATAGTAACGCTCTTTTTTATAGTGAATACCGCATAAGAGTCGCAATTGCTCCCAACCGTCTAGAACCAGTGAGATTATGGCATCCTAAATTGTTTTTTTTTTGTAAGGCTGAAGGTATTGGCGAGGGGAATGAGATAGGGAAGAGGAGGGTTGGAAAGTACCTGGCTATTCATATCTGGTCACAAACACGGCTAAAGCCATTTTAATCAAGCAACGTTTCGATTCTGAATGGGTGTCTTTCACATGTCTTTACATTTCATATTAAGGTGAAAGACCACCATCCAGAATCGAAACGTTGCTTGAAATGGCTTTGGCCGTGGTTGGTGACCAGATCTAAATATGCAGGTATATCCTAACCTTTCTCTTCCCCATCTCCTTCCCACTACCTTCAGCCTCACAACATACCCCAATTAGAGATGCCATAGTCCCACTGGCTCCAGACGGTTGAGAGCAGTTGAGACTCACCATAAAAAATAAAATAAGCTATAAAATTTTAATTACAAAAACATTTCAAAATCGTAACACTTCTACATTTGAAAATCGTTCAAAATAAGTTTATAAAATACATTTCTCACATTATGTTTGCACTTATTTTGAACTAAGATAAGTTAAACTTAGTTTACTATAGCTTATTCCGTTTTTTTCTACCCTAAGTTCGACAGCACGGACAACAACCATTACACATATTTGTTAATGTTAATTAGTTAGTTGTAAGTCACTAGTTATGAGTATTAGGCATAAGTTAATATTATAAGTCTTAATGATTTATAAAACCATTTTTTAAACTTTATTCCACTATTCCGTGTTCCAGTCTGAATATGCCCGTCATAAGGTGAAACCGGTCAGGTCTAAAATAAAAAAAATAGTGGAACAAAGTAAAAAAAATGGTATTATTACAATCTTGAAGTAACAATATATGGAGGGATAGCTAATTTGTTTTACCCAACCCATCCGAAATTGTAATAAATCACTTTTTCCGAGTTTTTACATCGTACACCATGAGAGAGAAAGAGACAACAAATTTCTTGGACGGCTTCTAAATACTGTCGTAATGATCTTAAGCTGGTTATTTTCGCTGGTTAACGGCGGGACTCCGCCCACATTTTTTATTTTGCCACTAAACTTGACACAACTAAACGGTTTTTTAGGTTAGATGCTATATTTTTGTTGATAAAAATACTGTGAAAAAGTGGCTATACGAATACACAAAAACATTATGTCGATATGTGATATGAATGGATGTATAAATACCGTAGCCTTAGTCTTAGCCACGCCCATTTGCGCCGAGTCATGTTAAAATCATCAAAAACAAGTCCAAAACTGACTTCACTGTCTTTGGCTTGGGCTACCTCTTGTATACTCTAAGATTACAATGGAGTTTAACCACGAATTAACAGTTTCAAAATTAGAAATAATATAAGTTTTTGTTTTAATATTATGTTAATTATGTTTTAAAGCGCCCTTGAGGTGATATTTCTGTCACCAAAATGGCGCTATATAAAAATCAGTTGATTATTATTTAAAAAAAAAATCGTATTAGCTACATTTAAAAATCGTTCAAAGGCCCATTTTTTATACTGCTACATGAAATATTAAACTACAAGACTGCGAGACAGATGTGTGTCCAAGTGTTTACTAACAAAATAATATCTTTCAACGCCCCAGACGAATCTATTTAGCGTTCGGTAATTTACATCGAGTCTAACGCTCAGTGGATATATTTTTTAGTACACCGTGTTGTGATCCACGCGTGAAAGGTTAAATAAACAGGGTGAGCCAACAGAACGGATGGAGAAAAAAAAACAACACATATAAATTCTGTTTATTTTACGTTCATCGATGCACGCGCGTCTTAAATTTGTATTACGGAATACAGAAAGTTCAGAATTGGAATGGATAACGTCCTTTTACAGATCATTACGCCCGCTACTTGCTTCATTCACATTCAAATATATAATATATATATTTTTTTTTATCTGAATACCGCACCGTCTCAACTGCTCTCAACCGTCTACAGCCAGTGAGATTATGGCATCCCCAATAGGGGTATGCTGTGGGGCTGAAGGTAGTGGAAAGGGGAAGGAGATGAGGAAGGGGAAGGTTGGGAAGTACCTGGCTATTCAGATCTGGTCACCAAACACGGTTTTTTTTGTTTTTTTTACGTGAATACCGCACAAGCGTCTCAACTGCTCTCAACCGTCTACAGCCAGTGAGATTATGGCATCCCCAACAGGGGTAAGCTGTGAGGCTGAAGGTAGTGGGGAGGGGAAGGAGATGAGGAAGGGGAAGGTTGGGAAGTACCTGGCTATTCAGATCTGGTCACCAAACACGCTTTTTTTTTTTACATGAATACCGCACAAGAGTCTCAACTGCTCTCAACCGTCTAGAGCCAGTGAGACTATGGCATCCCCAATAGGGGTATTCTGCGGGGTTGAAAGTAGTGGGAAGGGAAGGAAATGAGGATGAGGAAGGTTGGGAAGTACCTGGCTATTCAGATCTGGTCACTAAACACGGCTACAGTAATTTCAAGCAACGTTTCAACTTTTCTGTTATTTTCTGTTAATCTGCCTCTTGACATATTTAAAAAAATGTGAATACCGCACCAAAGTCTTTACTTCAACAAATATAGCATAGGCCCCGAGAGAAATCATTTTTCTCTATTGCTCTTTTTTTCCCATTTCGTGTTTTATTTGTCTTTTTTATAATTGGGCTTTAGTCCGTTAATTTAAAAATAAATATATTTAAAAAGTACTGAAAAATTAAAATAAAATTAAATTCAAATTAATTGAGTGGAATATCTTTTTGTTTATAACCTTTTTAGATATATTTTTGGCCATTTCATCTCTGAACCCTCCATATGTGTTTGTATTCAATGTGATCAACGTATGCGTTAGAGTAAACGCAATAAAACGGGAATAATAATAATCACCCAGATACATTGAAAATAAACACTGCAGCGTGTTGCTGTGAGATGGCTATCGGTTCATGGAATCGAATGATGCAGCGATGACACTGTTATGGATTGCATTTGTATTTTGAAAATGGCTATATGAAGATTCTCAACAGCTTGGTGCCAGTTCGATTTGATTAAGATTTTAAAAAAAGAAACACAAACATCCCCAGGCTCAGAGCAAGAATATAACCTACAATAATATTTTTAATAATTAATAAAAATATTATTTAGTGATAAAAAAATGGTTTTTGATAAAAAAAAATCTGCGATGTTAGTATTTTTAAAATTCAAAATAATTATTTAACTAACTAAGTAGTTAAATATCACAAGGGTGGGCAGAAGGATATACTGCCACACAACTTTGTCTTGGCACATACTCCTTGATCTATATTCATACCATATCAATAAGCTCTCTTGCGGAACAATATCGGCACTGAGCGGAACCGGACGTTGGTGTGAATCAGCCATTAACGTGATTTGCGGAAAGTCCGCCGCCGTGCCGGACGGGCGGCTTTCTTTGTCTTGTTTATGACATTATTCGACTGTTTCGAGAATTAAGTTTTTTTCCAATACCCGGGCGCATTGAGTCGACAATATTATTTGGACGTTATATCAGTGAAGCGACCTCGTTATAACACCACACGATTGTATGAAAATAAGCCCGAACCAACATATCATTAAGGGACCTCCCTATTACCGTGATCGTTGTAACCAAGGTCAACCGTATAGCGCGAAAAGAAATTAAAAATAAGTCTGGAACCTTAGTAAGACATGAAAGCAAATCAAAAATACTTCGATAAAGTCAAAGGTACGTATTTTCCTACCTACTAGAAATGATGTATATTATTTTGAATTGAATCTTCTTCTGTACCCGTTTTGGCCAATAGGAACTTCGTGTAGTGTAAGAAAAATATTATACACACTTACAGTAGGTACTTAATTCGTGTTTTATGATCTGTAGATTAAACAATGCCGGGATAAAAACTCATCGGGTTATTTGATCATTTCGTTAAAAGCATTTTACAATTAGACGGCTTCCATTGGCTCGAACTCAAATCCAAAATGGTGCCAAGATAATAAATCTCATTTTGAAACTTGCCACACAATCAACAACGAATTCAAAAATGTCTAAAACAACACGTTCTGTGTCATTTTGTTTGGTTTGCAATTTGTCAACTGTAGAATGTTTCATGTTTCTACTCGTGAAATATTTAATATAATATATTTTCAAGTTGACTTGTGGTATTATGACAAGCAAATTATCCGTCAAAAAAGTCGGAAAGATTGAGAATGCTGTCATCATCGTCATCAGCAACTGTCTTTCCGCTATTTGATGGAGGCCTCTTCACACGGCTCCCACTTTTCTCGCATAATTATATTTTTTCGGCAATCCAGCGATGTTCATAATTTAAATTGGTGAAAATTGTTTTTTTTTTACAATAACGCCAGACAGGAGGCTTTAAGGGAAATAATTTCCTTCAGGGCCTATGTCATCTTTTGGGATGCTGTGTGGAGGGTCTCCTAATCACCTCTGAAAATATGCTACAATGTATACGGTCTCCGATCCCTAGATAATCTTTTACAGCCTGTAGGTCTTCCCTGTTCAAATCTTCCTCCATGCTGTGAGTTTTTCCTTAACTCGGTTTGCAAATATATTAATAATAACTAACTAACTAACCATCACGCCGTTTCTCCGCAGGGGTAGGCAGAGAGGACGGACCGCCATACAACTCTGTCTAGGCACACACTCCTTGCTTCATTCACATTCATACATCTTCTCATACATACTCTTCTGTTATTCTGACTCTTCACGTATTCGAGTATTTGATTAACTTGATCGTGCAATGTCTTCCTCGGGCGTCCTCGACTTCTTCTTCCCCTTCACTTTCACATCATACATTTAAATCAACACACATATAGGAAATAACCTCAAAATCCGTCGAGTTATGCGACTCGATCATGAGAAGTTAGCGCGGACGGAGAACATCTTTACATACTTAGAAGTGCTGCGATATTATGTGACGACTTTTCTCGTCTCTTTCTATCTCGTGGTATACGACGTAAATACCCAGAGAAAGTGATTTATCACAAATTTGTATAGGTTGGGTAAAAATATTAGCTGTTCCTCCTAACATCGTTACTCCAAGATCGTAGCGTTAAAGCAAACAATAAACAAGTGATTAAGTTATGACTTAGTTGTGAAGTAAAGCACATTTTGAGTGTCAACGCTACCGAACGCTTGCTAGAACATACCTAAGTCTACAGCGGTTGTTTGCAGACGGGAGTTTGTTGGAATTCTCACGGTTAAATTCCTGCGACTCGGCATGTGGTATTGTGGTGTGTGGTGTTGATAAGGCACGTATTCTAAGTCACTACTCGGTATTATGGATGTGCTGACGCAAAGATGAATGCCACACTCTATAATTATCGCGATAATTATATTGGACTTTGAACAAATCAAGTAACGTTAATATTATGAGCATTACTTTTCCATTCCACTCTGATAGTTTACTTATAAATGCATTTAACCCATAGAGTTGGTAGAGTAGTACCTATCCGAGGCAGTGAAGTCAGTTTTTGACTTGTTTTTTATGATTTTAACCTGACTCGTCACACCTGGGCGTGGCTAAGACTAAGGCTATGGTATTTATACATCCATTCATATCACATATCGACATAATGTTTTTCTTTATTCGTATAGCCACTTTTTCACAGTATTTTTATCAACAAAAATATAGCATATAACCTAAAAAAACGTTTAGTTTAGGAGTCCCGCGGTGAACCAGGAGCTTAAGATCATCCTTACAGTATATAGAAGCGGTCTACGAAATTTGTTGCCTCTTTCTCTCTCATGAAATAAAAACCCGGAGAATGTGATTTATCGCATGTTTGTGTAGGTTGGGTAAAAATAATTAGCTCTCCCTCCATATATTGTTACTTCAAGATTTAACCTTTATGTGACTGAAAGGGTACCCGGGTACCCTCTTCGGTTTTCAGCATAGGTTTTTTTAATGTTCCAGTAAGTCTAACCGGCTGAAACTTCCTGACTTCTCCACAATAGTGAAAATGAACAATTGAACATAACCGTTGGATATGTGGAGGGTGGTATGTTAGCGGAAAACGAATAAGTATAATTTACACCTTCTGATGACTGAAAGAGTACCTGGGTACCTTCATGTGTGTTACATGATTTTTTTAAGCTTGTCCGTATGTAAATACGATGTACTATTGTATTTAAAGTACATCACCTGTATCCGTAATACTACTTTTAATCATCTATTTAATTAATAACCCCAAGAAAAGATGGTACTGGGTGAAATTCCTATCCACTTCCCCAAGGATTGAACTAAGTCGAAATATATGACGTCATAAAAGTGGTCCAACAAACTTCAGGAAATGATATACTGTAAAAGAAACTTTCATATAAAAAGGTGTAATTTTCTTCAGTCACATAAGGGTTGAATTATATACTTATGGTTGTTTTTCTTAAGTCGGGGTCGCACTGTATTCTGGAATGCTAACCTCACCTTTGACAATCTTTCATTTGCGCCAACAGTTTAGTTATTGGAGTTTTCTGCATTCACCCTTCTTTCAAAATTCTTATCAGCCTTTGCGTCTCTCTAGAACATACTTTCTAAATACACAAACCCTCCACTTGCTCCAAGTATTCATCGTTATCAACTATATAGTACGCTGTTCTCGTACTCTCTCTTTCAAACACCATGCCTTTGGACTTAATTATTCTTTCTTGCATCCATATATATCACACTTCTATCGTTTTATCTAATCAGTACCTGCGGTAATATGTTTTACAGAGAAGTTATCTACCGCAGACATAAAATGACAGGGGTGGGTACGTACAGAAGTACACTCACTGCGTATATCCGACGAGCATCATTTATAAGTTGACCACAAGTCCTTAACCGCAGAGATAAAATAAAAATAAGCCCGTTTACACGAAAAGAAGCTAAATTAACAATAATTCGATAGTGTATAATACGTCACAAAGAAAAGTGATTCCCTCCACGTTTCTCATAGAATACCAAATAAATTGAAATAATATTATTACAGGTATGGAATTGGCAGATGAAGGATGAAAGTAAACTTAATGCTGTAGAAATAAGATCCTTGCGGCGTATTTGTGGAATGACCGTGTTAAATGCTGATGTAAACGCAATGAATAGGATAAAGAGATGGACGATTTGATGATGTGAACATGTAGAATGGATGAACGAAGAAAGGAGGTTGAGAAGAATATATGTCGAGAAAGTGAATGGTAGAAGAAGTCGGGACGCCCGAGGAAGACATGGCACGATAAAGTGAATCAAACGAAGACCCCACAGCAAGAACCTGTTAACTAACTGTCGAGTCATTCTGAAATATTTAGTCTTTTGCGTTTTCTTTAAAAAAATATTAAAATAATTATAGCTAAAATACTAAATTGAATAAATAATTTAGTATTTTAATGCATTTGTGCAATACAATGTTATTATTGTAGATAACATGTACTTGCGATCAAAAAAAAATCAGTTATAGCAAAATTTGCAGTTTTTATATGAATACCACACTAGAGTCTCAACTGCTCCCAACCGTCTAGAGACAGTGAAATTATGGCATCCCCAAATAGGGTATGTTGTGAGGCTGAAGGTTGTGGGGAGAAGAAGGAGGTTGGGAAGAGGCAGGTTGAGAAGTACCTGGCTATTCAGATCTGGTCACCAAACACGGCTAAAGCCATTTCAAGCAACGTTTCGATTCTGAATGGTGATAAATTATAGGTTAGATAAATTAATTTGGAAAGCGCCCTTGAGTTGATTTTCTCACAAAAACGGCGCTATAAAAGTTATCCATTTATTATTATTATTCTTGCCGTGGCATCTTTACATACTTGAGTCGGGCCATGTCAAGAGTCAGAATAACAGAAGAGCATTATGAATGTGTATTAAGCTAGGAGTGTGCTCCTAGACAGTGTTGTGTGGCTGTCCACCCTCTCTGCCTACCCCTTCGGAGAAATGCGTGATGGTTAGTTAGTTAAAATTTAATAACATCTGAGTTTTTCCCATGAACATCCTTGAATTAATACCCAATCAAACATTTACATATTATATTGAAAAATGTTCCGATACCCATTTAAAATCAACCTCCGCAGCTCAGCCGCGATCACATACGTCAGTGCATTTTAAAATACGAACCAATGATAATAAAATTTTCCACTGATTACGCTATGGCCTTAGCGAGATTGGCCAGATGAGTTTATCCCTCAAGAGACGAAAATAAGTGTTATGCTTCTGCCTAAAACAGATTACGTTTGACTCGTTTAAGGATTTTTTATTTTCTTAGAGAGCAATCACTTGGTGGTTTGACATATTTAAAGAAATGAAAAAAAACAACTTTGTATAAGACCACGAATTTTATTTTAATTTTTATGACCGACCGGTTTTGCTTAACTTTTTAAAAATATTTTTTTAATGTGAATACCCCACAAGAGTCTCAACTGCTCGCAACCGTCTAGAGCCAGTGAGACTATGGCATCCTCAAATAGGGTATGTTGTGAGGCTGAAGGTAGTGGGGAGGGGAAGGAGATTGGGAAGAGGAAGGTTGGGAATTACCTGGCTATTCACATCTGGTCTCCAAACACGGCTAAACCCATTTCAAGCAACGTTTCGATTCTGAATGGTGGTCTTTCACCAGGGCGATACTTGGAGTATCTACCAATCTGGAACGTGCCGCAAATATTTTTATTTGAATTAAATGTTACACATATTAATTAAATAAAAGTTATTGGCGCACGCCGGGTTTGAACCCGCGACCTTTGGATTCGTAGTCGAGCGTCTTACCACTCGACCATGTTGGCCATCTAACCTAACCATAACCCATCGGGCTTCAAAATTAAAGTAAACAAAAAATACAAAGTGTGCGGTTATATACTCGCATACATACATTTAGATCTGATTTAGCTAGGGTTATTAAAAATATTTATTTATTTATTTATTTTTATACGCCCTCATGGGCTTTTACATAACATAGGTATAAAATAAAATAACAGTGACATAAAAAATAACAATGACATAAAAAATAACAATGCGCCCAAAAACATTTGATGCGACGATTTGATTACGCCCAAGAAAATTAACACTAGTATTTTAGAAAGAGGTATGTTATTATAGCCTTCTTGTAACTAGATTCAGTGCAGTTGAATATATCTACTATTTCAGCGATAGAATTACTCACTGCATGCAATCTAGGTACAAGCGAGTATTTAAATGACTCAGTCCTGATATTGTTGTTACATTTAAAAAGAATTTTGGATCGAGTGGATCTGTTAGGTATACGTAGCGTATATATTGTAGCATATACGTGTTTTTTTTACATATAGAATAAATATTTACTTAAATAGCGTTATGTTTGTGAAATTTCACCTAAAGAGCGCTTAGAATTGAGTGGAAAATACTCTCAAAATCGTCCTGATAAGAAACTACCATGAAATGGCTATATCCATGTTTTGTGACCCTAATTATAACAGTCACAACATCTAATTTAGGGATGGCATAGTCCTACTGGTTCCAGGCAGCTAGGCCTCTAGTGCAGCAGGTATACCACAGAAAATTTGTATGTAACGCTATTATTCCAGGGTGGTAGATACTTTTAAGTATCGCCCTGGTGAAAGACCACCATTCAGAATCGAAACGTTGCATGAAATGGCTTTAGCCGTTTTTAGTTTAGACCAGATCTGAACAGCCAGGTACTTCCCAACCTTACTCTTCCCCTCTCCACTACCTTGGATTGGAAATGCCATAGTCTCAGTCAATCTAGACGATTGAGATCAGTTGGAACTCCGGTGCGGTATTCACTATTAAAATATATTTAAATATATCCAATTTTAATGATTTAATAAAACCTATATATAACTTTATTCCACTTTTATTTTATGACTGGAACGGTTTCAGCCTATGACGGCCATCTTCAGACTAGTTATATATTTGTTTTATTAAATCATTAAAATGGAATTCCACCACGAATTAACAGTTTCAAAATTAGAAATAATATCCAATTTTAATTTGATTTTTTCGCGTGGCCATCTCCCACCTGCTCCGGAATGTGAGATTCTTGTGTAGTGTTACATGCAAACAATCTGATAGCATCTCTCGTTGAAGGGACTATGGACAAAGCGGTGCATAGTCCAAGGAGCGGTACTATCAGTTCTGAGAATTCTCCCGCGGCCAGATATCGGGGACAAATTTATTCCATGGCTGCAGGGATGTGGAAATGTTTTATTACATATAATAGTTATTATTAAATGAAGGATTTGCTTTGTCTGGCTTCATCTTCATCTTCTCCTTCTCCTACTTCAGCGACTTCGGTCCATCGCAGTCCCAGCCTCTCATATAATAGCTTCTGGAGTTGCTTCCCCCAACATTGTTTGAATGGCCAACTTTTATTTTTATAGTTCATACCTCCAAGAGTCCCAAACGTTTCCAACCGTCTACAGCCAGTGAGACTATGGCATCCCCAATTGGAGTATGTTATGAGGCTGAAGGTAGTGAGGAGGAGAAGGAGATGAGGAAGAAGAAGGTTGGGTTTTGTTATTACTTTTTGAAAAATTACATGTAACATATGACATGATTACTCACAAAAAACGAAATTCCAAAATTTTGTGTTGACTCTTTAGAACATCTGCGTGTATTGACTCATTCCGTTCATCCTTGCGCTCACAGAAATTTGTATTAACATACCATATGTTCATGCATCACATGGAACTACTTGAGGAGACAAATTATCAAAGCTTAGAGACTAGGCGCAATGCTGGTCTCATGACAATAGGCTTTAAGATTACAAACCACTTATCGACTGTCCATACCTCTTGGCATGCTACTGCTTTTTAGTGCCAGAGAAATACTGCCACAGCAGAAATCATGCCATGTTTAGCATACCCTATGGTCGGACAGATGTTTTGGAACAGCATAGCATAACAAGAGGTATAATTATATTAAATAAATCATGTAAACTCGTATATGGATATATTTACCGGAAATTTACCTATGTTCAAAAAAACTTATCAATTTTAAAATGTTTAGTTGTAAAAAATCAATTTTTGTTATTTTCCATTGTACTTTAATTGGATTTAATATCAGTTGTGCAATATAAAGTAAATAAAAATACTACTTATTTAAAATTTGAAAAATTGCCCCACGTTGGGCGCCAATTATAGAAAAGTACTCAAAAACTACACTCGCAAAAAATATTGTATATATATTGTTTCGTTTGTTTGCACAGCCCTGTTTCACACGGCCGCTCGTTAATTGGACCAGTTTCAGCGTCCGCGCGTTTTGCGAAATGCATTATTAATTTTGGGTCGGAACGGGCTCTAATTGGCCGTGAACGGCCCTTACGCCCCTGCCCGCTCCGGCCTACCTGACTTAGGCACCTGAACCGCTGCGGGCTGGAGGTCATGTCGCATAACAACATCATTTTTTTTTTCATAATATGAATTAGGAGGGTTTCTGATCTAGGATGAGAATTAATGGTGGCTTTTAAGACAGTTCTAATAACTAGTCTTTCAGCATTGTCCGTTATTATTTCTTCTGGAAATAATAATTTGCTGATTTATATAGCGCCGTTTTTGTGACAGAAATATCACCTCAAGGGCGCTTAACAGCATAATTAACATATTACAAGTAAGCTTATGCTTAATACATAAAACTTGCGATAATTCACTTTCTCCGGGTTTTTACGTCGTACACCATGAGAGAGAAAGGGACAACAAATATAATACTCCGCTTCTACGTACTGTCACAATGATCTTGGGCTCCTGAATAACCCGGGACTCCGCCCACATTTTTTATTATGCCCCTAAACTTGACACAACTAAACGGTTTTTTAGGTTATATGCTATATTTTCGTTGATATCAATACTGTGAAAAAGTGGTAATACGAATAAACAAAAACATTATGTCGATATGTGATATGAATGGATGTAAAAATACCCTATGCTTGGTCTTAGCCACGCCCAGGTCCGCCGAGTCAGGTGAAAATCATAAAAAACTGACTACACTGCCTCCAAGGCATACCACTCTATATACTCTAAGCTTACAACTAACATATTAAAATTAGCACATATTTATAATGGTTATTGCCCACGCTGTCGGACCTAGGATAGAAAAAAAGTGGAGTAAGTAATATTTAACTATATATATATATAAACTATGTATAGCACTCCGGCTGAGTGATCAAAACTCTAGTGAAGCATATTGACGTTATTGTGGGTGTGATAATTTTAAAAGGCGAGTCTTTAGTTTTTCTCTGAACTCAGTTGAGCTGTCGATCTTTCGCAAATGTGAAGGGAGGTTATTCCAAGCTGTGGGGCCTGCTGGCTGCTACGGCAAAAGCTCGCTCTCCGAAATTGGTGTTGGGATTGCGTTTAGGTACTGTGAGTCTATGGCCGCTAAAGTGGCATTTTGTAATTATAACGAACTACCGGTCACGTCGTTTCCCATAAGGAAAAACAGGCAGAAATGATGGCCACACCGCTTTTTCCAATCACTCCCTGCTTCATTCACATTCATACACACCTACTATTCTATTATTCTGAGTCTTAAACCGAACTCTAGTACTCCTTTGATTCTCTTGATCGTGTCATTACTTTCTCAGGCGTTCCCATGTATTCTACTATTCAATTTACATGTATTTAATTTTGACGGCCTGCGTGGACGAGTGGTAAGACGCTCGGCTATGAATCTAGAGGTCGCGGGTTCAAACCCGGCGTGCGCAAATATTTTTTATTTAATTAATATGTGTCGTAACACATTTAATTTATCTAAAATAATATACAGCTTACATGCGGCACGTTCCAGAGTGGTGGGTACTCTAGGTATCGCCCTGGTGAAAGAACACCATTCAGAATTGAAACGTTGCTTGAAATAGCTTTGGCCGTTGAATCTGAATAGCCAGGTACTTCCCAACCTTCCTCTTCTCCATATCCTTCCCCTCCCCACTACCTTTAGCCTCACAACATGCCCTATTTGGGGATGCCATAGTCCCACTGGCTCTAGATGGTTGGGAGCAGTTGAGACTCTTGTGCGGTATTAATGTAAAAAATAAAAAAAAGTTGTGTCAAGTTTAGTGGCATAATAAAAAATGTGGGCGGAGTCCCGCGGTGACCCAGGAGTCCAAGATCATTGGACAGTACATAGAAGCTGTGTATTATATTTGTTGTCTCTTTCTCTCTCATGGTGTACGACGTAAAAACCCGGAGAAAGTGATTTATCGCAAGTTTGTATAGGTTGGGTAAAAATAATTAGTTCTTTCTCCATACATTGTTACTCCAAGTATCGGCATTCCAATGTAGACTTCTAGTCTCGCTTCTTTGGACAGCTTTTGTTAGTAGGGATTACTGCATTAAGTTCTTCGTTAATAGAGTTTCCTGCATTCACCCTTATTCCAATAAACTTTTGAGCCAAACATCATTCCAAATACACACTATCCAACTCAACTATATTGGACAGCATTTTCGTACCCTCTCTTTCAAACATCATGGCTTTGGACTTGCTTACATTCATCATTAACTCATTCTGCGTACATACTCAGTCATCCTAGACACAGTTTCTCGTGTCCAAGATCTTTCATGCTGTTATATTTGTATGCATATCACAGTTCGTCTGATAATTAATTACTTTTCGGTGAAAAGAGTCGAGTTGATTTTCTCGTACCGAGAAACTTATCCGTTTTGAATCGCGATAAAGCTGTTAAACCCACCGCGGCTCATACCTCGGGGCGTGTTACATTTTAAATATATATCCTACCAAATTAAAACATCATCGTTGTGATCATACGTTACGAATTAATTTGGGCCGGTCGTGGCAACCCGGCGAGATTTTTTGTCCATGGCCATACTAGACCAAAATCAAACACAATCATAATAACAACTTGCTGTAAAAGCTCGTTGGACGGTGTAGATATTTTTACAAATATTAAAAAGTATTTTTTGTATTAAATATATACACGTTATTAATAATATATAATATAGCCTTAAAATATTAACACAAAATGTGGCAAGTAACAAACACACTTACGTTAAAAGTAAATTCATCATTCAAATATCGGTCACGTATCAACATGTATGACAAAGATACACATTCATAGAATATGTGTGTATGAACGAAACAGACGTAGGATCGGACTGCGTTCCTTACTTGCTTGTATACCCTAACCATAAAACCTAAAATACCCTAGCCACACCCGAGTCAGGTAAAAATCATCAATACTCCCTCTTGTATATTATTGCTCTGAGGTCGGGAAGTACCTAGTCACCAAACACGGCTAAAGCCATTTCAAGCAACGTTTCGATTCTGAAAGGTGGTCTTTCACCAGGGCGATACTTAGGGTATCTACCACTCTGGAACATGCCGCAAAAATACCATATATTAATTTGTATTTATAAAATGTGCTATAACACATATTAACTAACTAACTATCCATCACGCCGTTTCCCCGCAGGGGTAGGCAGAGAGGACGGACCGCCATATAACTCTGTCTTGGCACACACTCCTTGCTTCATTCACATTCATACATACTCTTCTGTTATTCTGACTCTTCGCATGACTCGATTTAAGTATTTGGTTTACTTGATCGTGCCGTGTCTTTCTCAAGCGTCCTCGACTTCTTCCATTCACTTTCGCATCATATATTCTTTCTTCGTTTATTCGGTCATTCGCTCATTAACACATAAATTAATTATAATTCATTTGCGCAAGCCGGGCTTAAACGAGCGTCCTCTAGATTCGTAGTCGAGCGTCTTACCACTCGACCACGGAGGCCGTCAAATGTGGTATGTAATGAAAAAAAAAATTCTTCATACCACTTCACTCAAATCAATCGATAATAAAGCAATTTTAAAATTTTCGGCCTTCTATCCACCACTCTCCCAAAGTATTATACTTCTGTGTACATAATATAATCTCCGATTCAAAAGCATCCAATTATCCTAATAACTCAATGCGGCATGATTCCCTCCCAGGGGATCTGACCGCAGCCTAATAATACGTGTGTACCGGGTAGGTCGATGCGCTTAGTGTGTATTGGTGCCCACTACCAGGCCGGAGTACTTGCTCGTTGAGAATTAGAATATATCAACATCGCCGGAGAGAGACGGGAGACGCGAAGGTTGGCGAGGGGGAGAAGAGGGACGTTGAAAGGTGGGAGAGAGATGCAGACGAAGAAGTGTGAGAATGCAATGAGGAAGATTGTAGAAAAGGAGGATGGACGCTGTGAACAGGGGACGGAAAACTTTTATGGCTATAGAAGAAAATAAAAACAACATTTCAAAATGAGGCATTAGTGTCCGACACTGTTAAATGTTTTTTTTTTTTATTTTTTAATTAAATTTATTAGAATACCGCATTAGAATCCCGCTGCGGGGTATGGTGTGAGATTTAAGGTAGAGGGAGGGAAAGAGGAAGAAGATGAGAGGGGAGAGAATTTTTTTTTTTAAAATAGTAAATACCGCACAAGAGTCCCAACTGCACTCAGCCGTCTAAAGCCAGTGATACTATGGCATCCCCAATCGGGGTATGTTTTGAGTTTGAAGGTAGTGGGGAGGAGAAGGAGATGGGGAAGAGAAAGTTTTGGAAGTTGTCACCAGAGCGTTACTTCGAGTATCTACCACTCTGGAACGTGCCATAAAAATACTATATATTTTTTTTATATGAATTAAATGTGTTATGACACATATATATATTTTTTATATTTGCGCGCGCCGGGTTTGAAGCCCCGAACTCTGGATTCGTATTCAAGCGACTTATCACTCGACAACGGAGGCCGTTAGGAGGTTGGGAAGAGACATTCAGATGGAAGTTGTTATAAGTAGGTTGTATGTTTGACGGCCTGCATGGTCGAGTGGTAGGACGCTCGACTACAAATCCATAGGTCGCGGGTTCGAACCCGGCGTGCGCATTTTTTATTTATTTAATTAATGTGTATCATAACACATTTAATTGATATGAAATAAAATATAGCACATTTGCTGCACGTTCCAGAGTTGTAGATACTCTCAGTATCGGCCTGGTGAAAGACCGCCATTCAGAATTGAAGCGTTGCTTGAAATGGCTTTCGCCGTGTTTGGTGACCAGATCTGAATAGCCAGGTACTTCCCAACTTTCCCCTTCCTCATCTCCTTCCTCTCCCTACTACCTTCAGCCTCACAAAATACCCTTTTTGGGGATGCCATAGTCTCACTGGCTCTAGACGGTTGGGAGCAGTTGAGACTCTTGTGCGGTATTCACGTAAAAAAAGATACCTCAATAAATTATTTTTGAGATTTCCAGCCTTGGGAACACTGAACAGAAAATTGAAACGTTGCTTGAAATGGCTTTAGCCGTGTTTAGTGACCAGATCTGAATAGCCAGATTCTTCCCAACCTTCTTCTTCCCCATCTACCTTCATCCTTAAAACTAGGAATTAATATGTAATAATAGAAAATAAGATCTGTACAGCGCCCTTGAGGTGATTTCACACAAAAACGGCGCTATACAAATCATCCAAATATCATTATTATTAACCTCACAACATATTCCAATTGGGGATGTCATAGTCTTACTGGCTCCAGATGATTGGTAGAAGTTGGGACTCTTGTGCAGTATACACAATAAAATATAAATAAAATGTATTGTCAATTTAAATATGTTAGTTGTAAGTCACTAGTTTTAAGTATCAAGCATAAGTTAATATTAAGTCTTAGTTTTAATACTATGTTAATTATGCTGTAAAGCTCCCTTGAGGTTATGTTTTCTGTCACGAAAACGGCGCTATATAAATCAGGCAATTATTATTATTACAAAAAATGACTAAATAGTTGTGTTGAGATTTTAATCGGGAAACGAGATGGACGATTAGTTGGTTAGCTAGTTTTTTTTATTTTTTTTATTTTATATAATTCAATTGAATTAAATTTAATATTATTATTATTGAGAATTAGACAGTTTGACAATGGCCTTAAACGCCGAAACAGCTGTCACTAAAAACAAAAATAAAAAATACTCAAAATAGCAGAACTCAATAATAATAATATTAAATTTAATTCAATTGAATTATATAAAATTAAAATGGAGTTCTACAAATTGAACACAAAAACTATAAATAGGTTAGCTAGTTGGTTATTTTTTAACCCGTGGTTCGATTCCGTTCAGGGTCCATCAGTTGTTGATCTCTCACCGCTGTTCCCAGAGTACCCGAGCAGTACCCAAAGTCCAGACGAAGAGTCTCCCGCACGACCCAGACCGGTTTCTCCGCCCGCCGAAGCGCTCCGGCCTGACTGTGGCATCAGCCAACGGCATCCAGATGATGATGTTGCGAGCAAACACGGACGCCGCACTCCCAGGTACAATATGTACACAGGGGTAAGCAGCGATGATGTGCGTAATCGGGGAAGATAAACAGTTCCAAGAAGAAATAAAAAAGTCGACTTTTTTCCATTTTTGACATATCGTCAAGGCAAGAGGGCTGAAGCGCCATTTCAAGAAGTTTACACCAGAGCACTTGTTTTACAGTGGTTTGATATCCGGAAAGAATGTAAGACTGATGTAAGCGTAATGAATGGGATCAAGAAAGGGACGCTTCGATGGTTTGGGCACGTAGAGTGAATATATTTTTTTATTCTTGCTAAAATATAAAAAAAATAAATGGGTTTGGTCCATGTCTGTCTTATTATGATATTTCTGCATCGAGACAGACGTAATGTACATAAATTATATAATATTAAATGTGAACATTAATAAAGATAAATAAAAAGGAGAAAGAAGAAAAGAAATGAAAGATGAAATTAGATGAATATTAGAACAAAGTTATTACATGGAGGTTGCATTTTATAGATATTGTTTAGGTTGTGCACAATAATAAAAAGTAATAAAAAGGAAAAAGAAATAAAAGGGAAAAGAAGAGAAAGATGAAATTAAATAAATATTAGAATAAAGCTATGACGTGGAGGTAACATTTTATAGATATTGTTTGGGAGTATAGAGGTTGTGCATAAGGTACATTTATAATGTTTTTGGGTGTTTTATAATCTAGGTAAATGAATGAACGAAGAAAGGAGTCTGAAAAGAATATATGATGCGAAAGTGAATGGAAGAAGAAGTCAAGGACGCCCGAGGAAGACACGGTACGATCAAGTTAATCAAATACTTGTATCAAGTCGAGAATCAGAATAACAGAAGAATATGTATGAGACGATGCAAGGAGTGTGTGGCAAGGCTGAGTTGTGTGGCGGTCCGTCCTCTCTGCCTACCCCTGCGGGAAAACAGCGTGATGTATAGTTAGTTAGTTACAATAAAATATATAAGTCTTCAGTACCTGTTGGGATTTTGAAAAAAAAAAGTTAATTCAGGTAACTCAATGCTCTCCCTGTATTACCTGAAGCGACAAAAAGCTTAAAAAACGTCCTTAATTTGTGTCGCTTGAGTCGAGCCTTCTCCCAAATGGTAAATATATTTTGGATGGCTGAAGGGCCACAAAAGTCATCAGAATCAAACGAGAGTCAGAGCTTTCGATGCAGAAAAAAATCATCAATAATTGGGAAATAGCAGCATAGAGACAGAGTATCTCCCAGAGTCCTAAATACTACTAAGTGTCGCCCTGGTGAAAGACACTTATTCAGAATCGAAATGTTGCTTGAAATGGCTTTAGCCCTGTTTGATGAACTGATCTGAATAGCCAGGTACTTCCCAACATTCCTCTTCCCCATTGGCTTCCTCTCCCCACTACCTTCAGCCTCACAACATACCTCTTCCATTGTTTCACTGGCTCTAGATGGTTGGGAGCAGTTGGGACTCTTGTGCGGTATTCAATATTTAAAAAAAATGATCAGATGCTTTTAAAGATGTTTTTAAATCCATATTTAAACTTTGGCCCGTTACGAAATCAAAGTGTTCATAATATCCATCAAAGTGGTTATTGCGTCACTCGGATCCAAGGGGTAAGCAACCTCCTCTGGGCGATGGGGGGTCCGCCCGCCGAGGGGAGGGGTGGGTGGCCGGGGGTTATTGTTGCCTTAATACAGACATTCCGCCTGCTAGGGTCGGATAGCCGGGTTTAATGAATCCATTACCTCGGGTAGGATAAACACACTATTACCACCTGACCGTCTGCCTCTCCCTCCCTCCCTCTCACAACGCAGCCACATCTACACCTCTCATCATATTATCTATCTACCTGTATCAGTGAACGGGTAAACCGATGGAAGTGTGCTGTGGGCGTGCCCGTGTGCCTGAAGTTATTTAAATTTTTTTATAGTGAATACCGCACAAGAGTCCCAACTGCTCCCAAACGTCGAGAGCCAGTGGGACTATGGAATCCCCAATCGGGGTATGTTGTGAGGCCGAAGGTAGTGGGCAGGGAATGAGATGGGGAAGAGGAAGTTTGGGAAGTACCTGTATATTCAGATCTGGTCAAAAACGGCTAAAGCCATTTCAATCCAGCAACGTTTCGATTCTGAATGGTGATCTTTCACCAGGGCGATACTAGGAGTATCTAGTAAGCTCAATTCTTCATTACTTCCGCTGAAATACATGAAACATTTTCAAATAATAATAATATTTGGATAAATTGCATAGCACCCTTTTTGTGAAAAATCACTTCAAGGGTACTGTACAAATCTTAATGCCTAGGCTCTATCTTATTACTTACTACTTGTAATCTCTGGCATATTTATTTATTTAACTTCACTATTATTATATACTACTTTAAAATTGGCTTTTTTTTGGTTTTTTTCTGTAGGTAATGTATTCACTTTCAATAATTGTAGGATTGTTACGATGTAAAATGTATGTATATTTGTATCGTATCCACTGTCTTTAATTATAGGATTTTGTGCCTTGCAACTTTACCTACTATCAATGTATCTTTTATGGTAGCAAGAGAGTTTTGCGGTCAGTATCATCTAACATTGTGTAACAAATATCATCATTTAAAAAAAATATTATTCTACTTGTACTCACTGTCACCTACCTCGGAACAGGTCATTATGACTTAGTGAGGTAGGTAATGTAAAAAAAATAATTTAAGAAACAAAAAGTTAATGAAAAAATTAAATATATAAATATTATATACAGAGATAATATACAGAAGCATTCTTCCCTGGCAGGTCACTTCAAATAAACACAATAATTTCATTAATTTCTAGTTTGGAGAAAGATACAGTTTTGCACTCAGAGGACAGGATATTTTGACAAAATTATAGTTGATATTTATTTAAATTATTTACGTTGTTTATTATCGATTTTAGGACATGAAATCATCAAATATTAATGAGCTTTCTGAAATTGTAGAACAGTACAGGGATTCGATTAAAGATTGTATATTTAAAGGTAAATATAGAAATTATTTCTTGGGCAGATAATTAATTTCATTGGCATGTCTGGTACCTAGGAGTCGAAAAGCCTTATGTAGGCTCGAGTTATATTTCTAATCCGTACCTATAGATCACATTTCTAGGGATTATTCATTCAGTGCACTGCATCTAAACTTACTTGTATATATCTATTCTAGCATCTCTTTCTACCTGTTATATCTACTAGCGGTGATCACAATCGAAACAATTTAATCGTCGGATATTAATCACATGTTATAATTTATAAAGGCTTTTTTATATGAACACCGTACAAGAGCTCCATCTGCCCGAAGCCAGTGGGACTATGACATCCCCATTTTGGGCATGTTGTGAGGCTGGAGGGGGTTTGAAGTGTAATATGAGGTTGGGAAGTGCCTGGCTATTTAGATCTGGTAAACTTGCACGGCTAATGACATTTCAAGCAGCGTTTCGATTCTGAATGGTGGTTTTTCACCAGGGCGATGCTGAAAGTACCTACCACTTTGGAAGATGCCGCAAATAAAGGTAGTATTAATTGAATTAAAATTAACCGAATTTGGAATTTGTTGAAAAACCATTTTATGGAGATTCTAGTCGTTTCCCGTGATAAATCACGGGATGTAACTTGACTAGTCAAGGAAAAATATTAGTAGGTTTAATCTACCCATTTTTAATATAGAAGAATGTCTGCTGAAATATACATTATAGTCAAAAACTTTATTAGGGAGGCAGGTATTTGAAAAGATTATTTTTTAAATTTGATATTTCAATTAACATTAGTTGCAAATGTAATAATTTAACAATCGTACGTACGTACTACAAAAGAAATTATAAGCAACTAGCGCAGATCCGTAATAATAATAGATGTTATATGGTAATATATATTATTTTAAATAATGAATTATTACGGCTGAGAATCGAACCCTGATCAAGTGCCAGTAAGCAACTATAATGAACACTAAATAGTAATAATATTATTTTTTTGTGAAAAATCACCTCAAGGGCGCTGTACAGATCTTATTTTCTATTATTAGATATTAATTCCTAGTTTAAATGAGAAAATATACAGGAACATACTTACATATTTTTTAAGTGCTCAGTATCTGGTTGGATTATAAAGAAAAATTAACTCAATACTCTCACTGAGTTAACTGAAGCGACACAAAGCTAAAAAAAGTCTTTAACTTGTGTCGCTTGAGTCAAGCCTCCTCTAACTAACTAACTAACCATCACGCCGTTACCCCCAGGGGTAGGCAGAAAAACGGACCGCCATACAACTCTGTCTTGGCACACACTTCTTGCAATATTCACATTCATACATACTCTTCCGTTATTCTCTGTTAGACTCTTCACATGACCCGATTCAAGTATTTGATTCACTCGATCGTGCCATGTCTTCGGGCGTCCTCGATTTATTCCATTCACTTTTGCATCATATATTATTTTCACGCTCCTTTCTTCCTTCATTCGCTCTATATGCCCAAACCATCTAAGCGTCCCTTTCTTAATCCCATTCGCTAACGTAAGCCTTGCATTCTTTCCGGATATCCACAATTTTAATACGGTCATACATGGTTTTACGCACATGCGTCTCAGGGATCTCATTTCCACAGCATCCAGTCTACTAGCCTCCTCCCAAATGGTAAATATATTTTAGATGTTTGAAGGGCCACAAAACTCCTCAGAATCAAACGAAAGTCAAAGCGTTCGATGCAGAAAAAAAACCGAGTAAATCTGCATATTTAACTCATTTTCAACCAAAGTGTCGCTTAAGCCATTTTGCCTTTCCAGCGACGATATATGAACTGAAAACCAGAATGATGTGTTTTTGAATTTTAGAATGTTACGTACTCGCATCACATCCCAAATTATATTTTTTATGAAATATTCGAGTCGGATATTTCATACTGCATTTTCTCAGGTGATATCACTAGGGTCCGATGGTGTAATTTTCGAGATACATTTTAGCTTCGAATAATCTAAATCTGTATTTAATTTGTCGCAGGTTAAAGAGACCTGCGCTTACTTTTTTGGTTATCTGGGATCTGAGTGAAAGATCTGCATTTAGATAAACACCTAGGAGTTTCACACCATTTCTAGAGACGATGTCACAACTAATGTTATATTCTACTTGATATAACAAACTCATGTATTTTATATGGTTCTTGCAGGCTATTTTTAATTTGTTACTTAGTATAATTTTCATGGTTTCCGGCAACGCATTCTAAAAATTCATCTCTTTATAGAGTAAACTGTTTTTGTTTATTAGATTTATTCTTTCTGGTAGTCTGATTTCTTTGCATTTTCTTGTACTATGTCTGTGAATATCCACGTTGTAAATAATTTGGTAATAAGTTGGTTATAAGTTTTATTTTTACTTTTATTGTATGTCTAAATAATAATGTTTTTAATGTTAGCATCTATTTCACTGTTAGCCAATTTAGTTCTATGTTGTACATCTGGACATCACAATTAAGATGGGAAAATCTAAAGTAAACTCATTAACAATCAGTATTCACCAACCTTTCATTATATAAATACATTGTCAATTCATATTTATAGAAATGCAACTGTAACCCATCTTAAATATTAAATAAAATAAATAAATATTCCAGATAGATATATAATAAATTTTTTTTTTTTAAAAATACCAATAAATTAAAAGTAGCTTTTACCCTGTAACTATTAAAATCATGCAACAATACTGATGAATATAATTAAAGTAAAATCATTGTTTACTACCCCTGACATCCCCAAAAATAGTATATAAGCCGTAGGTTAACAACAATATGTACTAGTCTGAAGATGGCCGTCATAGGCTGAAACCGGTCCAGTCATAAAATAAAAGTGGAATAAAGTTATAAATTTGTTTTATTAAATCATTAAAATGTTTTTAATGTTAGCATCTATTTCACCGTTAGTTACAAGCTATAAGTCCTTATTGTAAGTCACTAGTTGAAAACATTAGGTGTAAGCCATTTGTAATAAATCTTAACTGTAAGTTATTAATTATAAGCTTAAGTGATAAATTATAGGTTAGATACATTAATTAGTAAAGCGCCCTTGAGGTGATTTTCCCACAAAAACGGCGGTATAAAAGTTATCGATTTATTATTATTATTATTAAAAGAGGGTATAAATCCAGGATAGCATGACAGGCAGAGTCTCTTGTCGATGAGTTGACAGTAAAGTCACTGCGCACCGTGTACACCCCGACGCGAGTGAGCCGTCAGCCGGGTGACGGACGCGGCGCTTCCCTCCCAATGAGTAGGCGGCAAGTACCGGGTACTGTAGCAGCGAGTAACAGGTAACAGGCAGCGGGCGGCGGAGGTGGAGAGTGGAGCCTGTACGGTAGAGGAAGAGGGTAGACGGTAGTGTCGGCGCTACCGTATTCATTTATTCGCCCAATCCGGTTATAGAGGCCGGGCTCGCGGCCACAAATATCTTCATTTGCCAATACGGGTCGCGGTGACCATGTTTCGACCGTCATAATAATAATGCCCTTTCAAACGAAAACCGTATCCTCGAAACAGAAAGAGTGCTAAAGTGGTTTATTCGTTACTTGTACACTTGAAGTAACAATATATGGAGGGAGAGCTAATTATTTTTACCCAACCTACACAAACTTGCGATAACTCACTTTCTCCGGGCTTTTACGTCGTACACCATGAGAGAGAAAGAGACAACAAATTTCATAGACCGCTTCTATATACTGTAAGGATGATCTTTAGGTCCTGGTTCACGACGGGACTCCGCCCACATTTTGTATTATGCCACCAAACTTGATTCAACTAAACGGTTTTTTTTTATATGCTATATTTTTGTTGATAAAAATACTGTGAAAAAGTGGCTCTACGAATAAACAAAAACATAATGTCGATATGTGATATGAATGGATGTATAAATACCGTAGCCTTAGTCTTAGCCACGCCCAGGTGTGCCGAGTCAGGTCAAAATCATCAAAAACAAGTCAAAAACTGACTTCACTGCCTTGGATAGGTACTACTCTACCAACTGTATGGGTTAAATGCATTTATAAGTAAACTATCAGAGTGGAATGGAAAAGTAATGCTTATAACATTAACGTTACTTGAATTGTCCAAAGTCCAATATAATTAGAGCGATAATTATAAAGTGTGGCATTCATCTTTGCGTCAGCACATCCATAATACCGAGTAGTGACTTAGAATACGTGCCTTATCAACACCACACACCACAATACCACATGCCGAGTCGCAGGAATTTAACCGTTTGAACCCGCGACCTCTGGATTCGTAGTCGAGCGTCTTACCACTCGACCACGGAGGCCGTCAAAAAAGAGATGATTTAAATAAATAATAATAATGATTGTCTATTTTTATAGCGCCGTTTTCGTGTTAACTCGTGGTGGCCCCACCCCGGCATATCACAACAGTGTGGAAGCCCATTGCATTTGCGGCCTTTGTCAGCCAAATCAGCTGGCCATGTAGGGTAGGGTGTCCACTGTCCGCCGGGCAGTGTCGCCGTTACTGTAGCGAGTCGCTTTACCTTTACAGGTATCCTGAACCAAGTAGCATTTAGTAACACGCTGTACCTGCCTCTGCCTGCCTCGACGGGGCTGAGCGCGACACCATTAAAATGGAAAACGCGTTAAAACACTTGTAGGTACAGAATAGAGTGTCTTAAAACAGAATTCAACCCGATTTTGGAGCTTTATTTGCTCGTTTCTCCTTTATACTTTTCACTACAATTATTTAACTAACTAACTAACCATCACCCCGTTTATCCGCAGGGGTGGGCAGATAGGATGGACAGCCAAGCAACTCTGTATTGGCACACAATCTTGGCTTAAATCACATTCATACTGTTCAGTTATTCCGACTCTTGATATGGCCCGACTCAAGTATTTGATTCATTTGATCGTGCCATGTCTTCCTCGGACGTCCCCGACTTCTTCTTTCATTTAGTTTTGCGTCATATATTCTCCTCGCACTCCTTTCTTCGTTCATTCGCTCTACGTGCTCAAACCATCTAAGGGTCACTTTTTTAATCCTATTCATTACGCTTACATCAGGCTTGCATTCTTTCATACGTGGTTTTACCGCACTCGGGGATTTCATTTCTACAGATTGGTGTAACACACATCTAACAGAAAATCTTAAAACTCCTGAATCAGAGGGGAGGGCATGACGCTTAAACACTTAATCAGACTGCCAAAGGGTTGTTTGCATAGCTCTAGTCATTTGGGAGAGCATATTCCTATTAAACACCATCGAATGCAGCGTTAAATTGATCATTTTTTTTCTTTTAATCAACCTGCCAACGGTTCTTCCGCATGGCGGTGGAGAAGGTTATATGTTTGTTGAATTTATATCGATATTTTTTACGTCCGTCGGTAGGGAAAGATTTAAGAGGGAAATTCTTTAAAAATTTAATGAATGATTATATTTTTTGAATTTTAATGAAAAATTATTCCATGCTCAGTTAAGCCAACCAAAATACCAAATAAGCATAATAATTTAAAATATTCTACGAAGATTTTCTTACGCGAAGTAGTTAATCACCGTGCAAAGTGAAAGTTCTGAAAACTTGTGTCCCTATTTCGGATTCAAATGTTAATTTATTTCACTCTCCACACTTGAATAACGTATTAGCTTGCTCTAACGTCCAAATTTCCCTTTGTTTCAGATAATGCAGCATCGCGCACCCGACATCGCTGGACCAAAATGGCCAAAGAAACAACAGCTCAAAAATGCTAATCACCATCAGAGAGACCACTTGGAGATTCAAACTGTTCCGCTGCACTCTTTCCAAGAAGATTTCCATCCTCTTCATCACCTGACACCACACTCGTCCCCATGTCCGCAGAACTGACCTACCCCCTGCAAGATGATTCGCAAGAAAAGGGCGAGGGTTTGATTGCAAAATCCACCCCGAACAGTTCATCGCGATAGTTTAAAACCTCCCGACAAGGTGCCTTTATTAATGTGATCAAATAGTTCTAATGTTAGTGTTAATAGAATTCGTGCTTTAATATTTTAAATTGGACTAAAAATACTCCATTAAAAATCTTACAACACTTGCAATTTCATTGTGTTGATTGATTGCAAAGGATTTTTAAAGATTTTATCGTTTTCAATCAATTTTAATGCTTCCATACTTTCGTTGGTATCGATTTATTAATCTCTGTGTATGACATTTCGTGACAAAGTGTTGTATTTAACTTTCGTGATAACGGTTGTAAGGTAACCGGGAAATACAAGTTCTCGTTTCTTTTTCTTTTACGCAAGAGCTCTATTGTGTCGTCGAGCTGTTATTAATAGCTCACGTGGCTATGCATCAAATTTATCAACGGCTCGAGATCAGCTTATGTCTCATTTTCTACACTCGGGTTCTTGTAAGAATGATATACGACTGTCAACACGTGTTCTTGATCTAATCCCGCGAAACAACAGTGGCCTATTCAAGTCAGATACAGTTCTCACTGCGCCCTCTGATCTACAAACAATAAACTAGTGTTACAAGTGTGAAAAGTGGTACTATTCAGTAATTGTTCAAAATCAGTCCAATTATTTTTTTAAAATAATTTTGTTCTTTGAACCAATCTTCCAGTGCTTCGTTTGTAGCTGATTTTATCTGCTATTCCTTTACAGCTGGGCTTAGCAAGTGTACTTTGAGAATCTGAGATCTCCAGCTAGCAGTTGACCTAATTTTTGGATTTGGTAGTTTGCGAGTAGATTCTGATTCCGGTTATTAGTGAGTTATCCGACTGGATCACTCCAGTCTCGCCGGCAAGATAGGCGGACCAATCAGGATGCCGGACCGAGAGGCGGGCCCGCCGCCGCCCATACAGTTCCCCTCCGCCTTCGCCGCCTTTCACGCCCCGCCCTTGTGGGACCCGCCGCCCTTTCATCATGCGCAACAGTAAGTGAATTCAGTCTCTCTGTTACTTCTTACTTCTGAACGACCGTTCCATTGTAGCAAACAAATCCTTGTGTAAGGTATTTCAAATCCAAGGACTCCATTGACGATATTAGCGATAAAACAAAAATACAGCTCTGTCATCCTAATATAACTTTTTCTATCGATTTCCATGCTTAAGTTTCTAATTAATATTCTCTAAATAACATTGTCCACAACTGACATTAAAATATTACAAGTTATAAGGTCTTTAGGGAATATATATTTTTTATTACTAACAATTATTAACACACAGGAGGCCCTGAGGGAAATAATTTTCCTCAGGGCCTATGCCATCTTTGGGTATGATGTGTGAAGGGTCTTTTTGAGGAAATGAAGGAGTGAACCTGGGTCTTAAAGAGGCCCGTGTTGAAGTAGAGAGGAAACACAGAGGCCGGCGTTGCACAGCCGAGCTGTTGAACATAATAACGAGTCGTAAAAGCGACCCGTTCTCATGTATTGAATGTCAACCGTGTAAAAATGTAGAGCGCGCGTTTGGCGAGTTTTCTGACTATGCACCGGTGCCGAAGGGATCAATGACGCATGTTCCTCGGAGCATCTTCCATTGAAATACCGGTAGAACAAGGACAGCATGCTGTCGTCTGTGCTCCAAAGTTTGCAATCCGTTTGTTTGGAGAATTTATCAAACGGACCGCCCGTTTCTGCACAAGGGTAAATACTGAAGATGGAAAAATATATTCATGTTAGGGTAGCAGAGCTGAATTTTAGTTTTTTTTTTGAAAATGTATTTCTTTGATCTTGGATAGATTCTTAGAATTCGTCATACTTTTACAAGAATTCGGTCGCTAGTGCGGAGGGTCGTTAACACGACGTTTATTCTGTCGACGAAGTCTGTGTATGTATATATATACAAACATGGGTTTGGTCCATGACTGTCTCACTAGGAGATTCCTGTGGCAAGACAGACGTAGTATACATACCATAAATGATATAATATTAAATGTAAATATTAGTAAAAATAAAAAGTAATAAAAAATGAAAAAGAAAAGAATGAAAAAAATTAATTAAATGAATACAAGAACAAACTTATTACACGGAGGTTACATTTTATAGATATTGTTTAGGAATAAGAGGTTGTAGGTAAACACAAATAAAAAGGGAAAAAGAAAACATGAAATCGAATGTATCGGTGATTTTCATCATTGCAGCAAGAGAAAGAAAGAGACAACAAAATTTCCTAAATTATCACACCGCTTCAAAGTATAATAAGAGCGTTTTTCGTGTCCCTCGTCTCCGTTGACTCCGCCCACACGTTGCGAAATAAATTGACATAACTCAACGGTTTTTTAGGCTATATGCTATATTTTTGTTTATAACAATACTGTGAAAAAGTGGTTGTACGAATAAACAAAAACATAATGTTTACATGCGCTATGAATGGAAATATACATACCCTAGTCCTAGCCACGCCCAGGTCTAGCCAAGTCCGGCAAAGCTCGTCAAAACTGACTACAGCAGCGCTCTCTCTTGTATATTATTGCTCTGAGGTTCAGATGATGTGGAAGGTAAATTTAATCGTGGTGATCATCATAATTGACAAACATCTCTTCTAAGATGAGTTCACAGGGAAGATTTATTCCAAGCTGTCTACCAGCTTTATGGTAGAGTGGAAAGGCGGAGTTTTTTCACACGTAAGTTAATGGACTAGATCTTAATAATAATAACAATAATAATGGATAATTTGTATAGCGCCGTTTTTGTGGAGAATCAACTCAAGGGCGCTGTAGAAATCTTAATTTCTAATTAATATTAATCCTTAGTTTATATAAATATACAGCAACATACTTACCTGGCAGGTCACTTCTGGCTGACACAATCACCATATCGTAATAACTTAAAATTTAGCTGATTCTTTACATATACTCGTATATATATATGTATTTTTTAAAAATTTTATTACAATTTTTTCATTTTTAGGGCATGATAGCAAATTTAAAATAGTAGAGTATATCGGAGGTATTTTTTTTATTTTTCGTAGTGAAGAACAGATAATGGTGATAACCTTCTGATGAACTAAAGCAATGAGAGTCTGAAAAGTTTTCTTGGTTTGAACATAAATTCTATTGGGCTTGTTACATCTTGATTATGGATATGATTTTCTGAAAACATGGTTTTTGAGTTTGGCTCTGAACTCTGTCGAGTCTTTTACTACTCTTAGATCATGTGGTAGTCCATTCCAGGCTTTAGGACTTGGCACTCCGAAGGTGCGCTCTCCGAACTTAGTGTTTGGTGTGCGCTTTGGTTCCTTCAACCTTCCGATAGCCGATGACGTTGCCGATCTAAGGGTTGACTGTCGCGAATTTGAATTTTCAGGAATACACAATTCCGATAAATAAGCCGAAGCCAGGTTGTTCGAATTATTCCTTTACCTATCTTTCGCATATTGTTTACCTACATGTTTCGTGTTTTTAACACCGCTAAGAATCTCAACTGCCCGATAACCAGTGGTACTATGGTATCCCGAATTGGTATATATATTATGTTGTGAGGCATAAAATAGTGGGAGGAAAAGAGAAGGGTTGAAAAGTACTTGTCTATTCAGATCTGATCACCAAACACGGCTAATACCGTTTCCATTCCGATTTTTTTATTTTTTTATATGAATACCGCACAAGAGTCTCAACGGTCTAGAGCCAGTGAGACTATGGCATCCCCAAACAGGGTATGTTGTGAGGCTGAAGGTGCTGGGGAAGGGAAGGAGATTGGGAAGAGGAAGGTTGGGAAGTACCTGGATATTCAGATCTGGTCACCAAACACGGCTAAAGCCATTTCAAGCAATGTTTTAATTCTGAATGTTGGTGTTTCACCAGGGCGATACTTAGATATCTACATCTCTGGAACGTGCCGCAAATATATTTTTTGTTATTTTTATATGAATTAAATGTGTTATGACACATATTAATTTAATAAAAGTTATTGGCGCACTCCGGGTTTGAACCCGCGACCTTTGGATTCGTAGTCGAGCGTCTTACCACTCGACTATGGAGGGCGTCAATATTGTTTTATCATATATTTATTTTATTTTTAAACCCAATTCTCAAAACAGTAAAATAATGTCATAAACAAGACAAAGAAAGCCGCCCGTCCGGCACAGCGACTAATCACGTAAAGAGGGTTTATAATAATAATAAATATTTGGACGATTTGTATAGCGCCGTTTTTGTGAAAAATCACCTCAAGGGCGCTGTACAGATCTTATTTTCTATCATTACATATTAATTCCTAGTTAAAATAAGAAAATATACAGGAACCTACTTACCTAGCAGGTCCCATCAGAGAGACACAATTATTAACTTAAAATTATGATTAAATTTTTTTTTTCACCCTGATAGTTGTCGCTCAAAGAATCATTTCTATCCAGTACTGTGCGTACATTTTATTATTAGTGTTATCATAAATTAAATCATTTAATAGTTAGTTAAGCATGATTTTAGTAAAAATAATGTGTTGCTTTATAATATGCAAGCTTTCATACCCTGGTGTAAATATTGATATTAGTAGGTAGGTACTTTTTAACCTACCTTCGTTTATAAGGAGTAATGGCTATAAGGATGAAATTTGGTTGGTCCCTTCGCGCTCGTTATAACAAAGTTTGACTGTATATATTAAAAATTTACATATATATTTACATGTGTGTGTATGAATGTGGATGGAGCAAGTTGTTTTCCAAGACGGAGGTGTGTTGGTTAGTTAGTTGGACGTTATAATTAAACGCTGGCCATATTGTCTATCGGAGTCATGTCTCGAAATTGAAAAACTCATTTACCCACCAATGTATGAAGTAATCATTCTGGCCTAAGACAAGTTAATTAATCCACACCGATTATAGACTCGTTTAACAGTTTGATTGCTAGCTGCGCCATTAAAAAATATCAGGCAGCATTACACAACGGCTTTGAGTTGGGCCGTATCTACCCGGAGACCTAATTCATCCTAGCCTAACCATTGACTAACCATCACGCCGTTTCGCCGCAGGGGTAGGCAGAGAGGACAGACCGCCATACAACTCTTTCTTGGCACATACTCCTCGCTTCATTCTTTTTTTTTTAATTTCATTTCCATTTCCTTGTTACGAATAACCTGTCAATTTTTGAAAAACTCCTACTGCCATCATAATAGGCGGAAGATGTTGCTTGTGCAATGATGGTTGGTTAGTCAATTGTATTTTGAGACCATTGGTTTTTTTGTTGATAATTTTAAAACTGAGTTTTTTTTCATTCTGTTCGTTCACGGTGAGTTTTGGGGGCGCTTTCGTGATTCGGCCCCTCGCACTAAGTATCAGAACCACCTTTAAAGTGTTTTATGTCTTTAGCGAGATTGTTAATTGAGAGGATGTTTTGTACTACACAGAACAAGGAACAAGGTGACCGGCATTTTGGACATGATTTTTAAATTCTATACGCGTGGGGTCTACTACGAGAATTAATTATTAAATTACCTTTTATTATTAACATTTTGAGAGAATAAAAACACGAACGTGGTGTTCGTAAGGTGTTCCAAACTACGTAGAGAAATAATATACTACGATATTTTTTTTTCGAATACTGCACAAGAGTTGGACTGTAGGCTGGATGGAGTGCGAAGGGCAAGGAGATGGGTAAGAGAAAGGTTGGATTAGTAACTGATTATTCAGATCTCGTCACCAAAATGGCTTTATCCGTGTTCGGTGACTAGATTAGGCATGTAATTCTCTACCTTTCTATTCTCCATCTCCTACTCTTCGCTACTACCTTCAGCCTCACAACCCACTCCAATTGGGGATGCCATATTCTCACTGGCTCCAGGCAGTTGGAACTATTGTACAGTAGTCACAAAAAATACTTACACCAATATTGGTCTACGCAGTTTTCAACACCTTACAAACATCATCTTTTATTCTGTCAGTATCGTCCTGGTGAAAGACCATAATTTAAGATTAGAAACGTATCTTGAAATGGCTTTAGCCATGTTTAGTGACCATTTTTTAATAATCAGGTACTTCCCAACCTTCCTCTTTCCCATCTTCTTCTCTTTCTCACTCCCTTCTGCCTCACAACATACCTCAATTGAGAATGCCATAGTCCCACTGGCTCTGAGCAGTTAGGGCTTTCTGGAAATGCTTACTGCATGAGTGTAGTAAAAATAATTCTTAGTTGATTTATGTAGCTCCACTTTTGTGAAACATAACCTCAAAGGCGCTTAACCTTTCCATATCTGAAAGTAAAAATCAAATGTAAGATCCGAAAGGGGGTGACGTAGTTGCCCCATTTAACCTTATTAAAGCGTTTTCATAACATAATCTTTAGGATCACCACCCAAAAATACCCACTTTTTTACTTTCTAGTACAAGCGACACCACAAATGATTCATCTGTTAATTTTGTACGGGTAGTTAGGAAGATGTCTAAGGTTTCATTACTTTTATTAAATTAATATGTGTCATCACACATTTAATTCATGTAAAATAATTAAAAGTATATTTGCGGCACGTTCCAGAGTGGTAGATACTCCAAGTATCGCCCTGGTGAAAGACCACCATTCAGAATCGAAACGTTGCTTGAAATGGCTTTTGCCGTGTTTGGTGACCAGATCTGAATAGCCAGGTACTTCCCAACCTTACTCTTCCTTCCTTCTCCTCCCCACTACCTTCATCTTCACAACATACCCCGATTGGGGATGCCATTTTCAGTTATTTTCAGTTATTTATTATTTTAAAAACATTACAAAATTTTTATTTTAAGGCGTTTTTAAATAGAGCGAGTAAGTGTATTAATACACAATATACATAAATATAAAACAATTAATTCTAAAAATATATAAATTGCAATGAATGCAAAGTAAAAATAAAACAATAAAAAATTAGACAATTTAAACATAATTTTTCATCCAAATGATGTATAAAAAAAAATATACATAAAATAAAATATATATATATATACATACATAGTCTCACTGGCTCTAGACTGTTGGGAGCAGTTGGGATTCTTCAATAATAATAAATTCAATAGAAACAATAGACATTTTCTAAACTACCCGTATAGAATTTACCGATTAATCATTAAGTAGTATTGCTTGTATTAGAATTTTAAAGAGCGACGTTTAGGCCTTAGTAACTTGTTTTTGGTAATACTAGAGAGAAGCATATTCATAAAGTTCCAGTAATCTTTATCTAAGATAGCGCACAAAACTATCTTCCGGGGTGACATCAAAACCCCCCTCCGGAACGGGAGTGTTAAGGAGTACAGAGAAAAATATCTTCCTACCCGCGAAGGTTTGATCTTTGGCATCGGTCTTCTAATTTCCACCTTCTAATTCCTTCTCCCCGACCTCCAGCTTAAAGTTGAGATGAGATCATTAGCGGTTTGTTTAAAGGTTGTCGCCCCGGATGCTGGGATCTGTGATGCTCTGAGTTTGCTACGAAACCTGCTTGGCCAACCAACAGATCGACGATCGACTGCTCAAACATTTAGTAATAATAATATAATCATAAGTTTATTGTATTATGGCGGTGTGGATTCGGACAGTCTAGATATCTTCTTTATCTGTAATATTACCAATAATAATAATAATATTTGGATAATTTGTATAGCGCCGTTTTTGTGAAAAATCACCTCAAGGACGCTGTACAAATCTTAATTTCTACTTAATATTAATTCTTACTTTATATAAATATACAGCAACATAATTACCTGGCAGGACACAATCACCATATCATAACAACTTAAAATTTAGCCGATTCTTTCATGTATATATATATTTATTTTTATTTTTTACTATTATTATTATTATTTATCATTTTTAGGACATGACAGCAAATTTAAAATAAAGTATATAGTAAGATAAGATAGATAATGGTAATAATCTTCTAAGGAATTTAAGGAAAGAGAGTCTGAAAAGTTTTCTTGCTTTGAAAAGAAATTCTGTTGGGCTTGTCACATCATGATTATGAATATGATTTTCTGAAAAAATGGATTTTGAGTTTGGCTCCCAAAAGTTTGATGGATATCTTTGGAATAATGTCACTTCCTGAGACAGCTATTGGGGAGTTATCGATGTAATGCTGACGTCTGCTTGTGGCGGTCCAGAGAAACTCTGTCTTTGAAGGGTTTAATTTCAGTCCATTTGAGGTCATCCAGAGAGTGATCGCTTCTTGACACTCAGTCGTGCGAATTTTCAGACTGTCTATTTCTGTCGGTGAGCAGTAAAAGTAAACATGCTGGTCATCGGCGTAGCAATGTGATATAAGACCAAATGATTTGATTATTTGAACGACATCATTTCCTACAAGCGTACGTTTCTTCTTTTTAAAAATATTATTTCGATGGGGCCCTTTAAACGTCAATTGTACGCCCGTTCAATTGTGATCAGCTGATCACAATATCATCGCTCGAAAGGCGAAAGGGCATAAGCGTTTTGGTCAAAATGAGTTAAATATGCAGTTTTGATCAGATTTTATTTCAGCATCGAATGCTCTGACTCTCGTTTGATTTTGAAGAATTTTGTGGCCCTTCAGCCATCTAAAATATATATATACCATTTGGGAATCAAGCGACCCAAGGTTGCGACTTTTTTAAAAACTTTTTGTCGCTTTAGGTAACAAATGGGAGCATTGAGTAATTTTTTTTTTTCAAAATCCAATTAGGTACCAAAGACTTTTTTTAAACAGATGATGTACACAGTATAGTTATTAGATTATCAATTCATTTTTAGTTTCTAACTGCTTTTGTTGATTTTATGTCTTTATACCATGAAAAATGTGAAAATCCTAAAGTTCGGTCAAACATATTTAAAACTGTTGAAATTGCGTATACCACCATCATATTTGATTCATTTGTATAACCTCTGGAAGTTTTTTAATCAACACAAATATTGGGAATAACCTCAAAATCCGTTGACGTAAGTTATGCGACTCGATGATGTGAAGTTAGCGTGGACGGAGAACATTATTACATACTTAGAAGTGCTGCAATATTTTGTGACGACTTTTCTTGTCTCTTTCTCTCTCGTGGTATACGACGTGAAAACCCGGAGAAAATGATTTATTGCAAATTTGTTTAGGTTGGGTACAAATATTTAGCTCTCTCTCCTTATATATTCTTACTCCAAGATTGTGGTCTTTTAGCAAGGCGTTACTGAGAGTATCTGCCGTTTCAGTATTTGTTTCCCCGGTCCAGTTAGAAAAAGCTTCGAATTAGCTTTTTTCAACTTGAATAATTGTATTAGGTTTCTGATGAATATTATTATACGCGTGTTATTTGAACAGTGGTGCCGGCGACGCGGTACCGCGGCACTGCAGGCCGTGTGCCCGGGTAATATATTGCCGGTGATCTGAACATCGGTGGTAATATCACCACATAAACTCCGGCCAGGGTTATTCGGACCGAGGAGGCTGCGCTGGGATTCTCAAACTGTTATCACTGAGATGATTAAAATCGTCAAAAATGTGCTGTCACAATTGTACGAATCCTCGCTCAGTTAGTAGGCAGTTCAACGACTGTGAAATGGTATTTGTGTGTGGTAAAACCTCAGAGCAATAATTTAGTCAGGACTGTTGATTTTTTCCCGGCTCGGGCGTGGCTAGGGTTTTCATGGACACACCTTTTTACAACCATCCATAGCACATATCGACATAATGTTTTATTTTTTTGTATAACAACAACCTAAAAAACCGTTGAGTTATGTCGCATAACAAAACGTAGTGGGCGGAGACGCGGGTGACGGAAAATATGCTTACATACCTAAAAGTGGTGCGATATTATGTGACAACTTGTCTTGTCTCTTTCGCGATTTACGATGTGAAAACCCGGATAAAGTGATTTATTGTCAATTTGTATTGGATAGGTAAAAATATTTAGCTCTCTCTCCATATATATTCTAACTCCAAGGGTAAAACTATAAAATACCTTATTAGATTGTAGACTTTTGACGGCCTCCTTGGTCGAGTTGTAAGACGCTTGACTACGAATCTGGAGGTCGCGGGTTCAAACCCGGCGTGCGCAAATAAATTTTATTCAATTAATATGTGTCATAACACATTTAATTCAAATAATTTTATATTTGCGGCACGTTCCAGAATGGTAGATACTCTATGTGTCGCCCTGGTGAAAGACCACCATTCAGAATCTAAATGTTGCTTGAAATGACTGAAGCCGTGTTTGGTGTCCGGTTCTGAATAGCCCCCTTCTTCCATCCCCCCCGCACTACCTTTAACCCCACAACATACTCCAATTGGGGATGCTATAGTCTCACTGGCTCTAGACAGTTGGGACTCTTGTGCGGTATTAACTAAATATATTTTTGTTGATAATTTATACGAACGAAATATTTCATTCGTAAAATAGAAATTGAATATTTTTTATTATTAAATTAAATGCTTTTCGGTTCACGCGGCCCACAGTTGGGGAGGCTCGGCCGTAAAGTGGCTGATTAATGGTTACAAAGGCGAGTATACGCTTTCCAATGCTGCATTCTGTTGTATTATATTAAGTAATAAAAAACGTCGAGAACTCCTGAGGTTTGATGTTCCTAACCCCCGATTAACGAGGTGATTTAATAGTTTGTAGTATCCAGGTCATTTTATACCCCCTCACGATAATAAGTAAATTTTATATGAAAATCTCTTTTCCACTCTTACTTTTTACGCGTTCCGACAAATCCATCGTGTACACTGTAAACACGTCACGAATTCAGCCGATAAGTGAACCTACAAATAGTTCAATCCTTTTTCTTAATGTCATCTTCTGATGACTAGTGAAAACATCCGATTTGTTTACATAAAGCGGATTAAAACCGAAGATCTTTCGACATGCCGGTCCAGTCATTTGAATTTATTGCCGCAGTACTGTTAATAATAAATAATAATAATAATTGACTGATCTCGCCATTCAATACGTTGCTAGGTGATACGAAAAACATGTAAACAATATTTTACTGATCTTATTTATTACTGTTACATCAGCCCTGCATTTTTTTCTGATTCTGTTTATTTGTAATTATTTTAACGTATATACGCCCCGAGGATCTCATTTCTACTGCACTACTCCCCAACACAGGTGAATTCTTAGCGTAAAGGACAATACCCTATGTATTTTATAAAATTAAAATAATATTGTTAGTCAATGAAATAAATAAAAATCATAGTAATGTACACAAAGTAATTTAGTTTTTAAGATAAAAAATAAATTATTTTGCTCGTGTTAAAACTAACTAATATTTCTTTTAAGGCTTTTAACCTTTCCGTATCTGAAAGTGAAAATCAAACGTTCGATCCGAAGGGGGGGTGGCGTAGTTACCCCATTCGCTCTTGCTCATTAAAGCGTTTTCATGACATAATCTTGGGTAATTTGTTTTTTGTAATACTTCAGTAATATTAATTAAAGATATCGCAAAAAAACTTTCGTTCGGGGTGACATTAGAACCCCCTTCGGAACGGGGGTGTTAAAACTTATACTAGAAAAAAAACCCGTATGACCGTTTCTATGTACCCAATGCTTTATACGAAAAACATTCTGTTTTTTAGTATGTATATTTTTTCATTGGGTATTTTGAACCCCTTCAACCGTTCCACGGTCACTAAACGGTTGCGGTCAAAGCGATCTCATAATATCGGGTAACTTAAATGAATAAATATACACCGTAGGTACCACAGTACACGTAGACTCAGTGCTTTGAGAGCGTGGGTATTTCAAACCCCCGAGGAACAAATTATGATGTTTCTCTTATCCTTCGATCGCGGCCTCGCAGGGTTTTTATTGAATTTTCTTTTTGCTTTTAATCTTACTTTGTTTTTTACAGTTTTATTTTCTTTTCGTTGTTTTTTGTTTAAATCTTTCGAGTTGTATTGTTTTGGCTGTGGGACTGGGTGCAATGAACTCCGGGGCGGATTAAATGTAGAAATTCAGGATTACTATCAAAGGTATGCGAACCCAATATTTTGATACATCGTCGCTGGGTGCGCGATACCCCGATGTGAAAAAATACATATTTTGCAGAGCGTGAAAACAAGATTATTTAAGCAGGAAAATAATAATAATAACAGTAAATTTATATTACCTATGTCAAATTGAAGGAAGACTCCCAAACTATATTAGGGGCCAGCACCCAAAAGTACACACCTCTTGGCTTTCTAGTGCAAGCAAAACTAAAAGTTATTTATATGTCAATACTATACGGGTAGTTAAAAAAATGTTTAAGGTTTTTAGTGAATACAATTCTTAAACAGTAATCTTTTAAATTCCTTATGAAACTGGAATTTTAGGCAAAACGTTCAAAAATGCCTTTGCTGGTTTTTTTTAGTATGTTTTTCATAGAATTTAAAGGATTAACGTTAAAAAAAACTGTATTCACTTAAAACCTAAGACATTTTTCTAACTACCCATAGAAAAATTCCAGATAAATCATTTGTAGTATTGCTTGTATTAGGATGCTACAAAGGGACGTTTAGCGTAATTCTTAGGTGCTGACCCTTAAGTAACTTACTATGTAAAAGAAAAAAATAATTCCCTTCGTTTTCTTAACTAAAATTATGTAAAATTCAAACATTTTTTTTTAAATTCTCCACACAGGAGGTCCCGAGAGAAAAAAATAATCTCACGGCCTATGTCATCTTTGGGGATGCTGTGTGGAGGGAGTTTTTGAGGAAAGACAGAAGAGCACCTGGCTCTTGTTGTAGGAGGGAGGGAACACAGAGGTCATTGGTGGTATGACGCTTCCAGCGACGATGTGTAGATATTGTCAAATGTGTTAAAGTAGCCAAGCGACAGCCATTTCTGGGAATTTTGGAATCTGGGAGTTGCTTGAAAACAAATTCTTCGTAAAAACTTTTTGAAATCATCCAATTATTATTAAGGCGGTTTATATCCCGGCTAGTTCATAGCATATGTCCAGAAATACTTCGTTAATTTATTTATAAATTAACGGACTGAAGTCCAATTAAAAAAGACATAAAACACGAAATGGAAAAAAGAGCAACAGAGAAGGAATAGCACATACATAATAATAAATGAAGCGATGACAAAAATAGGACAAAATAAACATAAGAGAGAACATTCAAGCCATGGTCTAGTCAATGTTTTGGTAGAGTCGTAAAGAATGACAAAAATCATTTAGACTGCTACCAAAAATTTCAAGAACATGGCTTGAGTTGACAAATCTTGACATTCTGGACATTGGAGAATTATACCCATAGTTAGTATAGTGATGATTGAGGAACAGCAATTCATTGTTTTTTAGTCTACGACAAGGAATGTTGAACTGGATAAGTTGCAACAGAGAAGGTGAGTCAAAAAAACAATTTAATTTTGTGACTAACTAACCATCACGCCGTTTCCCCGCAGGGGTAGGCAGAGAGGACGGACCGCCATATAACTCTGTCTTGGCACACACTCCTTGCTTCATTTACATTCATACATCGTCTCATACATACTCTTCTGTTATTCTGACTCTTCACACGACCCGATTCAAGTATTTGATTTACTTGATCGTGCCATGTCTTTCTCGGGCGTCCTCGACTTCTTCTTCCATTCGCTTTTGCATCATATATTCTTTTCACACTCCTTTCTTCGTTCATTCGCTCTACATGCCCAAACCATCTAAGCGTCCCTTTCTTAATCCTATCCATTACGCTCATATCAGCCTTGCATTCTTTCCGGATATCCACATTTGTAATACGGTCATACATGGTTTTACCGCACATCCGTCTCAAAGATCTCATTTCCACATTAATTTTGTAAATATAAATTGAATCAAAGTCTTTCCTGCGCTTTTCTAATGAAGACATTTTCAATAATTGTTCAATTTCATCATATGAATAATCGCCTCTTTCTCGCCCTCATCTTAATGTTAGTTAATGATTAATTGGTTAAGTTAAGTTAAGTTAAGTCAATTGCAAAGTAAGGTGCTATTTTTCATGAGCTTTTTTTGATTTTGAACACAGCTGTTAATATCTTAGCGAATTTGCGAAAAGGTACGGTAGATATGAAGCGTCCAGCTTGAAGCGTCTGCATCTTGGAGTAAGAATATATGGAGAGGTATCTTTGTGAAACAGTGTAGTCAGGTCGGTTGACTTTATACTGACTTGATAGAAAGAGACAAAGATGTGTTAAAGGATGTTGGATAGCCTTTTAGTTTTCGCCCACACGAAATTCGGACATTTTTAATAATCATATTTGTACCCATTAAACAAAACAATATCAATACATCATTAAAATGATTTAAAAAGTCAAAATATCACACTAACACTAATAACAGAAGGTTTGCCTAAATAATAATGAAAGCTTTTTGTTGATTTTATGTCTTTATATCATTAAAAAAGGGGAAAATTCCAAAGTTCGGTCAAATATATTTAAAACTGTTGATCTTATTTGAACATTCACACATGGCACATATCACGATCATGTTTGATTTATTTGTATAACCACTGCAAGTTTTTAATCAACACAGATATAGGAAATAACCTCAAAATCCGTTGACATAAGTTATGCGACTCGATGATGTGAAGTTAGGGCGGATGGAGAACATCCTTACATACTTAGAAGTGCTGCAATATTATATGACGACTTTTCTTGTCTCTTTCTCTCTCGTGGTATACGACGTAAAAACCCGGAGAAAGTGATTTATCGCAAATTTGTATTGGTTGGGTAAAAATATTTAGCTCTCTTTCCATATATACTCTTACTAAAAGGTTTGAATTAACCTGGATTATTCTTCCTATCGGAGGTTGGCTATCATCAGGGCAATCTTCACCCTACAGGCTGCGCTCGTACCAGTCACAAAGATCTTCCTCCGCTTCGTCATTGTATAAATGAGGGGTATAGAAGCAAAGACAGCAATCTTTTTCATCCTAAATTATTTCATAAAAAGTTGATAAATTGTTTTGTGCACTTTTCTTTCAGGCGTATGTTAATACATTTAGAGATTATTGTTTCTAATAGTTTCTAGTTTAATGAACACAAACATTTTGAAAAACAAAATTCTCTATTTCTTTATAATAATCATTTAAAAGTTGATGATGCTACAGAACCGTTTTTGTAGATTGCTGCCTTTGCTTCTAAGCCCCTCAAATGATAATGTTACACTAGTGGTCGCCGGATCCGAGGTGAGCAGCCTTTACCAATACACATCCTCGACTCTCCGGACGATCCTGAGGATGCCGGCCGCGCCACGCGCTTTCCGCGTCTCGCGAATCGAAATGATTCGGATCGCGACGAATCGAACCGTTTTATGGCTTCGGCGTTCGACCGAGACTCGCAAACATTAACTCGATGTTTTAAAATTTTAACTCTGCTTTAAATCAAACCACTCGCTCTGTGTACATTTGCAGAATATATTGTTTTTCGACAGATTGGATAAGTACGTTATACTTTAATACAAATAAAATAATGACAGCTGTTTCCTATCAAACTAATGTTCACTATTAAACTGTAATGGCCTTGAACGCTGAAACAGCTGTCACTAAAAATAAAAAACCTAGCAGAACTTAATAAAAATAGATAATATTAAATGTGATAAAACTCAGAGAGGATGGGCCGCCACACAACTCTGTCTTGGCACACACTCCTTGCTTCATTCACATTCATGCTTCGTGTCTTACTCAGAGCAAGAATATAAATGGAGAGAGAGGTAAATGTTTTTACCCGATCTGTACAACTTTACGATAAATCACTTTCTCCGGGTTTTCACGAGAAAGAGATAAGACAAGTCGCATAATATCGCACCACTTTTCGGTATGTAATGATGTTTTTCGTCTGCCGCGTCTCCGGCCACTCCGCCCACTAGGTTTTTGTGTGCGACATAATTTAACGGGTTTTAAGTTTATATTCTATATATTTGTTGATAACAGTACTGTGAAAGTACTGTGAAGTGGTTGTACAAATAAACAAAACATTATGTCTACACGTGCTATGAATGGATGTTTAAATACCCTAGCACTAGCCACGCCCGAGTCAGGAAAAATCAATAATCCTGACAACACAAGCTATCCCTCCTGGTATATTATTGCTCTTCTGTTATTTTGACTCAAGTATTTAATTTACTTGATCGTGCCATGTCTTTCTCGGGTGTCCCCGACTTCTTCTTCTATTCACTATCGCGTCATATATGCTTTTCACTCTCCTTTTATCGTTATTCTGCTCTACATGCCCAAACCATCTAAGCGTCCCTTTTTTAATATTATTCATTACGCTTACGTCAGCCTTCAATGAACCGGTTCTCTCCTTCGGAATTTTGGTAAGCCACCCCCCCACCCCTCCACCCGCATGATACCGGCTATTTTTATTCAGAATTTCGTTAGCCATGAAATAAAAAAAATCCCAAAGAACTGGTTCCAAAAGACAACCTCTGTTTTTATCATATACTTTAAACATAAAAACATACTTCCCAACCTTTCTCTTCCCCATCTCCTTCCCCTACCCACTACATTCAACCTCACAACATACCAATTGGGGATGTCATAGTCTCACTGGCTCTAGACGGTTGGGACTCAAAGGCACTCTACAGTTCTTATTTTCTATTATTACATATTAATTCCTAGTTTAAATAAGAAAATATACAGGAACACACTTACCTGGCAGGTACCATCAGATAGACACACTTATTAACTTAAAATTATTATTACGTTTTTTTTCCGATTTAAGGCATGGGAGCGAAATTAAAAAAAATGGACTGTCTGAATTTGTCGTACAGTACAGGATTTGGTAGAAACGCGTCGGATTCCCACCCGGACGTCGTGGGTTCAATTCCTCTGCAGACTAAGTCCAACATTTTACGTTTATTATGATGGTAATTGGAGTTTTTCAAATATTTTCAGGTTATTTGTAATTCAGAATGCTTGTCTGTCTTAAAAAAATATATGTATTTGAGTCGGGCCATGGCCTGGTCATGCAGAAGAGTATGAATGTTAATGAAGCAAGGAGTGTATACCAAGACAGAGTTGTATGGCGGTCCATCCTCTCTGCCTACCCCTGCGGGAAAACGGCGTGATGGCTTAAAATTAACTTTCTCATTTTCACTGGAATTTTATTTTCTGAAGTTAAAGAACATGTTTAAAAAATGTTGTATGCAAGAAATGCATCTGCGTATCCGATATCTAGTTATTAGTGATATTTACAGACCCCGGGTGCTTTCTCGAAGAGATCTGAATCAAGTCTACTCAAGTTTACTGACAATTCGTACAATTTGGCGATTGACTCCAATTGACTCCGCCTCCTAACGAAATGCGTTTCTGCGCATCAGTCGCATTCTTTCGTTTGTCACACACTGCGTGCCCCATCGAAATATTGTCCACAAACACAACAGAGTACGTTTCCCCATTAAGTAAAACCTTCCCATCTCTCTATCCGTCCGCTTTAAAATCACAAAGAACAGCTTCTGACATTTTCTTTGTTTAACATTTCGGTTTTCAAATAGTCCCGCATAATATCATCTCCCGGCCACCCGATCCGTGTCTCGAATAATAAAACTAGAGACCACGATATAAACAATGCCTCGTAATTCAAAACATGTCGTCCTCTGTATCTGTGTGAGAAAAAATATGAGAAGTCCGCCTCTCATAATCTCCCCACGTCCTGTGCGAGTAGGTGATATTATGAGAAAGGAAATATTGTTATTATTATATTAAAATCGTACGGTGAGATATTATTTCTTATAAACTAGCGAGTACCCGACATGCTTTGCAATGCCACTCGAAGAAAAAAAGTGTTGGTGTTTTAATTCTGTCTATTGATATGCTTTTGAATACACAATATTTTTGTTCTTACTTTATGAATAAATCAGAAGGTTTCCTACGCGTGAGCAGGCCACATACAACTGTCCATGTGAGAAGCACGGATTTTAAAAATTTAGTCCACACACTTGCAGCGATTGTCCATGTGCTTTGTTGATGGTCATTGCAAATGCGAGATATTCATGCGAATGGAGCTAGGAGTATTCCCCCTCCCCTCTACTTACTTATTCGGGAAAGAACCTAATAGTTGGTTAGTTTATTTAGTTATAAAATACAGTGTTTGAAAGAAAGAGTGCGAAAACAGCGTGCAATATACGTGCAATAATGGTAGTTATGAATGATGAATACTTGGAGCAAGTGGATGAGTTTGTGTATTTAGGAAGTATGTTCTAGAGAGACGGAAAGGCTGATAAGGATATTGAAATAAGTGTGAATTGAAGAAACTTCATTAATGGAGGAGTAAACGCTGTTGGCGCAAATTTAAAATTGTCCAAAGAAGCGAGGCTAGCAATTCACAATGGAGTGCTTATACCGACCCTAATGTATGGTTGTGAGGCATGGATCTGGAATAGAAAGGATGAAAATAGACTGAATGCTGTAGAAATAAAATTCTTGAGGCGTATGTGCGGTAAAACCATGTATGACCGTGTTAAAAATGCGGATATCCGGAAAGAATTCAAGGCCGATGTAAGCATAGTGAATAGAATTAAGAAGGGACGCGTAGATGGTTTGGGCATGTAGTGTGAGAACAATATACGACGCGAAAGTGAATGGAAGAAGAAGTAGGGGACGCCCGAGGAAGATGGCACGATCGAGTGAATTAAATACTTGAGTCGGACCATGTCAGGAGTCAACCCATTAACTTTGAGTGTATCACTGTTTCCTATTTTTTAATAAAAAAACCAATAATTTTACTGTTTCTTTCTTGAATTTTACCCAAAAATAGTGCTATATTCCGGGTTTCAGTGTTAATGCTTTAGCTCTGTGTGTTGTATGTTCATCGACAAATAAGAAGAAAAGCGTGTGACATAGTCCTACTGGCTCCGGGCTTGCACCGTGTAACTGTTACAGTTCACGATCTGACTATCCCCTGCATAATATCTTAAAAATGAGTTCAATCTTTTAATGCTTTTTTATTCGATGGCACAGTTATATTTGTAATCTCAGCGCATAACGAGTCCGAGATAACTGGCACCCTTTTAACACTAATACCGGATACATTAGCGCCATCACTAGCCTGCAGTCTACATCTACAAGATCTCCCGAGCACAACAAGAACACAGCGTTCATAGTTCTTATTTATACATCAGTCGGAGAATACAGGCAAATTAATAGTGATGGGGCAAATTAACGAACAGATCGATTTTTTAAATAAACGTTTTTTTTTTTAAATAAATACCGCCCAAACGTCTGGAACCAGTGAGAATATGGCACTCCCAATTGGGGAATGTTGTGAGGCCCAAGTAGGTCGGGGAAGGAGATGGGGAAGAGGAAGGTTAGGAAGTACCTGGCTATTAAAATATTTTTTGTGCATATAATCAGATGTCTAGTAATTACACTGATAACTCTATTTCTGCGTCAATTTAAAGTACTAGCCTAAAGAAAAAAAAATATTCCTTAATGTATTTAATTACATTTCTTCACCTTATCTTAGATCGGATCGTTACGTGAATATAATTTTTTTAATATGTTTTTATAGTGAATACCAATGACGTCACATATATATAGACACGTTATAGCCTAGAATATTAACACAAAATGTGGCAAGCAAAAAACACACACGTTACCAGTAAATTCATCGTTCAAATATCGGTCATGTATGACAAAGATAGACATTTATAGAATATGTGTGTATGAACGAAACAACGAATTTGTTTAGATATAGTAAACGACCTCAAGCGACGCGTGACCGTTTAGTACTAAATCGGCTTAAACACCAATCACACCAACTAGCGTGATTATTGCTTGCCACTTTGAGAGCGCTACAACGTGTCTATATATATATGTAACGTCATTGGTGAATACCGCACAAGAATCTTAATTGCTCCCAAACGTCTAGAGCGATTAAGACTGACATCCCCAATTGGGGAATGTTGTGAGGCTGAAGGTAGTAGGTAGGGGAACGCGATGGGGATTAAAAGGTTGGGAAGTACCTGGCTATTCAGATCTGGTCACCAATCACGGCTAAAGCCATTTAAAGGGACGTTTCGACTCTGAATGGTGGTCTTTCACCAGGGCGATACTTAGAGTATCTATCACTTTGGAGCATTCCGCAAATATACAATATATTATTTCATATTAATTAAATGTTTTATGACACATATTAATTAAGAGCACCTTACCACTCCACCAAAGAGGCCGTCCTCTTCTAACTAAGTCCTCCATCCTAAGAGCAAGGATATATATGGAGAAAGAGCTACATATTTTTACCCAACCTATACAAATATAAGATAATTCACTTTCTCCTGGTTTTTACGTCGTGAACCGTGAGAGAGAAAGAGACAAGAAAAGTTCTCACATAATATAGCACCACCATTCGGTACGTAAGCATGTTTTTCTTCTCCCGCGTCTCCGGCGACTCCGCCCACTTCGTTTTGCTATGCGACGTAACAGGACATAACTCAACGGTTTTTCAGGTTATATCGTATATTTTTGTTAATAACAATACTGTGAAAAAGTGGTTGTACAAATAAACACTACATTATGTCGACATGTGCTATGAATGGATGTATAAATACCCTAGCCCTAGTCCCTAGCCACGCCCGAGTCAGACAAAAATCATCAATACTGACTGCATAAGCGCTCCCTCCTGTATATTATTGCTCTGAGCCTCCATCATTGCACAAGCAACATTTTCCGCTTTTAATGATGGTTTTTGGATTTCAAATAGACAACTTGTTAGGTTCTCACCTTTTGTTTATCATCCAGTCCTTACCTATCCCGCCAATTTGCCATTCGATGTCACGGTGAACAACCATATATGAACAATTAGAAGAATGTGAGTTTGTCGTCGTGTGCCGCTCTCGACCGGCATAAAAACTCGCTAACGGAACATCGTGGGACCTCGCGCTTCGGCGCTCGACACATTCGTATTCCACCGTTCGTCGCAGCAAGCCGCCTCCGGAGGACATCGTCTCTTTTCGTATTTCATCACTCGTCGTCGCAAGCCGTCTCCGGAGGACGTCGGTGAGTGAATTGGCTCAAATCCTCACTTTATCCACAATATACAATCGAAACTTCCATCAAGTAGTATTCGTCTTAGAGTCCATTATAATTTCATAAGTGTCGATTCACACCAACGTCCGGATCCGCTCAGTGACGATATTGTTCCGCAAGAGAGTTTATTGATATGGTATGAATATCAATCAAGGAGTATGTACCAAGACAAAGTTGTGTGGCAGTATATCCTTTTGCCCACCTTTGTGATATTTAACTACTTAGTTAGTTAAATAATTATTTTGAAGTGTAAAAATACTAAAATCGCAGATTTTTTTTAAAACCATTTTTTTATCACTAAATAATATTTTTAATAATTAATCATTAATAAAAATATTATTTAGTGAAAAAAAAATTATTAATAAAAAAAAAATCTGCGATGTAAGTATTTTTACACTTCAAAATAATTATTTAACTAACTAAGTAGTTAAATATCACAAAGGTGGGCAAAAGGATATACTGCCACACAACTTTGTCTTGGCACATACTCCTTGATTGATATTCATACCATATCAATAAGCTCTCTTGCGGAACAATATCGTCACTGAGCGGATCCGGACGTTGGTGTGAATCGACACTAATTCATCCGAAACTGAAACGCATTCGGCGTTTGTCGCAGTTTCCGGATCGAACAATGGTAGAGTGAAAAGATAAATACGAATAAGAAGAAAAGTGTAATAATGTCGATCTTGGGACGTAACATCACTACTCATCCAGCATCCCGGCGCGGTCCGGGTCCCGAGATGAAATAATGATCTCTAGATCACACTAATGACGTGTGGCTCGTACATCACGCTCTACCGTCGCCTGTCAGTAACTAATTACTTCGTCTCGTCTGTCTCATCTCCTCCTAACCGACAGCCTCTCCCTTCTCCTCTGGGCTCTGTGCTCCTGATTCCGATTTAAGATATATAAATATATATATATATATATAAATTATTACCGTTGTAATGGGCGAACACGGCGGCTTTAGACACACCGTTAAGGCCGACATTATAAAATGATAATATCAATGATTGCCGAAAAACCTACGTAGCTCAGTGGTTAACGCACCCGACTACTGATTGATTGACAATCCTAAATTTTTAACTTCATTCCTAATATAATATAATAATAATTAAATATATATATATATATATTTATAGTAAATACCGCACAAGAGTCCCAACTGCTCCCCACCGTCTAGAACCAGTGAGACTATGGCATCCACGTTTGGGGTATGTTGTGAGGCTTTAGGTGGTGGGAAGGGAAGGGAAATGGGGAAGAGGAAGGTTGGGAAGTATCTAGCTATTCAGATCTGGTCACCAAACACGGCTAAAGCCATTTCAAACAACTTTTCGATTCTGAATGGTGGTCTTTCACCAGGGCGATATTTTGTATCTACCACTCTGGAACGTGCCGCAAATGTACTTTTTATTATTTTTATATGAATTAAATGTGTTATGACACAAATTAATTAAACACAAGTTATTGGCGCACGCCGGGTTTGAACCCGCGACGTTTGGATTTGTAGGTAAGCGTCTTACCACTCGACCATGGAGGCCGTCACAACAAGACTGGTATAATTTGAATTGAATATGTGGTATACTCGTATATATATATATATATATATATATATATTTATTTTTAATAGTAAATACCGCACAAGAGTCCCAACTGCTCCCAACCGTCTAGAGCCAGTGAGACTATGGCATCCCCAATTGGGGTATGTTGTGAGGCTGGAGGTAGTGGGGAGGGGAAGGAGATGTGGAAGAGGAAGGTCTGTAAGTATCTGGCTATTCAGATCTGGTCACCAAACACGGCTAAAGCCATTTCAAGCAACGTATTATAATATACTATTTCTAATGTTTCAACGAGCGCGACAAATTTAAATTACTAATATGTAAATATCAATAAAGTAATTTTAGCCATAGCTTTAGGTATTTAGATGGTTTAATGGTTAATTTCAGCCACAACTTTTAAGTTTTTCAAAGCTCCCTTGGGGTGATATTTCACAAAAATGACGCTATATAAATTAGCCTACGATTATTATTATTTATGACCGAAATGGTCGCTTATTGAGTCCATATTAGTTAGTCTTATTAGCATAATCAATTTAGTATGAAGCTTACTTGAGGTGAAGTATCACAAAACTGCGCTATATAAGTGCACTGTTATTATTATTTTATATCTTATTGGTAGTTTTTTTTTGGTTTTATTGCTAACAGGGGTGGTTTTACAATGAATTACATTCGAATATATATCGGTTTGGGCACGTAGAGCGAATAAGCGCAGAAAGAAGTGTGAAAATAATGTATGACGCGAAAGTGAATGGATGAAGAAGTCAGGGACGCCCGAGGAAGACATCAAACGATCAAATTAATAAAATAATTGGCCGGTTAGTAGCTGAGTGGAAAACGCATCTGATTTCCACCCGGGCGTCGTGGGTTTAATTCCTCTACTAAGTCCTCCGTCATTGAACAAGCAACATCTAATTATATATAGCAACCGCTTATTATGATGGCAGTAGGAGCTTTTAAAATATTGTCAGGTTATTCTTAACCCGGGAATGTTAGTCTTTCGTTTAAAAGGTCGTATGTTAATTATTATATTTTTCCTTTCCTTTTTAAATTAATCTACTCCCATTTTTTTTTTGTAAAAGACAAAAAGCTGTATAATTATCTTTTAATTTTTTTTCAAACTTTTTTGGGTAATTTTACCCCCTTTTTGTCACGAGTACATGTCAGTAAAAGCATATTATATGAAGTTCTAAAAGCGAAGCTTTTAGTTGAATCCAAGAATTCGGTCAGATGCATTTCTGCACTGCCACACGTGGACAATGTGCCTAACTTCTAGGAAATGCATGCATCATGCATTGCTCGCTGTGCATATCATTTCCTCTGAGGAAAAAAATTACTCAATTAGTCAAAACATTCGTCCTGAGAGTTAACATCTTACTGTGAATCAAGTGTTTATGTTTTTATTTTAAATGTTATCCTTTGTCTTCTTTTTGCTAATGAAGGTGAAAGTAAATTTTTTTTTTTCACTAACTCCACACAGGAGGCCTTGAGGGAAATAATTTCTTTTAGGGCCCATGTCATCTTTGGGGATGCTGTGTGGAGGGTCTTTTTGAGGAAAGGAAGGAGTGAAACTGGATCTTGAAGAGGCCCATTTTGTAAGAGGGTCAGTTTAATAAATGCATACGGGACATAATCAAATAATAATTAAACTAGGAATTAAATGTAATGATAGAAAGTAAGATCTGTACAGCGCCCTTGAGGTGATTTTTCACAAAAACGGCGCTATACAAATCGTCCAAATATTATTATTATTAATAAGGTTAATTATTACCTCCCTACCACTGCTGTGCGTTACAGATCTTCAATAATTATGTTAATTATTTGTCTTTATTTTCATTTCTACACAGTTTTGTTTTTCTTTTTATTTATTTTTTTCTTGTTTATATTAATCATCTTGGGTTACCTTCTATGATGTATAATTTGTTATACAGTTTTATTCAAATTCAAACATGGATAATAATTCTTTTTTGTTTATAATTTTGATTTTTTTTTTTTTTTAATATATCATTCTCCATTTTAGTTAAAAAAAACCATTATTAGCAAAAACTTCACTGGTTAATGCAACATAGTAATCACTTTATTTATAAAATTTTGTAAACAACTGTATGTTTTCCTATATAAAATAAAATAAAAAGAGGACACACAGAAGCCGGCTAATAATTCTACATTCGAGCTATTGAACTTACGAACGAGTCGAAGAAGCGACCCGTTCTCATCTCTCGAATGTTTATTTCTAAAATCAGCTTCTTTTTTTATGCATGTGAATTCCTCCAAGAGTTCAACTACTCCCAGCCGTCTGGAGCCAGTGAGACTATGGCACCCCCGAGGTTAAAGCTATTGGGAAAGAGAAGAGGAAGGTCGGGAAGTACCTGGATATTCAGATCTGGTCACAAAACACCCCAAAACCCATGTTAAGCAACGTTTCGATTCTGAATAGTTGTATTTCACCAGGGCGAATTTGAGGTAATCTTCGACTCTAACGTGTCTTATTAATTGTGTGCATGCCAGAATTTGAACCCGCGACCTCCGCGATTTGTAGTCTAGGATCTTAACAGCTCAGAGACCGCAGAAGGCCGTTACATTACGAGTACAATATAGCCAGTACCAACGCGTCTGTGTTTGCTTGCCTCTCTAAAGTTGTTGTTCATCACGCTGTAAAAAATACAATATGCGTGTTTGTTTGTACGTCTGTCGGTGTGTATATTTACGTGTCCAAATGACGTGTTGAGACGTGCCGGTGCCCGTGCCCGTGCCCGTTGCCCGGTAGCCATTTGACACGAAAAATGGTCCCGGGCGTCGCAGACTATATCGTTTAACAGGGAGATCAAAAACGAACTACATCTGAAATAATTGATTTAGTGATCTAGACTAAAGTAACTTTTGACCGGTCGGTAGCTGAGTGGAGAACGCGTAGGATTCCCACCCGGGCGTCGTGCGTTCAATTCCTCCATCATTACACAAGCAACATCTTCCGCTTCTTATGATGGCGGTAGGAGTTTTTCAAATATTGTCAGGTTATTCGTAACCTGGGAATGTTTGTCTTACTTAAAAAAAAAAAAAATTACTTTCTTGTCATTTGATAAGTATGTTTACGAGAGACGAAACGGCTGATAAGGATATTGAAAGAAGGGTGAATGCAGGAAACTCCATTAATGGAGGACTGAACGCTGTTGGCTCAAATAAGAAATTGTTCAAAGAAGCGAAGCTAGCAGCCCACAATGGAGTGCTTATACCCACCCTGGCAGAGGAAGGATGGAAGTAGACTGAAAGTTGTGGAAATGAGATCCCTGAGACGTAGTGCGGTAAAACCATGTATGACCGTGTTAGAAATGTGTATATCCGGAAAGAATGCAAGGCTTATGTAAGCGTAGTGAATAGGATTAAGAAAAGGACGCTTAGATGGTTTAGAGATGTAGTGTGAGAAGAATATACGACGCGAAAGTGAGTGGAAGAAAAAATCTAGGACGTCCAAGGAAGACATGGCACTATCAAGTAAATCAAATACTTAAATCGGATCATGTAAAGAGTCAGAATAACAGAAGAGTATGTATGAGACGGTGTATGAATGTGAATGAAGCAAAGAGTGTGTGCCAAGACAGAGTTATATGGCGGTCCGTCCTCGCTGCCTACCCCTGCGGGGAAACGGCGTGATGGTTAGTTAGTTAATCGTAAACTTATGAAACTCGAATCTTTTTAGCCATCATGCATTCCAAAGACGCGTCCTGGACATTTTAGTAAAAATCTTCTATTTAATATTTGTTTGAATTAATTCAGTATCACCCTGTCTCCGCACAATGGCGGACTTTACGACCGGACGCCGCACTGCCATCTGTGCTTTATAAATGGAAGCAAAAAGGCCATAAAAAAGCCATCTTTTGGACGGGGCAGAGGAACTAAGGAGCTGTTTCAAGACAAATCGACGCTTGGGTCCGGTCTAGCAGTGATGCTATTTCTGGACATAAATAAAATAAAACATCAAAAAAACTTTCACACCTTTTGGGAATTTTTGAGAAAAAACATTGTGTTGGTAGTACACACACACATATTTTGCAATGTGTTCTTTTTTTAACATTAAGTATTAATAAGAACAGTGAACTTATATAGCGCAGTCTTGTGATATTTCACCTCAAGTCCACAGCATACTTAATCACATAACAAGGAGATAATAATATATACACGAGTATACATATTTTATAGTGAATACCGCACAAGAGACCCAACTGCTCCCAACCGTCTAGAGCCAGTGAGACTATGGCATCCCCAACAGGGGTATCTTGTGAGCTTTAAGGTAGTGGGGAGGGAAGGAGATGAGGAAGAGAAAGATTGGGAAGTACCTGGCTATTCAGATCTGGTCACCAAACACGGCTAAAGCCATTTCAAGCGAAGTTTCGATTCAGAACGGTGGTCTTTTACCAGGGCGAATCCTAGAGTATATACCACTCTGAAGGTAGTGGGGAGGGGAAGGAGATGAGGAAGAGAAAGGTTGGGAAGTACCTGGCTATTCAGATCTGGTCACCAAACACGGCTAAAGCCATTTCAAGCAACGTTTCGATTCTGAATGGTGGTCTTTAACCAGGGCGAAACCTAGAGTATATACCACTCTGAAGGTAGTGGGGAGGGGAAGGAGATGAGTAAGAGAAAAGTTGAGAAGTGCCTGGCTATTTAGATCTGGTCACCAAACACGGCTAAAGCCATTTCAAGCAACGTTTCGATTCAGAATGGTGGTCTTTCACCAGGGCGAAACCTAGAGTATATACCACTCTGAAAGGTATATAGTATGTATACAAATTATAACTATGCAAAATCATGATCGTTATAATCTATATATTAAGTTAATATACTAAGTTATATATCAGCAGATTGAAAAAAAAACAATTTGCTAGAAGCAAAGGGTCTAAAAACCAGATGAAACGTATGAATTCATGTTAACAAATTTGTTAAAGCGAAGAAAAGGAAATAATATTATGGACAGTTAATGTGTTAGTACTTACAAACATCAATATTCAAGGATTATAAGTAAACGATTCTAAAAGTGCAAACAGTGTGAATAATTGTTTCATTGTGCTTTAACACAAACGAGGTATCATCATATAATACTGTAAGTCTAAACTAAAAGTTGAGGCGCACAGTTTACACCGCGTTGCTTAAGACCTCCCTACACAGCATCGGACAAAACCTCTATGATCCTGATGAGTATCTAAGACAGCGTCTTCATAGATTATTTTATCTTCCTGCCTGAAGGAGCAACCTGCCAATGGTTCTGCCGGTGGGGAGGAGTATTTTCAATTTAACAAAATCTCTTCCGATATTGACTTCTTTCAAGTCAGTGAGGAGAGATTTAGAAGTGAAATCCTATTGATTCTTGAATGAGTTTCTCCTCGTTGACCTGATCATCACCACTGCCAAATTATTTTTTTGAATTTTTCTTTTTTTTTTTAATTGTTTTTATTTTCTTGTCTCGCGTATCAATATGGTACCTTAATTTGTATTTATTTTATAAAAATAAAATCTGATTTCTTATATGCATTAAATTTAAAAGTTTGTCATGTATAAGGAATTTAAAAAAGAAATACTATTTATTTATAAATTAACGGACTAAAGTTCTATTACAAAAAGACATATAAAACACGAAATGGAAAAAAGAGCAACAAAGAAAGAATATCACATACATAATAATAAATGAAGCGATGACAAAAATAGGGCAAATAAACATAAGAGAACATTCAAGCCATGGTCTAGTCAAAGTTACAAAAATCATTTAGACTGCTACCAAAAATTTCAAGACCATGGCTTGAGTCAACAAGTCTTTGGACATTGGAGAATTATACCCATAATTAGTTTTGTGATGATTGAGTAACAGCAATCCATTGTTTCTGAGTCTACGGCAAGGAATGTTGAACTGGATAAGTTGCAACAGAGAAGGTGAGTCAGTAAAACAATTAATAATTTTGGAAATTAAAATTAAATCAAAGTCTTTCCTGCGCTTTTCTAATGAAGACATTTTCAATAATTGTTCAATTTCATCGTATGAATAATCGCCTATCATTATTATTATTGTTTGAATCTGAGGCTATTATAAACCTAGTCAGAGAGGAAAGATGATTAGACATCACATCACTGGTCCCCCCAGCCTGCGCTGGCTCGCTTCGGATAATTTCGAAGGCAGTTAAACAAAGAAATGATTCACAAATAAATAAAATACATCAAAATAACGTATCGGCCGCTGTACGAGCATGAACCCATCATGTTTAATGATGAAAGCTGCATCAGGAGAACGCATGGCGCACTAGTGAATAGAACAAGAAGGCGAAAGCACCCCAGAAATTTGCAAGAATTTTATATTGTTTTTATGGTGAATACCGCACAGAAGTCCCAACTGTCTAGAGCCAATGAGACTGTGGCATGTCCAATCGGGGTTTGTTGTGAGGTTGAAGGTAGTGGGGAAGAAAGGAGATTGGAAAGATGAATGTAAGTATGTTAATAATAATAATATTTGGATGATTTGTACAGCGCCGTTTTTGTGAAAAACCACCTCAAAGGCGCTGTACAGATCTTATTTTCTATTATTACATATTAATTCCTAGATTAAATAAGAAAATATACAGGAACATACTTACCTGGCAGGTCCCATCAGATAGACACACTTATTAACTTGAAATTATGATTTTTATTTGTTCCGATTTAGGGCATGGGAGCGAAATTGAAAAATAATGGACTTTCTTAATTTGTCGTACAGTACAGGATATGGTTAAAATTTGTATATGTAAAGGTGATTCGTCGAGAGACAGATTATGTTGAGATTCTTTTAATGAATTTAAGAATATGAGAGTCTGAAAATGTAAGTTTTTAGTTTCCTGTTTATATTCTTTTTAAACTAAGAATTAATATCAACTAGAAAATAAGATCTGTACAGCGCCCTCGGGGTGATTTTTCACAAAAACGGCGCTATAAAAATCATCCAAGTATTATTATTATTGTTGGGAAGTACCTTGATATTCAGATCTGGTCACCAAACACGGCTAAAGCCATTTCAAGGAACGTTACGATTCCAATGGTGATCAACTGCTCCCAACCGTCTAGAACCAGTGAGACTATGACATCCCCAAAATATGTTGTGAGGCTAAAGGTAGTGAGGAGGAGAAGGGGATGAGGAAAGGGAAGGTTGGGAAGTATCTGGCCATTCAGATCTGGTCACCAAACACGGCTAAAACCATTTTAAGCAACGTTTCAATTCTGAATGGTGGTCTTTCACCAGGGCGATACTAAGAGTATCTACCACACTGGAGCGTACTGCAAATATAATATATATTATTTTATATTAATTAAATGTGTTATGACACATATTAATTAAATTAAATTTATTTGCGCATGCCGGGTTCGAACCAGCGACCTCTGGATTAAAAGTCGAGCGTCTTAAATCAAAGATCCCTGAGGCGTGTGTGCGTAAAAATCATTCATAACCGTATTAATAATAATAATAAATGGATTACTTTTATAGCGCCGTTTTTGTGGGAAAATCATCTCAAGGGCGCTTTACAAATTAATTTATCTAACCTATAATTTATCACTTAAGCTTACAACTAAAAACTTACAGTTAAGATTTATTACTAATGGCTTACAACTAATATTTTCAACATTTGAACAATGTTTTATGATAAAAATTATGATTTTATCTAGTTTTAATTTCCACACCTATCTGTTGTATATTATTTTCTATGTATATTATATTAAAATGGGTAATTTAGTGTAAAGCGTACTCGAATTGATCTATCACAAAACTGCGCTATATAAATTCGCTGTTATTATTCATTTCATCAAACTCATGCGAAGCTGGTAGTAAGAATTCACTATTACTAGGTATGTACGTTATTTTTATCACTCTGTATTTCTGTAAAAAAATAATAGATTTCACATTTCTTTAATTTCGCCCTCGAAATATTAACGCGACAGATTTAACACGTTCTTCAAAGGTTTTAAATAATTTAACAAAAAACCTTCACAATAAAAAATAACGTTTTCTTTTCTAACACTTCGTAAAGTTTTGAGATCAATAGTGGTGTAAAAGAAATCCTCTTACATCTCGTCTATTCTTAAAATCCTAGAAACATGTATCATAATTTCATCGCCGCGGTTGGCTGGTGAAAAATGAAATAAAGATGATAGCTTTATACCGAGAACCGACTGTGAAAGAGGTAATAGTATTTTTCAACACATTTTAATATTTTTCACGCGTCATCAAAATTTACACCGTCGCACTGCTCTAGATCAACAAGCCATACACGCGGGATGACGTCTGTATGACAAAGTGGAAAATGCAACGGTATTTAAAGTTTTATCTATTTATTAAATCTAGGGGAGATTAATGTATTATTATTAATATATTCGTATGCTGATTTCTAATAACTTGAAGATCTACATTCTCTCGTGTCTAGGATGAATCAAGTATGAATGCAGAATGAGTTAATGATGAATGCTTAGAGCAATAATATACAAGAGGTAACGCTGTAGATCGATCTGTAGTCAGTTTTTACTAGGTTTTACTGACTCGGTTTGACCTAAGCGTGGCTAAGACTAAGGCTACGGTATTTATACATCCATTCATGGCCCATGTCGACACAATGCTTTTGTTTATTCGTATAACCACTTTTTCACAGTATTCTTGTAAAAATAAATTTATCATATTACCTAAAAAACCGTTGAGTTATGTTCAGTTTAGTTGCACATCAAAGCGTGTGGGCGGAGTCCCGGGAGACGCACGAGTCTAAGAACATGGTTACAATACTTTGAAGCGGTGTGAAATTTTGCCAATTTTTTTGTCTCGTTCTCTCACGGTATACGACGTACAAACCCGGAGAAAGTAATTTATCGCAAATTTGTTTAGGTTGGGTAAAACAAATTAGCTGTCTCTCCATAGATATTCTTACTCCGAGGATGAATGTAAGTAAAACCAAAGTCATGGTGTTTGAAAGAGAGAGTGCGAAAACAGCGTGCAATATAGTTGTGAATGATGAATGCTTGGAGCAAGTGAATGAGTTTTTGTATTTGGGAAGTGTGTTTACGAAAGATGGAAAGACTGATAAGGATATTGAAAGAAAAATGTTTTTTTTTTAATTCTATAGTAATACTACACAAGAGACCCAACTGCTCCCAACCGTCTAAAGCTAGTGAAACTATGGCATCCCCATTTGGGGCATGTCGCTAAACTAAAGGTAGTGAAGAGGGGAAGGAGATGGGGAAGAGGAAGGTTGGGAAGTACCTGGCTATTCAGATCTGGTCACTAAACACGGCTAAAGCCATTTCAAGCAACGTTTCGATTCTGAACGGTGGTCTTTCACCAGGTCGATACTTAGAGTATCTACCACTCTGGAACGTACCTCAAATATACTATATATTATTTTTATATAAATTAAAAGTGTCATAACACATATTGATTTAATAAAATTTGTTTGCGCGCGCCGGGATTGAACCCGTGACCCTCTGGGTTCGATATCAAGCGCCTTACCACTCGACCACGGAGGCCGTCAAGAGGAAATTCCATTAATGGAGAACTAAACGCTGTTGGTGCAAATAAAAAAAATAAAATCTAGAAAGAAGCTAGCGGTCCACAATTAAGTGCTTATACCAACCCTGATGTATGGCAGTGAGGCATGAAATTGATAGTCAAATACTTATTTAAATACTTAGTCGAGCCATGTCAAGAGTCAGAATAACAGAAGAGTATATTTCAGACGGTGTATGAATGTGAATCAAGCAAGGTGTGTGTGCTAAGAAAGAGTTGTATGGCGGGCCATCCTCTCTGCCTACAGCCTATATTTGTACAGCGTCATTGAGATATTTTTTCGCAAAAGATGTGCTATACAAATTATTTAAATATTATCACTTTGGACACTCGAACAAGACCTCCGCACACTTCGACAATATCTTGAGTTCGGTGATGTATGCTTGTATATTTAACTCAGTCATAACGCTGCAAATGAGTAATATTCATGTTCAAAACTACTGAACGTCATTTATTTCGCCCGTTTCAACTAAGAACGTTTGATGTTTCGCTCCGTTGACAGATATGCAGCATGAAAAATCGGCGCACGGGTCTCATTAGGTTACAAATTTATTAAATTATTTTTCTGTCATCGGCGCACTGTTTTTTTTAATACCCCTTTTTAATTGCGAATGTGGGTGTATCTCAGAGCAATAATATACCAGGAGGGATAGCTTTGCGAAACAGTGTAGTCAGGATTGTTGATTTTTTTCTGACTAGGGCGTGGCTAGGGCTTTCCTGGACACACATTTTTACACCCATTCATAGCACATGTCGACATAATGTAGCGTTTATTTGTATAACCACTTTTCACAGTTTTGTTATCAACAAAAATATAGGATGTAACCTCAAAAACCGTTGAGTCATGTCCTTTATGTCGCATAACGAAACGTAGTGGGCGGAGTAGCCGGAGACGCGCGAGGCGGAAAACATGCTTACATACCGAATGGTGGTGCTATATTATTTAAGAAATTGTCTTGTCTCTTTCTCTCTCACTGTTTACGACGTAAAAACCCGGAGAAAGTGATTTATCGTAAATTTGTATAGGTTGAATAAAAATATTTAGTTCTCTCTTCATATATACATGTATTCTTACTTCTAGTAATATCACACTAGAGTCCCAACCGTCTGGAGCCAGTGGGACTATGGCATCCCCAATTGGGGTAATTTATGAAGCCGAAGGTAGTGGGGAGGGAGAGAGGAAATCTCGAAGGTACCTGGCTATTCAGATCTGGTCACCAAACACGGCTAGAGCCAATTCAGGCAACGTTTCGACACGAACACTTTGACAAGACAGGAACTCGTATAAATCTATTTCCGTTAGTTGGCAGCTACCTTCCGGGTACAGAACGTGGTGGTATGTTAATTAAATTCTTTATTTATTTATTGTTTATTTGTACGCATGCGCTATCTTCCGGTGGCGCCGATACTATATCATCTGGCGCAAAAACAGAGTGCGGGGCTCACGGGAATAGGAGTGCAAGTCAAATCCTTTTTTTTTTTAAGTCTAAATATTCAAGTTTATTATTTTCTATCGTTGAACACTATGACAGGAACAACTACTATCTTAATAAATAGTTCAATATAAATTTATTCATTATGTTGAATATAATTTCAGGTGTGATGTGATTACGTAACATTCTAAAATTCAAAAGTGCATAATTATCATTTTCTGAACGTACAATGAATGCATGCCGCCGTTTTGAAATTTGTTGATGGTGTCGTGGTCATCATAGTTGCCTTCCAAGCAGCTGATTGTGTTTCGATTCTCGGCCGTGTCAATTTTTTATTTTAATTTAAAAAAAAATATTTTTTAACTTTTCTTATTAAAAATTATTTTTTTATCCATTATGATATTCCGTGATTTTTCACGGTTCTCCGCTACTATTATCATAAATTCAAAACGGAAGTAGTGCAATGGTGATGCAAGCGTAACGAATAGGATTAAGAAAGGGACGCTTAGATTGTTTGGGCATGTAGAGTGTACGAACGAAGAAAGGAGGGTAAGGAGAATATTTGACGCGAAAGTGGATGGTAGAAGAAGTTGGGAAGCCCGAGGAAGACATGGCGCGACCGAGTGAATCAAATATTTGATTCTGACCATGTCAAGAGTCAGAATGACAGAAGAATATCAGACGGTGTATGAATGAGAATGAAGCAAAGATTGTGTGGCAAGACAGAATTGTATGGCGGTCCATCCTCTCTACCCACCACTTCGGGAAAATGGCGTGATGGTTAGTTAGCTAGAGATAATCGAGACACTAATTTTGAAATGGTGTTTTTTTTATTCGAATTTATCGATTATAAATTTATTTCGAAGCAATTAGCTGTGATGTCAACCTTTCCGTAACTGAAATTAAACTCAAACGTCCGATCCGAAGGGGGGTGACGTAGTTACCCCATTTTATCTTGCTTATTAAATCGTTTTCATCACATTAATGAAATCACAGGGAGGAAATGTTATAATGCACTGCCGGAAACCATCAAAATTATGCCAATTAATTAATTTAAAATAGCCCGTAAGAACAATTTGAAATACACTAGTAATATCAAGTAATATATAAGTTATTATATTATTATTAAGTCAAAAAGAATATGAATTATAATTAGATACTTTGTTAACTTTGATGTAACAAGTAACTAATATAAAATAAATAAAACTAAAAACATAATCTTAGGGAATTCGTTTTTAGTAATATTTAATAATAATAATAACAGTGAACTCACATAGCGCAGTTTTGCGATATTTCACCTCAAGTGCGCGAGAAGTAAGAGAGAAGTACATATATTCATAATATTTCGGTAATCTTTATTTAAGATATCGCGCAAAACTCTCGTTAGGGGTGTCATTAGAACCCCCCTTCGGAACGGGAGTGCCAAGGCTTGAAATCTTGCCTCACTGGTGGAGTTTTCTTAGAGGAATCTTAGAGTATATAGAGTGGTATCTATCCAAGGCACTGTAGTCAGTTTTTGATGATTTTTACCGGACTCGGCGGACCTGGGCGTGGCTAAGACTAAGGCTAGGGTATTTATACATCCATTCATAGCACATGTCGACACAATGTTTTTGTTTATTCGTATAACCACTTTTTCACAGTATTGTCATCAACAAAAATATAGGATATAATCTATAAAAACCGTTTAATTTAGTAAAATGTGGGCGGAATTCCGCGGTGACTCAGGAGCCCAAGATCATCGCGACAGTACATAGAAGCGGTGTGTTATATTTTTTGTCTCTTTCTCTCATGGTGTATGACGTAAAAACCCGTAGAAAGTGATTTATCGCAAGTTTGTATAGGTTGGGTAAAAATAATTAGCTCTCTCTCCAAACATTGTTACTCCAAGGGAGGAATGAAGCAAAGGGTGTGTGCTAATGTAGAGTTGCATGGCGGTCCATCCTCTGCCTATAAACGCCGTGATGGTTGTATAAATCAGCTGCACGAAGCTATTTGTGTCGAAATCGATGTTATTTGTAATAATTCCCGATTTTACAACTTGTGTAAACTGTGCGTCTCGGTTTACTGCGCAGAGATTTTATGGAACCGTTAATTCATTAAAATATTATTGCTTGTATCAACGCACAACGCCAGTGCTGCCCGATTGATTAATGCCGTTGAAAATAAACCAATTAAAACGTTGCCAGATATGTGAATATTCTGATGTTTATTGCCTTACTCTGCTAAGCGGAGTAAAAGTGATAAATGAATGTGTAGACAAACTCGTCTAATTTTAATTTTATTTATTTATTATGTCGATGTAGCTTGTAAATGAAAATTAAAATAAATGTATTAGACAACTTTGTTTTGACAGAGATTTTCTAATACATCAGAGGGAATGTTATGATGTATTATATATCTGAAGATCAGTGGCGGCTCGTGACTTCTTAGTGTGTTAGAGAGGTAAGATTAATAAAAAACTTCATCATTGATGCTGTTGTAGCCGAAAACATTTTTTTATTTCATCTTTTTGTATGAAGATTTTTCAGAAATCCGTACAGTGCACCACCAAAACTGAAAAATCCCGAAAATCTTCATACAAAAAATAAAATCATGAAAAAAAAAAAAAATCATTTTCGGCTACAACAACACTAAAAATGTCGTATTTTTCAATCTTACCACTCCAGCACCCTAAAAACTCACGAGCCGCCACTGCTGAAGATATGGTGCATGTTCTTTCATATTCATTAATAGCTAAACACCAACAGCGAATGATCGTAAATAAAATGCTACTCTTCTTCAACTTCTTCTGGTGCCCTTTCCTATCGCAGGTCGGCTCACATCAGGGCACTTCAACCTGGAGAATGCAGTACGAATCCTGCACTTTTTTAATGTGAATTTCGCACAAGAGTCTCAACTGATCGGCAGTGTCATCGGCTATCGGAAGGTTGAAGGAACCAAAGCGCACACCAGACACTAAGTTCGGAGAGCGCGCTGCAGGAGTGTCAGGTCCTGAAGCCTGGAATGGACTACCACATGATCTGAGAGCAATAAAAGACTCGACGGAGTTCAGAGCCAAACTCAAAACCCATTTTTTCAGAAAATCGTATCCATAATCAAGATGTAGCAAGCCCAATAGAATTTCTGTTCAAACCAAGAAAACTTTTCAGACTCTCATTCCTTAAATTCATTAGAAGATTTTCACCATTATGTGTTCCTCACTACGAAAAATTAAAAAAAATACGTACGATATACTATATTTAATTGCTCTCATGCCCTAAATATATATATATAAATGTAAGAATCAACTAAATTTTAAGTTATTATGATATGGTAATTGTGTCCTGCCAGGTCAGTATGTTGCTGTATATTTATATAAACTAGGAATTAATATTAAGTAGAAATCAAGATTTGCACAGCGCCCTTGAGGTGATTTTTCACAAAAACGGCGCTATACAAATTATCAAAATATTATTATTATTTCTAATTTTGAAACTGTTAATTCGTGGTGGAATTCCATTTTAATGATTTAATAAAACAAATTTATAACTTTATTCCACTTTTATTTTATGACTGGACCGGTATCAGCCTATGACGGCCATCTTCAGACTAGTACAAGTTGTTGTTAACCTACGGCTTATATACTATTTTTGGGGATGGCAGGGGTAGTAAACAATGATTTTACTTTAATTATATTCATCAGTATTGTTGCATGATTTTCAGACGAAGTCATTAAATAAAAGTGGAATAAAGTTATAAATTTGTTTTATTAAATCATTAAAATATTATTAACTGCTCCCAACTGCCTGGAGCCAGAGGGACTATGGCATCCTCAGTGGGGGTATTGTGTGAGGATGAAGAAAGTTATAATATAAAAATTAAAATAATCATAAAGTGTAATATAAAAATTAAAATAATATCCGTGGACTTGTACAAATTTATTTTTTCATTTCTTTAAATTAAAATTAGTTATTCCGGGCTTGAACTCGCGACCTCTGGATTCGCAGTCGAGGATCTTAACCGCTCGACCGCGGAGAATCGAAGCTCTTGTATTATTTCCTGTGACGTCAATTTGAAAACCCCTCTTCAACCAATCAGTTAAAACACCTTTTGTTAGCTGCAAAAAAAGTAATAATTCTTACAAAACTTTCTCCTCTAACATTAGCCCTCCAGCCGGCTTATCCAAAGATTATCCTTCTGTAATGAGGCGTACTTACGCTGCACTATAGTGTAATGTAACATTCAAGGTTCCTCAGCCTTTTCACCCGTCGGGAAGCGAAGTCCGTACCTTTATTTCGACAAAAGAAAAGCACTCGGCCGCGACAAATCTCCGCTAATGGTGTGTATTGAATATGTAGGAATAATCCGAGCGGCTTGTATTTTGTATATTGTATGAACATGTTTATTGTAAGTCCGTAAGTGTGTGCGAGGGAGACCACAATGCACGTTTTCTTGGACATCAATGGTCACGCTTATAAAAAATATATTGGCTCGTGATGTTTTTTTTAAGTATAGATAATTAAAAATCATAATTGTTTAGGGAAACTATTTGAATCGTACGAGACTCACTAGCTGCCTCTATCGTCATTCTTCGACTTCATTTTCACACTCTTAAATATCCAATAAGTAAAGCAAAAATGTTGTAAAATACATTTATATACCAACGAAAACTACTCTATCGAAAATTGTATTTAGTTCATAGACAAAAAATACAAGACACGTCATATTCATACAAATCTTACGAAAAATGTAGCACCACTAATGTTGCACCACTAAATGTTCCAGCGTATGAAAATGGTAGCCATTCAAAGAATATGTGTGTGCGGAAGAGATAGATATATGAAGCGTGTTTCGAAGGTATGTCTCGTTGACTTGGTTTAGTGGAACCAGGCGCGTTGTCTCAGTAACGTATCTACATTATTTAATTCATTTGATTTAGTTGTAACAATCATATCAGGACTGAGTCTTTCAGATACTCGCTTGTACCTATCAGGTGTTCAACTTTCGCCGTTTTCCTATCGATGGCTTTAGCGGTAAGTAGTGGTCGAAATAAATAGATCATAGACGTCTTGAAGTAACAATATATGGAGGGATAGCTAATTTGTTTTACCCAACCCATCCGAAATTGTAATAAATCACCTTTTCCGAGTTTTTACATCGTACACCATGAGAGAGAAAGAGACAACAAATTTCTTGGACCGCTTCTATATACTGTCGCAATGATCTTAAGCTGGATATCTTCGCTGGTTAACGGCGGGACTCCGCCCACATTTTTTACTATGCCACTAAACTTGACACAATTAAACGGTTTTTTAGGTTAGATGCTATATTTTTGTTGATAAAAATATTGTGAAAAAGTGGCTATACGAATACACAAAAACATTACGTCGATATGTGATATGAATGGATGTATAAATACCGTAGCCTTAGTCTTAGCCACGCCCAGGTGCGCCGAGTCATGTTAAAATCATCAAAAACAAGTCCAAAACTGACTTCACTGCCTTGGCTTGGGCTACCTCTAGTATACTCTAAGATAGACCCCATGCAATAAACTTAGGCATCTGTTAACATAACCCCATAGAAATATTAGTCCATTTGTGTCTGCATCATAAAGTTATTCTCGATTGAAAATGTCAGTTTACGAGCCATATTCTCGTCATTTGTGAGAGGTGCATATAACACAACAGATACATTAATAACTATTTATAATTCGGGTGTCTGGCCCGAGCAAATCAAGTAATCTTGACGGCCTCCATGGTCGAGTGGTAAGACGCTCGACTACAAATCCAAAGGTCGCGGGTTCAAACCCGGCGTGCGCCAATAACTTTTATTTAATTAATATGTGTCATAACACATTTAATTCATATAAAAATAATAAAAAGTATATTTGCGGCACGTTCCAGAGTGGTAGATACTCCAAGTATCGCCCTGGTGAAAGACCACCATTCAGAATCTAACCGTTTCTTGAAATGGCTTTAGCCGTGTTTGGTGACCAGATCTGAATAGCCAGGTACTTCCCAACCTTCCTCTTCCCAATCTCCTTCCCCTCCCCACTACCTTCAGCCTTACAACATACCCTATTTGGGGATGCCATAGTCTCACTGGCTCTAGACGGTTGGGAGCAGTTGAGACTCTTGTGCGGTATTCACATTATTTTTTTTTTTTTTTCAAGTATCAGCGGTGGAGCCTTTCCAGAGCCTTAAATGTTGTAAATAATTATTTTGAATAGGTATGTACTTGCTACACCAATATCTTAATATTTGCAACGTCTGGTCTCCCTAAACAAGTAAAACCATGCAGAAATAATCCATCCCAAGGCAACAATACTTATATAGGAGGATGTTTGATTCAGACGTTGCATTGTGCTGATCTATTTCGGTACACTAAACTTGTGGATGTCATGCTTATTTTGAGTGACTAAGCTCCTTCCTGCAATTTTATTTTTATATGAATGCCACACAAGACTCCCAACTGTCCGGAGCCAGTGTGACTATGGCACCCCCGTCGGGGTGAAGTTGTGAGGCTGAAAAAAGGGTGGAAAAAATGAGGTAGGGAAGAGAAAGGTTGGCAGCTACCTGCCTATTCAGACCTGGTCACTAAACACGGCTATTGCCATTTCTAGCAACGTTCCGATTATGAATGTTGGTCTTTCACCACGGCTATACTGAAGGTATCTAGCACTCTGAAACGTGCCGCAAATATGCTATAATAATAATACTAATTTGTATAGCGCCATTTTTGTGAAACATCACTTCAGGGACGCTTTACAAAACTTAAAAGCTATGGCTAAATTTACCACAAAACTATTTAAATACCTAAGAGATATTGCTAAAATAATTTATTAATACGTAATTATTAGTAATTTAGATATGTCACGGGATGTGATTTTTTAAAATATTCTATTTAATTTTTTCGTAAGAAGCAATCACATGGTGGTTGGACATTATATTAAATAAAAGAATACTTTGTTTAAAAACCACAGAATTTATTATGATGAAGGCCAACCGGTTTCGCTCGGATCAAGCTTCGTCAGGGCACATATAATAACTGATTGATAAGTTATTATATGTGCCCTGATGATAAGTTATTATATGTGCCCTGACGAAGCTTGATCCAAGCGAAACCGGTTGGCTTTCATCATAATAAATTCTGTGGTTTTAAAACAAAGTATTCTTTTATTTAATATTCTATTTAAATTCAATAATATATGAAATTACACCTAGATATTATTTAAATATTTTTTTCTTGCGCACGCCTGGATTCGAAACCGCGACTTTTCTTGTGATTTTTCACGTGTTGGAGAAATCCATATTATCAAGTCACACTCTGAGGTTGGACTGTTACAACCTCTAATCACAAATGATAAGAATCAAATCGACGCCGTTTTGAATTTTCAACATTTTATTATCGGTCCATTTCAGCTTTTGATCAAATTTTGATTATCTGTCAAGCATAACAGCCGCTTGTCAGCTGATTAAAATTTGTACAAAAGCTATAATTAACCGCGAACAAGTCCACGCAGTAGGTTTATGTAAAGTGCCCTTTGCTAGGAGTCTAGAGATGATATAACCTACATATTATTGACAATGTTATAGCACCTTTATTGTTACAAATCTTTAAACCTTTTGTCTTATCTTTTACCTTCTTTCCACATGCAATCCTGTAAAGTAATGTTTTACTGTCACTGTACGCCATTTTGGGAAGTTTACACCAGAACACTTAACAGTTTTTTTTACAGTAAAATTCGTAAAGTCTTCTTAACTCAGTGCTCTCACTGAGATCTGAAGCGAAAAAAGCTAAAAAAAAGTCCCAAACTTGTGTCGCTTGAGTCAAGCCTTCTCCTAAATGGTAAATACTCGTATATTTTGGATGGCTTAAGGGCCACAAAAGTCTTCAGAATCAAAGGAAAGTCAGAGCTTTCGATGCAGAAGAAAAAACTGATCAAACTGCCTATTTAATCTATTCACCACACAGCATCCTTACAGATAACTAACTAACCATCACGCCGTTTCCACGCAGGGGTAGGCGGAGAGGACGGATCGCCATATAACTCTGTCTGGGCACACACTCCTTGCTTATTAAACATACTCTTCTGTTATTCCGACTTTTCACATGACCTGATTTAAGTATTTGATTTACTTGACCGTGCCATGTCTTTCTCGGGCGTCCTCGACTACCTCATCCATTCACTTTCACATCATATATTCTTTCCACGCTCCTTTCTTCGTTCATTCTCAGATCAGTGATTTGGAGTCCGCACGAGGAGAAGTACTCCCTCATGTTGGAGAGGGTTCAGAAGAAATTTCTGAGATTTCTCTACTTGAGGGAGTACGGTTACTACCCGTGGCTCTATCCGACTGAGTTTCTCTTGGGTATGCTGGGAACAAACCATTTACGGGTCAGAAGGGATATGTACATCGTTACCCATTTCTTCAAATTGATACGTGGATGTTTTGAAAACTTAGCTATCATGGAGAGCATTAACTTTTATGTTCCCGATGGTTATCGCCGTCATCGACAGCATAGATTGTTGTATCTCCCGGCCTGCAGGACTACCTTGCCAATGGTCATGCCGGTGGGGAGGGCACTCTTGCTGTTGAATCGAATCGCTTCGGATATCGATATTTTTTGCATCAGCGAAACTGTATTTAAACAGCAAGTTTTATTGCTGCTTGCTTAACTTGTATTTACTATATATCTATTATGTTTAGTTATAAAATCATATGTTGTATTGTATATTATATGCAGTGTACTGTGTTTTTTGTTTACTCCATATATTTTTTCTTCTACATATCTTTAATAACGCCTTAAATTTTATTTTGTAATGTTGTTAAAATGAATTAAGAAATTGAATTGAATTGAATTGAAAATTCTCTCTATATGCCCAAACCATCTAAGCGACCCTTTCTTGATCCTATTCATTACGCTCACATCAGCCTTGTATCCTTAAAGATAAAATGTGTAATAGTTGATATAAACATTTCCAACAACGGAGATGACAAGTCTTCAGCAGTCATTCACCAATGGCATAAAGCAGAAACGAACAATCCTTTCTGCTGCAATAATAAATATATCTCCCCTCGCACCTACCTACCTGTCGCATGCAGCCTCCCAGCGTCGCAGGTACCAGGTATAATGCGGCAGCCTACCAGGTAACTGCCTGACACCCGGCGCTGATGGGAAGGATGAATGCGAAAGGTCTCCCCTCAACACTTGTCCTGTCAATCCTACTCTACCTCCAGCCACACTTTTACCTGTTACCTGTTGACTTGTAAATGACAAGTAGTCTGTTATTCGATACGGAATAAGAATATCCATTGCGATTCGAACGTTTATATGTTAACATTTTACATGAGAAAGCAGACTTTTTATCACTATTCTTTTTTTAGTATAAAAAAACTAACTTAACACTAGGTTTACGGCACCCGTCGGATGACTAACCAACTAACCATCACGCCGTTTCCTCGCAGGGGTAGGGAGAGAGGACGGACCGCCATATAAATCATTTACATTCATACATCGTCTCATGCATACTCTTCTGTTATTCTGACTCTTCACATGACCCGATTCAAGTATTTGATTTACTTGATCGTGCCATGTCTTTCTCGGGCGTCCACGACTTCTTCTTCCATTGCTTTGAATTGCTTTGAAAATTTTACTGTAAGGACAGTATTTTTTTTCGACTTTTTTATAATTGAACAGTGTAAACGACGGCCTCTATGGTCGAGTGGTAAGACGCTCGAGTACAAATTTAAAGGTCGCGGGTTCAAACTTAAATAAGTTTTATTTTATCAATATGTGCCATAACACATTTAATTCATGTAAAATAATAAAAAAGTTAATTTGCGGCATACTAGAGTGGTAGATACTCTAAGTATCGCCCTGGTGAAAGACCACCATTCAGAATCAAAACGTTGCTTGAAATGGCTTTAGCTGTGTTTGGTGACCAGATCTGAATAGCCAGGTACTTTCTAACCTTCCTCTTACCCATCTCTTTCCCCTCTCCACTACCTTCAGCCTCACAACATACCCCTATTGGGGATGCCATAGTCTCACTGGCTCTAGACGGTTGGGAGCAGTTGGGACTCTTCAGCGGTATTCACTATAAAAATAATATGTATTTACATTATTATTTTTTTTTTTGGAAACTTCTTATTTTCAAAAATCTAGTCGCTATATACCTATCTCTACGGACACCCGTCAAGTTGAAATAACGCTTTTGAATTTGTCCCATTTGTGAAATTATTACTTCTAAAACAAAATAATCCTAGTGTAATAATTTGTGTGAAGCCATGAAGAAAGAATGTCATCGGTGTGAAGGACATTTTGTTTCTAATTCAAATTACAAATACACGTTCGTTGCGTAAAGCATTTGGCGCATTATGATTTATGGGGCAGTTAAAAAGGTCTCTTCGAGGGTGCAAGTCTGGCGAAGTTGACCATGCGGCTGCATAAGTGTAAGTTAATAATTCGTTGTATAATTTAAGTTAAATAAAATATTATTTAAACAGTATTTGTGTTTATCCGTCAATTTGACGAGTACCCGTAGAAATAGGTATACAAAAAATTCCCGTAAACTTAGCGTTAAACAGAATCTTTTTAAGAAGATAGGCTAGAAAAAGTAATCTTCTGACCATCATTTATGCCTTTGTCAATAGATTAAACCACATTAAATAAATTACTTTAAAAAAACGAATTCCCACTGACTGAACCGTCATTTAAAAAAATCTTTCCACCGACTTAGGCTAAGCTACTTCATTACCAATTTATAACGTTCTTAGATCGTAAAGCGAACCATCAAATCCTCTCCTAAGTCTCCCGTATATATTACATGACGAACAACGGCAAGCAAGTGCCACATTTAATCCCATTATGTATTGCATGCGTTGCACAGAATTTATCAAAAGAAATGACACAATAAAGATACGCTTGGTTTTGGGTTTTTTTTTCTGTGCGGCTTGTTAGCAAAGGTGCCTATCTCGGGAACTGGGGCAGGAATCGTCAACTCACTGGTCTAGGATTTAAAATTCACTCCAATAAAATATATATATACCATACTAAAAAATAATTCACCGGTTAGTAGCTGTGTGAAAAAAATGACAAAAAAATGCGGTGTGTAACTTGACTTGCCGAGAAAAATATTAGTTGCTGTTGGATTTTAATATGATAATTTGATTCTTACCTTCGTGTTTTTTATCCAGTTCCTACCTATCTTGCCATTTCGCTATTCGATTTTCTAACTCAACAACACTGTGTTCGAAAACAATTGACAATCATGAAACAGAAGAGTTTTGTGAAAAACGTGTTCGTTCGTTGGTGTCTCGCTTGGTCGTCGTTTAGTTTTTGTTCTTCAAGTAAAAATCGTTGTGTAAGAAGAATCAAGAACTTAAACATCAACTTCATCGGTGAGTGAATTGGTTTCCTTACTTCTTCACTCTGTAATCTCTCCACATACATAAATTAGACACTTCCATCAAGTAGTATAGTTTGATCGTTTTACTATTTTCAAAATTCATCTGAAGCTGAAAACACATTCGGCGTTTTATCGCAGATTCGGATCCAACAGTTGCTTTAATCCACCCATTTAAAAGATAGAATAATATCGTATCGACGTACGTACTCGCAAAGGAAATTATGCTGTTGAGTCACATCTCATTGCTTTATATAAATAAGATGGTTGCCTAACCCATGTGACAGAATGAACCTATTATTAAGACTGTCAGGTGAGAGAGGTGCATAGATTTGGGGTCGTTTTGATTTTTAGACTGTGCGTGTAATTTTATGAATGTATCTAGTTGCCAGAACATTTTGTATAAGGTACAGCGTATTCTATGTACTATATTGTCACATTCATTGACATGTGATCAATTGTAAATATTAGCGTACCAAATCAACATACTCCAAGTCGTCAAAACTTTATCGAAAACATGCTAACTCGGGCAGTAGGCGACCTTCCAGGGGCCATAGCACGAAACATCGATAAAGATTATATCCACAATGTTCCCGAGACCGGCTGAAGATCGCCAACAAACAAACGACAATCCAACGGAAATTAAGTATGTTTAATCGACGTGCGTTGTCGTTTGTTTCAAAATTATAGACATCGTAGTTAAAATCCATATCGACATTTCGTGCTAGGAGGCTTAAGGTCTAATCGAGGATCTGCGCCATTTTAAATTTTTGACATTCGAACGATTTTCTTAACGTTAATTTTCGGCCCGTTTCGGCGTTTGATCAAGTTGTGATCAGCCATCGAGCATAAATATCGTGTTAGTATGCTTGACGGCCGGTAACAATTTAATCAAATGCTAAAACGGGCCGAGAATCGGCATTCAACAGGGCCCTTTTAACTGTGAAAAATTCAAAATGGTCCTGAACGTTGATTTATTCGTCAATAAAAAAATAACAGAGTTTGAAATATCACACAAGTGTTTTATAATATATAGGTTATTTCATAAAACAAAATTTAAGTAATGCTCTATAGTTTTTAACTTAAAAAGAAAGCCAAACATTCCCAAGTTACGAGTAACCTGACAATATTTGAATTCCTCTTACTACCATCATAATAAGCGGAAGATGTTGCTTGTGCAATAATGGAGGACTTATCTAGCACAGGAATTGAACCCACGACGCCCGGGTGGGAATCCGACGCGTTTGTCCACTCAGCTACGAACCGGCCAAACAACATTATAATTTTTCAAGGTCCAGTGTTACAGCGTATCAAAGCGCGAACAATGTGCTTCGGAGCAATCCTTATAATTAAGTTCCTACCTACTCAAATGTTTTATTTTACTAATTGGCTCGATTCTGGATATTTGCGAGTGACGTCCTATCCTCTCTTCATACCCCTGCCAAAAAACAGCTCGACTGAGTAAGTTGTACCTACCTAAATTATCGAAGTGATGATAATATCATATTTAATTTCCACCTCACGAGTCGCCCTTGAAGTTGCAACAAAAGAGGCCGAAAAGGGTCGAAATTCGTCCCTTTGGAATAGAAGGATGCTGCGACGGACCACGAACCCTAATCAGGGCTGAAATAGAGAGATAAAAAATACAGGAATAAGCCATTGAAGATGCTGTGGAAACAAAAAAATACGTGGACCGTACCTCATTTCAATTGAGTAATTTTATCGAGTTTTTTGTAAATCCATTTTTGATATTACGTATTATTATTTGGTCGTTTTGTATTGTACCTTGTTTTTTTAATGTTTAAAACAAGATTGGTTTCTTTCTCGTGTGGGCGTCGGGTCCAGCTTCGATCGGTAAATAAATATCTTAGTGGAATCCCGGTAGGTGGTTATTTTTAATTCTGTTTAATTAATTCACGTCAATTTGACAATGATGTTATTAATGGCCCAGCTTTGTGAAAAACTATAAGTAAGTAGGTAGACGAGTTTGAACTGCAGCATTGGTGTTTAGTCCTGATTTTATCAATATAATATATGATTTAATAAATTTTTTTATTTATTTAAAAATAATTCTACAGTTTTAGAGATGAATGATGGTGGTACAGTAGAAATGAAAGGTTGGTGAAATCAAACAGTGGATAAAATCCTACCTTTGCGATCGAACCCAATCTGTGCAAGTAGGTGGTAAGACTTCTCCATTTGTAGTCACTTCTGTAGTCCCTCAGGGCTCAGTGCTGGGACCCCTACTATTTTTTTCATCAATGATGTTACAAAATGATTGAACAATTCGGACTTCTTTCCCACTGCTATGCTGACTATCTGCAAATCTATTTATATTGCGCACCAAAAGTCCTGAACGGATCCAATTCAAACTATGCTGGATGATTGAAGGCGAAACATGACATGGCGCCGCCTTACTTGTCAGAACTGTGCATTCCAAGCGATACTAATACGATACAAGTTACTCTTCGATCAGCATCTCCAACGGCCACAGGTAGACTCACAGTACCTAAGTGCAATCCCAACACCAATTTCGGAGGGCGAACTTTTGCCGTAGCAGGCCCCACGGCTTGGAATAACCTCCCTTCACATTTGCGAAAGATCGACAGCTCAACTGAGTTCAGAGCAAAACTAAAGACTTTTCGTTTTTTAGTTTTAATATTATGTTAATTATGCTGTAAAGCGCCCTTGAGGTGATATTTCTGTCAGGAAAACGGCGCTATATAAATCAGCCAATTATTATTATTATTAAATGAATGTAGATAAGCATGGTAATTAATCTAGTACGAAAAAAATAGAATAGAAGATAGTAAAACAGATGCATGCAAATCTTACAAATATAATAAAGTAAGTTAAAAAATGTATCTCTGATAAGGCAAAAGGACTTAAGCAACACTTGGGTAAAAAAGTATTTAAATGTGCAGTTTCGTTTAGTTTTTTTTTCACAGGAAATATAATATATAATAAAATATACCTAATATTGAACCACTAGAAAAAATAATTTTAATAGCTTTGTTTGTTTCTAGTTCTTTTTAATTATTCAATCGAATGCCATGATCATTTTCGTGAAGAATGAGTACCAGTCCTTTTATTGAAGGTATGATCTTTATCAATAAGATGATTAGAGAATTTTTAGGCTGAGCGAAACCAGTCGGTGATAAAAAATTAAAATAATATCCGTGGTCTTACACAAAGTTATTTCGGTCATTTCTTTTAAAATGTCAAACCACAAAGTGCACAAATCGCTTTCTACGAAAATATATTTATTTGTATTACGATTCTTCTCTCCGAACGTTTCACGTAGATAATACAACCTAATCACATTTCTACAGAAGACATCGTCCTTTCTTAATCTTGTCCATTATGCTTCCTTGACTAAACTTAAAATTCCTCCCTTAACTTATCGGTGATACGTGTCTCCGCATTATTCTCAAAGACTTCGAAGGCTCTTTAAAATGCAGAACTGATTCTCAAAATGTAAACCTTTTCTCCCGTCACAACATTTGTTTGTCGATTTTAACCTGCTGTTAACTGTGATGTGTAACGACTACACAATGCTTCTAAAAACTTTAATATCTCTATAATCATCAAAAATACTAGCTTCGGATTTTAGGTATTCCTCCATAATACATTAATGCATTGATTGAAAAAATAGTGTTCATGTTAATTAGCACTTATCAGGCAGATACGAGATATTTTGTGAAAATCGGGAATTAATTCAACTATAAAATCAAACGCTGCTAGTGTGTGATGTAGGTATATTATTCTAAAAACCCGCTATGGGATGCAAAGATACGCGAAAAGTGTGCGGGGGAGATTCGAAGCTATTCACATCTCACTCTTACTTGACTTTGCTATATGGGAACCCGCGAAATCAAATCTCAGTTCGCACTCACAGCGCGTACGATTTCCACCAGTGGCCAGTAGCTTTCGGGCATCTCTCGGAGGTGGTCCTCTTGCCCGTTTTGTGAGCGTCAGCCGATGATTTTTTCATGTTTTCAGCTTTTAAATTTCAATTATTATCACTGTTGACTTCAAATATGATTCATTTAAGCGATTGGCTATGAATATCCTTATTTTTCTGACTCAAATCGCAATTTTTTACGTGTGTAATGATTACACAACGCCGGGGCTAGAATAATAATTTAACACAGTAAGGGGAAGGTTAAAGAGTCCTTTGTTATATCGTTATACGTATCGCGTCCTAACGGCAGCTGTATAGTTATCGTATCATGTAGATACTCATATTTTAAATAGCAAAATTTTCAAAATATTATTGAAAAATCGATTTGCATTTGATTTGTTGGGTGCAAACTAAATAACTAACCACTACGCCGTTTCTCCGCATGCAGAGAGGATGGACCGACATACGGATCTGTCTTGGAACACACTTCTTGCTTCATTCACATTCATACATCGTCTTATACAAACTCTTCTGTTTTACAGAGTCTTCACATGGCTCGACTCAAGTGTTTACTAAAAGAATGAACACTTAAATGGGTTGGACATTGGACACATGCAACGGATAGATGAAGAAAGGAGAATTCTCCTTCAATTTCCCTATTTCATTCCACCCTCTGTAGTCCACCTGGTTCCAGACAGTACGAAGAGTGCACAACGTTCTATGGGTGAATAGTATTTACATTCACATTCGTCTCATACATACTCTTCTGTTATTCTGACTCGTCACATGACCCGATTCAAGTATTTGATTTACTTGATCGTATCATATATTCTTTTTACACTCATTTCTTCGTTCATTCGCTCTACATGTCCCATCTATCTAAGCGTCCTTTCTTGATCCTATTCATTACGCTCACATCAGCCTTGCATTTTTCTGGATATCTGTTATTCTGCCCCAAGTAAATATATATATATTAACAAGGAAAAGCTAGCAGTCCACAATGGAGTGCTTATACAAACCCTGATGTATGGCAGTGAGGCATGGAACTGGCAGAGGAAGGATGTGAATACCGCACAAAAGTTCCAACGGGAGCCAGTGGGAGTATGGCATCCCCAATTGGGGCATGTTGTGAGGCTGAAGGCATTAGGGAGGGGAAGGGGATGGATAAGAGGAACGTTGAGAAGTACATGACTATTCAGATCTGATTACTAAACACGGCTAAAGCCATTTCAAGCAACGTTTCGATTCTGAATGGTGGTATTTCACCGTGTTATGACACATATTAATTAAGTAAAAGTTATTGGCGCACGCCGAGTTTGTACCCGCGACCTTTGGATTCGTAGTCGATTGTCTTACCACTCGACCATGGAGGGCGTCAAAAGTCCGAATAACAGAAGAGTATGTGTGAATGAAGCAAGGAATGTGCGCCAAGAGTTGTATGGCGGACCATCCTCTCTGCCTACCCCTGCGGAGAAACGGCGTGATGGTTAGGCTAGGTTAGGTCAGTTAGCCCTTCGGATGACATTCAACAAAAATGCGGTACAAATTAGCTATCCATTATTTTTTTCAAAAACCCACCACACCATCTATCAAGAATGCAGACGTCTTTATTCAGCAAATTCCCCCGCATTGAGAAACCCAGCCATAAATCTCTAGTCGCTAGTTTCCTCTCATCTCGTGTGTCCTATTCGCTATTCCACCAGCGGCCCTCCGCTTCTCGGAACTCCACAATGGTCCGTCCCATGCCTTCTGTTCAGTTCCTTCGCTTCTCGCAACGTCCTCCAATGTCTTCCACCGTCCCCGTGGAGTTGGTCTTCTTTCACCTGTCGGACATATTCTGTTCTGTTTAATTTATGTATTTATTTATTCTCAGTTTTTTGTCTATTCCAGAAAATGACGACCAGACAACGAAAATTAGTGTGTTCCCTTTAAGGTGGTTCCTTTGCATTGTCCTGTCATTTGATTGTTTTCTGATGCCGTGCTTTTAGATGTAATATCATTGTCAATGTCCCTAGGGAAATGTAGGAAACAGTAAGCCACTAACCTAAGGATTACTAATCTAATCTTAACAGTTGATATAATAGCGCAATCAAACTGCAATGCATACAGCACAAATACAATATGTACCGCATTTAATTTAATCATTGACAATGTATTAATGTACTCAGAGCCAAGCTCAAAACCCATTTTTTCAGAAAGTCATATCCATAATCAAGATGTAACAAGCCCAATAGAATTTCTGTTCAAACCAAGAAAACTTTTCAGACTCTCATTCCTTAAATTCATTAGAAAATTTTCACCATTATCTGTTCTTCGCACGAAAAATTAAAAAATACCTCTCATCGTCTCATGCCCTAAAAATGAAAAAATAATAATAAAAAGTAAAAAATAAATAAAAAAATACAAATATATGTAAGAATCAGCTAAAGTTCGATATGGTGATTGTGTCCTGCCAGAAGTGACCTGCCAGGTAAGTATGTTGCTGTATATTTATATAAACTAGGAATTAATGTTAAGTAGAAATTAAGATTTGTACAGCGCCCTTGAGATGATTTTCCACAAAAACGGCGCTATACAAATTATCCAAATATTATTATTATTATTACTCTTTTTCCATATACAAGTTAATGCTTCTTATGCAAGAGTAGCTTTTTTTATTATTTAAAAAAAATGTGTATTTGTATATCATTACACTATTCATGTTTTCAAAACCTAACTAACTAACCATCTCGCCGTTTCCCTGTAAGTGTAGGCAGAGAAGACGGACGGCCATACAACTCTGTTTTGGCACTTCCTCCTTTTTTACATTTACATTCATACATCGTCCCAAAGATACTCTTCTGTTATTATGACTCTTGACATGACCCGACTCAAGTATTCAATTCATTTCGTGCCATGTCTTCCTCGGGCATCCCCGACCTCTTCTTCCATTTACTTTCGCGTCATTTATTGTATTTACACTCATTTCTTCGTTCATTTGCTCTAGATGCTTAAACCATCTAAGCGTCCTTTTCTTAATCCTATGCATTACACTTACATCAGTCTTGCATTCTTTCTGGATATCCACATTTTTAACATGGTCATACATGGTTTTACACTTCGCTTTTACACTTCGCGTCAGGGATCTTAATTTTACAGTATTGTGTCTACTTACATCCTTCCTCTGCCAGGTCCATGCCTCACTGCCATCTATCTATCAGGGTTGGTATAAGCACTCCATTGTGGACTGCTAGCTTCGCTTCTTTAGACCTTTTATTTATTTGCGACAACTGCGTCCAGTCTTCCATTAACGGAGTTTTCTGCATTCACCCTTCTTACAATATCCTTATCAGCCTTTCCATCTCTCTAGAACATACTTCCCAAATACACCAACTCCTCCACTTGCTCCAAGTATTCATCATTCACAACTGTATTGCACGCTGTTCTCGTACTCTCTCATTCAAACACCATGTTTTCAATCCATTGAAAAATCAGATTGCTTTATGATTGAACGCCTTTCTTCCGAGGGGGGAACCGAACCCGTCACCTCACGAACCATAAACAGCTGCATATATTTCACTAGAGATGTCGTTCGATGTCTTAATCATATTTATTGTTCAATGAAACGGACAGCACTGTGCTTTAAATTCGTTTTGCAGCTTACCACAGCGTTAAAGTCGTGGAAAATTCGTGTGCTGCTAAACCTTCAAAATTGCAACCTACAACAAAGAAAAACGTAGACCGAAAAAACAACCTCCAGGTCGCACACCTTATTTATTTGATTGATTACGCCCAAGTGGGTTTTTACATAAAGTACATTTGACAGGGATGCAAGTGAAAATTATTTTCTCATACGAAAAGTAAGAGTGAGTAGTAAACATAAATATTACGTACATTGTATTTGTTTGATTGCATTAAATGAATACTGATTGAAGATGTATGATATTATAGCCTTCTTGTAAATACATTCCGTGCAGTTAAATACACTAGCCACCTCTGCGTACGTATTAACAACTACATGCAAACACGATTTATCAGAATTCGTCAATCATCTTATTGAAAAAGATCGTACCTTCAATAAAAGCACCGGTGCTCATTCTCCACAAAAATGGTCATGGTAACAGATTTAATAATTTAGAAGCACTAGAAATAAAGAACGCCATTAAAATTAATAGTCATATTCTTAATAATCAGTTAAATTTGTCTAGTAGTCCAATATATATTAGGTATATATTTTCCGTAAACTCATGAAATTTCTCATTATTCTTTTATCATGCTTTCAGTCTCTTTCTCTCTGTTCCTTTGTTATTATTCTGTTTTATTACTGTTCTCTTATTTTATTTTATATTGTGTTCTCCTTCTGTGTGTATATATAACCGCAACCTTTGTATTTTTTGTTTAGTTTCATTTTGTACCCCGATGATAATAATAATATTTGAATGATTTGTATAGCGCCGTTTTTGTAAAAAAATCACCTCAAGGGCGCTGTGCAGATCTTATGTTATATTATTAGATATTTATTCCTAGTTTAAATTAGAAAAAATACAGGCACTGAAAATTTCTAGAACCTTAAGGCAGTCACATAAAATTCTTTAATATCCCAGCCTATAAAACCGCTTACGGACAAAAAAGTTTTAAGTACAACGCCACTAAGCAATTCAATTCTCTGCCCAGCACCATCAGAAACATACAACCCAAAGCTCCCTTAAAAGCAATATCATTACTCACCTTAAAAACCAAGTTTAATTTAGTTATTGAAATGTAGATTCTAGCGTTGTGACCGCTTTGAAAGAACTGCTTCAAAGAACTACTTCTTTTGGGAACAGTTCGTACTTCATTCATTGTTCATTGAACAAATACTTCAATTGAAGTCGGTAGTTCATTATAGCGTTCATTCATTTTAATAACTTCATTTCATTGAACAAATATTTCAATTGAAGTTGGTAGTTCATTTTAGCCTTCATTCATTTCATTAACTCAATTTCACTGAACCAACACTGCAATTGAAGTTGGTAATTCATTTTAGCCTTCATTCATGTGATTAACTTCATTCCATTGAAAGAAGTACTTCAATTTGAAGCAGTACCGTTGCGAAGGCATTGACATTTCAAAATGAAGGAACCAGTTCCAGTTCCTTTTGTTTTGAAATGTCTACCGACTAGTACGTGATTTTGTTGGCGAGAAAGCAGTTCCAGTTCTTTTCGTTTTCAAATCTCTACCGACTAGCTAGTGTTCTTTCGGCGAGGAACCAGTTCCAAAAAGAACTGAACAAATTAGCGGATAAATTCAAATCTCTTTTTTGCGAGTTCGACTTCAATTGAAGTGTTCATTTCGAAGGGTTATTTTTAAAGAACTAACAATTCGTGAAGCATTCACAAAACATTGAAGTTTTTCCCAACGCTAGTAGATTCTATAACTTCAAATTTGTTATTTATTATATATTTTATATTATTTTTATTATGTATGTACTATATTTTCGATATTAACATGTTAGTATGTAGCTAAAAAAACACCTTTGCAAATTGCCATCCCAACACAGGCTTATGTGTGGTGGGATGGGCAATTTACCAACTAATAAAAAATGTATGTTCAAGTAAAATAAAAATAAATACTTACCTGGCAGGTCCCATCAGATTGCCACACTTATTAACTTAAAACTGTAATTATGATTTTTTTTTTTCCGACTTAGGGCTTGGGAGCGAAATTAAAAAATGGACTTTCTGAATTTGTCGTACAGTGATGTTGAGGCCAAACGAAACCGGTCGGTCATAAAAATTAAAATAAAATCTGTGGTCTAATACAAAGTTATTATTTCATTTTAATCAGATAATAATCTCTTATGATTGGAAACACGCTGGCTATAGTATTCATATTTGCACGTTATGCCAATACTATGCTAGGAAAAAATATCAGGCAGGCTATTCTCGATTCTCAGTAGAAAATATCTCAAAGGTAAGTATGACACTACTCTATAAATGTCACGATTATGTTCCATCGCAATTGTTCCCACGCGTATTCCAGACGTTCCTAGTCGCGATTTCCCCGAGCGATTGGAAAAGCTGACACCGCTGTGAATATTCATGGTAAAAGGATCTAGTCAATGTTTTCTGTTGTGCAATACCCCTAGTTGTTATTTCGTAAAGAAAGACAAACATTTCCGGGTTACGAATAACCTGTCAATATTTGTAAAACTTCTACTACCTTGAAGTAAGAATATAGAGAGAGAGAGCCAAATATTTTTACCCAACCTATACAAATTTACGATAAATCACTTTCTCCGGGTTTCCACGTCGTACACCATGAGATTAAAGAGACAACAAATATAATACACCGCTTCTTTGTACTGTCACAATGATCTTGGGCTCCTGGGTCACCGCGGGACTCTGTCCAAATTTTTTATTATGCCACTAAACTTGACACAACTAAACGGTTTCTTAGGTTATGTGCTATATTTTTGTTGACAACAATACTGTGAAAAAGTGGTTATACGAATAAACAAAAACATTATGTCGATATGTGCTATGAATGGATGTATAAATACCCCAACCTTAGTCTTAGCCACGCCCAGGTCCGCCGAATCCGTTAAAAAATCATTAAAAAACTGACTACACTGCCTTGGATAGATACCATTCTATATACTCTAAGTTTTTAGACCATGCAGCAGCGCATACAATCCCCCGGGGAAAATTGCGACACCGATTGTGCGCTTGCGCTACTCTACAACTAAGCGATCGCTTAATTTGATTGGTGAAAGCGGCCGTCAGTCGATAAACTAATAAACAATTTTATCAGCACCATGCCACTCTCCCACTCTCCCAATGAACCGTGGAATAATCTACATATTAATAACAATAATTATTAATAATACGATATTATTGATGCCGCTCTCGGTCCCCATTTCGCGTTGCGTAACCCTGCTTCAGATTCTCGAAGAAATGACTCAATCACCGATAAATATCCCGTCGAATAAAAAACCTGATTGTATAAATAATAATATTATGTGTCGGCGGTACGAACTCTCGTGTGCGCGCTTTGACTTGCGCGAAATCCGAGAATAGACGTTCTGAAACGTATGCACGTAAAACGGATATTCCTGGGGTATTGACAATGTCATGACAAGACGCTCGACTACGAATCCGGAGGTCGCAGGTTCGAACCCGGCGTGGGCAAGTAATTTTTATTTAATTAATAATAATAATAATATTTGGATAATTTGTATAGCGCCGTTTTTGTGAAAAATCACCTCAAGGGCGCTGTACAGATTTTATTTTCTATTATTACATATTAATTCAAAAGATTCAGAATTTATTAATTCAGAATTTGTCGTACAGTACAGGATTTGGTTAAAATTTGTATATCTAAAGGTGATTCGTCGAGAGACAGATTACGTTGAGATTCTTTTAATGAATTTAAGGATATGAGATTCTGGAAAGATAAGTTTTCAGTTTGGACCGAAATTCTGTTGGGCTCGTTATACATCTTAGTTCCGGAGGGAGTTTATTCCAAGCCTTCGGCCCCGATACTCCGAAAACGCGATCTCAAACTTAGTATTTGGATTGCGTTTGGGTTCTATCAGCCTTCCGATAGCCGATGACGTTGCTGATCTAAGAGTCGACTGCCTTAGAAGAATGTTTTCTGGAACGCATAATTCGGTGATGTACAGTGGGGACATTTCGTTAATGAATTTGCGTTAATAACTATCTAAAGAGATTGGAGGAAGATGCTTTAAGATTATCACATCTGTCCTGATGGTGAACACTGCAAGGCTGTTCGAGACGTCAGCTAAGCGGGGGAAGCAGTACGGTTTATTACCCCAAAAATCAATCATCACGATTGAAGGTATGTTATAATTGACAGAAGAAGAAGTCTTTTTTTTATTTCGCTTCCATGCCCTAAATCGGAAAAAAAGTCGTAATTATAATCTGAAGTTAATAAGTGTGTCTATCTGATGGGACCTGCCAGGTAAGTATGTTCCTGTATATTTTCCCATTTAAACTAAGAATTAATATGTAATAATAGAAAATAAGATCTGTACAGCGCCCTTGAGGTGATTTTTCACAAAAACGGCGCTATACAAATCATCCAAATATTATTATTTAACTCCATTCCAAGTTTCACCTAACACGTATTTCCCTCTATCAGCGCCATACGTTTAGCGGTATACCCGTTTACAATGCTCGCTGCCTGTGTGATTCAGGTATACAATATTGCGTCTCTTTTTTACTTCTCTCCGTCCTATCCTTCAACATCTTCTTTGTTCTTCTTCTCGTCAGACCTTCCCCGTCCCCTTCTCGCCGCCGGGACCGGTGATGCTGCGGTCTCACTCGCGCTTTAAGCTTGTGAATCGATTTTCTGGATCGAGTTCATAAAATAGGGATGTCAAAAATGCATATTTTTTAACGTGGTTAATTTTTTCGATTGTTTTTAGAAAATATGTTCAGTGGTAACTAATAATAATAATAATAATAATATTTGGACGATTTGTATAGCGCCGTTTTTGTGAAAAATCACCTCAAGGGCGCTGTACAGATCTTACTTTCTATCATTACATATTAATTCCTAGTTTAGATAAGAAAATATACAGGAACATACTTACCTGGCAGGTCCCATCAGATAGACACATTTTTTAAATTAAAATTATGATTATTATTTTAATAATTAATTAATTTATTTATTTTTAAGTTTATTTATTTATTTTTTTTTTTATTTATTTTTTTTTTTTATTATTATTTTTTTTTAAAGTGATTTGTGAAATATCCTACTTATTTGGCGAAAATAACAAGACTAGAACACGTCAGGCAGCTGCAAAAGCGCCACGACATTTCTAACAGGTTATATGCGCAGGCAAAAAGAAGAACTGATGATTGTATTGCAAAAAAAAAAAAAAAGGTCGCCTGCCGGTTACCGGGCCGGCGGTCGAAGGGACAAAACATGTGGCAAATGGTCACCATGTGACGACCATTCTCGGGCGTGGCACTGCATTTAAAAAAACTGATATTTGAAGATTCAAATATTTTCTTAAAAATCGAAATTACGTCGAAACTAGTCACTTTAAAATTATTTAGAGTTTATTCACTTAACCTATACACAGCAACGGTAATTTTAGTGTAATTTTAAAGAAATAATTTGTAAAATATCCTACTTATTTGGCGAAAAATAACGAGAAAGACTAAAAACACGCCAGGCTGCTCCGAGAGCGCCACGTTAGCATTATTAACTAACTAACATTTAACCATCTCGATGTTTCTCTGGAGGGGTAGGCAAAGAGGATGGACCAATATACAACAGGCGCTCCTTGCTTCCTTCACATTTATACATAGTCTCATACGTACATCCATACGCAATGCAATTTTTACATATGTAATTGATGTTTATACATATTTATTTATTTATTCTTGCTAAAACATTAAAAAAATACATGGGTTTGGTCCATGTCTGTCTCACTGGGATATTCCTGTGTCGAAACAGACGTAGTGTACATAAATTATATAATATTAAATGTAAATGGAAAAAGAAGAAAAGAAATGAAAGATGAAATTAAATGAAAATTAGAACAAAGTTATTACATAAAGGTTGCATTTTATAGATATTGTTTAGGTTGTGCACAATTATAAAAAAGGAAAAAGAAATAAAAGGAAAAAGAAGAGAAAGATGAAATTAAATAAATATTAGAATAAAGTTATTACGTGGAGGTAAAATTTTATAGATATTGTTTGGGAGTATAGAGGTGATATCTCTGTCACGAAAACGGCGCTATATAAATCAGCCAATTATTATTATTATTATTATAGAGGTTGTGCATAAGGTACATTTATAATGTTTTTGAGTGTTATATGATCTAGGTAAAGGTTAATACAGAAAATAAAAAATAGGATTGTATAAGCCTAGCGATAAAGATAGATTGAAAATTGAAGTATGCACGTCAATGTAGGTGTTTTACAGTAGTTATCAATATTAGAGCGACCTATTTTATAAATCCAATGTTTTATTTCATGTTTAAATTGGTTCATTGTTTTTATTTCTCTGGTCGTCGTATATATATATGTATAATATTTTCTCCACACATTTAGAATTCGACTTTCGGAAAAAAATAGTATCACCCTGGAAAAATAATGGAGAGAGCTGCTGTAAGCTTGTGCCCGGTGGCCATACGGCAAAAATTTCCAGTGTAAAAATATTAAATTGTTGAAATTCTAGATAGGCATATACTCCGCTATGAGACAATTTCTCAGTTTCGAGATGTTGCATGTCTTGGCCAATTCTAAATAAAGGGTCTTTGCTTCATCCACAGTTATGCACATAATTTTCATTTATTATTCCGATCCTTGACGTCTCCAACTCCTTCCTCTATCAAAAATCAACAGCATTCACAACAACCATACCGAACATCATTCAATCACAAAACGTTTTGCCCTCTTTGTACTGTCTGGAACCAGGTGGACTACAAAGGGTGGAATGAAATAGGGGAATGGAAGGAGAATTCTCCTTTCTTCATCCATCCGTTGCATGCGTCCAATGTCCAACTCACTTAACCTTCTTCAGTTAATCTTCACAATAATGGCGCTATAAAAAACATGCGTGTGTGCGGTAAAACCATGTATGACCGTGTTAAAAATGTGAATATCCGGAAAGAATGCAAGGCTGATGTAAGCGTAATGAATAGGAGATTAAGAAAGGAACACTTAGATACTTTGGGCATGTAGAGCGAATGAACGAAGAAAGGAGTGTGAAAAGAATATATGACGCGAAAGTGAATGGAAGAAGAAGTCGGGGACGCCCGACGAAGACATGGCACGATCAAGTGAATCAAATACTTGAGTCGGGCCATTTCAAGAGCCAGAATAACAGAAGAGTATGTATGCGACGGTGTGCGAATCTGAATGAAGCAAGGAGTGTGTGCCAATATAGACTTGTATGGCGGTCCGTCCTCTCTGCCTACCCTCTCAGTGAAACGGTGTGATTTGTTTTATTATTTTTTACAGTGAATACCGCACAAGAGTCAACTGCTCCCAACCGCCTAGAGCTAGTGAGACTATAGCATCCCAAATTCGGGTATGTTGTGAGGCTGAAGGTAGTGGAGTACCTGGCTATTCAGATCTGGTCACCAAACACGGTTCAAGCCATTTCAAGCAAAATTTCAATTCTGAATGGTGGTCTTTCACCAGGGCGATACTCAGAGTATCTACCACTCTGAAACGTGCCGCAAATATACTATATATTAATTTATATCAATTAAATGTCTTATGACACATATTAAGTAAAAAAAAAATATTTGCGCACGCCGGGCTCAAACCCGCGACCTCTGAATTCGTAGTCGAGCGTCATCACGGTTAGTTAGTAAGTTAAAAATTAGCCAAGTATGATTATATATTGACATTACGTTAACATCGGCCTTTCATTATTTTCCAATCTCTTCATTTGCATTTCGGTTTTACCACGCATATGCCTCAGGGGCCTCACGCTGGATACATTTAATTTCTCCGGAATGAAGCTATCGAAACCACACGATGCCACAATATTTAACATATTAAGATTTGTAAATCCCCAAACAAATTATCTCAAACAATATCCCACAGGATAAAGCCATTCCTCTCAAATTTCATTGTAAACCTTTATTTAATAACTATATCTTCGTTAAATCAAAACGTATAATTTCTCACAGAATACAAAAAAACAGCCAAAATCACATTTACACCAATCAAAAAATACCCTTGCACACAATTCACACAAAGCTCAAAATTGCGTGGAAATCCCAAATAAACTTACTCCTTTCTTACAATTTCGTACGACTCACGCAAACAAAACAAAAAAGACCTTAACTACAAAGTAAAATAACCCCTATGCCTGTCGCTACAAATACCATATTCGCTCGCATATGTTTTTCTACTTATGTTTTTTTATCGATCATTTATATCGATTTATCGATTTTATCTTATTATTTACGATTTACCTGTCTCTTTATGTGGTTGAACTATAACTTTCATTCCGTCTCGCTCTGTCTGCTGTAAGATTCACGCTTAAGGCTGTTGGTCGCCCGCTCGCACTTATAGACTTGCCAGATGAAAGATTATGATATTTATTTTTGCATCTCACTTGCTCTTGTGTGTTTTATGCCTTTCTCTCAACACAATGACTGTTGATAAGGGGTTCAAAACCTTTTATGCATTTGATACACATTTAATACATTGGATTTAGTTACACCCTTGGAGTAACAATATATGGAGAGAGAGCTAATTATTTTTACCCAACCCATACAAATTTGGGATAAATCACTTTCTCCGGGTTTTTACGTCTACACCGTGAGAAAGAAAGAGACAGCAAAATTACCCAAATTATCACACCGCTTTAAAGTATTGTTAGAAAGTTTTTGTGTCCCGCGTCTCCGTTGACTCCGCCCACACGTTATGATACGCGAAATAAATTGACATAACTCAACTGTTTATTAGGATACATGTTATATATATTTTTTTGTTAACAATACTGTGAAAAAGTGGTTATACTAATAAACAAAAACATGTCCACCCTTAGAGTAACAATATATGGAGAAAGAGCTAATTCTTTTTACCCAACCTATACAAACTTGTGATAAATCACTTTCTTCGGGTTTTTACGTCGTACACCATCAGAGAGAAAGAGACAGCAAAAATAACACACCGCTTTTATGTACTGTAAGGATGATTTTGGTCTCCCGCGTCTCCGGGGACTCCGCCCACATGTTTTCATATGTGACTAAACTGTACACAACTGAACGGTTTTTCAGGTTATATGCTTTATTTTTATTGAAACCAATTCTGTGAAAAAGTGGTTATACGAATAAACAAAAACATTATGTCGACATGTGCAATGAATGAATGTATAAATATCTTAGCCCTATTGCTAGCCACGCCCAGGTCTACCGAGTCCGGCAAAAAACATCAAAAACTGACTACACTGCCTTGGATAGGTACCACTCTATGTACTCTAAGTGTCCACCTGTACTATGACTGGATGTATAAAAACCCTAGCCCTAGACGGCCACGCCCAGATCTAGCCGAGTCCGGCAAAATTTATCAAAACTGACTACAGCAGCGCTCTCTCTTGTATATTATTGCTCTGAGGTTAAACCACCTTCCCCGAATGCCAATTCAAAATGTATTCTTCAGTAATGTGGGACAACATTTAATGCTTTTTGAATTTGATAATTGTCAGAACATTTGATAAGCGCCGCAGGCTCTTTTCTAGTGTTTAAAAGCTCCTCCGATCGAGTCCCAACTGCTTCCTGGTGAGTTAATATGCTAACGATTTGTCTTTCTGCGACGTCCCCGACAGCTTCCATCCACTTTTTTTTTGCCATCTTATATTTAACTACTTATTTATTTATTTTAAAGAATGGGTTGCCAACACCTGCTATAAATACAGCCATCTCTTTCTGTCTCTATATCCTCCTGCGGCACGGAGACTTTCATCTCGACACCGTTATGGTCATATTGTTACTCTGTTGGAGCTTTTAAAATGTTCACGACTTGTTAACAGACACATATTTTGATTCGACTTCGTCAATTAATCTTTAAATGAACTTTCGGCGAATGATGTTGTTTAACCTATCTCGACCCAATAAAGAGGCTTTATAGATTAAAAGTCAGTGGCGTGGCGACCAGTTCGTGGTCATTCTCGATGGGAGTTCAATTTAACGTTAGTTTGTTAAAAACTAGTAAAAACGCAGATACTTAATTTAACCCAACTTGCTCAAAATAAGACGTAGTCGATCCTAATTTCACGTTCACGATATAGTATAAGGCCATCAAACATTAAGTATTAAGAATTACGATGTTAATATCAAATTAAAAACAAGAGTGGTCTTAGGATAGGCCCTTGTGGTATTCCAAAAACAAATCTAATAATTTAACAAGACCCTTTGAAAAAATTACTTGCTCATGAGTTTCTCTGATTCAGAGTACTAATATTAGCAAAGAGGTAACTAACTAACCATCACACCATTTCCCCGCAGGGGTAGGCAGAGAGGACGGACCGTTACTTAACTCTGACTTGGAACACACTCCTTCATTTATATTCATTCATCGTCTCATACATACTTTTCTTTTATTTTGACTCTTGACATGGCCCTACTCGGGTATGTTTTTATTTAAAAAGAAAGACAAACACTCCCGGTTTACAAATTATCTTATTACCTATTATTTTCACACTCCTTTCTTCGTTCATTCGCTCTACATGCTTAAATTATCTAAGCGTCCCTTTCTTGATGCTATTCTTTGCGCTTGCATCAGCCTTGCATTCTTTCCGATTTCTGTTCTCTTATTTTATTTTATATCGTGTTTTCCCTTTGTATGTATACGAGTATATAACCGCACACTTTGCATTTTTTGTTTACTTTAATTTTGTACCCTGATGATGCTTGGGCTAAGCGAGACCATAAAAGTTAAAATATTTTCTGTGGTATTATACAAAGTTATTATTTCACTGTCATTAATCATTGTATTATTTATTTTTGCTTATATCCTTGGCTTTTTGCCCAACGTTTTGCTTTTTATATTATTTTATAGAAAAACAAACATTCCCCGGTTACGAATAACCTGACAATGTTCAAAAAACTCCTACTGTCATCGTAATAAGCGGAAAATGTTGCTTCTGCAATGATGGAGGACTTAGCTAGCAGAAGAATTGAACCCACGACGCCCGAATGGGAATCCGATGCGTTTGTCCTTTCAGCTACTAATCGGTCAAAATAATGAATTCGGTTTGATTCACTTGACCATGGCGTGTCTTCCTCGGGCGTCCCCGACTTCTTCTTCCATTCACTTTCGCGTCACGTATTCTTTTCACACTCTTTTCTCCGTTCATCCGCTTCAAATGCCCAAAGCGTTTCTTAATGGTATTCATTATGCTTACACTAGCCTCGCATTCTTTCCGGATATCCACATTTTTAACACGGTCGTACATGGTTTTAACACACCTATGCCCCAGGGATCTCATTTCTACAGTATTCCCTTTACTTGCATCCTTCCTCTGCCAGTTATGGTATATGCCTCACTGCCATACATCAGGGTTGGTATAAGCACTCTATTGTGAACTGTTAGCTTCGCTTCATTTTAATAACTAACTAACCGTCACGCCGTTTCTCCGCAGGGGTAGGCAGAGAGGACGGACCGCCATACAACTCTGTCTTGGCACACACTTCTTGCTTAATTTACATTCATACATCGTCTCATACATACTCTTCTGTTATTCTGACTCTTCACATGACCCGATTCAAGTATTTGATTTACTTGATCGTGCCATGTCTTTCTCGGGCGTCCTCGACTTCTTCTTCCATTCACTTTCGCATCATATATTCTTTTCACACTCCTTTCTTCGTTCATTCGCTCTACATGCCCAAACCATCTAAGCGTCCCTTTCTTGATCCTATCCATTACGCTCATATCCGCCTTGCATTCTTTCCGGATATCCACATTTGTAATACGGTCATACATGGTTTTACCGCACATCCGTCTCAAAGATCTCATTTCCACAGCATTCAGTCTACTTTCATCCTTCCTCTGCCAGTTCCATGCCTCACTGCCATACATCAGGGTTGGTATAAGCACTTCATTGTGGACTGCTAGCTTCGCTTCTTTGGACAATTTCTTATTTGCCCCAACAGCGTTCAGTCCTCATTTTACTGAACAGCAATAATGCAAAAAATGTTTTGTACAACTGACTACCTAACCATCGCGCTGTTACTCCACAGGGGCAAGCATAGAGGATAGACCGCCATACAAATTTGTTTTCGCACACACTCCTTACTTCATTCACATTCAAACATACTCTTCTGACTCTTGACATGGCCCGACTCGAGTATTTGATTCATTTGACCATGTCTTCCTCGGGCATACTTCTTATGGTATATCATTCAGATTCACTTTGTATATTCTTTTCACACAGTGAATACCACACCCAACCGTCTAGAGCCATTAAGACTATGGCATCCCCAATTGGGGTATTTTGCGAGGTTGTGGGCAGTAAGGAGGGGAAGAAGATTTTTTTTCACGTGAAAACCGTACAAGAGTTTCAAGTGCTCCCAACCGTCTAGAGCCAGTGAGACTATTGCATCCCCAAAAGGGGTATGTTGTGAGGCTAAAGGTAGTGGGGAAAGGAAGGAGAGGGGAAAGATGAAGGTCGGAAAGTACCTGGCTATTCAGATCTGGTCACCAAACACGGCTAAAGCCATTTCAAGCAACGTTTCGATTCCGAATGGTGGTCTTTCACCAGGGCGATACTCGGAGTATCTACCACTCTGGAACGTGCCGCAAATGTAATATATATATTTATTGTATTAATGAAATGTGTTTAGAAACATATTAATCTGATGAAATTCATTTGCGCACGCCGGGCATGAACCCGCGATCTCTGGATTCGTGCGTCTTACCACTCGACTACGGAGGCCGTCAATCGGGACCCAGCTTTACTCCTTCATGTTATCATCACAAAGACCCTCCGCACAGCATTCTCAACGGTGGTATATGTATGTAGGCTCTGAAGACAATTAATTCCATCATCTATTTTTTGAGTTAATGTTAAAAAAATAAATAGGATATGTTTTATTTCGAGTTGAATTAGCAACCCTTTAAATTTTGACGAAATATAATAAATCGTTTGTAAATTGATAACACATTGAAAGGATTATTCGCTATTATTGGGATCATGTATTTTAACCGGGCTACAAATATTAGCATAAGGGATAAAAAGCGATGCATTAATAATACTGCAACGGGCACAATGCCGAGAAATCTAATATGCAAATTGGGTATCGATAAATCAACATTTATTACTCTCAAGTAGGCACCATTTAAATGTTCAATATCTGATATTATGTGGTAAGGGTAGGTATGAAATATGTTTGCATTATTAACGACAGAGATATTTTTAAATACAGTCAAGCCAGTCTAGTCACGGATTTATTTTTTTAGAGAATACCGCAGAAGAGTCCCAACCATCTGAAGCCAGTGGGACTATGGCATCCCCAATAGGGGTGTGTTGTGAGGTTTAAGTTAGTGGGCACGGGAAGGAGATGGGGAAGAGGAAGGTTGATACGTATCTGGCTATTCAGATCTAGCCACCAAACAAGTCCAATTTGACCGCCTGCATGGTCGAGTGGTAAGACGCTCGACTACAAATCCAGATGTCGCGGGTTCGAACCCAGCGTGCGCCAATAAATTTTATTTAATTAAAATGTGTCATAACACATTTATTTGATATAAAATAATATATTTGCGGCACGTTCCAGAGTGGTAGATACACTAAGTATCGCCCTGGTGAAAGACCACCATTCAGAATTAAAAGTTGCTTGAAATGGCTTTAGCCGTGTTTGGTGACCAGATCTGAATAGCCAGGTACTTCCCTCCCCACTACCTTTAGCCTCACAACATACCCCTTTTGGGGATGCCATAGTCTCACTGGCTCTAGGCGGTTGTGAGCAGTTGTTGAGACTCTTGTGCGGTATTCGCGTAGAAAAGAAATAGTAAAAATATGGAGTAGGCAATAGTAAACTAAGTATAGCATTTAGACTGAGTGATAAAAACTCTAGTGAAGCAAACTATATTTAAGCAATTGATCCCGCCTACAACCAAAATACGTTTTTGCGCATCAACTGTCAGCCGCATTCTTTCGTTTGTCACATTCTTTTTTGTCACATTTTCAGTTTTGTTGGGTCAATGACCCACAAAAACTGAAAAAACTTGAAAATCTTTATACCAAAAAAATTTTTTGAAAAAAAAAAAAAAAAAAAACGTTTTTGGCTACAACATTATCAATCATGACGTTTTTTTAATCTTAGCACTGAAACACACTAAAAAGTCACGAGCCGTCACTGGAGAGGTGTACATTCTTAGTTTATTATGATATGGTGATTCTGTCCTGCCAGGTAAGTATGTTGCTGTAGGTATATTTATATAAACTAAGAATTAATATTAAGTAGAAATTAAGATTTGTACAGCGCCCTTGAGGTGATTTTCCACAAAAACGGAGCTATAAAAATCATCCAAATATTATTATTATTATTCTACTTAGGTCATTTGCAGCATACCTGCTCTGTTTCTCGGTTGGTCGGGTTGTCGGTTCTTGCGGTCACGGGCTCAATGCTTGTGTACTCGCGCTGACTTGACCACGGATTGGAGAGAAGGCAGAAGGTTTACGGTGGTTAGTTGTGTCGTTAAATCTGTTTATGTGCACAGCCTCTGTTTAATGTACACAAGAACTTTCAACTCCTAGGCCCAGCCTCACAACATAACCCAATTAGGGATGCCATAGTCTCCCCGGCTCTAGACGGTTGGGAGCAGTTGAGACTCTTGTGCGGTATTAACTGTTAAAAAAAATATATGAAAAAAGGCTCATATTGTAGGAGGTAGGAAACACAGGGGTCGGCAAAAAAAAATTAAAAGCAAATTATTTTAACAAATCTTTGTAAGCCGGACAAAAATATGAATTTAAGGTATCACTTAGTAGGGCGTTCGTGTAAAAAAATATAAAATTAAATACATTTATTTTTTCTATTTCGACTTTGGTCGTATAAATAAATTCGTTGGTTTTGAAAGTGTTAACCCATTCAATGCCGCCACATTTTTGATCCAAATCTTCGATTGAATAAATTAGCAATAAATTCAAATTAACCCTTGCAGCCTGCGTACGCAGAATGCATGCATATTCAGTTGTTGCAGTAATGCAGTGTCTAACCTTTGAACGCCGAATTATTCCAAAATACACCCTTTTTGGATTTCTTATATAAACAATAATTCAAATCTGTTAATTCTATATGGGTAGTTTATAAAAAAAACAAAGGTTTCCCGTGAGACAATTCTCATTAATAAATCTCTTAAATTCTTTATTTATTCACGTTAAGGCTTTTACTCAAATATTTAATACTAATAATAATATTTGGATGATTTGTATAGCGCCGTTTTTGTGAAAAATCACCTCAAAGGCGCTGTACAGATCTTATTTTCTAGTTGATATCAATTCCTAGTTAAATATACAGGAACATTCTTACCTGGCAGGTCAAATTCAGTCAAAAATATGAAAAACTAGAAATACCTCGGAAAAGTGATGTTTTATAATCTTTGTTTGGTCTTATTTGAACATTCACGCATAGCACATATCACCATCATATTTGATTTATTTGTATAACCACTGCGAGTATTTTAATCAACACAAATATAGGTTATAACCACAACATCCGTTGACGTAAGTTATGCGACTCGGTGATGTGAAGTTAGCGCGGACGGAGAACATCCTCACATAATTAGAAGTGCTGCGATATAATGTGACGACTTTTCTTGTCTCTTTCTCTCTCGTGGTATACGACGTAAAAACCCGAAGAAAGTGAGTTACTCCAAGGCTGTTACTGTTTAATAATAATAATAATAAATGGATTACTTTTATAGCGCCGTTTTTGTGGGAAAATCACCTCAAGGGCGCTTTACAAATTAATTTATCTAACCTATAATTTATCACTTAAGCTTATAACTAATAACTTACAGTTAAGATTTATTACTAATGGCTTACAACTAATATTTTCAACTAGTGACTTACAATAAGGACTTATGGCTTGTAACTTACTACTGAGTATAACTTATAACTAGTAACTTACATCTAAGATTTCATTATTATTACTTCATCACCTCTTCATTATTGCTCCACATTTGCATTACTGTTCAATTTAGTCTAGTCTAGTCTGCATTTAAAAATTTTAGTTTAGTCTGCATTTAAAAATTTTCTAGTATTTTGGTCGCTTATTCGTTGCATGTGTCGTCTTTACTTTATGAAATATTGCAAACTCACTGAATTTAAACAGCCAAGATTGCCCTCCGAACAAATAAACATCCGAATCAGCAACGTTGTTATGCACAAAACGCAAACTTAACACGCACAGATTTCATTACAACCATCGATTAAAAAGTCCCTAGATAGGCCTTCTTAAAACAGCCGACCGAACGAAGTTTAAAGGATTTGTAAATAAAACCGCCTACACAAATAACGGTGCATAACCACAGTTTGATAATGGTCTTGAACGCCGAAACAGCTGTTACTTAAAATATCAGAACTTAAGAATAATAATTTGAAACAAGCAATTAATTCAATTTGATATTTTATCTTCTAAATTAAGAGTTCACTTTAAATATTAAAGATGGCAGCGCTTGAATTTGCAGCTAGGACGCGGATTCCTCCATGACGAGTGTACGACAGACGTTTTACGGTATTAAGACAAAAATTATAGATTTAATAATAATAATAATAATAATATTTGGACGATTTGTATAGCGCCGTTTTTGTGAAAAATCACCGCAAGGGCGCACTAACCATGACGCCGTTTTTCCGCAGGTGTAGGCAGATAGGACGGACCGCCATACAACTCTGTCTTGGCACACACTCCTTGCTTCATTCACATTCATACATCGTCTCATACATACGCTTTACAGGACCCAATTCAAGTATTTGATTTACTAGATCGTTCCATGTCTTCCTCGGGCGTCCTCGACTTTTTCTTCCATTCACTTTCGCATCATATATTCTTTTCACACTCCTTTCTTCGTTCATTAGCTCTACATGCCCAAACCATCTGAGCGCCCTTGATCTTATTCATTACCATTCGAATCAATTTTTCGTTTATCCGCTCTACACGTCCGAACCATCTAAGCGTCCCTTTCTTACACTTGCTTATTACGTTTACACCAGCCTTGCATTCTTAGGCCGGGCGCGCACGGGTAACTTTTGTCACGGCAACAGTTTTGTCACCATCTCCAAATCTATTGGCGTGTATGGAGGTCCGCGCACGCAGCGACGTGACGTTAGGGTGACGTTTTAGTTTCACTGGCCGGCGACTTTTGAATGACGAAACGGTTACCGTGTCTGTAAAGTGTACTTTTGTATGGGCGCTCGCGCACGGGTGACAAAATGTCATTCGGTGACTCGTCCGCATGTTCGAAATCCGTTGCCGGAATGTAAGGGTGACAGGCGACAGTCACTTGCCGTGTACGTGCTCGATTGCAAGACAGTGACATAACTGTTACCGTGACAAAAGTAGCCCGTACCTTAGTCACCGAGGCCTTACAAGCCCCTCTCTTCTGTTTCACTCTATATCACTGCGTTAACATCATTCTCAATGAAGCCGTCAGTCAAAGTCAGAGCGTAGCGTGCGAGCGCCTAATCGCTTCGATAATGCGTCGGTCCTACCGCATAATGGTTCGATCCCGTAATTGGAGGCTGCATCAAACCTCCCACCAAGCCGCCACCTGACTGCAATTTGCCACAAACGTTTGCACCGCAAATTATTATTTTAATTTTTTTTAGCTGTTTTTAATAATAATAATAAACAATTATATTTTCGGATAATTTAAATGGCGCCGCTTTTGTGAAATATCACCTGAAGGGAGCTGTACAAGTCTTAATTCCTAAGCAAAGTAATAGATACTCTAAGTATCGTCCTGGTAAAAGACCACCATTCATAATCGAAACGTTGCTTGAGATGGCTTTAGCCGTCTTTGGTGACCAGGTCTGAATAGCCAGGTACTTCCCAACCGTCCTCTTCCCCATCTACTTTTCCTATCCACTACCTTAAGCCTAACAACATACCCCAATTGGGGATGCCATAGTCTCTCTGGCTCTAGACGGTTGGGAACAGTTTAGAAATCTAAAAAGAAAAGCTTCATCTTATTACCAACTACATATTACCACAGCCTCCGTGGTCGGGTGGTAAGACGCTCGACTACCAGAGGTCACGGGTTCAAACCCGAAGCGGGCATAAAATTTTTATTTCTTCAATATAAGTGTCTTAACACATTTAATCCATATTAAATAATATGTCTTATATTTGCGGCACGTTTTAGTTCACCATTCAGACCACCATTCAGAATCGAAACGTTGTTTGAGATGGCTTTAGCCGTGTTTGGTGACCAGATCTGAATAGCCAGGTACTTCCCAACCTTGTTTTTCCCCATCTCCTTCCTCTCTTGCGATAAATCACTTTCTCCGGGTTTTTACGTCGTACACTATGAGAAAGAAAGAGACAGCAAATATAATACTCCACTTCTATGTACTGCCATGTACTGCTATGTATATGCTATATTTTTGTTGAAAACAATACTGTGAAAAAGTGGTCATACGAATAAACAGAAACATTATGTCGATATGTGATATGAATGGATGTATAAATATTCTAGCCTTAGTTTTAGCCACACTCAGGTCCGCCGAGTCAGGTAAAAATCATCAAAAACTGACTACACTGCCTTGGGTAGATACCACTCTATATACTCTAAGGTAGGAACCCTGTGGTATTCTCTATAAAAATACAATAATTTCCTTGTGCATACGTCCGTACATGTGCGAGTGTAATGTTGGAACTGATATATGACATAGGACATTTAATATTTAACATTTCAGGAAATTATCGATTCATTGAGGTCGATTGTAATTTGCATAACGCATGGAAGAATTACTAGACGTTGTTAGCTGGCAGCAGCTGTATGGCTCTCTCCACTCTGGCTTCCACTGCGGAGAACTTTGGGAATTATGCTAAACATTGTGTTTTCAATTGATCCGATTGAATGCAAGTTAATTTGGATTTATGGGTAAATTATGCACCGTACTTCTACCAAATCGATGCGCATGCGTGTAACCGATGCGAATTTTAACCAATAGAAATGTGTGCTATTTTTTTCAACATGCAATACCCCTTAGGGTTTTTTATCCAGACCTTTTCCCTAAGAGCTCACTAATGTAAACTTAAATTCAGTTAATTAAATGCAACCATCAGATGGTGATAGTAATAAGGCCTAATGAGCCGTAGTACTAGTTAGATAGACATTATGTGGGGTATTTGTATAAGCCCCAGCTAGTTAGCAGAGGATTACGAAAGAATCCATAAAATCAAAAAAAATCATGCAATAATACCTCTTCCGTAAGAGTAAGCAGTGAACAAACACTCATCACTTAATGACAAGCTCTAGTTTTCTGACTTTCGGCGAAAACTAACTAACTTAACTAAATTTACCAAATAATATAATAATATTTGGATAATTTGTATAGCTCCGTTTTTGTGAAAAATCACCTCAAGGGCGCTGTACAAATCTTAATTTCTACTTAATATTAATTCTTAACTAACTAACTAACCATCACGCCGTTTTCCGCAGGGGTAGGCAGAGAGGATGAACCGCCATATAAATGTCTTGGCACACGCTCCTTGCTTCATTTACATTCATACACCGTCTCATACATACCCTTCTGTTATTCTGACTCTTCACATGACCCGATTCAAGTATTTGATTTACTTGATCGTGCCATGTCTTTCTTGGGCGTCCCCGACTACTTCTTCCACTCACTTTAGAATCATATATTCTTTTCACACTTCTTTCTTCGTTCATTCGCTCTACATGCCCAAATTATCCAAGCGTCCCTTTCTTGATTCTATTCATTAGGCTTACATCAGCCTTGCTTTCTCATTACGCCATTTCTGCACGGTGATAAGCAGAGCTAGTAGAATATACCTCTGTCAAGGGACAGAATAGTAAAAAATATTTTTAAAATTTGAATAGCGCCTTTTTGTGAAAAATCACCTCAAGGACGCTGTAAAAAATCTTAATTCCTAGGCTCTATCTAACGGCATATTATAATCTATGGCATTTTTGTATTTATTTATGTTGGAGCTGGCAGAGAAAGGATAAAAGTAGACGGAATGCTGTAGAAATGAGATCCCTGAGGCGGGCGTGCGGTGAAACCATGTATGACCGTGTTAAAAATGTGGATATCTGGAAAGAATGCAAGGTTGATGTAAACGTAGTGAATATGATTAAGAAAGGGACACTTAGATAGTTTGGGCATTTACAGTGGGTGCACGAAGAAGGAACAATGTATGACGCGAAAGGAAATTGTAGAAGAAGTCGGGGACGCCCGAAAAAGACGTGGGACAATCAAGTGAATCAAATTCTCGAGTCGGGCTATTTGAAGAGTCAGAAAAACACAAAAGTATAAAAAGTGTGATTGAGGCAAGGGGTGGTGCCAAGATATAGTTGTGTGATAGTCCATCCTCTCTGTCTACCCCTGCGGAGAAACGGCGTTATGCTTAGTTAGATACTCTGAGCAATAATATACATGATAGAGCTCTGCTGTAGTCAGTTTTGATGAGTTATGCCGGACTCGGCTAGGCCTGGGCGTGGCTAGGACGAGGGCTAGGGTATTTATACAGCCATTCATAGCACATGTCGACTTAATGTTTTTGTTTATTCGTATAACCACTTTTTTACAGTATTGTCAAAAACAAAAATATAGCTTATAACCTAAAAAACCGTTGACTTATGTCCATTTATGTCGCATATCAAAACTTGTGGTCGGAGTCAACGGAGACTCGGGACACGAAGAACACTCACACAATACTTTTACGTGAAATCAAACAGTGGATACAATCTTACCTTTGCGATCGAACCCAATCTGTGCAAGTAGGTGGTAAGACCTCTCCATTTGTAACCCTCACTTCTGGAGTCCCTCAGGGTTCAGTGCTGGGACCCCTACTTTTCATTTTGTTCATCAATGATGTTCCAAAAATTATCGAATCATTCGGACTTCTTTCCCACTGCTATGCTGACGATCAGCAAATCTATTTCTATTGTGCACCGAATGAGATAGACAAACTAAAAGATACCACTACCAAATGTATCTCCGCCATCACAGACTGGATGTCTTCGAATAAACTAAGACTAAATCCATCCAAAACAGAATTTCTCTGGACAGCAACAAAAAAACGCCAGTCAATAATAGATAAATCTCCTCTCATAACTTCTGGTTGTAGCATCATCCCTAAAAATGGCGTAAAACTCTTAGGTGTCACTCTAGATGCCGATCTCTCACTAAAATCCCAAATAAATAAAACAGTGAGCGCAGGTTTCTTTCACCTGCGTCAAATTAAATCGATAAGAAGAAATATTACGTCTAATGCCACAAAGATGTTGGTAAATTCTTACGTTGTGTCACGACTCGACTATTGCAATGGCATATATGCGAATCTCCCCAAAATACATACTGACAGACTTCAGTCAAGTTTTTAACGCTGCAGCAAGGCTGATAACTGGCGTTTCCAAATATTCCCATATATCGCAACATCTTAAGAACCTTCATTGGCTTAAATGTCCTGAACGGATCCAATTCAAACTATGCTGGATGATTTTTAAGGCGAAACATGACATGGCGCCACCTTACTTGTCGGAACTGTGCATTCCAAGCGATACTAACACGAGACAAGTTACTCTTCGATCAGCATCTTCAACGGCCATAGGAAGACTCACTGTACCTAAACGCAATCCCAACACCAACTTCGGAGAGCGAGCTTTTGCCGTAGCAGGCCCCACAGCTTGGAATAACCTCCCTTCACATTTGCGAAAGATTGACAGCTCAATTGAGTTCAGAGCAAAACTAAAGACTCATCTTTTTAAATTATCATACCCACTATAACGTAAATTTCCTTAACTAGAGTTTCGATCACTAAGTCCGAGTGCTATACATAGTTTATATATATAGTTAAATATTACTTACTTCATTTTTTTTCTACCCTACGTCCGACAGCACGGGCAACAACCATTATAAATATGTGCTAATTTTAATATGTTAGTTGTTAGTCACTAGTTATAAGAATTAGGCATAAGTTAATATTAAGCCTTAGTTGTAATATTATGTTTATTATGATGTAAAGCGCCCTTGAGGTGATATCTCTGTCACGAAAACGGCGCTATATAAATCAGCCAATTATTATTATTATTATTTAAAGCGGTGTGATAATTTGGGAAATTTTGCTGTCTCTTTCTTTCTCATGGTGTACGGCGTAAAAACCCGGAGAAAGTGATTTACCCCAAGTTTGTATAGGTGGGGTAAAAAAAATTAGCTCTCTCTCCATATGTTGTCACTCCAGGGTTGGATAGCTAGCCACACCATTCGCTAATCCTGTCATAATAATTGGTGATATTTCACCATACATCTGTTGCCACAGTGCTGCGGCAATTTATTTCGAAAATAAACACATTCGCACCGCAAAGGACCGAAATTTAGGTTCCGGCCCGAAGTGCTAATAAAAGATTTTGCACCCCAAACCTAACCTAACCTAACCTTCCCAAGATCGGGTCATAAATTACCATGTTTCCAGCACATGTCAACATGCGCAGACATTTTTTTCGCGGCCCCCAAATGCAAAACAAATAAATGCCGCCCGTGAAAACGTATCAAATTTCTAACGAGCTTATATCCCAAACGCAACAAACAAAACGCTGATAAAATATACTTTGGAGTAAAAAAAAATACTCTTCCTCTTAAGATTGTATAAAAATCTTAGCCAATTTTACAAAGTGCCACTTTCTGGTTGAATTATTTGTCGTTTAAAATAGGTTCTTAATTGCTCTTCACATTGTAGTTTCGATGCAAGCAAAATTCGAGGCATTTAGTAAAAAATTACAACAAATACGTATGTGAAAACTCTTCGTTTGGTTGGAATGTTTTTTTTGTTGTTGAATTCCCTTTACTACCGACTGAGGAATTCGACGATTTGTAGACAGTTTTTAATGAGGACTTTTACCTTAATTTATTTTTCTTGTTCCAATGCTGTTAGGTGTTTTTTTGGGGGGGTTTTTTTGTTCGTCCCTAGGGGCTAACCGCCCTTATTTGTTGACACTCTCAAGCGTCTGTGTGAATTATCACTTTCTCCGTGAAACGTTTTAGTTCGACGGCATTTCATTGCGGATCTGTGCTTATTTATCTGATAGCTTCTGGAACTGTCCGATTCTGAACTGTTTATGCGTTTGGATTTTGAGTTTGTCGCCGAAACCACTTAGCGACGGTTAGATAATATCACCTCACGTCTGTATCTTTACGATCTTTGACAATAAAATGTCTACCTTCACGTATATCCGGCGTGTAATTGGTAGAGATGGTCGACTATCCTGTCCCGGTTAAAAGGAACCGGTTCCTAGCCGGTCACTGGAACCGTCGATATAATTTCTCCGAGAAACCGGTTACTTTTGTTTAATTGAAAAATAACTTTTGGCAAGTAAAAATGGCGAATACCCATTGATAATAATAATGTTTGGATAATTTGTATAGCGCCAGAGTTATATGGCGTCCGTCCTCTCTGCCTACCCCTGCGGGGAAACGGCGTGATGGTTAGTTAGTTACTACTTATTATTTTGATTTAGGTATATGATTCTAAATAATTCTTACAGGCCATTTTGAATTTATTGATTGGCATAATATTTATAGTTTCCGGCAGCGCTTTATAAGATTTCATCCCTTTATATAGTAAACTATTTTGTGTGTTGGCTTTATTATTTTCTGGTAGTCTGATTTCTTAGCATGCCCTTAATAATAATAATAACAATAATATTTGGATAATTTGTATAGCGCCGTTTTTGTGAAAAATCACCTCAAGGGCGCTGTACAAATCTTAATTTCTACTTAATATTAATTCTTAGTTTATATAAATATACAGCAACATACTTACCGGGCAGGTCACTTCTGGCAGGACACAATCACCATATCATAATAATTTAGAATTTAGCTTATTCTTACTTATATTTTTAAAAATTTTATTTGTTTTTTAATTTTCTTACTATTATTTTTTCATTTTTAGGGCATGAGAGCAAATTTAAAATATGGTATATCGGAGGTATTTTTTAATTTTTCGTAGTCAGGAACAGATAATCGTGAAAATCTTCTAATGAATTTAAGGAATGAGAGTTTGAAAAGTTTTCTTCGTTTGAACAGAAATTCTATTGGGCTTGTTACATCTTGATTATGGATATGATTTTCTGAAAAAATGGGGTTTGGGTTTGGCTCTGAACTCTGTCGAGTCTTTTATAACTCTTGTGAATATTATTTATTTTATTATTTATTTATCTATTATTAACGCCCTGATGGGCTTTTACATAGTAATATAACATAAGTAAGTGCATGAGTACAGTTTAAAAAGGATATACATGAAATAATACAGTAAAACGTTTTGAGAAATGAAGAGCAAAAAAAAATAAAAATACAAAAAATAATAATTAATAATAGTTCCAATACATTAATGATAAGTGAATATTTCGTTTAAAAGTTTTTTAAATTTTGGCAAATTCATATAAAAGATATCAATATTTGAGGTGTATTCATTCCCGAGTGTATGTAGGCGAGAAATGGGTGCATGTATGTGGTAGTTGGTAGTGACATTATTGTTGCAGAAAAGTATATTTTGCCGAGTTGCTCGCTGAGGTACTCTGAAGTTGATAAGGTGCAGGAGTTCACAACAGTCGAATTCGGAGTGAATTATTTTGAACAGAAAAGTTAAGTCGGCTATTTTCCTTCTGTTTTCTAGGGTGTGGATTTTGAGTGTGTTTAAAAGGAATGTGTAATTTATGTGTTGAATTGGAATGTGTAGTTTGAAGTTTATGAAACGTAAAAATTTGCGCTGTACACGTTCAATATTGTTTATGTGGATTAGATAGTATGGGGACCACACTATAGAATTGTATTCTAATAGACTACGTACTAACGACAGGTAGACTATTTTTATGACTTTTAACGAGTCGAAGTCTTTGATAGTTCTAAGAATAAATCCCAACATCTTCATACCTTTACTAGCGATTTGTTGATAGTGATTAATAAAATTTAATTTTGTGTCAAACATGACTCCGAGATCTCTAATTTCAGTGACTTTTTCCAAGATATTGTTGTTGATAGAGTAGTTAAATGATAACGGGGTCTTGATTCGACAAAATGTTAATGTTTTACATTTATCTACGTTAAGGAATAAGTTGTTAACTATGGACCAATTGTGTAGTTTATCAACATTGTAGATAATTTTGTTAACAAGTTGTTCTTCATGTTATGTATAAACATCAATGTGTTTAATGTTTTCATCTGTTATACTGCTTGCCAATTTAGTTATTTGAATTGGCTGACAATTGATTTTTTTTTTTTTGGTGAGCAGCGAGGAACCAGTTTCACAGTTCCAGCGCTCAGAATATCGCTAGCAACCCCCCCTCCAATGAAATAAAAAAAAAATATATCTTACGGGAATCTGTTTTTTTTAATATAAAAAAAACTTCTTCGCGGAACTTTTCTGGCACCAGGAGCCGGTTCCAAATATTACCGGTTCCTTACCAGTCACCGGTATTGGCTGACAATTAATTAATTTTTTTTTTTGGTGAGCAGCGAGGAACCGGTTCCACAGTTCCAGCGCTCAGAATATCGCTAGCAACCCCCCATCCAATGAAATAAAAAAATATATATATATTACGGGAATGTTTTTTATAATATAAAAAAAATCTTCTTCGCGGAACTTTTCTGGTACCAGGAGCCGGTTCCAAAAATAACCGGTTCCTTGCCAGTCACCGGTAACTGGAACCGCAGATGCACTCAATTTCCGATATCAACCATCCCTAATAATTGGACAGTTTTATACGGCGCCACTCGGTAATAAAATCATCTCAAGGCGCTTTACAACTTTACACGGTTGTCTTTATGCACTAAAACTTTTATTTATTTATCTGGAAGGGATTATGCGATAATACCGTGTAATATAGTTGTGAACAGAGGATGCTTGCAGCAAGTGGGGTGACTTTGTGTACATAGGATGTATGATATGTTTGCGAGAGAAGGGAGGGTTGATAAGAATAACGTCAAAAAAACTAAATGAAAATGAAAGTAGAATAAGATGCAGTAGAGCTGTGATGTAAATAATGCATAGCCAATGTAAATATTGTAATGAACAAGAATTTCGTAGAGCGGTAAACTGTTGCCCTAGCGAAATACCCCACTGCGGAACGAGGAGACATGGCCAAATAATAATAATAATATTTGGATGATTTGTATAGCGCCGTTTTTGTGAATAATCACCAAAAGGAAGCTGTACAAATCTTATTTTCTATTATTAGATATTAATTAAATATACAGGAACATACTTACCTGGCAGGTCCCATCAGATAGACACACTTATTAACTTAAAATTATAATTACGTTTTTTTTTCGATTTGGGGCATGGGAGCGAAATAAAAAAATGGACTTTCTAAATTTGTCGTACAGTACAGGATTTGGTTAAAATTTGTACTCGATATCTCAAGGTGATTTGTCGAAAGACAGATTACGTTGAGATTCTTTTAATGAATTTTAGGATATGAGAGTCTGAAAAGGTAAGTTTTCAGTTTGGACCGAAATTCTGTTGGGCTCGTTATACATCTTAATACATAACCTCGTCCAGACAGCGCACGGCTGGCGCACAAGATACCGCCGCATTGTAATTTTTTTTTAAAATTCAATAGAATTAAATTTAATATTATTATTATTTATTTCTGCTAGTTTTAATTTGAAAGTTAATGGAGTTCTAAAAATTGAACACAAAAAATATAAATTAACTAACATTGTATCAAGCGATATTTGAACATGAAAGAAAAAGTCCTAATATCTGATATTATATAATTATCCGAATTTAGATTCTGAACCTTTCAGAATCCAAACAATTGGGGACTAGATTTGAATAGCCAGGCACTACTCAACTTTCCTATTTTTCATCTCCCTCCCTTCCTCTCTCCGTTCAGCCTCACAACATACCCCAATCAGGGATGACATAGTCCCACTGACCCCTGGCAGTGGTACTATGTCATCCTTGTGCGGTTTTCACATTTAAAACAAGAATAAGAAAGGGACGCTTAGATTTTTGGACATATTGTGTAGCCGTATTTCGATGGGGGTCGTGTAGTGGGAAGGGGAAAGAGATGGGGTAGATGAAGGTTTAGAAGTACCTGGATATTCAGATCTGCTCACCAAACACGACTAAAGCCATTTCGAGCAACGTTTCGATTCTGAATGTTGGTATTTTACCAAGGCGATACTGAGAGTATATTTCACCCTGGAACATACTATTATATATACTATCTTTTTAAAGTTAACTGTGAAATTATGGAAATTTAAAATATATGTATATATTTGCGCGTGCCGGGATTTAAACCCGCGACCTCTGGATTCGTAGTCGGCAATCACGGAGATCATCGACAACACGGTTTATTCCTTCTCACAGCATCTTCAGAGATGACGCAGAAGGAACCCGAAAATTCCCCCTAAACCGTCTTTGTGAACTTTACAGGATTAGTTTAAAAAAATATACCTTTTTAAAAAATTCAAGTACCTAATTATTGTGTTTGTATTGTCCACAGGTTGTCGGCCTCCAGCCTGCACGGGGAGCTTCAGTACCTGGCCGCCAGGGCGCTGGCGCACCACCCCCCGCTGCCCTATGCGCGCGCACCCTACGACCTGTACGGCGCTCATCCTGCAGACAGCCTCAGGGGTATGTTTTTAGCTGACGATTATTATCCTATTGATATTTCATATTTACATGCAACAGTACTGGTTAAAAAGCAAACTTTAAAGGTTTTTTGTTCCTAAAATACGACAACCTCCGTGGTCGAGTGGCGAGACACTTGACTACGAATCCACAGGTTGCGGGTTCAAACCCGCCGAGGTCGAATAACTTTTATAAAATTTTCATATTGTGTCATGACACATTTAATTCATTTAAAAAAATATATAGTACATTTGCGGCACGTTCCAGAGTGGTAGATACCCTAAGTATCGCCCTGGTGAAAGACCACTATTTAGAATCGAAAAATTGCTTGAAATGGCTTTAGCCGTGTTTGGCGACCAGATCTGAATTGCCAGGTACTTCCCAACCGTCTTCTTCCTCATCTCCTTCCCCTCTTTAATGCATTCAGCCTCACAACATACCCGAATCGGGGATGCCATACTGCCACTGGCTCCAAACCGTTGGGATAAAGATGTTAAGTTATATTCGTGTTCCTGTATCACCGTATTAAAAATAAATAAAATTATAGTGAATACCACAAAAGAGTCACAACTTCTCCCAACTGTCGGGAGCCAGTGGGACTATGGCATCCCTAATTGAGGTATGTTGTGTGGCCGAAGGTAGTGGAGAGGGAAAGGATATGGGGAAGAGGAAGGTTGTGAAGTACCTGGCTATTCAAATCTGGTCACCAAACACGGCTAAAGCCATTTCAAACAATGTTTCTATTCTGAATGGTGGTCTTTCATCAGGGCGATACTTCGCGTGTCTACCACTCTGGAACGTGCCGCAAATATACTACATATTATTCTTTACAAATTAAATGTGAGATAACACATATGAATTAAATGTTAAATTATTTGCACACGCCGGGATTCGAACCCGCGACATCTGTATTCGTAATCGAGCGTCTCAACCACTCTACCACGGAGACCGTCGTCAACTAACACCAATTCTATGGTTATTTTCACACCGTCCAGACCGAAATGCTTAAATTCAAAGCGTGTTATAAGTACAAGCTCATCTCACTAAAACCTTACATTTATTGAACCCAACACCAACGAGAATGTGTTATTTGTTGGTAGCAAACACAACATGATCCGTGACCAAACATTGTCTCGTAGAATTCTGCTGTAACGACCAGCTAACCGTCAACCAGTGGCGCATTGACCATCCCACCGGCCCCTGGGCTGGGATTTTATTTTTCGTTAAATCAAAAAAAAAATACAAAATCCTTTGTGCAGGAATCCGGTCTACCAACAATGCTCTACAGACAATAAAAAAATCTACTTAGCATGAGAAGTACTGCAGTTAAATTGCGAAAAGACAAACATTTCCGGGTTACGAATAACCTGACAATATTTGAAAAACTCCTACAGCCATCATAATAAGCTGAAGATGTTGCTTGTACAACGATGGAGGACTTAGCCAGCAGAGGAATCGGACCTACGACGCGCGGGTGAGAATCCGACGAGTTTGTCCCATCGGCTAATAACTGGTCGAATTAAAAGTAATTTTGTAAAAAATTGTTTCCCAGTTTCCCCTGGATTAGATCTTGTATTAGAAGATTACAACACCTTTTTTTGTTAATCTTTTTCCTTATTGATCAGTCAGAAAATAAAGAACAAACAATATGGCGTCTTATCTTTTTCACAGCGGTTCACAGAAACATTTTTAATAATAGTTACTTGTTTTACTGCATTTTTGGTGTGAAACGTCTTTACAATCGATGCCAGGTGTGGAGAGGCAATCGCTTCCAATGAGCGACAGTTTATGTCGAAGTTAATTCCAACTTAGTGTAATACAGTGTATTTCTAATTGCATGATGTGAACATTTTGGAAATGGATTGATGACCTACCATTTATTTTGTATCTGTCAGTATGTATGTAATGTTGTCACTCTGTCAAAAGTTCCAAATAAATAAATAAATAACTTCAATAACTTGGCTAAAAATAGACATAGTGCCGCCATTTTAGTCTTGTTTTCCCACGATTTTCGACTTTCCGGATTCGATACGTGTCCATAAACGGGATCATATCTCAGATAATAATTAAATGATTTGAGTTAACCAAGTGTTTTTTTGAAGAAGAGTGTATATGTTACAACCCATCCTGAGCTCCAAGTGTGTATCTAAAACACTCCAAAATATACGAGGCCAGGAATTTGCATGCTAGTGCAAATATTCAATTTGATCTGATGCTATTATTACGCTAAGCCGTCTTCTGCCACGTTCGGTGGAAAAATTGCTCAACAGTTTGAAATTTTCTTCCGATTACGGTCCCTCACGATTTACTCACTATGTTCCTTTTGATGTGTGTTTCGTGACTAAACCAGTAACTAGCGTCCTTGATGTGTGTTAAAACAAAACTGCCAGCGACTCAGATAGACTCAAAGCCGCTACCACAGATGGCGTCAGTCGAAAATGTTTATTTTAACACGAATTAATTGTGCAAATATTCAATACTTAATAATTGCGTGTAGTTACAGCGGACCAGCTCTGAAAATGAGGTTCTCAATTCTATTATCTGTTTATGGGTATAAGAAATGAGTTGACTCTGTCCGTCCGGGCCCCTGGCACCCCCCTGACCTAACACCGACACGACGTATAACAACCAACAACCTACAACGGCTACTACGACAACTCCTGTAGTACTATTGTTGTTGGCGTTGTTAATATTTGCGTCCGCTCCCCGCTCCACAAACAAGCCGTGTTGACTGTTGACTCAACATCGAGCGCCATAATAGGCTACCGTACGTTCGGGACATGTCAAATATCACAGTTTTTACAACAAATTAGAAATTAGGTGATCGGAATGCAGAGTCATACATAGATTATGCTCTCAACAACGATCCGGTCTGAAAGGGTAGGCAGAGAAGACACGCTGTCCGTCTTCTTCTTCGTATGGTGAAAGAGAGTTGGCAGAGTTCATGGTGGGATGCCGAGGTTGTTAAGTCTGTCGACGGCATCTCGATTCAGCACATACGAGGCCTGTTCAAAAGAAAAGGTGAATTTTGAATTTTCGCGGGCTGTGTACATTCGATTATCATTTTAATATTCATTATTCCATTTTTAACGCAAAATTTTATACATATTCTTTAATCCATTTTTTTTCAAAAGTAAAAAATCGAAGAACACACAAAAACGTGACTAACCTTTCCAGTTGTCAAAAACAAACCACTAATCCAAAATGTCTGATAATGCTAACATATGATAAACATATGTGTACCAATAAAACAAAAAAAAGACGATAATCGAATGTACACAGCCCGCGAAAATTAAAAATTCACCTTTTCTTTTGAACAGGCCATGTATGTGTCTCCGGGAAACTGGTGAAAGAACATTTTTCTACAATGCGTTCTATTGTTTGTATTTGTCCACATCCAAACAATTCAGAGTCCTTAAGTTTCCTTGCTTCCTTCACTCCATAATCTGTCCACATCTATAATTAGACACTCCCATCAAGTAGTATAGTTTATCGTTCACAGTCCACTATTTTCCAAATTCATCTGAAGCTGAAAACACATTCTGTGTTTTATCGCAGCTTCCGATCCAACACAGTAAGCGGTGAGATATTAGAGAGGACAGGGAATCACCGGGTCCTAAAGCTAAGAGTAAACTTCTACGCTCCGAGCGCCCTTGAGGTGATTTTCCCACGAAAACGGCGCTATAAAAGTCAGAAAACACATCAGAACGAAACGTGAAATATTGTACATCAGTGTGTTGGCAAATTTGATTAGAAATAATGCTTTAAAACCGGAGCTTTTATTTGCTTTAATCATATTTGATAACTTGGTCATGCCGTGTTATTAAAACTCCTCTGTTATTTGGTAGCTGATAAACCGTTGCGTATCTCAAAAACATTTCTAATAGTAGATCCGTATTGTTGAAGTTAACTTCTCGTAACAATGATATTGTTAGCCATATTTCAAAACCGCTTCATACAATCAGCCTCATTCTTTGTTGAACGCAAACAATCCTGCACCCCACTGACTGTAAAAAGTTAAGTCAAACACATAACAAAAACTAGATTGTTAGTAAGATATGGAAATGTGGAAGCGCCACTTTCCTCTGTCCTGGTAATCCTTGCTTCAATCACATCTATACATCTTATCATTACCCGAGTCGAGTATTTGATTTGCTTGTTTGCACCATGTTACTTTCCTGTGATGTCCCCTGTGAAGTCATATATTCTCCTGACATTGTGTATTCAAAAACATGCGTCTGTGTTGATCTTGCGCATACAATGACACTTGGGAGTACTGAAGCCCTAATTTAATTTAACCCAACTTGCTCAAAATAAGACGCAGTCGATCCTAATTTCACGTTTATGATGTAGTTTGAGGCCATCAAACATTAAGTATGAAGAATTACGATGTTAATATCAAACTAAAAACAAGAGTGGTCATAGGACAGACCCTTGTGGTATTCCAAAAAAAGAAACTAATAATTTGACTAGACCCTTTAAAAAAATACTTGCTCATGAGTTTCTGTGATTCAGACTACAAATATAAGCAAAGGGGTAACTAACTAACCATCACACCATTTCCCCGCAGGGGTAGGCAGAGAGGATGGACCGCCATACAACTTTGTCTTGGCAAACACTCCTTGTTTAATTTTCATTCATACATACTCTTCTGTAATTCTGACTCAAGTAATTAAGTTACTTGATCGTGCCACGTGATCCTCGGGCGTCCTCGACTTCTTCTTCCATTTATTGTCGCATTATATATTCTTTTCACACTCCTTTCTTCGTTCATTTGCTCTGCATGCTTAAACCATCTAAGCGTCTCTCTTTTGATCCTATTCATTACGCTTACATCAGCCTTGCATTCTTTCCGGATATCCACATTTTTAACACGGTCATGCGTTGTTTTACCGCACATACGCCTCAAATATTTCCTTTCCACAGCATTCAGTTTACTTTCATCCTTCCTCTGCCAGTTTCATGCCTCACTGCCGTACAGCAAAAGGGTGGTAATGAAAGATGTAAAAAACCAGCTGGGCGTAAAATAAATAAATAACTAAAAAAATATGCATTATGATGGGAGTAGAGGGCTGCATTAATCCAAGTATGCACCTTTCTGTTAGTTTCTCCACTTCCATTCCGTACTTGCTGTGTTTGGGTTTTGGTTTTTTGCAGCGCTAGTAATTCATGCTGTTTATGAACCCAGCTTCGGAACCTGAATGTTGAAACGCTGTTATTCGTTCTGTTTTTGCCATAACTACAACAAACAATACGACCAACTTAAGCACCGAGCAACTTTTCACTTTGTGTCCGCCGAAGAAAACTGAGAAGAAACTTACTGCGTTATGTGCAGCACGACTGTTTACAAAATAATAGCTGTTCTAGTATTGAATGTTTCAATAATAATACCCAGTTGCGAATTCATTTTAAATCGTGATTGACAACAGATAACGCTTCTTGATTGATAGCTTTCAATCTTTATCCTTAAATGTTTGTCCCAACTAATTTGTAAAACACTTTAAAAATATTAAATTTATAGTGAATACTGCATAAGAATCCCAACTGCTCCCAACCGTCTAGAGCCAGTGAGACTATGGCATCCCCAATTGTGGTATGTTGTGAGGCTGAAGGTAGTGGGGAGAGGAAGGAGATGGGGAAGAGGAAGATCGAGAAGTACCTAGCTATTCAGATCTGGTCACGTAACACGACTAAAGCCATTTCAAGCAACGTTTCTATTATGAATGGTGGTCTTTCACCAGGGCGATACAGTATAATATAGTATCTACCACTCTGAAATACCACTGCACAAGTGTCCCAACTGCTCCCAACCGTCTAGAGCCAGTGAGACTATGGCATCCCCAATTCGGGTATGTTGTGAGGCTGAAGATAGTAGGGAGAGGAAGGAGATGGGAAGAGGAAGATCGGGAAGTACCTAGCTATTCAGATCTGGTCACTAAACACGGCTAAAGCCATTTCAAGCAACATTTCTATTATGAATGGTGGTCTTTCACCAGGGCGATACTTAGAATATCTACCACACTGAACGCGCCTCGAGGAATAATACTACACCGAATAGATGTGATGGCAGATATTGATTGTGAAAATTCTAAAATTCTTCATTCTACTCTCGTATTTTCTGGTTCCATGGCTCAGTGTCATTCATCGGGTTTGGTATCAGAACTCCATCGTGGACTTCTGGCTTTCTTTGACAACTTTTTATTATCGACTTCTACCTTTAGTCCTCAATTTAATTAATGTCATACTTCTTTCAATGTCCTTATCAGCCTTTTCGTCTCTCACAAACATACACCATAAGTATACACAGTATACACACCCATCCCCTGCTTTCCTGTCTCTCTCTAAACATTTCTTAACTACCGCGTCTAAATGATATTTTTCTCCCATTTTAACATTTAATTTAACCTATTCCGACTGTCCTAAAGTTCAAAAATGGAGTCGCTTTCCCCAACTTTGCCTGGGGCAACGAACTGAACGTCTTAACTAACCATCACGCCGTTTCCCCGCCATTTAACCCTATCTCGACACACACTTCTTTCTTCATTTACATTCATAAATACTCTTTGGTTATTCTGAATTTTGACATAGCCCGACTCGAGTATTTTATTCACTTGATCGTGCTGTCTTTCTCGGGCGTTCCCGACTTTTTCTTTTCACACTCCTTTCTTAGTTTATTTGCTCTACATGCCCAAACCATCTGAGCGTCTCTTTCTTGATCCTATTCATTACGCTTACACCAGCCTTGAATTCTTTCCGTATATCCACATTTTTAAAACGGTCATGGATGGTTTTACCGCACACCTTTGCCTCAGGGATCTCATTTCTTCATTCTGTCTACTTTCATCCTTCCTCTGCCAGTTCTGCCACACAACTCTGTTTTGGCACAGACTCCTTGCTTCAATCACATTGATACATCGTCTCATTCACACGGCCCGACTCTAGTATTTGAGTATTTTGATTCACTTCATAGCTTCCTCGGGCGTCCCCGACTTTTTCTTCTATTTGCTTTTGCGTCATATATTCTTTTCAGACTCCTGTCTTAATTCATCCGCTCTACATGCCCAAACCATCTAAGCGTCGCTTTCGTGATCCTATTCCACATATCCACATTTTTAACATGGTCATGCGTGGTTTCACCACACATATGCCTTAGGGAGGATTCCTTTTCTATAGCATTCAGTCTTCTTTCATCCTTCCTCTGCCAGTTTCATGCCTCACTGCCAGTCTGCCGCTGAACGTCTGCCCCCTGGAATTATCGCCAGTATTTTACGCGGAAGCCGGTCTTGAACTTATCCAAACCTCCTCGCTTGGGACTTTTCTAAAGAGTAGCTGGAGTTCGATTCTTAGCACATCTCGGATAGTCGAGCTTCTGCGAACAAGATCGCCACGAACGTATGTTCGATGCAGTAAATCACAAATTATAATCAGTTGTCGTACGAAACGTTGACACAGCATAAAACAATTAACGGGCGACCCCTTTTCAAAGCTGCGTTGATTTTACGTTTCGAATCGCAGCTTTGTGCCAACCTCCAGTCAAAACAAGCTGTAATAATTCCGAGTCGTAAAAACGGAAACGGCAACAGACGTGATTACCAAGATGGCGTCTCGTTTCGCTCGCTGACGGCTGACGGCCGTTTGGTCTGCCATTTAAATCCCAGACTGCTGGCAGCGCAGCAGAGGGCAGGAGGTCACGAAACCAACTAAACTCACGTGAGTCAATGTTTAAACGAGTAAGATGACATTTGGATTGATTGAAGTCGGTATCAGTGAGATCTTCAGTTCAATCCTGAGCCAAATGGCGCCGGAGGGACTTGATTTTAGACAACTTTTTAAACTAACTAACCATCACTCCGTTTCTCCACAGGGGTAGTCAGAGAGGACGAACCGCCATACAAATCAGTCTTGGCACACACTCCTTGTTTCGTTCACATTACACCGTCTCATACATACCCTTCTGTTATTCTGACTTTTGACATAGCCCGATTCAAGTATTCGATTCACTTGATCGTGCCTCGGGCGACCTCGACTTCTTCTTCCATTCACATTCGTACTATCTTCGTTCATTCGCTCTACATGCCCAAACCATCTAAGCGTTCCTTTCTTGCTCCTATTCATTACGCTTAAATTAGCCTTGCACTATTTTCGGAAATCAACATTTTTAATACTGTTATACATGGTTTTACCGCACATACGTCACGGGGATCTCATTTCCATAGCATTCAGTCTACTTTCATCTTTCCTCTGCCTATACTATGCCTCACTGTCATACGTATTTTTTAAATGAAACAAAAATTGTCACCAGAGTTATTATAATTGTAATAATTTCAATCAATTTCACGTTTATGATATAGTTGGAGGCCATCAAACATTAAGAATAAACAATTTCGATATCAATATCAAATTAAAAACAAGAGTGGTCATAGGATATGCCCTTGTGGTATTCCAAAAAAATAACAAATAATTCAATAACTAAGTCTCTTTAAAAAAATTACTTGCTCATAAGTTTCCCTGATTCAGACTACTAATATTAGCAAGGGGTGGACACCATGAAGGCAAAAGGGCTAAAGCGCCATTTAGAAAAGCTTACACCAGAGCACTTTAAAGCTTTTTAAAATTATTTTAGAATTAAATTCATAAGTTTTCAGTACCTGGTTGGATTTTTGAAAAAAAAGTTAAATTAGGTAACTCAATGCTCTTACTGAGTTACCCGAAGCGGCAAAAAGCTAAAAAAAGCACCAAACTTGTGTCACTTAAGTCAAGCCTTCTCCCAAATGGTAAATATATTTTAGATGGCTGAAGGGTTACAAAATTTTTCAGAATCGAACGAAAGTCAGAGCATTCGATGCACAAAAAACTGAGCACTGCATATTTAACTCATTTTTTACCAAAGTGTCGCTAAACACGTTATTGCTAACTAAAATTCGTACATATCAATGCCATATGAATGACGGATCAATTCAAACTGACGAACAGTGACGGGTTTCCCTGTGCCCTGTGGAACTACTCAAAACCACATGGCTGCGTCTGTTTTAGATCGGTTCAAAGATAAGAGGCGGCAAAATGCGCGTGGCGCGTTGTGCGCATACCGGTCACACGTCTGTCAACGCGTGACGCATGGTGTCAGTTATGAACGTGTTAAGCCCTTTTGCCTTTCCAGCGACGATATATATATCAGGTGTATCATATCAGAAGAAGCATAAGCAAAAAGGCGTAAAATGTACGATTTTTGACAACTTTCAGCAATTTACCCATTTACAACTTAATAAATCACACCGCATTCAAAAGCGCAGGAGTAAAAGTATATTTGATTTAATACTTATGGCGTGATATCGCCTTGCGGTTTCGCGTCAAATCGTCTGTAAAAAGTCGAAGAGTGTGCTTAAAGCGGTCTCGCCACCATTTTGTACGCTCAACTGGAGCGGTTAATCCGGGGTGTCGAATTACCGAGGTTCGTAGTACCCGGCATGCGAACAATGCGAGTCGATAAACCAAAGTCAATGGACGTTTAATTCACGTTTTATTTGAAAAATCACTTCGGAACACTAGTCGCGTAGTGACGGTAATCATTGATAAAGTCGAACTTGAATCGACAGTCCACAATGGAGTGTTGATATCCACTCTGTTTTTTTTTGCAAAAACATTTTTACACCAATACATTGGAAAAAAACACAAAAAATTGTCATCATAATTATACAAAGAAAAAGGTAAAAATATTTAAAAAAAAATAAAAAGTTTTAAGAAGTACAAAATATAGTTAGAACTCAATAGCTAGTTCGTGCACTTGTTGTAATTCATATGAAAAATATCCACATTTCCTGCGAGGCTGTTAATTAACCTAGTAAGTCTTCCCAGGGGCATCACTATTGTTAAGTTAGTTCTGCACCTGGGAAGAAACAGAAGCCTGTGTTGGCGGCCTCGCGTGAAGTTATCAAGGAGAAAGAATTCAACTAGGATGTCAGGTGATATAAGACAGCGCAGTATGAAACTGTTAGAGGAAGGATGAAAGTAGACTGAATGCTGTAGAAATGAGATCCCTGAGGCGTATGTATGTTTCCGGATGGGCCGCTCGACAACTCTGTCTTGGCACTCGCTCTTTGCTTCATTCACATTCATACATCGTCACATATATACTCTTCTGTTATTTTTACCCTTTACATTACCAGAAGTATGTAAATATACATTATTATCTCACAACATTCCCCAATTGGGGATGCCATAGTCCCACTGGCTCTAGACGGTTGGGAGCAGTTGGGACTCTTGTGCAGTATTCACTATAAAAAATATTAAAATATAAATTTGAAGTTACGTATTTTCTTCTGTTTTTCACACTCGATGGTTTCTCAGTAAGCAATTGAGACGTACGTACGTACTTACAAATACAGAGTAGTACACTTATCGCCCATCTATAGATATACCGGATTACAAGTGTCAGGAGCAAGTGTTGTGGCCAACCGACTAACTACCAGGGGCGTGCGTAGGCTTTTAAAGTAACCATAGCAAAGAATTTAGTGTTTTTTTTAAACATTTTTCTGTTCTTCTTTTTGTCCTGTTTGGGTCGGGGTACATCGTCTCGATAAGGCACCCCCATATGTCTCTGTATCGAGGCGCCTTCATCCATTGCAGTCCCAGCTTCTAATCTCTATTGTCGCTTTTACCAAACTTTGTCTGAGTCTTCCAACTGGTCTTCCCTCTAGAATTGTTACTAGTATTTTGTGCAGAAGCCGCTATTCTGGCATTTTTAGCACATGTCCAAGTCACCTCATACGCATCTTTTCTATGAAGAGCAGCGGGTTTCGATGCCAATCACTTCTCTAAAAACTCTAATTTCGGCAACTTGTGAACCCTGGAACGCACTCTTTCGTTCATCAACCGGATTTTTCATAATACCGCACATGAGTCCCAACTGCTCCCAACCGTCTAGAGCCAGGGAGACTGGCACACCCAATTGGGGTACGTTGTGTACGGCTGAAGGTAGTGGGGAGGGGAAGGAGATGGGGAAGAGGAAGGTTGGGAAGTTTGATGAACAAGTCAGTAGTTGTGCACTGTTGAAGTATCTGCGGGGCCTGTATAGCACGCACAACTTCTGAGAGGCCAACTTTACTCTGGCTTCGATGGAGCCCCCGTGCCTCAGCTGGTCACTTAAGGTTACACCAAGCATAATAGTAATAATATTTGGATAATTTTTTGACCCAAAGAACCGTCTTTTCTCACCCAGGTTAGTAAACAGCTCTTCCGGTGTTGGATTTTTTTTTTTGAGTGGAACAATTAAGATGAGATTTTTCTATAGTTATATTTGCACGTCCCTGTGGGCAACGTAAAACAGTGGTGAGTAGTTAGTTGGTGTAATGTATAGTATGGGGAACCTCTGTGCCGCATTACATTTGTATAACGCGTCTCAAGTCACCGCGAACAGTAGTCCCATTGTTCCAGTATGTAGGATGTTGTCAATGGTGTATCGGGTGCGACAAGAATTGCACTCTTTTTTAAGTTCGATTTTTTTGATTTCATGTTGTCATATTTTTTAATTAATTTATTCTTGCTAAAATATTTAAAAAAATACATGGGTTTAGTCAATGTCTGTCTCACTGGGGTATTCCTGTGTCGAGACAGACGTAGTGTACATAAATTATATAATATTCAATGTAAATATTAATAAAGATAAAACAAAGATAAATAAAAAGGTGAAATCCAATTAATTAATATGTGTCATAACACATTTAATTCATAAAAACATAATACAAAGTATATTTGCGGCACGCTCCAGAGTGGTAGATACTCTAAGTATCGCCCTGGGGAAAGACCACCATTCAGAATCGAAACGTTGCTTGAAATGGTTTGAGCTGCGTTTGGTGACCAGATCTGAATAGACACGTACTTCCCAACCTTACTCTTCCCCGTCTCCTTCCCTTCCCCACAACCTTCAGCCTCACAACATACTCTATTTGGGGATGCCATAGTCTCACTGGCTCTAGACAGTTGGGAGGAGTTGAGACTCTTGTGCGGTATTCATATAAAAAATAAATAAAAAACCAAATACTTGACGTGCTTTCGATAGACTCGTTTTTTTTCTTAAGAATGACAAAAATTCCCTGGTTACGAATAGCCTGACTTTAAATTTAGTTGTTGCCGTCTAGGGGTCAATATATTCTCACCAGTTACCTTACTTGAGATGAAGGAGAATAGGAGGCATTAGTTCCCCCATAGCGCCCTTGAGGTGATTTTTACAAAAACAGCGCTATACAAATCGTCAAAATATTATTATTATTATTATTAACTTCAAAAATTTAGAATGAATGAATGAGTGAATAACCTGACAATATTTGAAAAAACTCCTACTGCCATCATTATAAACGAAAGATGTTGCTTGTGCAACGATGGAGGACTTGGCTAGCAAAGGAATTGAATCCACGACGCCCTGGTTGAAATCCGACGCGTTTGTCCACTCGGCTACCAACCGGTCAAATTAAAAAAGAACTTCGAGAATGAGTGATTAGATCTCTTGACTTAGTGTGGGAGTAACTAGTACGATTACGAATTATTATATTACTAACTTACCATCACGCCGTTCCCTCGCAGGGGTAGGCAGAGGATGGACCGCCATGCAACTCTGTCTTGGCACACACTCCTTGCTTCATTCACATTCACTCTTCTGTTATTCTAATTCATCGCATGGCCTGACTCAAGTATTTGATTCACTTGATCGTGCCATGTCTTCCTTGAGTGTCCCCGACTTCTACTTTTCACTTTCGCGTCATATTATATTCTTTTCACACTCCTTTCTTAGTTCATCTGTTTTACATGCCCAAACCATCTAAGCGTTCCTTTCTTAATCCTATTCATTACGCTTGCATTCTTTCCGGGTATCCTCATTTTAACACGGTCATACGTGGTTTTACAGCACATACGCCTCAGGGATCTCATGTCTATAAAATTATTATATTAACAACAAGAAAGGGATAGGTATGCGATATAATATAGTGATTATTTTCATTCCATTGTTTTTTTTTTCAAAATGACTTCAGAGTAGATTTGTAGTAAGGCAGTTTTCTGTTTTATCTCAAAAATCACACAAATAATAGGGACGTTTTATTGCAAACTGTTTTATTATTATTTTAAGCATCAATTCATGGGGTTGGTAAACATGAGAAGATTTATTCATACGAGGGAATCATTCGTCATACCAAGTTAAATGAATTAATTATTTTTTTTCATTGATTCGTTAACTACCTTTGTCTTAAATATTCAAGGTAAATTTTGATCCTTGTTTTGTAATGTTTTAAAAACAACTGAATGTGCTGCCATATACAACTGATCCCTTAACGTCTTCGATGTCTGTAAAAATGAAATGTGCTTTTTTAAATCTCGAGACGTAAAGACTTGACTTGCTAAATGAAATCTGAGAAAAAAACAAGTCAAAAATGGAATACAAATTATTTTCTTGAATAAAATTACAATGTTCAAATGTTAAGTAGCTGTTCAATTTAATGGAACAATTGTCGGACCCTGTACCCACATTATAATGACGCCGGCAACACGGTACGCGCGATGTTTGCATCAATACCGTAGCCTTCGAGGCGCGAAAGCGACCAAACGATAAATCTTCCGGTCTCAAGTCATTGACTTGGTCGCTCCATTCCCAACAACAAGCCGGCCATTGTATTGGCTTTAATGATTGTTATTCAATAGTTAACACAGAACGCGTTTAAATAATGGCTAACGGCTTGGTGCATTTAGTGACCTGAACCAATCCCATAGTTGAATATTTTGTTCGATCACCGGTTCTAAAGTAGGGTGACATTACCACTACACCACGGAGTATAATCAATTAACCGAATGGCTCCGGCTTATTTATCGAAACTGTGTATTCCTGATTTCAATTCCCATCTAAACTCACCATTATAATAATATATTTTCATGCAATTATCCGCGATCCTCGATCTACTGCTAAACAAAATGTTCGACAATTTTTCACAGCCCGCGACAAATGTAAATATTTATAAGGTAATTTTAGCTACAGCTTTAGGTATGTAGATAGTTCAAGAAATGAAAAAAATAAAGTTCTATGGTATTAATATGCTAAGCCGTCTTCTGTACATGAAAAATTAAAAATGGTAATTTTCGCTTATACGTAAAAAAGTCTGAAATTTTATTCCGATTACGCAACTTTACGGTTTACTCACTATGTTCCTTTTGATGTGTGTGTAAAGACTAAACTGTTAAATAGTATATATTATTATTATATACAGAGGGAGAACAACATATAAAATAAAACAGCGGAACAATTAGAAAACAAAAGAATAATATTCAACATTCTTATTTATTTTATATTTTGTTTAATTCTCCGTGTGTATATATAACTGCACACTTTGTATTTTTTATTTAGTTAATTTTGTCCCATGATGATGCTTAGACTAAGCGAAACCGGTCGGTCATAAAAAATAAAATAATATCCGCGGTCTTATACAAAGTTATTTTTTTCATTTCTTTAAATATGTTGAACCACACAGTGATTACTTTCTACGAAAATATATTTATATACTTTTATGGTAAATTTTGTCAAGTTTTGTAAAGCGCCCATAGGTGATATTTCACAAAAATGGCGCTATATAAATTAGATGAGAATTATTATTATGTTGATATCTAGTCAGGTACTTTTGCATAATAATACGTATTGTGCCAGTACAAGCGCTTATTTCTTGAGACATAATTTATACACAAAGACGGCCTCCATGGTCGAGTTGTAAGTCACTCGACTACGAATCCAAAGGTCGCGGGTTCAAACCCGGCGTGCTCAAATAAATTTTTTAAATTAATATGTGTCATAACACATTAAATTCATATAAAATAATATATAGTATATTTGCGGCACGTTCCAGAGTGATAGATACTATTGGCCTGGTGAAAGATCACCATTCAGAATCGAAACGTTGCTTGATATGGCTTTAGCCGTGCTCGGTGACCAGATATGAATAGCTAGGTACTTCTCAACCTTACTCTTCCCCATCTCCTCCCTCCCCCACTGCCTTCAGCCTCACAACATACCTCAATTGAGGATGCCAAGCATGTTGGGAGCAGTTGGGACTCTTGTGCTGTATTCACTATAAAAATAAAAGAGACACTTGGATGGTTTTGGCATGTAGAGCGGATGAACGATGAAAGGAGTGTGAAAAGAATATATGATGTGAAAGTGAACCGAAGAAAAATTCGGGAACGCCCGATGAAGACACGACATGGCACGATCAAGTGAATCAAATACTTGAGTCAGGCCATGAAAACATTCAGAATAAAAAGAGTATGTATGAATGCTGTGGAAATGAGATCCCTGAGACGTATGTGCTGTAAAACCATGTATGACCGTATTAAAAATGTGGATATCCGGAAAGAATGCAAGGCTGATGTAAGCGTAATGTATAGGATTAAGAAAATGACGCTCAGATGGTTTGGGCATGTAAAGCAAATGAACGAAGAAAGGAGTGTGAAAAGAATATATGATGCGAAAGTGTATAGAAGAAGAAGTCGAGGACGCCCGAGAAAAACATGGCACGATCAAGTAAATCAAATACTTGGATCGGGTCATATAAAGAGTCAGAATAACAGAGGAGTATGTATGAGACGATGCATGAATGTGAATGAAGCAAGGAGTGTGTGCCAAGACAGAGTTATATGGCGGTCCGTCCTCTCTGCCTATCCCTGCGGGGAAACGGCGTGATGGTTAGTTAGTTAGTCAGACTGCTGGCCTCGCTTCTTTGAACTATATTTATTTTATTATTTCCTCTTCCGTATATCACCTGAGCTAGAAATCCCTCTCGAAGATATAGCATGCCGTTAAGCAGAATATAATATTATAAAAACGAACGTGGAAAGTTACGACATCACTGCTTACCCCTTCCTAGACGTTCAAAACACCAATGGCAATACAACAATACCAATAATTTGCGTGTGCGTTCAATGTTGCTTAACCTGCAATAAATTATGCAGAAACGGGCCCCGCCCCGACGATCTGAACAGATCTTTTTTTGCATAATTTTGTCATTATCAAAATAAATTTCTAAACATTTTAAAACCCGTGTTCGACATTTGTTAGATTTTAATTTATCGCAAATTTATTCAAATAATCATTTCGCTATAAAAGTGTTCTGTTAAAAGATTTGTTTGAAAGAGCAGAGAGAAAGACCTTTTATTTATTTAAAAAAAAATCATAAATCAATAATGTATATTACAGACATGGGTTTTTACGTTTTTTTTCTACAATAATGTTTGTAATTATATAAAATATATTCGTACGGAGTTTGAAGGGACGAGGGATCCAAAAATCATGACGGATTTGTGACGAAACAGCCTTCGTAGCGTGATGGTCTAGTCGTTAAACTTTGAGAAGGGAGTTTGCGAGTTTGATTTTCACTTACAAAATTGTATGAGGGACTGATCGCTGTTGGCGCAAATAAAAAAATGTCCAAAGAAACGAAGCTAGCAGTCCACAATGGAGTGCTTATACCAACCCTGATGTATGGCAGTGAGGCATGGAACTGGCAGAGAAAGGATGAAAGTAGACTGAATGCTGTAGAAATGAGATCCATGAGATGTGCGGTAAAATCATGTATGACCGTGTTAAAAATATGGATATCCGGAAACAATGCAAGGCTAACGTAAGCGTAATGAATAGGATTTAGAAAATGACGCTTTGAGAAGTGAGTGAGAGGAAGTCGGCGACGCCTTAGGGAGACATGGCACGATCGAGTGAATCAAATACTTGAGTCGGGCCTTGTCAAGAGTCATAATAACAGAAGAGTATGTATGAATGTGAATAAAGAAAAGAGTGTGTGCTGAGACAAAGTTGTGTAGCGGTCCATCCCCTTTGCCTACCTCTTCGGAGAAACGACCTGATGCTTAGTTAGTTAGTTAATTGTGTCCCAGCTATGGTTTTTTGTTAGGCTGAAGGAAGTGCTGGGGGAAGGATGTTGAAAAGTGCCTAGCTATTCAGATCTGGTCACTAAAAACGGCCATTTCAAGCAACATTTTTGGTTCTTGATGCTGGTGTTTCACCAGGGCGATACTTAAAGTATCTACCACTCTTCTTTTTTGCTTGTTAAGACATCGTGCAATTTTCAGTCTCACCGTCTGTACTCTTCTGTATCTAATTTTAATCTGTCTATGCTAAAATGTGGACATGACGCCAGGAGGTGGCGAATAGTTTGCTGGGAATCATCGCATGGGCAGGTGTCGTTGTTAATTATGCTTAAGGGTCAGCGCGCAAGAATGACGCTTAACATTTCTTTGTAGCATTCTAATACAGGCAAAACTATAAATGATTTATATGCAAATTTTCCATTGGTAGTTGGAAAAATGACCAAGGTTTCCAGTGAATACATTTTTTTAACTGTAACCCTTTAAATTCTATTAAAAAAATACAAAATTGTCAGTAAAAGGAGCAGTTTGAAAACCAGCAAAGGCATTTTTAAACGTTATACTTAAAATCCCAGTTTGCATTTCATATAGAATTTAAACGATTACTGTTTAAGAATTGTATTCATTGGAAGCCTTAGACATTTCTCAAACTACCCGCTTAGAATTAACAGATAAATAATTCTTACTTTTGCTGGTACTAGAAAGTCAAGAAGCGCGTATTTTTGGGTGCTGAACTGGAATTAAGCTGGATCTGCACTAGTGGGGATTTTTCGGAGAAGAATCTACCACTCTCTAATAACCCTTTCAAGGTTTGAATAGTTGTTACCCCACTATTCTTACCCCTAAGCCACCGAGGTTGTTACATATGAGATGATTATTTACAAGAGAATGTAATATTGAATATATGTTTAAGATATGAACATTTAAGGAGAGCAGTCTGACCAGGACCTCGATCGTTAAAATTGTAATGGGAGGTTTTTTCAAGATGCGTTAAGCTGGGTAATAAAGTATGTTATTTATTTCATAATTCTCTTCAGTTTGATCTCTTTTGTTAATTACGTTTTGCACTCCTTTCCTCTCAGTCTACCGATATATTCAGACCATCAGCCCCCAAGGCGGTTTACATGCAACCTTGCCATAGCAAGCATCCAGTCTTTAATGACTGGGATAATAATAATTACTAGTTTAGTCTTGATACACACGTCAAAAGGGACATGGTGAATAAATCGTGAAGTAGCGTAATCGGAATAAAATCTCAAACTTTTTTATGTATGAGCGAAAATTACCAGTGTTGTTTTTGTATAGATTAGCGCCCCACACGGCGATCTAACGAAGCGTGCACAGAAGACAGCATAGCATATTAATACTATCAGATAATATATGGATAATTTGCATAGGGCCGTTTTTGTGAAAAATCACCTCAAATGCGCTGTACAGATCTGTATAACATAATCTATGGCATATTAATATTTATTTATATTATGTTAAGAGATAATATACAGAGGTATAAACACAATTATTTCAGTTATTTTTTTGTTTTGAGAAAGATACCGTTTATTGCCAAAATTAAAGTTGGTATTTATTTAAATTTTTTATGATTTTCATTGTTCGATTCTAGGGCATTTATAGTTCAGTACAGGTGTTGAATTTCAAGTGACGATTTGTTATATTCTTACCTTCGTGTTTTTCACCCAGTTCTTACCTATCCAACCATTTCGCAATATTCGATTTCTGTATTCAACAACACTGTTTTCGAAATAATTAACAATCAAAAACAGAAAAGTTTGATGTGAAAATACGTGTTGCTCGTTGGTTTTGTTGTTCTCAAAATAATATTAAATAAGTGTGGTTTTGTGAAGTAAGAAGACTTGAATCAGTGTGATTTATTCGTGTTCGTCAATAATACAATTGTTTAAGAATATTTGAAGAACTTATAATTTCAACTTCATCGGTGAGTGAATGGTTTCCCATTTTATCCTTCATTTCAACAATCTTTCCACATCCATAATTAGACCCTTCCATCAAGTAGCATAGTTTATCGTTCACAGTCCACTATTTTCCAAATTCATCTGAAGCTGAAAACACATTCGGTGTTTTATCGCAGCTTCCGATCCAACAACAGGGAATGATTAAAATGTATATATCTAAAGAAGATTCGTCGCTCAATAATAATAATATTTGGATAATTCGTATAGTGCCGTTTTCGTGCAATAAGAGACAGATTGCGGTGAAAAGCTTCCACTGACATTACCCATGGTCTGACTACTCGCACTCGATGCACGGGATATTAAGAAAAAAACATGTTAACTCCACACAGAAGGTTCTGAGGGAATTATTCCCCTCTTGTCATCTTTAAGGATGCTGTGTGGAGGGTCTTTTTGAGAAAGGCAAGGATTGGACCTGGATTTTGAAGAGGCCCATATTGTAGGAAAGGGGAAATACAGAGGCTGCCAAATAATTCCACAGTCCAGCTGTTGAACATTAGAACGAGTCGTAGAAGCGATTCGTTCACATGTATCGAATGTCAATCGTGCACAAATGTTGGATGCGCGTTTGGCGAGTTTTCCGACTATGTGAATAAGGGATCAATGACGCAAGTTCCAGGAGCATCTTCCATTGAAATATAGGTAGAACAAGGACAGCATTCATAAGGTAGTCTTTTCAATGTAAATGACTCTTAGATCAGCAACGTCATCGGCTATCGGAAGGCTGATAGAACCCAAACGCAATCCAAATACTAAGTTTGGAGATCGCGCTGCAGGAGTATCGGGGCCGAAGGCTTGGAATAAACTCCCCTCGGAACTAAGATGTATAACGAGCCCAACAGATTTTCGGTCCAAACTGAAAACTTACCTTTTCAGACTCTCATATCCTTAAATTCATTAAAAGAATCTCAACATAATCTGTCTCTCGACGAATCACCTTAAGATATCCAAATACTGTACGACAAATTCAGAAAGTCCGTTTTTTTAATTTCGCTCCCATGCCCTAAATCGGAAAAAATAAATAAAATAAAAATAAATAAATCAAAACATAAAAATTATAATTATAATTTAAAGTTAATAAGCGTGTCTATCTGATGGGACCTGCCAAGTGTGTTACTGTATATTTTCTTATTTAAACTAGGAATTAATAAATAATAATAGAAAATAAGATCAGTACAGCGCCCTTGAGGTGATTTTTCACAAAAACGGCGCTACACAAATTATCCAAATATTATTATTATCAAAGCGATTGAATTAATTCAAGCATTGCTTCGTCTTTTTCTGGTGCCCCTGCAATTGGAGGTTGGCGATGATCAGGGCAAGCCTCACCCCGCAGTAAATCAATCGATTAATTAAAGTATTTAAATCATTGAAATTGTGCTATATATACTTAAGCCGACCTTCAATACGGCATCATTTGTTTGATGCCAATCGCTAATATAATCGACGGTTTTCAAGAAATATGAGTTTGATGAAAGTGGCAGTTAGTAAATGGGTTTCGATAGCACAATTGGTAAGTGCGTCCCTCCCGAAACCATTCTTTTCTAATTCATATTTTTTTAATAATTAAATACAATTTGTATTATTTCGATCGCGCCTCACAGTTTGATGAAAGCCTTATAAAATATACCCCCGAGGTTCGCTCGAATAGTTAATCTCCTTCGCGCTCGTAAAGCCTCGCAATTAAGGTTTTAGTGCAGTCCGTAGGTGCAACCCCCCTGCCTTTCTTCTCCCTGCTCTGTCCAACTGCCACTGAAAAGACACAACGGTAGAAGTTCGCTGTGGGCGTGTCCGTGTGCTAGAAGTAAGCACCATTTTTCCTTACTTCTGTTGAAATCGAACATTTTCAAATATCGATATTTTTTCGTGATCAGATAAACTATTTCATTAGCTTCACAAGTTAAACAAGTGCGAACAAGTATTAATCAATAGTTGAACAGTAATGGAAAAGCCCGAATATATTATTATTTATTTGCCAGTCGCGAGATGCCTCATATGCTAGCCGCGCGCCGTCTGGACAAAGCTATCAACGTTTCTAGGGCCTAGGAGTTAATAGGTCCTATGTAAATTAGCCACACCAGTGTAGTTTCAAATCGGTAAGTATAGATATATAGCTGTATATAATTAGATGAGACACTAAACGAAAAAAAATACATTCACACATCGTCTCATACATACTCTTTTGTATTTTTTTGACATGGCCCGACTTTTTTTGATTCACTTGATCGAATCATGTCTTCCTCGGAGTCCCCGACTTCTTCTACCATTTACTTTCGCGTCATATATCCTCCGCATACTCATATCTTCATTCATTCGCTCCCATTCTTAAAATTCTCCATTACACTTACATCAGCCGTACACCATGAGAAAGAAAGAGACAGCAAAAAAATTGCAAAATATCACACCGCTTTTAGGTATTTTAAGGATGTTTCCTGTCTCCCGCGTCTCCGGCGACTCCGCCCACTTTTATTATGCGACATAACTTAGCGGTCTTTGAGGTTATATTCTGTATTGTTGGTGATTACAATACTATGAAAAGGTGGTTATTCAAATAAACAAAACATCATGTCGATATGTGCTATGAATGCATGTAAAAATAAATCCAAAATGAGTTAAATACGTCACTTTTCACAGGTATTTCAACAGTTTTAAATATTTTTGACAGCATGTTAGGATTATCGAATTATTAAGTATATAAATATATTATAATAACTAGAAACATTCATTATTATTTAAGCAAACGTTATGCCATTCGTTTTGTAAGATGTTCTGAATCAATAAATCATTTAATAGTATTCTTGATATAGTTTTGTTATGCGAACGCTTTTTAAGGTTATGTCCTATATCTGTTTGTTTGTACAAATATGTACCTATGAAAACCCTAGCCACACCTGTTCTGAGTAGTCAGGCAAAAGTCATCAAAACTGACTACACTGCCTTGGATAGGTAAGTCTTTAAGTATAATTATACTCAAAGGGGCTGACTTTTGGATTTGTATAACTCTATGGGTATCGATTACCCTTCTACTGAGTATGTATTCAGTGCCAACTGAAGAGGGACAAAGGAACTGGAATGAAACGTCAATGGCACGAAAGCCATTCGCCAATCAATACCCGCTCATTAGGCTTATTCGTGATTTTGAATTAATTATGTTTTGAATCTTACAGGGGTCAATACCCGCCTGTCGTTGGCTGGCTTTTAAATAATAAATGTTAATAAACCCTTATTCCTAAATTAAAATATGGGACATTCAAGATGCTTTCATGAGTGGAAGGGGGTGCATGGATCAAATTTTCTCATTGCGCATGCTTACAGAGAAGTTTCTGACAAAAAACAGAAACTTTTCTGTGCTTTTGTCGATTTGCAAAAGGCGTATGATCGGGTTGATAGGAACAAACTATGGAAGGTATTATCTATATATGGAGTTAACACGAATCTAATACCAGCAATCGCGTCCTTGTACGAGGGAAGCGTTGCATGCGTTAGAGTGAACTATGATTTTAAGAAGTGGTTTCACATCATAAAAGGTGTACAAGATTGTGTAATGTCACCGTGGTTGTTTAATTTGTACACGAATAATTGTATGCAAGAATTGAAATGTGTGGGCTTGGGTACGAAAATGAACAGTCTGAAAGTACGTTGCCTATTGTATACGGACGATGCGGTGTTGATTGCTGACAGTATGGAAGATCTACAGTTTTTCGTGTCTAGAATGAACTGAGTATGTATGCAAAATGAGTTGATGATGAATGTAAGTAAGTCCGAGGTCATGGTGTTTGAAAGAGAGAGTACGAAAACAGCGTGCAATATAGTTGTGAATGATGAATACTCGGAGAAAGTGGATGAGTTTGTGTATTTAGGAAATATGCTCTTGAGAGACGGAAAGGCTGATAATGATGTTAAAAGAAGGGTGAATGCAGGAAACTCCATTAAGGAGGACTGAACGCTGTTGGCACAAATAAGAAATTGTCCAAAGAAGCGAAGTTATCAGTTCACAGTGGAGTGCTTATACTAACCCTGATGTATGGCAGTGCGGCATAAAAAAATAAGTATATATATATATATATATATATATATATATATATATATATATAGTTAATACCGCACAAGAGTCCCAACTGCTCCCAAACGTCTGGAGCCAGTGAGACTATGTCATCCTCAATTGGGGTATGTCGGTGCATTATGGTAGTAGAGAAGGGTAGGAGATGGGGAAGAGGAACGTTGGGAAGTATCTGGCTATTCAGATCTGGTCACCAAGGGGATGCTTTGATAGTTTGGACATGTAAAGCGGATGAACAAAGACCGGAGTGTGAGAAGAATATATGACGCGAAAGTTAACGGAAAAAGAAGTCGGAGACACCCGAGGAAGACATGGCGCGATCAAGTGAATCAAATACTTGAGTCGGGGCATGTGAAGAGTCAGAATAACAGAATAGTATATATGAGACGATGTACAAATGTGAATAAAGCAAGGAGTGTGTGCCAAGACAGCGTTGTTTGGCGGTCCAACCTATCTGCCTGCCTCTGCGGAGACACGGCGTGATGGTTAGTTAGTTAGTCACACGGACACGCTCACAACACACTTCTATCTGTGTATACCTTCAGCGGCTCTATGCTAGCGTTGCCTAAAATTTATTTGATCACTTTCGACACCATTCCATTTGCGACCCGCCCCCTTTCAAACACGGCATAAAATCTGCAATAAATTACGGTTTCCGACAAGTCTTATTAGCGAAATGTTCACAGCGGCGACATCGCCTTGAGACGCGGAATCGGCCCGGCCGAGCGTCGTGAACCGAACCCTAGACGAGGGAAAAAACAACGTGTGCATTTGAAAACGGTGCCAGCTTCTGAGAAGGCGAGAGCAGGTGGTCACTTGGGACGGCGCAATATCACTCGGCCGAATTAGCGCGAGCGGTAGTGTCGCTGGCTACGCCGGGTACTCTGAATGCAATCGTGAAAAAAGGTGGCGACTTTATGAGATAATAATAACAGTGCACTTATATAGCGCAATTTTGTGATATTTCACCTCAAGTGCGCTTCATACTAAATTGATTAAGCTTTTTTTTTTACCTAACCTATATAATTTTGGGATAAATCACTTTCTCCGGGTTTTTACGTTGTACACCACGCGAAAGAAAGAGACAAGAAAATATCCCAAATTATCACACCGCTTTAAAGTATTGTTAGAATGTTCTTCGTGTCCCGCGTCTCCTTTGACTCCGCCCACACATTTTGATATGCGACATAAATGGACATAAGTCAACGGTTTTTCAGGTTATGAAATTCAATGCTGTGAAAAAGTGGTTTCACGAATAAACAAAAACATAATGTCGACATGTGCTATGAATGGATGTATAAATACCCTAGCCTTTGTAGTAGGCACGCCCAGGTCTAGCCGAGTCTGGCAAGCCTTGTAAAACTGACCATAGCTCTCTCTAAAGCGCTCTTTCTTGTATATTATTGCTCTGAGGTTTTAGTTTATTAAAAATAATTGATTGCTAGCCCCGTTACGAATCTGTGCACGGTGAATCCACGAGCCCAACATCCGCAGACGGCGCACAAAGGCCAGTCTCGTTATATCTTTTAATAAGTTCGTGTGAGAATGTCTCAATCGGGCACGACAGTCAGGTAGAAGGAGCGGAATGGGTTTAGGGTATACTGTTACAGCTGGGCGTAGCGTGGTTATACGCCGGGTAGGTATTCTACGGGATCGGGTTCGAGACCGCGCGAGAACCATTAAAAAAATCGCCGTTTGTGTGGGTAACGGGCATAGCTGGCCGGGAGGTGATTCAGGTAATTTTTCGAATGCGAAATAATGTCTACTGATTAAATTATTTTTAAAATATTACAAAAATGAACAGTTTACAGCGTTTTAAAATAAAATGAGTAGATGATAATAATACCTGGCTAATTTATAACTAACTAACCATCACGCCGTTTCCCCGCAGGAGTTGACAGAAAAGATAGACCGCCATACAATAGAATTTCTGTTTAAACGAAGAAAACTCATTCTCTCATTCCTTAAATTCATTAGATTTTCATCAAAATCCCTGACTGCGAAAAATTTTAAAATACCTCTGATATAATATATTTTAAATTTTCCCTCATGCCCTAAAAAAATATATATATATATAAATACATATATAAATGTAAAAAACAGCTAAATTCTAAGTTATTATGATATGGTGATTGTGTCCTGCCAGAAGTGACCTGCCAGGTAAGTATGTTGCTGTATATATATATAAACTAGGAATCAATATTATTATTTGACACTGAATTGAATTAATTATCTGACACTTGACATGGCCCGACTCAAGTATTTAGTTTACATGATCGTGCCATTTCTTTCTCAGGCGTCCCCGACTTCTTCTACCATTCCCTTTCGCGTCGCATATTCTTCTCCCACTCCTTCGTTAATTCGCCGCTCTACACGTCAAAAACATCTAAGCGTCCCATTCTTCATCAATAATAATTGGTTGATTTATATAGCGCCGTTTTCGTGACAGAAATATAACCTCAGGGGCGATTAAAATAATAATTACATAATCAATAACCTAACTAACTAACCATCACGCCGTTTCTCCGCAGGGATAGGCAGAGAGGACGGACCGCCATGTTACTCTGTTTTGGCACACACTCCTTGCTTCATTCACATTCATTCATCGTCTCATACATACTCTTCTGTTATTCTGACTCTTCACATGACCCGATTCAAGTATTAGTATTAATACGATCAAGAAAGGAACGCTTAGATGGTTTAGGCATATAGAGCGAATGAACGAAGAAAGGAGTGTGAAAAGAATATATGATGCGAAAGTGAATGGAAGAAGTCGAGGACGCCCGAGGAAGGCATGGCACGATCAAATAAATCAAATACTTGAATCGAGTCATGTGAATAGTCAGAATAACAACAGAGTATGTATGAGACGATGTATGAATGTGAACGGATCAAGGAGTGTGTGCCGAGATAGAGTTGCATGGCGGTCCGTCCTCTTTGCCTACCCCTGCGCGGAAACGGCGCGATGGTTAGTTAGCTAAAGAAATGCTATGAAAATTGGCGGCCATCTTGATTTCCCACCCCCGCAGAAATAAACCGTCGGAAGTTTTGACGAGAATCGCCCCCGGGTCACAAAAGACACCGACCAGAGCGACGTGAAATTGTACAACAATAATAATAATAATAATAAACACATTTAAGAGAAGCTAACCGCGTCCAACAGCCGCGAAATGCGGCCGTCTGATTCCGGACGACCTGTTAATGAGCGGGTATTTTATACCTGGCCCGCTAGGAAATAATGAATCAATCGATAGATTAATTGAGACGTTAGGAGTGTTGGGAGTCGGCAGCGGGCGGTGTTTATTTGCCTACGATTAAAATCACCTCTCTTTTTATAGGTGACCATTTAAATGTGGGGGCTAAGAGTGCATAGAGTGGTACCTATCCAAGGCAGTGTAGTCAGTCTTTGATGATTTTTGCCGGACTCGGCAGACCTGGGCGTGGCGAGGACTAGGGTTTGGGTATTTATACATCCATTCTTAGCACATGTCGACATAATGTTTTCGTTTATTCGTATAACTACATTTTCACAGTGTTGTTATTTATTTATTTATTTATTTTATTTTAGTACATATAACAGGCATGATGCCCAAAACATATATACATGAGTGTTTATTTAATTGGAATATTTAACAACAGTTAGTTATCAAGTAAAAGTTTATGAAAAATGCAAAAGTAAATGAATAACAAACAAAATCAAAAGAATAAAATTATACAAGGTAGAACATAAATGAATGGATTATTGGCACCTGTACTGAAGAGATGCCTATTAGCCGTTTGGTACTTCATATAACCAGTCCATAACTAAAGGGCATCATTACAATATCAGCTTGATATGATTGACAGAATATTTAAAAAAAAAGATTTATCGTGTCAATAAAAATGTCTACTTCATTGTCTGTGCAGTGAATTGTGTTGTAGTTTCTTAATGTTCTCGCCAAAGGAGAGAAATATCCCGTATTTGTGTGGTAGGCTTTAATATTAAAAATATTGTTTATCCTCCTCGATGATTTTCTTATTGGTATGTTGATGTTGACAAAAATATAGCATATAACCTAAAGAACCGTTTAGTTGTGTCCAGTTTAGTCGCATTATAAAACATGTGGGCGGAGTCCCCGGAGACGCGGGAGACCAAGATCATCCTGACCATACAGTGCATAAAAGCGGTGTGTTATTTTTGTTGTTTCTTTCTCTCTCATGGTGTAAGACGTAAAAACCCGGAGAAAGTGATTTATCGCAAGTTTGTTAGGTTGGGTAAAAATAATTAACCATCTCTCCATACATTGTTACTCCAAGTGTGTGGGCATCTGAAGTTGAAACCAGCCTGACGATATCTTTGCAGGCGGCCAGAAGACGATTTTTGCTTATTAAAAAAAAGACAAACATTCCCGGGTTACGAATAACCGGACAATATTTGAAGGACAAGCCGAGTTTGGTGACCAGATCTGAATAGCCAGGTACTTCCTAACCTTCCTCTTCCCAATCTCCTTCCCCTCCCCACTACCTTCAGCCTTACAACATACCCTATTTGGGGATGCCATAGTCTCACTGGCTTTAGACGGTCGGGAGCAGTTGGGACTCTTTTGGTATTCACGTTTTAAAAAACCTAGGTATACATTTTTTTCTCATTGCACTAATCGCAACTGGAACATCTCAATCTCATTGTACCTGCGATGAAATTTTGAGTAGCTCCAACAAAAAATGTGATATAATTATATGGCGAAGGAGGAAGAAGGAACCTAAAAGTGAGATTTGGTAGTCGCGTGATTAACCCAGTGAGCCCCGAGGCGACCCGACGGGCACGTCATAATGACACGACTTAGCGGGCACGCCTCATCGCGTGGTGCGGGCACCAACCGCCGCACGGGGCACACCTCGTTAGGGAAGCGCAGGAAGGGTGTCATTATTCGTTAACCTACAAAAGGCGAGATACTGCGGAAGTCGCAAACTAGGGGATGATTGGGTCGGTTGTTTGAAAGATGTGGCGCGCTGCTTCCTGAAATACTGGGCACGCAGATTGCACACTATACTGTCTGTATGGTATAGTGCCCTTGAGGTGATTTTTCACAAAAAACGGCGCTATACAAATTATCCAAATATTATGTCTCAAAGCGTCTATTTTTAAGTGCCAACATGTTAACTGTCCTCAGTCTAATTTGCTTTTCTTTGATTTAATAAATATGTTAAAATGAATTCATACGTTTTATCTAGACTATATTTTAAATTCTCATGCCCTAAAAAAAAACTAAAAAATATAAATACATATATATTTATAAATAAAACACATAAACTTTGTTTATAACCACTTTATTATTTAATATTACGTCTACCAGTTTCGGAAGTACCCTTCCATCATTAGGACAATATTAAAATTAAAAATTAAATTAAAAAAGTTTATGTGTTTTATTTATAAATATGGCAAGCCACAAAGTAAATGCTTTTTACGAATATGAAATATATATATATATATATATATATATATATATATATATATATATATATATATGTATGGAAAACACTGGACTGTGCAGAAATGGAATATATACTCGTATATGTAAAAAAAACATCTAAATTTTAAATAATGATTATGTCCTTCGTTCGATCACCGCTGCAAAATAAAATTTAGTAAAATTATCGAAGATAATTTTAGTTCGACATTTAGGCATTTCGCTGATCTCCATTATAACATATCAGAACTGGAGGATGCAACGGAGCTCTCAGTGGCAGTACCATCTTAGTAATTTAGAACAAACCGTGTGGTATCTTGTCTATTTTTTGTCAGTTAAATAGATATTTAAAAGCTAGCTTGTAATTGAAATGACACTTTGAACTATAAGCAGCCGGTGAAAAGTCTTTCTAAAAAAATACTGTGAAAATTTCATGACGCCACAGCTCACCGTTTGAGGGTTTTTTTAATTTTATTTTTAATATGAATACCGCACAAGAGTCTCAACTGCTGCCAACCGTCTAGAGCCAGTGAGACTATGGCATCCCCAAATATGGTATGTTGTGAGGCTGAAGGTAGTGGGGAGGGGAAGGAGATTGGGAAGAGGAAGGTTGGAAAGTACTTGACTATTCAGATCTGGTCACCAAACACGGCTAAAGTCATTTAAAGCAACGTTTCGATTCTGAAAGGTGGTCCTTCACCAGGGCGATACTTAGAGTGCGGCAAATATACTTTTTTTTTTGTTTTTTATATGAATTAAATGTGTTATGACACATATCAATTAAATAAACGTTATTGGCGCACGCCGGGTTTGAACCTGCGACCTTTGGATTCGTAGTCGAGCGTCTTACCACTCGACCATGGGGGCCGTTTACAGGTTTCCCATTGAAACTCGACCAATTAACTCGTTTTCTTTTTTCAATTTATTTCGTAGTATTTATGACATTGTTGGGTATTTTCATGGCCTTTAGGTGGTTTTATCACAAAATGGCGCTACGTAAATTATTTATGTGTTGTCACTTCCGTCCTAAAAATACACTAACGCAACACGTCATTCCGACGATAGCCGACATGTTTCGGCCTCTGACGCCCGGCGGGGCGGCGGTCAGCACTGTTAGCACATCCGTTGATTATCTAACTGGTGCGGTTTCAATTCCGGAGTGATTTCGATATGCCCAAAGATAAAAATAAATACGACAAAATATTGTAAATACAATTTTGATGAGCGCGAGCAAACTAAAATTCAAAATTGTACAACGCCCAAATACATGGGCGGTCCTAAAAGCCTAGCAGAGGAAGGTACTTCCGGCGGGAAAGGAAAATTTTTCTCGCTGTCACTTCGGTTTAAGCTGGATTCACACCAACGTCCGGATCCGCTCAGTGACGATATTGTTCCGCAAGAGAGCTTATTGATATGGCATGAATATCAATCAAGGAGTATGTGCCAAGACAAAGTTGTGTGGCAGTATATCCTACATCGCAGATTTTATTTAATCAAAAACCATTTTTTTTTATCACTAAATAATATTTTTATTAATTATTGATTATTAAAAATATTAATTAGTGATAAAAGAATGGTTTAAAAAAAATATATATATATGCGATGTAAGTATTTTTATACTACAAAATAATTATTCAAATAACTAAGTAGTTAAATATCACAAGGGTGGGCAGAAGCATATACTGCCACACAACTTTGTCTTGGTACATACTCCTTGATTAATATTAATACCATATCAATAAGCTCTCTTGCGGAACAATATCGTCACTGAGCGGATCCGGACGTTGGTGTGAATCAGCCTTTACCCTTCGTGACGGAAAACACCTCTTGTTTTGTGATTACTGACGTCAGCGTGTTTAAATTCGTAAATAATCATGATCTACCTAACCTTAAAGACTATCATTTGACAAATACCTACTACATTTATTTATTATAGTTCCTTAGTTCTACAATTGTTTTAATTACTATCTTGCATCTCGTTCCTGAAAGCAAAATACTCTCATTTGCCTGACCAGATCTGAATAGCCAGATACTTTTAATACTTTTTTCCCAGATTTTGAATCTTCTATTTTTGAGTCCCAACAGCTCCCAACTGTCTTGAGCCAGTGGGACTATGGCATCCCCAGTTAAGGTATGTTGTGAGGCTGAAGGTAGTGGGAATAGAAAGGAGATGGGTAAGAGGAAGGTTGGAAAGTACCTGGCTATTCAGATCTGGTCACCAAACGCGGCTCAAATCATTCCACGAATTTTACACGAATTAAATGTGAAATACCACATATTATTTAAATACAATTTATTTGCGCACGCTGGGATTTGAACCCTCGACCTCTGGATTCGTAGTCGAGCGTCGTAACCGCTCGACTTCCTTCAGACTTGCATTGTACAGTATGCATTGATATTTTATACAAATCTGAACCCCTATGAGAATCCCTGTGATTAACGGTTAGTGACCGAGTGGACCAAAGCGTCGGGTTTCCACCCGGGCGTCGCGGGTACAATCATTTGCTAGCTAAGTCCTCCATCATTGCTTAAGCAACATTTTCCGTTCTCAATGACTGTATTAGGAGGAATTAAAATATTTTCAGATTAGGTTAGGTTAGGTGTGTCGCTTATAAATTATTTTCTAGGTTTGTGAAGCGCCTTTGAGGTGATATTTAACAAAAATGACGCTATGTAAAGTAGCCTAGCATTATAATTGGATTTTTTTTTGACCGGTTAGTAGCTGAGTGGACAAACGCGTCGGATTACCACCCGAGCGTCGTGGGTTCGATTCCTCTGCTAGCTAAGTCTTCCATCACAGCACAAGCAACATCTTCCGAGGAGTTTTTTCGAATATTGCCAGGTTATCCGTAACCCAGGAATGTTAATCTTTATTTGAAAAATACAATTAATTATAACTCGATTCATTGAAGAATCGGTGATTCTATGAATCTTGAAAAAAGAACGAATCGTTCTGACTCGAACTTCGCTGGTAACATTCCGTATCGACGGCCAGTGCTAATAAAATTAATTAAGGTGTTGATTTACACCACGGCGGTATTCTAAAGACTTCTTCAACGTTCTAATCTCATGGGAAAATATTTCGATTGACGTTATACAATCCACAAACACTTTAATGGCTGAATAAAACATAACTAATTCATTAATTATTTATACAAAGTATCGAAGTCGCCGCTTTATTGCATCAAAAGGTCGACGGAGATCATCATTTTTTGCAATGACGTTACATATATATAGACACGGTGTAGCGCTCTCAAAGTGGCAAGCAATAATCACGCTAGTTGGTGTGATCGGTGTTTAAGCCGATTTAGTACTAAACGGCCGCGCGTCGCTTGAGGTCGTTTCAAGCAAGTATGGAACGCGGTCCGAACTTCGGATCTGTTTCGTTCATACACATATATTCTATGAATGTCTATCTCTGTCATACATGACCGATATTTGAATGATGCATTTACTGGTATCGTGTGTGTTTTGCTTGCCACATTTTGTGTTAATATTCTAAGGCTATAACGTGTCTATATATATATGTAACGTCATTGATTTTTTGTTATTATTTTTTTCATATCTTGTCACGTGCGTAAAAAAGTAATAAATGATGCGAAAGTGAACGGAAGAAGAAGTCGAGGACGCCCGAGGAAGACATGACATTATCAAGTAAATCAAATACTCGAGTCAGAATAACAGAAGAATATGTATGAAACGATGTATGAATGTAAATGAATCAAGGAGTGTGTGCCAAGACAGAGTTGTACGGCGGTCATCCTAATACTTTAAAGCGGTGTGATAATTTGGGAATTTTTGTTGTCTCTTTCTTTCTCATGGTGTACGTCGTAAAAACCCGGAGAAAGTGATTTGTCCCAAGTTTGTACAGGTTGGGTAAAAATAATTAGCTCTCTCTCTCCATATATTGTTACTCCAAGGGAAAATACAACAAAACACGTCACACAATAAATACGTAATGACGTATATAACAAGCCACCTAGGTATATCTGAAGAATGATAAAAAAAATCTCAATAGATACCTAATTATTGTGATTGTTTTTTTTTTTTAAGATTCGGTCGATTGAGACATAAATTGGAGTTTTGAGATAATTTGACGTCTTCATAACGAGGCGGTCTTTACCTGGAACTCGTTTGATGCGGACTCCCGGTAGGTGTAGGTAGGCGGTTTGATCCGCACAAAAAACCACTCTGTTCAGCTTTCCCGTATTGCAGATTTCATTGTGAGAAAGCTTACGCTCGTTTAAAAGGTTTATTTAAAGATAGAAATGAAAAAAATAACTCCGCATAAGACAACGAATATGATAATATAATTTTCATTTCAATGCGTACACCCTTGAAATGGGAATATATATGGAGAGAGAGCTAAATATTTTTATCAAATAATAATAATGATATTTGGATGATTTGTATAGCGCCGATTTTGTGAAAATCATCTCAAGGGCGCTGTACAGATTTTATTTTCTATTATTACACATTAATTTCTAGTTTAAATAAGAAAATATACAGGAACATACTTACCTGGCAAGTCCTATCAGTTATTAACTTAAAATTGTAATTATGATTTTTTTTTCCGATTTAGGGCATGGGAGCGAAATTAAAAAATTGACTTTCTGAATTTGTCGTACAGTACAAGTACGACAAATTAAGTAACCCATATAAATTTACAGTAAATCACTTTCCCTGGGTTTTTACGTCGTAGACCGTGAGAGAGAAAGAGACAAGACAAGTTGACACATAATATCGCACCACATTTAAGTATGTAAGCATGTATTTCGTCTCCCGCGTCCCCGGCGACTCCGCCCACTACGTTTTGTTATGCGACATAACTCAACGGTTTTTGAGGTTATATCCTATATTTTTGTTGATAACAATACTGTGAAGAAGTGGTCATACAAATAAATGGATGTAAAAAGGTTTGTCCATGAAAACCCTAGCCACGTCCGAGTCAGGAAAAAGTCAGCAATCCTGACTACACTGTTTCGCAAAGCTATCCCTCCTGTATATTATTGGTCTGAGCGTACACCACCAAGCTACCGAGGTCGTCATGTGTGCACAAGCAGATGCTCGATCAGCGTCGTTGTGGCGTGCCATCTAATCTTGATTTTGATTTGAAATCCAATGTCAGAAAGCACCGTGCGCGCCACTCTAACTTTTTCCTAAAATAAAATAAATAATAATTTGCATGAGGTTATTATGGCTCGCGTTAATTCAGAAGGTATCTTTAATCGTTCGGAATTCTCCGGCAATCTTCGTGAGATTTCGTTACTTGATACGAGTTGATTAATAAAATGCATTGAATATATTCTTTTAATTAAAGATCAGATTACCTACAGCACGGGAATTGCAAATGGAAATTTTTTAATCCGCTACAGAGGTAAAAACCGTACAAAAGTGGGCTGTGGGCGTGTCCGTGTGTCTGAAGTAAGGTCAATTTGATCTCACTTCCGGTGAAATTGATCAAACATTTTGAAATATTTAAATTATTTCTTGAACAAATATCCAATTTTATTACCCTGTCTGGGGCCTAGGAGTCGAAAGATATCGGTTTTCTTTCAAGTCGGTATAAACCACACTTCAAACAATACTAACTAACCATCGCGCCGTTTCTCCGCAAGGGTAGGCAGAAAAAATAGACATTCCTTGCTTCATTCACATTCATACATCGTCTCACACATACCATTCTGTTATTATGACTGTCGACATAGCCCGACTCAAGTATTTGATTCACTTGATCGCGCTGTGTCTTCCTAGGGCGTCCCCGACTTGTTCTACCATTCACTTTCGCGTCATATATTCTTCGTTCATCCGCTCTACATGCCCAAACCATCTAAGCGTCCCTTTCTTAATTCTATTCATTACGCTTACATCAACCCTACATTTTTTCCGGATATCCACATTTTTAATACGGTCATACATGGTTTTACCGCACACACTCCTCAGGGATCTCATTTCTACAGCATTCAGTCTGCTTTCATTCTTTCTCTGCCAAACAATTTTAATTTTCAAATTATATACATGCATTGTTTTGTTACTCGGTTCCCATATTTATAGTGAATACCACACACTAGAGTCCCAACTGCTCCCAAACGTCTAGAGCCAGTGAGACTATGGCATCCCCAATCGAGGTATTTTGTGAGGCTGAAGGTAGTGAGGAGGGGAAGGAGATTAGAAAGATGAAGGTTGGGAAGTACCTGGCTATTCAGATCTGGTCACTAAACACGGCTAAACCCATTTCAAGCAATGTTTCAATTCTGAATGTTGGTCTTTCACCAGGGCGATACTTACAGTATCTACCACTTTGGAACGTGCCGCAAATATACTATATATTATTTTAAATGAATTAAATGTGTTATGACACATATTAATTAAATAAAATTTATTTGCGCACGCCGGGCTTGAACCCGCGACCTCTTCATTCGTATTCGAGCGTCTTACCACTCGACCATGCAAGGCCGTCAACTCCTTGCTTCATACCCATTTATACATCATACCATGCTTACTCTTCTGTCATTCCTACTCTTGACAATATCCTGATTCACTTCTTTGTGCCATGATTTCCCCTGGGGCATCCCTTACTACTCCTTGCCAATCTAGCAACGACCAATTAACATTTGCCGATTAACCGTTTACTTTCAACTTTGGACAAGGCCTCCTTCAAATTTTGACCAGTTTTGCCGATTCTTTGCCACTCCCAACCAACCAATGCTGGTATTTCTCTTTAGTCCGTAAGCCGCTGATCATCTCTTGGAGCATCTAATATACTCGTACAGCTGATAACTTCCTTGAAGCCTCTCTCATTCTCATAAACAACTATTTTTGTTACCAGTATTGTTGCCTTTATCTGTTAATGTCTATAATTCTAAAACCATCAAAATGTAAATCCAATCATGAAACGGTAGAAATGTACCTAAGTATGTTGTTTTCTGTTTCTTGCCAGTTTGAATCTGATGTCTAACCTTTAAATAGATATTTGCATGTTCCCAGGGCTGGAGTACCTGAGCGCCGGGAGGATCCCGCCCGAACTTCTCGCGGGGGCTTCTCTCGCCCCGGATCTATCGGCCAGTCTGGATGGTGAGTAACTACATTATGACTAATCTATTTACAAACACTATCTGTTGGTATCTGCAAAGCGTCACTTTAACAGATCATAAATCATGTTGATAACCTAAAAACTACCCAAACACCATGGTCCCAATACAGCGCTACTACCTTTGGATAGTCCTGGACGGTTATAGAAAACGCTTTCACTCCTGCAAATCTCCTGCTGTTTTCTTATAGTTATGCCTAAGGATGCTGTTTTGGCCTCCACACGTCTAGCCCCCCAAGTCTAGACCTCCCGACACTCCTTTGTCCTTCAGGCTTATTATAATTATAATTAGATTAACAAAAATTGGGATCCAGCTCAAAAAGTAAGGGTTCCCATTGAGATGGCTAGGAGCGCTTTTATCAAGATGAAAAGGTCTTCTCTAACCGTGACCCACTCAAAATTACAATCTATCGGCATAATATGTGAATAATTGTTTAATGTTTGCTTTCTGTTTCCAGGCGCGAGACGAGGTGCCGGTCGCAAACGCGCCGTCTGCTGGAGTCCGTACTCCGACTCTTGGGAGCACCTGGGCTCCATGGTGCGCCTGTCTCCCGCCAGCCTCAACCCTCTTGCCGGGGCCAGCGGCAGCGGAAGCTACGGACATCTCAGCGCTGGTGAGTACCTTTCCACTTACTACCTATCGTGCCTCTTAAAACATAATACTGGGAATATCAGTTTTGTGCCTGTGACATTTCCACTTACCAGCTATCTTGGAGTAAAATAAATTACACTAGGAATTGCGGAGTTGCACAGGGATTAGTTTTAGTACCTGTGATCTTTTACTTCTAGTTATCTTGGAAAAAATTCAAAACATTGGGAAGTGCAGAGTTTCACAGGGATCAGTTTATGTACCTTATTTGAAGTATATTATTGTTTTACCAAAATATACTGGAAGCCTTTGGCTATGTCAGTGCTGGTGTGGAACCTTCCACTTACTACCTTACCATCTTGGAGCAATAGGAAAACATTGTGTAATGCGGAGTTAGACAGGAATCAGTTTTTTACCTATAACCTTTCCACTTACTAGTTATCTCGGAGTAAAATACATTATATTAGGAATTGCAGAGTTCCACAAGGATCAGTTTTTGTACCTGTGATCTTTCCATGTATTATCAACAGTCTTACTATCTTGCAAGGAGGCATCTGGCATGAATCTTTGTGTGTTTGTCATGTTTGTCTCAACGTTCTTAGTGAACATCTATGTTTCCCTGCATGACCAAACGTGATCACTAGATTCATTGAATACACATGATCAGAGGTGATGAGAAATATTTTTGCTTTTGAGCATTTCTTGATTGTTTACTATAGGTAGTCCTTCCCAATCATCTGGTAACCTTTTGGTTTGTAGAAGATTTCCATCTTATTTTTCTAAAGATGTTTTTCTTTTATATTCCCTTAGATAACATGAGAGTGTCTACTGCGGTCGGTCCACTTGCTCAATACGACCTCCATTGTAAATAAATTACACTTCTTGTGGTGATTGTATGTCTTGATTATCCAATTGTAGGGAGCAAGTATGCAAGACCGTCACTTGGAAATATCTAATCAATGTTTGTTTAAATATTTAAATAATATCAATAATCTAAAACACAAAAATGAAACAGAAAAAGCCAGAAAATAAAAAGTCAAAAAACAATGGTCACAACCGAGACTCGAACTCGGATCCTCTACTCTATCCGAGAGTAACGCCTTAACCAATTCGGCCATTGGGACCTTAATAGAAAGTGGCATTTTAATCGATCTCATATTTTTGTTTTAGATTATTGATATTTTTTAAATAATTAAAAAAATAAAACATAATTAATAGCATTAATGGTTTGAAGTTATTTTCAATTTCAATGTTTGTTTAATTTCAGGCACACTATCCCCAGCGTTGGGGCTGGCTGGGTCAGGGCTGTTACCCCCTCTGCTAGCTCGGGGGCCCCTGCTCCCCCCTCCACACTCTCTCTATGTACCTGAATCTTCACCGCACCCCCTGCTGCCTTATCTGCATAGGTAAAAAAGTCTACCACTCATACTGGGTATATTAGGTTTAATTTTGTCTCCGTTAAACGTCGATTGTCGGTCCGTTTCAGCTTTTGAACAAATTGTTATCAACTGAAAAGCACAACGGTCATTTTTTTATGCTTGTCAGCTGATCGCGATTTTTTCACAAGCTGATACGGGCCTGAAATTATCGTTTAACGGGAATCATTGAAATGTAAAAAAATACAAAATGGATAATCGTTGTATTGTGACAATGTCAAGTGTGATGAAATTTTGACACTCAGCTTAGTCAGCGACAATAATTTTATTACCTAAGCTAATTTATCGCATTAATCATAATTGACTATCTCTGATTGTAAGTCTAAAATTAAACATTTCTGAGAAATGTATGTTGAATTATTATTAGTTGTATCATTATAGAACTAATTAAATTCTAACACCTTATGGACTAAAATATGTATATTTAAGTACACAAATTACTCAACAATCTATCTTCGGTCAATGTCCATCACATCTGTAGTTGAGACTCTTATTTGATAATTTAATAATAAAACAATATAATTTAATAATACAACAATGATGATTATTTGATATTAAACTTTGTACATTTTATTTCCAGTGTGTTTGCAAGTCGACCCCCGCACCTCTCTGGAAGTGGTGGCAGCTCTGGCCACCCCATACCCCACTCCACCCCGCCCGCCCCCCGACACGAGGTCACCAGCGTCATGGAAGCAGACAGGTAACAATACTATTATAACTTGGCCTCACTGTAGACATTATTTTCTTAGATGAAATATATAATATCGCCATTGTCACCGCCACTGAAGAGAAAATTAATGAATGTACAATCTATATCGATTTGACTGACTAACTGATTCGACTCCTACGCCCCAGACAGGTTAGTGAAGTTAATTATCTGCTGCCTTGACGGCCTCCATGGTTCAGTGGTAAGATGCTCGACTACGAATCCAAAGGTCGCGGGTTCAAACCCGGTGTGCTTTTATTTCATTAATATGTGCCACATTTAATTCATATAAATAATATAAAGTATATTTGCGGCACGTTCCAGAGCAATAGATACTCTAAGTATCACCCTGGTGAAAGACCACCATTCAGAATCGAAATCTCACAACATACCCAATTGGGGATGCCATAGTCTCACTGGCTCTAGACGGTTGGGAGCATTTGGGACTCTTGTGCGGTATTCACTATAATTTTTTTTTTTAAATCATCTCCGTCACTGAAAAGAAAATCAATAAATGTATAATCTATACCGATTTGACTGACTAACTCATTCGACTCCTAGGCCCCAGACAGGTTAATGTAATTAATTAGCTGCTCAAGAAAGATTTTTCGGTATTTGAAAATGCTTGATCAATTTTACCCGAAGTAAGAAAAAATTGACCTTACTCTGGGCACACAGACACGCCCACAACACACTTCTATCGGTTTTTCTCTTCAGTGACCATGGCGCTACATTCTAGGGTGGGATTTGGCCTACTCTCTGGCCATTGACCTCTAATCATCAGTCCTCAGTGGACTGATGATTAGAGATCGATGAACAGAGGTCAACTGGACGTCTTCCCTCTGGAATCGCACTCAGTGTTTCATGCAAAAGTCGACCATTCGGCATTCTGAGTACACGTCCAAGCCACCACATTTGCGACATTTCTATGAAAAGTAGCGGGGGTTCGATTATGTACTAAAACGCGATATGTTTTGATATTTTCCAGTGCGGGAGCATGTCCCCGAGCGCCCCCCCTCTCCTCGCGGCCTTCCGAGCCCCCCACACCCTCGTCGGGATCTCTGAGGCACCCCGAGCGACCACTGGCCGCTGCCGCCGAGAGCACTGTTCAGGACAATGCCGATCTCAAGGATGAACCGGCAGACTTCATCGAGACTAATTGCCACTGGGTATGTTTTAACTATAATATAATTACTATTTTTTTTATAACCAATGAACTCACTGATAGTTTAAAATTAAATTGATTTTGAACTTAATTTGCCAAGACCAACTTTCCTATTTCATTATAAATTTATTAGACAACCTAAGAATTCTGAATTTGAAACAAATTTTCAAATGTTTACTGTGTTTATACAATTCAATTATTCAAGAAAACAAGGCTGATGTAAGCGTAATGAATACGGTTAAGAAAGGGACGCTTAGATGGTTTGGGCATGTAGAGCGAATGAACGAAGAAAGGAGTGTACAACATGGATCTCTTCAAGACCAGGTTCACTCCTTCTTTTCCTCGAAAAGGCCCTCCACACAGCATCCCTAAAGATGACATAGGCCCTCAGGGAAATTATTACCCTCAAACCCTTCCTGTGTGGAGTTAATGAAAAAAATAAATATATAAATCATCACTGGAAAGGCAAAAAGGCTGAAACGCCATTTTGGTAAGATGTTAATGACGATGAGCGTCCTGGAGTTATGGAAAAACAAATCATGGATTTTATTCTTTGATCCATTTTTTAAGTAAAAAATCGAAGAACACACAAAAATGTGACTAACCTTTCCAGTTGTCAAAAACAAACCACTAATCCAAAATGGCTGATAATGCTAACATACGATAAACATATGTGTACCAACATAACAAAAGAAATAAAATCGATAATCGAATATACACAGCCTGCGACAATTCAAAATTCATCTTTTCTTGTGAACAGGCCTCTATTTAAGGTTCTACCAAAAGCAATCCTTTTTATAAATTGACTGCAAAGCTGAAACCTTCTACTGAGGGCTGGTCTTTGGCTGTCGATATCATTATCATCATTATCGAATGTGTTATTTTTTTTTTTTCCTAAATTTAAGCATGTGTTGATATTTCTTTTTATAAACGGTTGTTTTCTTTATTTTTCTATTGTTTTTATTAGTGTAATTCAGTGTATTTCTAATTGCATGATGTGAACATTTTGGAAATGGATTGATGACCTACCATTTATTTTGTATCTGTCAGTATGTATGCAATGTTGTCACTCTGTCAAATGTTCCAAATAAATAAATAAATAAATTATCGTTTGTCTCATTCCAGGTGGAGTGTCAGCTGGAGTTCCCCACTCCAGACGATCTGGTGAAACACATCAGCTCGGAGCACATCCACAGCAGCAAGAAGGCTTTCGTGTGCCGCTGGGCGGGCTGCTCCCGCCTGGAGAAGCCCTTCAAGGCGCAGTACATGCTGGTGGTGCACATGCGGCGCCACACCGGCGAGAAGCCGCACAAGTGCACCGTAAGTCCCGAGATCCTACTGACCTTCTGTCCCTCGTGGACCATCTTAGTCCTGTTAAAATACGCTTGTTGGATCCGAAGCTGCGGTAAAACACCGAATGTGTTATCAGCTTCAGACGAATTTGTAAAATAGTGTCTAATTATGGATGTGTGTAGGTATCTTTGATTCTTAGCATTGTTTTTAATTTACCTATTTAGAAATAAGTTCAGAATAGACACTAACTTTTCAACCTTCCTATTTCCCCTCTCCTTCCTCTCGCCACTTCATTGAGCCTCACAAGATTACCCCACACTACTTGAAAATGCCACAATACCATTATCTTCGGGTAGTCTGAACTTTGAAGAACAATAAAATTCGTCTCATACTTTGAGAGTTTGCAAGTCTTCATCTCACATAATCCTCTGTTCACGTCCGTCTAACGCTTGTCCTTCTTCCAGTTTGAAGGATGCTGCAAGGCGTACTCGCGCCTGGAGAACCTGAAGACCCACCTGCGCAGCCACACCGGAGAGAAGCCCTACACCTGCGAGTACCCCGGCTGCTCTAAAGCCTTCTCCAACGCCAGCGACCGAGCCAAACATCAAAACAGGACACACAGCAACGAGGTAAAGCAATTATTATAATTCTCATATCAAAACCTTCATTACTACTGATACAGATAGCTAATGATATTATGATATGCTTTAGATAATAGGCTAAGCACGGCACATTCTCACTTACACCGCTTAAACATTTTAATAAAAAAATCCACAATTAAATGTGTGTCCCTGATATATGGCAGTGAGGCATGGAACTGGCAGAGGAAGGATGAAAGTAGACTGAATGCTGTAGAAATCAGATCCTTGAGGCGGTAAAACCATGTGTGACCGCGTTAAAAATGTGGATATCCGGAAAGAATGCAAAACTGATGTAAGCGTAATGAATAGGATTAAAAAAGGGACACTTAGATGGTTTGGGCATGTAGAGCGGATAAATGAAGAAAGGAGTGTAGGAAAAATATATGATGCGAAAGTGAATGGAAGAAGAAGTTCGGGACACCCGAGGAAGACACGGCACGATCGAGTGAATCAAATACTTGACTCGGGCCATGTCAATAGTCATAATAACAGAAGAGTATGTATGAATGTGAATGAAGTAAGAAGTGCGTTCCAAGACAGAGTTGTATAGTGGTCCATCCTCTCTGCTTACCCCTTTGGAGAAACGGCGTGATGGTTAGTTAGTGTAAGTGTATTTCTTTGTTCTGCGACATTTTTTCTGCTATTGCAAGAATATCACGCGTCTAAAATACATCACGTCATCGCAGAAAACATTTGATAAATTAGAACAATTGTTTTATGGATTTATCAATCTTTTTTATGATTTTTCTCTTGCAAGGATTCATTACAAGGTTCGTGAAAAATCAAATATGATATAACCAAAATTCTGATTATGATTAAAAAAAAAATCGTACAGCTAATATTCAAATTTTAATAATATTTATTAATTTCTAGAAACCTTATGTGTGCAAGGCGCCGGGCTGCACCAAGCGCTACACGGACCCCTCGTCCCTGCGCAAGCACGTGAAGACGGTGCACGGCGCGGAGTTCTACGCCAACAAGAAGCACAAGGGCGGAGGCAGGGAAGAGGAGTCGGAGGGAGGCAGCGTGGGGGCGGGGGGTGGCAGCCCGCGCTGGGAGAGCGCCGCGGGGGCGTCGCGCTCCAGTGCCAGCGTCAAATCCGAGTCCGATCACGCCATGTCTCCTCATACTCAGGTGAATTATTAATTAATTGAATCTTGTATACATGCTAAGACACGATTTTTTTATTAACGTCTTAGTGACGGCCTCCGTGGTCCAGTGGTAAGACGCTCTCTATGAATCTAGAGGTCACGGGTTCAAGAACATACCAACATACATAACAACAACAACAAAAAATCGATAATCGAATGTACACAGACTGCGAAAATTCAAAATTCACCTTTTTTTTTGAACAGGCCTCGTATATGATTTGAGGTAAGCCTATGTCTGAACTTGTACAGCAGGAAGGTTTATGAAGAACAAGAAAATGTATTGTTAATAATATTATATGTATGTTAATAGGAAATATGTTTTTTTATTCCTCAGTTATCTCGGCAGTGTGGTGACGATCTCGACTTCAACTCTCCCGGCCTGGCCGGACACTTCGTAGAGGAAGCCAGTGCTCCGTACTTCCAAATGGAAGGAGAGGTAACAATAAACTATGCATTATTATTTCATACCAAAGATGTCTACCCATTTAATCTTGCATTCAGTGCTACTTTACGTCTGGTGAAATTTGATCTAATTTACAATTATGGAACAATTCACTAAGTGGTCTTTGAAGCATAGACATCAGGTGAAAATGCTGTCTTTGTTCTACCGGTATTTCAATGGAAGATGCTTCGGGGAACTACGTCATTGATCCCTTCCGCACCGGTGCACCGCCGGAAAACTCACCAAACGCGCGTCCAACATTTGTACACGATTGATATTCGACACATTCGCTTCTACGACTCGTTCTTGTGTTCAACAGCTTCGCTGTAGAATAATTTTCCCCCACAACATGGCCTCTTAAAAACCCAGATTCACTCCTTCCTTTTCTCAAATAATCACTCAGCATTCATAGATATGACAGGCCCTGAGGGCCTCCTGTGTGGTGTTGGTGTAAAAATAATAATTTAAAAGTCATATTCATCATTGTGGTAATGAATAGGATCAAGAAAGGGACGCTTAGATGGTTTGGGCATGTAAAGCGAATGAATGAAGAAAGGAGTCTGAAAATAAAATACGAGGTTTGTTCAAAAGAAAAGGTGAATTTCGAATTTTTTCGAAAAGTATTTATTTATTCATCAATATTCACTTTCTCCCCTTCAAAGTAATCCCCCTCAGATAAAATGCACTTATGCCAGCGCTTTTTCCAATCCTTGAAGCACTTCTGGAATGCGCTTTTCGGTATGACCATCAGCTCGTTCTTCGATTCTGACTTTATCTCATCAATTGTGGCAAAACGCTTTCCTTTCATTGGTCTCTTCAGTTTCGGGAATAGGAAAAAGTCATCCCAAAGTTTCATCACCAGTTATGACCCTTTTGAGCAAATCTGGATCGTCGTTGACGTCATTCAACAACTCCTGAGCGATACTAATGCGACGTTGCTTTTGCTCAAAATTTAGCAATTTCAGAACAAACTTCGCTGCCACACGTTTCATGCCCAAAACATCCGAGAAAATTGCATGACATAAGCCGATTAATATGCCAACATCCTCTGCAACTTCCCTAATAGTGATTCGACGATTTTCCAAAACCTTTTTTTTCACTGTTTCCATGTTTTCTTCGTTTGTGGACGTGGTTGCAACTCCAGGACGCTCATCGTCATTAACATTCTCGACCTTATGTAAAGCGCTTGTACCACTTATAAACACTTTTTTGAGACAAAGTAGACTCGCCGAATGCCACAGTCAACATTTTAAGTGCGTTGGAGCACTTTATTCCATTTTTAACGCAAAATTTAATATATATTCTTTGATCCATTTTTTCAAAAGTAAAAAATTGAAGAACATACAAAAACGTGTTTAACCTTTCCAGTTGTCAAAAACAAACCACTAATCCAAAATGGCTGATAATGCTAACATATGATAAACATACGTGTACCAACATAACAACAACAAAAAATCGATGATCAAATGTACACAGCCCGCGAAAATTCAAAATTCACCTTTTCTTTTGAACAGACCTCGTATGATGCAAAAGTGAATGGAAGAAGAAGTCGAGGACATCCGAGAAATACATGGCACGATCAAGTAAATCAAATACTTGAATCGGGTCATGTGAAGAGTCAGAATAACAGAAGAGTATGTATGAGACGATGTATGAATGTGAACGGAGCAAGGAGTGTGTGCCAAGACAGAGTTATATGACGGTCCTTCCTCTCTGCCTACCCCTGATGGTTAGTTAGTTAGTTAGTGTGATAATATAATTTCCCTTTTTTTTTACTATTTCATACTTCTAGCGCGGTGAAATGTATTGTACCATATAGGTTAGTCAAATACGGCATTACAAAGCTGGACTCTTCTTTCCTTTACTAATTATCTCTTTTTTTCTAGGTGGTGGAAGAAGAAGTACTCCTGGGAGAAATGGGTGAACTTCCCTTGATGCTGAGGGCCATGGTTGCCATCGGAGAAAGGCCAGGACCACCTCACAGGTAAATCTACAAACCGTTGACTTATTACCTTTTTCACTTGTGAAGATCTTTTGCTTTTTACTCCTAGCAATCAATCCTTCTGATGAAAAACTCATCCTCTTCAAGTCAATCAGCACATCCTGTTTTTAATAAAACAGCCAACAAACCCCGATACAAGTGTTAGCCTCCATAAAAGAGATCTCGGAAGTCGACAGACCTCATCAAAGTCTTGAATAGAATCACCTTTAATCCATAACTTATTTACATAAGTAAAGGATCTTACAAACAAACAACAGTTCACGTCGACTAAATTATACAGATTTAGCCGACTTGTTTATTCATTGGCGATCTGCATTCGTGCTCGAGGATGTCAAACAAATAACCGATATTGTCGATAAAACTTTATCGATGTGCTTTTGCTATGGGTCTATTTTGTTCACAAAACAATATTCCAATAACAAATGATCAAAAAAAATTACCGCACCCAAAAAAATATCGATTATAATGAACGGCCTCATCCCTACTTAGTGTTCCATAGACCTGTCAAATATGTTTTTTACCCAACGACCGACACTGAGAATTTTCGATGCAAAATCTTCAGCTATTAAATACATAATATGTCTTTAATTTACTAATGGTATGAGATTTCGCCTTTCTTCACGTCGATTTTTGCACGTACTTACTGCATAATACGGCATTTTTTAAAAATAGGTGGACAACAGTAACGGGCGAGAATTGAAAAAGTTAAATGCGATGACAGCCCTCTTCAATGGAGTGATCAGAAGCAAGTTGGAGTACCCAAGTACTGTCTGGGCTCCATATCAAATCAAATATATAAATATGTTGGAATAGATTAAAAAAAATCCTCAGGTATGTATACATGCGTTCGCACGGAACATACCCTATGTTCATGCATCACATGGAACTACTAGAGGAGACAAATTATCAAAGGTTAGAGACTAGGCGCAATGCTGGTCTCATGACAATAGGCTTTAAGATTATAAACCACTTGATCGACTGTCCATACCTCTTGGCATGCTACTGCTTATTCGTGCCTAAGAAATATTGCTGCAGCAGAAATCATGCCGTGTTTAGCACACCCTATGGTCAAACAGATGTTTTGGCCCAGCATAGCATGACAAGGGGTATAATTCTATTAAATAAATCAAAACATATATATAAATATATTTACCGAAATTTTACCTATGTTCAAAAAACTTGAAATTTTATAATTTTAAAATGTTTAGTTGTAAAAAATCTGTTGTTTTCTATTGTACTGTAATTGGATTTGATATCTGTTGTACAATAATTTTAAAAGATCGAGTGACATAACGAATCTATGGATTTAAATTGTAAGGGGAGATCTCCCATACTTTTAGCACACAATATAAACCTTCATATCACTTATTCTTCTTCTTTATTTTGTAGGCCTGGTAAAATCATGCTAGCAAATCGACATCACTGTCAATTCATCCTTTGATAATGTTTTTTTTTTAAATTTTAGGTTTGGCTCTAAAATGGGGGTTGCAGGAGGAGGTCGCTTCATAGGTCCCCAGGGCGGGCGCGCTATGCCGGGCTCGCTCCGGAGGATGGAGATGGACCGCCACGTCACGGAGCTGTCTAACATGCCGTCGGAGCAAGCCGTGCCGCGCCGCGACAGCGGCATCTCCACGGCCAGCAGCCTCTTTGGTCCAAGGTGAGTGTTATGGTTCAATGCGCAGTGAATGTTGCTGCAAACGGTTTGCAACGTGCAGTTGAATAATAGCTCGCCTGGGTCGTTGCGTGGAGCGTGTAACCTCCCCTTATAATAATGATAATTACAATCATTTATACAACGACGGCCTCCATGGTCGAGTGGCAAGACGCTCGACTACGAATCCAAAGGTCTAACCCGGTGTGTATTATTGTGTGTTGTATTTTGTATAACCACTTTTTCACAGTATTGTTATCAATAAAAATATAGGGTATAACCTCAAAAATCGTTGAGTTATGTCACAAAACAATACGTAGTGGGCGGAGTCGCCGTAGACGCAGGAGACGGAAAATATGCTTACATACCTAAAAGTGATGGGATATTATGTGACAACTTGTCTTGTCTCTTTCTCTCGCATGGTATACGACGTACAAACCTGGAGAAAGTGATTTATCGTAAATTTGTATAGGTTGGGTAAATTTTTTTAGCTGTATTTTCTCTCTCCATATGTATTCTTACTCCAAGTGTGCAACATTTAACAGATTTGAGCCCTTGTTAATTTACCCGCTTGTTTGTAATAATGAATATTTTCGTTAATAATTGCAGATCATCGGACGTATCGCGCAAGAGCAGCCAGGCGTCCATGGCGTCCAGCAACTTGCGGAACGCGGCGGGCGGCCTCGCCACGGCGCAGTCGCACCACGTGCAGGCTCCCTCCAGCTTCTACGATCCCATCTCTCCCGGGAGCAGCAGAAGGTAATGATAACTGTTTTCATTATCATCTGTTCCTGTTAGATTTTTGCAGAATGGCGGTTGTTCGATCCGGAAACTGCGATAAACGCCGAATGCGTTTCAGCTTCGGATGAATTGTGAAATTAGAGTGGACTGTAAAACGAATGCTACTTGATGGAAGATTCGATTGTATATTGTGGATAAAATGAGGATTAAAGCCAGTTTGCTCACCTAAAGTGCCTTGGAGGAAACAGCTGGCTGCGCCAATCGATGGAAGACGAATTTTAATGTGTTCATCAGAGACGGATGCAATGCGAATGACAAAAGACGAGAAGAGACGATGTCCCTGGAGGCACTTACTGCGACGAACGATTGAAGACGAATGGTAATGAATATACCGGCCGTCTCGTCAGGTGCCGGGTTGTGTCTTTTTTTGCCGGTTGGTAGCGACACTGTCGCCGGTTTGTTTATGGCTATTCACAGGTGACACTCAAAGAACAAACTGACAGGGATAGGTAGGAACTGGATAATAAGCAAAAGGTAAGAACCTAGCAAATTGTCTCATTTAAAATCCAACAGCATTATTGTTGTCTTTGGAATAACTATAGATTTTTCTAAACTGCGTAGGACCTATTATTAATGAATAATGTATTATTTCAGATCCAGTCAAGTGTCGGCAGCCTATGCCCCTGCACCCCCTTCGCATCTAACCGCCGCCACCCTATTGGCTCAGGTAAATTGTTACATAATTTTAATTCATAATGAACATATCGTCGCCAAAAAGGGCTGAAGCGTCATTTTGGGAAGTTTACACCAGAGCACTTAAAAGGTTTTTTTTTACAATAAAATTCATTTACAATATAATTCAGTTTTTTTTTGTTTTACGTGAATACCGCACAAGAGTCTCCACTGCTTCCAACTGTCTAGAGCCAGTGAGACTATGGCATCCTCAATAGGGGTATGTTGTGAGGCTGAAGGTAGTGAGGAGGGGAGGGAGATGAGGAAGGGGAAGGTCTGAAAGTACCTGGCTATTCAGATCTGGTCACCAAACACGACTAGAGCCATTTCAAGCAACGTTTCAATTCTGAACGATGGTCTTTCACCAGGACAATACTTAAAGTACCTACATATCTGGAACGTGCTGCAAATATACTATATCTTATTTTATATCAATTAAATGTGTTATGACACATATTAATTAAATAAATTTTATTTACGCATGTCGGGTTCCAACCCGCGACCTCTGGATTCGTAGTCTAGCGTCTTACCGCTCGACCGTGCAGGCCATCAAGTCTGGTTGGATTTTGTAAAAAAGGTTAACTCAGGTAATTCAATGCTCTCACTGAGTTACCTGAAGCGACAAAAAGCTAAAAAACATCCCAAACTTGTATCGCATGAGTCGAGCCTTTCCTTAAATGTCAAATATATTTTAAATGGCTGAAGCGCCACCGAAGTTTTCAGAATCTATCGAGAGTCGGAGCATTCGATGCAGAAGAAAAAACTGATCAAGACTGCGTATTAAACTAATTTTTGACCAAAGTGTCACTTAAGCCCTTTTGCCTTTTCAGTGACGGTATTGTTTCTTCACTACCCGCATTTACTAACTAATCTGTTGCTGGTCGTAGTTCTTCTTTGAAATCAGCTCACATATGTATACCATCCATGTGTCTCTTTCCTAATGTCATCCACCATATTCCAGAGTCTGCAAGAACTGGCCAACGGGGCGGAAGGAACTCTCCTGACGGCTGATCAGATCAAAGAGGAAGCTAGGAGACTGTCAGGACAATCCAATATCAGTAATGAAGAGGACACTAAGGTATGTGTTTGCAAATATATTATTAATTGTTTTATTGACTCACCTTCTCTGTTGCAACTTATTCAGTTCAAGATTCCTTACCGTAGACTCAGAAACAATGAATTGCTGTTCCTCAATAATCACTATTCTAATTATAGGTATCATTCTCCAATGTCCAGAATGTCGAGACTTATTAACTCAAGCCATGGTCTTGAAATAATGAAAATAATATATGACGCGAAAGTGAATGGAAGAAGTAGTCAGGGACGCTTGAGGAAGACATGGCACGATCGAGTGAATCAAATACTTGAGTCGGGTCATGCAAGAGTCAGAATAACTGAAGACTATGTATGAGACGGTGTATGAATGTGAATGAAGCAAGGAGTGTGTGCCAAGAGAGAGTTGAATGGCGGTCCGTCCTCTCTGCCTACCCCTGTGGAGAAACGGCGTGATGGTCAGTTAAACTTTTTTCTATTCATCTTCCTTCATCGAAATAATAATATCAATACATTTTCTTCTCTATCCAGGGCAATTTCGACACTCTAGCCGACCTTTCTCAGCTGCCCTTGGAGTCGGGCCCCAAAGGGCCCCCGGCCGCGGCCCCTCCAAAGGGCAACACCAAAACCAACACCGTGGTCACCACGGCACAGATACACCACCCCAACCAGGAGGTGCAGCTTGAAGAGGTAACAAACATACACATTTGCCACCCATAATCTTTATTCATCACAATATATTTGCCACTTTGAGTTCAAAGGCTTACAAACTGAAATTGCAATGGACATCTGAAAACCCCACAGCAAGAACCTGTTAACTAACTGTCGAGCCATTCTGAAATATTTAGTCTTTTGCGATTTGTTTGATCCACTAACTATTTTTCATGAATGTTATAGCTAACATAATAAATTTAATATATAATTTAGCATTTCAATGCATTTCTGCAATACAATGATATTATTGTAGATAACATGTCCTTGCCATTAAAAAATATTTCAGTTATAACAAAATTTGCAGTTAACATGTTCAACTCTTTGATTTTCCATGTTCGTGCCATTTTCATAAACTGAAAGTGTGTTCATTGGATAGAGTGTACCAGAATTAATTTAATGAAAAGTGCCGTGGCGTCTTCTTTTAATAATAATAACTATAAAGCAGAAATCCGTTTTTGGAAGTGGCGAAAATGGTTGAACGGTCTGCTATGACATCATGAAATTTTCCCAGCTGTTTATGTCAGAAATTTGTAGATCAAAACAACCGTTTTCAGTTTGCAATATCATTTCCATCATGATTAAAATAATTATATTACCAGCTAATAATAATTTTTTTTCTTTCTCTTAGGTCGCGGAGGGCGAAATGGTTGAGAACAAATTGGTTATTCCCGATGAGATGATGCAATATCTTAACCAATCCATTCTCGGCATTGAGACAACGGAACTGCCGCCAGCCGACGATGCCACCAAGAAGACCAACACAGAAAACGACGTCAAACACAAACCAAATGCCACCGAGACACAAGAAACAGAAAACAAAGAAGGTGACCGAGAGAATGAACCCAACAACAAAGAAAACAAAGAAGCAGGAGACGAAACAACAGCTGCAAACGATGATAAAGTTGCAACTGTCACTAAAGACACAAAGACTGACGGAAAAGACGAAGATTCAGACAAAAACAAAGACAAGAAGAACAAAGAAGCTAAAAAGGATGACGGAATCTTCAAAGAACCTCTACCAACTGTGCCTAAAGACTCTAAAGTTAACAAAGAAGTAAAAGTCAAGGATGTTTTGGCTATGTCCATTGGTGCAGAGCATAAAAACAACGAAGAAATCGCCATGTCCGTGTCCTTGGGAGATTCAGGACTCAATGCTTTTCAACAGCTTAAGAAAGCAACTGACGCTCAAAAAGGAAATGAGACTTATCCAATGATGCCCCCGAATAGCGGTCCGATGAGCCAAGCCAAGTGTCAAAACTCGAATTTGATGAGTTCCCAAGGTAGGATGACTCAAATGGGACCACCAAACGGATACAATGCCTATGGAATGAACCAGAACCAACCGAGCCATAATATCCAAGCGATGCAAAACATGATTGCAGGTCAAAACATGCAGATGCAGCATAACGCAATGATGCAACAGCAAATGGCCATGATGAACAGTCACCAAGCAATGGTGAATCGGAACAGCATGATGATGAACCAACAGAAACAAATGAACCCGTATCAAAACATGGTGATGAGCCCCCAACAACAACACATGATGCAGCAAGGCATGCCCAGTCCTCAGCAGAATATGATGATGAATCAAAACATGATGAATCCTCACAACAACGGAAGCATGAACGTAATGAGTCCTCAAAATAACATGAATATGAACGTTATGAGTCCTCATTCCAACATGAACGTAATGAGCCCACATTCCAACATGAACGTTATGAGTCCTCAAGCCAACATGAATATGAATGTTATGAGTCCTCAAAATAACAGCATGAACATCATGAGTCCGCAGCATAATATGAACATGAATGTGATGAGTCCTCATAATAACGTAAACATGAATGTCATGAGTCCGCAAAATAACAACATGAATATGAACGTTATGAGTCCCCAAAGTAACATGAATATGAATGCAATGAGTCCGCAGGTGCCACGTAATGTGATGAGCCCTCCAAGCAACATGAATGTGATGAGTCCCGCAAGCAACATGAACATTATGAGTCCTCAAAATATCAACATGAACGTCAGGAGTCCTCAAGTTAACACAAATGTCATGGGACAAAATAACATGAATGTTATGAGTCCCCAGAATAACAACATGAATGTGATGAGTCCGCCTGGTAACATGAGCGTCATGAGTCCTGCAGGTATTTCCAGCGAAATAAACATCTTACAAACCAAAAAAATTGCAAACCAACCGAATCCAAAGACTCCACAACCAAACATGCAACAATACATGAATCCCCTCAATCCGATTGCTCAAAACTGTAACGTTCCTTATCCAAACGGGCCAATGGCGTCACAGCTTGCCATGCACAATCGACTAATGCAATACCAAATGCAGAACTCCACGAATCCAGGACTTCCCAAATCTGCCGCATCTTCGATGAGCATCGATCAAAGCATCGGAAGTAACGCCAATCTGAGATCGCATCACGAGTCCATGCACCAATACTCAAACATGACACTGTGCGAACGTCATTACCAAGATTGCCGTGGCGCATCGATGCAACAACGCACGGACATAAACGTTAACAATTCGCAAACGTTTGCCAACAACCAGTTGACACGCGCAAACTATCCCAACTCGCAGCAACAGAATACGAATGTGCAACAGGGCGCAAAGAACCTCCACCAGCAACAGGACGGTAACAACTGTAACAATGAAAAGAATCCTGCAAATAATTACAACGCCAACTTCTGCACCGGTAATCAGTGGGATTATCAGCGCCAAAATAACGTGTATCAGAATTATAACCAGTACGAGATGGTGTATCAAAATCAGCACCGTTTTGCTGACGGCGACAGCGGCAATATTACGCGCATTACTTGTCCTCAAACGCGCACGGAAAACACTCCCTGTCAAGAACGGAATGACGTCGTCAACACCAACGGAAATGGCAATAACGGTAATGTCAATGGTAATAACGAGCTCGTTCCCAACGCGGATGATGTTCAGGTGTGGGATATATCGCAATCTCAAGGCAGTCCCGCACGCAATGGTGCCAGACAAGAAGCGTATCGAAGAACTTTGGCGTATGTTCAGTCGTGTCAAGGTTGGACAAATCCTGAGACCGTCTCGAGCAGTACGCACCCATTGTGCAGCAGCAATTCCAACATGGTTGTCAACGACTTGAACACTTCGCTTTCTTCTTTTTACGAAGAAAATCAGTTCCTACAGATGATACAGTGAAGAAATTATTATTAAATTTTGAAGGAAAATTACTGACCTCGCCAACCCTTCGCCAACTACTAGAGTAAAATGTGCCTAATTTTTTTGGCAGTTTACTGTTTAGAGTCGTAAGTGAATGGTGTTATTCAATATTATGGGACACTTAAATAGCTATGACAAGCTTTTAAATCACTCTGTTGATTGGTGTCCTATGGTCAAGTGAAGTTAATACATTTGGATGTAATTTTTTTTGTTGAAAATGGTGGAAAATTACATTTGACAGCATAATATTTCTGTGTAGAACATATTTAAAATGTACATTTTATCTTTATATTTGATATGATTAAAGTTTTTTTATGGTAATTTAAAATAATGATTATGTCAAATAATTGCATTTCATAAGTTTTTTTGAGAATTTATTGATAAAATATTTATTTAAATAAAATGAGCTATTTCAAGAGTTTATCTCCACAATTTTATAGTATAAAGAAAATATTTTCTCCCAAATATAATGTTTCTTTGATGTAGAGATTTTTCGTATTTGAAATACAATGTGCCTTTCGGAAATTATCGTAAAAATAATTAATGGTTCTATTTGACTTAATTTTAAATTAGTATTTTACCGAATGTGTAAATAAAATATATTTGTACATTTATTTTCATAAATTAAGTTATGTCTTAATTCACCATTTTTTTTTGTTTAAAGGAAACATTAGCACCCTCAACATTTTATAATTTTGCTCTTCTCATGGTTAAAAGGTTGTGAATTTTCCAAACTATTAAATTGTACCACTTTTCTTAATTTTGTAGAAAATTCATAATTTAAAAAAAAATAATAGATTTTCTTTAAAATACTAATAAGTATAAATATATATATATTTTTTTTTCTCCATACAATATTTTTTTCATATTATTAACGATAAAATACAATGTCTGAGTTTTTATAATAAATTTAAATTGTTAAATAATGGAAAAAATGAGATTACTTTCTTTTAATTATATATTTTTAAATTTAAGGACATTGATTTCCATGAAGATAAACGCATTATTAAATTTGCATAAAATCGAGAGCAATATTAAAATTATAATAATGACTTCATTTTTAAATATTATTTCCTTTTGCCTAATACTTAAGTCGAATAGCATAAGTTTTGTCGCAATAATTTTTAATAGGTTACGCATTAAATGTACCTAGTTTATGTTTGTTTTTTTACATTAGATTTTATTATTGAAAGTGATCTCACTACACACAATTTACAAGTAATGTCATTAACTGATAAAACAAAAATTATCCACCATTTTGTATTATGCAAAATCGGTGTTGTCGTATATAGCAAAAATAAAATGGCTTCTGCATTTTACCAACAAAATACAAATTCTATATTTTTAAGAATATGCCATGGAGATTACTAGCTATAAGTAACATTACTTAATTGTTAAATTACATTTATAAAATAACAGGCTGGAATTTGCTTCAAGCAAATATTGCATTTAATATTTTAGAGTCAGTACAATATTATTTTACTCGTTGTGCCAAAATGCTTATATGTTTTTAATACTACTGAGACATTCTTAACCCTTTGAACTCCAACGCGTCGTATCAATGTCACTTTGTGTTGTGCCAGACATGGCACGTGTGTAGTGAAAGGGTTAACTGTCAAAATATAATAGTTGTGATAAACGTTGGCCATTTAAATGTAACATTTCTTTTTTGAAGAACCCAGTCCATTTTATTTCAATTAATTAAAACAAGTTTGCTCATTTCAAATAAATGACCATCAGTTTAGATTGTAAGATAATATATCATCTTTTAGTTGTTTGATAATTTAATGTTCCATTGTGATTTATTTGACGAAATTTATTCGCTATTGTGTTCAGTTTTTTTGCGCTAAGTTCTTTTTAGTTGCAGTTTTATTGCTATCTCATTTCGTAATGTTGTTTTATTACTTTGTTCCATATTAGTTGCTTCTTGTCGTTACTTCACATTGAATAATAACTAATTGTAGTTATTGATGTCGTTAATTTAATGGCTGCTTTATTGTGTTTTTGTATCAATTCTGTTGCATGTTACTTTCTACCTTGTTTTTGAGCAAGGAAAAACAAACCGAAATTTGAGTTTATTTATAAATTTTATTATTTTGATCTCTAGGACAAATTCTGAGATAAAAAATTTAAAACTTTTATTTCTCTTTATCTTATTAATATTTTAACTCAAAGTTTAATTTTTGACTTGATATCAAGAACACAAGTAGTCTATCTTGCTTTTGTGAGTTGTACTCTTTATACTTTAAAATATATTTTTGCAAATTGCACAAAGATTCGTCAGAATATTAAACTCACAATGGAGCGGTCAGCGCGGAACTGATGTAACCTATAAAAATGCCTGTTTGACGATAGCAAATGGAAGGGGCTATGTTAACCTAAAAATTAATTTCACTGAATTTCACACATATTTTTCTAATCATACTTAAACCATTTTTCACATTTAAACAAATTTGTTTTAACTTGACATTTCTGAATGTACACCACTTCTGCCTTGACCGCCTTAATTGTATTGATTTCTTCCATATTAAAAAATAATAATTAGGTACTCAATAAAAGTCCTTGAATAATTGTAAGTACTTAGCTAATTTGATTTTGAGTACAAATTATGGCTCAATTGATTCGATGCATTGGAATAAAACAAACTAGATGAGTCCTCAATAAAAGAATCAGTTGGGATCAGTGAACTATGTTTTCGATACTTACAAAAGAAAAGTAACACAATATTTAATTTTTTGATTTTATATGATCCGATTAAAGTTTGTTTTTTTTTTTACTGTCAAATATTATTATTGTAAAATGATTTTTAGTTTTGGTTAGGCCACTGAGATTACTAGTTCGTAAGAGAATATTTTTTACTAGAATTAGACATAGTTATGAGAATATTGTAATTGTTATTTTGTACGCATTTACAGAACAAAGTGTCGTCATTTTGTATGATTGATTTTTAAGGAAATAAATTGAAAAAGATTTCCAGTTACTTGGTGTTTTTATTTATGCTTATAAACTATGTTCACATTGCGTGCTCCGTGGCAGAGTGCTTGGGAGAGCTTTGGGCTAGTGTTTGAAAGTCACAGGATCAAAATCTGGCAAAGTGCAAATATTTTAAAAATAAATTACGATGTGACAAAATTTTCACTTCGTTTTAGAGTGAAAGTTTCTTTCACTGTCGCCTTGGTAAGAGATATGACTATCCAGGGTGTCCCAAAAAGCAACATTATCCGTTGGAGGGTTGACAGGCCAACTCATGATGAACCTTTAGTCGCTTAGTCGTTAGTTTTCGAAATACAGGAACTTTAATGAATTTCGTGAAAATCGACAACTTAGATCAGTTTTTCGGATTTTTTTAATCGGTTTCGAACCCGCGACCTTTGGATCCGTAGTCAAGTATCTTAACCGCTCGGCCACGGAGGTCGTCAGTATAATACTTTTGCTATTTGCAAATGCACACCATAAAACATGCAATCCTTTTTTCGTGGGATTTTTCGTAGCGGACTAAAAACTGTTTTTTTTTTGGTTTTTGTGCTTTCATCTATTTAAAAAAAAAATGTTTTAGGTAAGACACACAGTGTTGTAGAATGTTAACCTCTCCTCGCCTTGGGCCCTAGCATGAAACATCGAAATAGATTTTATAGACAGGGTCGTTAATTTGGAATCTTTCCTGAGCCCGACTGCAGATCGCCAACGAACAAACGACAACTCACGTCGACTAAATGTGCTTAATTTAGTCGAACCTTTTCCGCTTATTAAGATGGAGAAGGATATATCTCAAATTATCAGAACTTCTCAAATTATTTTGCTTTATACAACGCCCTTGGGTTGATATTTCGCAAAAGGTGTTACAAAAAAATGTTCAGATCTATTCTTGGAGTAATAATGTATGGAGAGAGAGCTAATTATTTTTACCCAACCTATACAAACTTGCGATAAATCACTTTCTCCGAGTTTTTACGTCGTACACCATGAGAGAGAAAGAGACAACAAATATAATACTCCGCTTCTATGTACTGTAACAATGATCTTGGGCTCCTGGGTCACCGCGGGACTCAGCCCACATTTTTTATTATGCCACTAAACTTGACACAACTAAAGGGTTTTTTAGGTTAGATGCTATATTTTTGTTCATATCAATACTGTGAAAAAGTGGTTGTACGAATAAACAAAAAAACCTTTTTCCCAACGCTGATTTGTACGACATTCGCCTATTTGCCCATCGGAATGCTTTAGAATTGATTCAGGATTAGTTTTATCCAACGTCTGTCAGGGTCTCTCATAGCCGGCCCTTTGGCCCGCTTCCCAGGCCCTTCTCCCCGCAGAGGCTGGCAGTGGCCGGGGGACGGGGGCGGGGACCGAGGGCGGGAGGGACCCGGGGTTGCCCAGGACATCCGCGGAACTAATGAGGCCAGTCACTGAGAGTGATTTATACCAGTGGGAACTCGGCAGGCCGGCCGGCTCAGCGGGATCCGTTGCGAGCTTTGAGCGTGGAAAAAAAAATTTATTTATTATTTTAACGTTTTTGTATTTGTTCACTTAGTGAATAAATCATTACATATCGTTGATGGAAAAGCGAAAAGTTAGTTAAAACTGAGTTAAATATGCAGTTTTGGTCAGGTTTTTTTTCTGCATCGAATGAGGCGGGACTATGGAATCCCCTATTTGAGAGTGCAGATCAGAAGGTGCCTGGCTATTCAGATGCGGTCACTAGACCCGGCTAAAGCCATTTCGAGCGACGTTTCCATTCACCAGGGCGATACTCGGAGTCTCTACAAATCTGGAATGCGGTGTAAATACACAAACTATAATAATATAATATAATAAAATGGATTACTTTTATAGCGCCGTTTTTGTGGGAAGATCACCTCAAGGGCTTATTTAATTTAAATTTATTTTATTTAATTTAATTTGAATACTTATTAATATATTACTTTTCAACCTTCCTCTTCCCCATCTCGTTTCTGCTCTGACTCTCGTTTGATTCTGAAGACTTTGTGGCCCTACAGCCGACTAAAATATATTTACCATTCGGGAGAAGGCTGACTTTTTTTACCTTTTGTCGCTTCAGGTAAATCAGTGAGCAACTTGGGATTTTACAATGATTTCAGAAAAAAGGCAGTATACAAAGGTTTGCTCAAACTCTAAGGTAAAGAATGCCCGGTGATGGCGAAATTATCTGTAACCATGACACGAAATAACCGTTTCTACACAAGCCAACATGCTATTCGTTTTATGAAGATTGCATATTTATCCAGGATTGCATACGTCACTGCTCGTGCTTATTGTTTGCGGACGATCTCAAACTTTTAAAGGAGATTGAATCGGATGAAGATTTTGACAAACTACAAGCTGACCTAGATGCAATTTCGAACTGGTCGAGAAACAATAATTTAAATTTTAATATAAAAAAATGCGTCATTATGACATATAGCCGATCTAAAAATCCTTTTTTTTTCAAATATATTATGAATAGTGAAATTTTAACCCGCGTATTTACCATCAAAGATCTCGGGGTGGTTTTTGATCCCAGGCTAACGTTTTCGAGTCATATAGTGCAGCTTACTTCAAATTGTTATAAACTTCTTGGTTTTGTAATCAGAAGGTGCAAAGAGTTTAATAACACAAATGCGATGACAGCCCTCTTCAATGGAGTGGTCAGAAGCAAGTTGGAGTACGCTAGCACTGTCTGGTCTCCACATCAAACCAAATACATAAATATGTTGGAACAAATTAAAAAAAAATTCCTCAGGTATGTGTACATGCGTTCGCACGGAACATACCCTATGTTCATGCATCACATGGAACTACTCGAGGAGACACATTATCAAAGCTTAGAGACTGGGCGCAATGCTGGTCTCATGACAATAGGCTTTAAATTATAAATCACTTATCGACTGTCCATACCTCTTGGTTCTTCTCTTGGCTGCTTATTCGTACCAGAAAAATACTGTCGCAGCAGAAATCATGCAATGTTCAGAATACCCTATGGTCGGACAGATGTTTTGGCTCAGCATAGCATGACGAGAGGTATAATTCTGTTAAATACATCATCTATATATATATTGATATATTTTCAGATAATTTACAAAAGATCAAAAAACTTATTAATTTAAAAATTTTATAATTTGAAATTGCTTACTTGTTGTTCCATTGTAGTGTTATTGGGTTTATATCTGTTGTACAACAATAAAATAAAAAAATAAAAAAAGATTTAAATAGTTTTTTTTAACGTTTCTATGAAGTCATCCGTCGTACAAGCGCAAGCGCCGCATGTCTTAACGTTTCTCCAGCTGAAGCACGGGGGTTAGATTAAAGTTAGCCTCTCAGAAGCTGGGCGGGAAGGAGGTGGGGAAGTGGAGGGTTGAGAAGTACCACGAACGCGGCCCTCAGTTTCCATGCTACAAGCTTCGACCGGAACGGAAGTTTTAAGCACCATCGGGTAGGTGCTCGCATTACGCGATTGCCGCCGAGTGTTGTATGGAATAGAATAGATTACCTTTACATCATATCAGAGAGTTGGCTACGTGTACATAAATATATATATACAAGAAGAGTCAGTAACATATATAGTAAAAACCGACGTAAAAACCCGGAGAAAGTGATTTATCGTAAATTTGTATAGGTTGGGTAAAAATATTTGGCTCTCTCTCCGTATATATTCATGCTCTGAGTAGGCAGCTGACTAAACCTATGTAATAAGAAGATATGGTTCAATGGTGACTTCAGTGGTCGGTTAGTAGCCGAGTGATTCAAAGCCTCGGGTTCAACCTAAGTCCTCCATCATAACACAAGCAACAATTTCAGCTTTTTGTTGAAGAGAGTAGGGAGAATTCAAATGATTTAAGGTTATTTGTGACAAGGGAATGTTTTCCGATGGATTAAGACCGGTTAGTAGCTGAGTGGACAAACGCGTCGGAATCCCACCCGGTGTGTTCAATTCCTCTGCTAGCTAAGTCCAATCAGCCTTGCATTCTTTTCGGATATCTACATTTTAAAAGGGTCATACATGGTTTTACTTTACATACGCCTTAGAAATCTCATTTCTACAGCATTCAGTCTACTTTCATCCTTCCTCTGCCAGTTCCATGCCTCACTGCCATACATCAGGGTTGGTATTAGTACTCCATTGTGGACTGCTAGCTACGCTTCTTCAAACCATTTTTCGTTTGCGCCAACAGCGTTCAGTCCTCCATTAATGGAGTTTCCTGCATTCACCCTTCTTTCAATATCCTTATAAGCCTTTCCGTCTCTCTAGAACATACTTACTAAATACACAAACTCATCCACTTGCTCCAAGTATTATCATTCACAACTATATTGCACGCTGTTCTCGTACTCTCTCTTTCAAACACCGTGACTCTGGACTTACTTACATTCATCATCAACTCATTCTGCATACATACTTGGTTCATCCTAGACACGAGAAACTGTAGATCTTCCATACTATCAGAAATCAGCATTGCATCATTTAATAAGATGAGGATTTTATTTGATTTATTTTAAGTATAATACAGCTTTTTTTAAGTCTAATTTCCTTGCTAGGGGGTGTTTATATATTTGCTCATAAACATTTAAATGTCATAGATTATATGTAATTAGTAATAAAATATAACCTAATAATTATATATAGCTTAATGACCGCTAGCTAAGCCCTCCATCATTGCACAAGCAACATTTTCCGCTTATTAAGATGGAGTAGGAGTTTTTCAAATATTTTGAGGTTATTCGTAACCCGGGAATGTTTGATTTCATAAAATTACCGTTATAACCTTGAAGTAACAATATATGGAGAGATAGCTAATTCTTTTTACCCAACCTATACAGATTTGGGTTAAATCACTTTCTCCAGGTTTGTACGTCGTACACCATGAGAAAGAAAAGGACAACAAATTTTCCAGAATTATGACACCGCTTTGAAGTATTGCTAGAATGTTCTTCGTGTCCCGCGTCTCCGTTGCGCGAAATAAATTGACATAACTCAACGGTTTATTGGTTACATGTTTTATATATTTTTTAACAATACCGTGAAAAAGTGGTTATACGAATAAACAAAAACATTATGTCGGGAACATGTTCTATGACTGGTTGTATGAATACCCTAACCCTAGTCCTAGCCACGCCTAGGTCTTGCCGAGTCTGGCAAACCTTGTATAAACTGACTACAGTTCCTCTCTACAGCGTTCTCTCTTGTATATTATTGCTCTGAGGTTATAACAAATTTAAAAAATCTACAAATAAACTGTTAAAAACCGTTTTTCAACCGTGCAACTAATATTGTACAATTTAGTATTTGTAAATTTAGCTTTTAAATTTAACGACCTGCGTGATCGAGTGGTAAGACACTTGACTATGAATCTAGAGGTCTCGGGTTCAAGCCCGGCGGGCGCAAATAAATTTTATTTCATTAACATGTGTCATAACACATTTAATTCATATAAAATAATAAAAAGTATATTTGCGGCACGCTCCAGAGTGATAGATACTCCGAGTGACGCTCTGGTGAAAGACTACCATTCAGAATTGAAACGTTGTTTGAAATGGCTTAAGCCGCGTTTGGTCACTAGATCTGAATAGCCAGGTACTTTGAAACCTTCTTCTTACTCATCTCCTTCTCCTCTCCACTACCTTTAATCTCTCACCATATCCCAATTGGGGATGCCATGGCCTCACTGGATCTAGACAAGTTGGGACTCTAAAAATAATAATGAAGGCTGTAAATAATGGTAATGCGAATTTATAGATTTATTTGCTTGAAATGGCTTTTAAAACCATTTTTTTACTGAACAGTTAAAAGCCATGTACCTCTAAAGTCTCACTGACTCTGGAAAATTGAGATTCTTGTGCGGTATTCACATGAAATTGTGTATTTAGGAAGTATGTTCTAGAGAGACGGAAAGGCTGATAAGGATATTGAAAGAAGGGTGAATGCAGAAAACTCCATTAATGGAGGACTGAACGCTGTTGGGGCAAATAAGAAATTGTCCAAAGAAGCGAAGCTAGCAGTCCACAATTGAGTGCTTATACCAACCCTGATGTATGGCAGTGAGGCATGGAACTGGCAGAGGAAGGATGAAAGTAGACTGAATGCGGTGGAAATGAGGTCCTTGAGACGTGTGTGCGGTAAAACCATGTATGACCGTTTTAAAAATGTGGATATCCGGAAAGAATGTAAGGCTGATGTGAGCGTTATGAATAGGATCGAGAAAGGGACGCTTAGATGGTTGGGCATGTAGAGCGAATGAACGAAGAAAGGAGTGTGGAAAGAATATACGATGGGAAAGTGAATGGAAGAAGAAGTTGGGGACGCCCGAGAAAGACATGGCACGATCAAGTAAATCAAATACTTGAACCGGGTCATGTGAAGAGTCAGAATAACAGAAGAGTATGTATGAGACGATGTACAAATGTTAATAAAGCAAAGGGTGTGTTCCAAGACAGAGTTATATGGTGCTCCGTCCTCTCTGCCTACCCCTGCGGAGAAACGGCGTGATGGTTAGTTAGTTAGTATATTTGCGGCACGTTCCGGAGTGGTAGATACTCTAAGTATCGCCCTCGTGAAAGACCACCATTCAGAATCAAAACCTTGATCGAAATTGCTTTAGCCGTGTTCGGTGACCAGAGCTGGGTAGCCAGGTACTTCCCAACCTTCCTCTTCTCTATCTTATACCCATACTCACTCCCTTCAGCCTCACCAGATACCTAATTGGGGATGCCATAGTCCCACTGGCTCCGGACAGTTGGGAAAAGTCCGGGCTCTTCTGTGATATTCACATAAAAAATGTTGTGGACGTGTCCGTGTGGCCGAAGTAAACTGTATTTTTTCTTTACAAGATGAGGATATTGAACTGGATATATTGGATATATGGATATATTGGATATATTGGATATATGGATATATTGGATATATGAACTGGATATATTGGATACTGAAAGTGATCGAACATTTAAAAACTTCTAAATTTTTTCTTGAGCAGATAATCAATTGCGTTGGCCTGTCTGGGACCAAGGAGTCGAAAGGTTTCATGTAAATTAGCGACAACAGCCTTCTTCAAAATCCGTGTAGATCGTATTTTTAGCAATTATCTTTTCGGTGTGCAGAAATGAAAAATAGTTGAGTAGATAAGCAATAAAAAATATAAGTCAAGCATTAAATTTAATTATTTAGTAAGAACGGACTGGTAATAGTTGATATATATGACGTGTAAGTGGATGGAAGAAGTCAGGTACGCCCCAGCAAAATAAAACACGATTATCGGGTCTCCATACTAGCGTCCAAATTTTAATTAAAGATTTTCTCAATGGTCTAACTAAGGTTTAATTTAAAAAAAACTAATATTCAGCTTTTATCTATTTGGTGTATCTAAGCCGACTAAATTAGGCATAGAATTAAGTCGATAGTGTGGAGGGCCACTAACTTAATCAAATACTTGATTTAGGTCATGGCAGGAGTTAAAAACCCTTGGAGGACATTGAGAGGTGCCTTTGCAAAACAGTGTAGTCAAATGGTCGACTTTATACTGACTCGATAGAAAGAGACAAAGATATATTAAAGGATGTCGGATAGCCTATTAGTTACCGCCCACATGGAATTCGGACATTTTTAATAAATATATTTGAATTCATCTGACGGCCTCCATGGTCGAGTGGTAAGACGCTCGACCACGAATGCAAAGGTCGCGGGTTCAAACCCGGCGTGCGCCAATAACTTTTATTGATTATAATATGTATCATAAGACATTTAATTCATATAAAAATAATTTTAAAAAAAGTATATTTGCGGCACGTTCGAGAGTGGTAGATACTCTGAGTATCGCCCTGGTGAAAAATCACCATTCAGAATCGAAACGTTGCTTGAAATGGCTTTAGTCGTGTTTGGTGACCAGATCTGAATAGCCAGGTACTTACCAACCTTCCTCTTCCCAATCTTCTTCCCCTCCCCACTACCTTCAGCCTCACAACATACCCTATTGGGGATGCCATAGTCTCACTGGCTCTAGATGGTTTGGAGCAGTTGAGACTCTTGTGCGGTATTCATATAAAAATAAAAAAAACCATTAAACAAAACAATATCAATACACCATTAAAATGATTTATAAAGTCAAAATATCACACAAACACTAGGAAAAAAAGGTTTGCCTAAATAATGATGGAAGCTCTTTGTTGATTTTATGTCTTTATATCATTAAAAACATGAAAATTATAAAATTCGGTCAAAAATATCTCTCTCTCTCTCTCCATATATATTATTTCTCCAAGGGAAAACCTAAGCGTATGCACGATACGATGTATGAACGCAGATTAAACTAAGCACGTGCGCCAAGATTGAGTTGTGTGAAATTCCACCCTATCTGTCTACCCCTACGGTGAATTGGCTTATTGGTTAATCAGACACTTACTTAAATGATTTATTTTCAGTTAGGGATGTTACGAATGTCTTTATTTATGTTTAAAACTGCTCCAAAGGCAAATCGCAAATATAGCCAATATTAAATTTGACATCTACGGAAGCATTCTATTTCGTTTTCCGGATGTCGTCCTCATGCGAAGGCCACCGATCCTTGCCGAAGTTTGGCGGAAATTTCCGATCCTGAAGGGTGCGTCTACGAGGGGTAACTTTTGTAATATTTTATCCAGGGATGGGGAGAAAACCAAAACACCGGGCTGCATTCCCTCCCCTTAACCTATATCTCGCAACAGAGAGAAAATCATTCCAGCTTCCCTTAGACATCGGAGTACACGCCCTAAAACGTGAGTGCCAAACACCTTACTATATAAATTAGATATTTCATTGTGAAAACAATGTAATTATTAGTGTTTTTTCCTAAAATTTTGTTGTTTGTTAAATAACGTTAAGTTCTAATGGTTTAATTCCGCACATTTTAATATGTTTATATTTGCCACTTTTAAATGCATATTGATGTTTGGTTTATTTAAATGAAGCGATAACAGCTGTTGAAACTGTTAGTGTTTGTTGACATAATAGTGAAATCAACAAGTTATAGTGAAATTGCTCAAGGTTCAAGATAGATTCCGGTAGAAAAGTGTTAGAATTTTCTGATTAAATCTTACAGGTGCGTGTTTTACTGAAAAAATAATTAAAATACTATCTGAAGAGTGTGTTATATAATTTATTAAAAAACTCGATAGTTTTCTGAAAATAAAGCTATTATTAAAAACATAAAACAAACCCTTTAAAAATGGCTAAAATATAACCAAAATATAATTTGTTAAAATTTGCTTACATTTTGACGTCGCTTTTCTTTTTTTATAAAAAAATATTATATAATTTGAATTCTCTGTGTTTTTTTGCACAGTTTAGCTAAGAATGGGCTTGAATAATCTACATCACTATTTATATTTGTTAAAAATCTTGATATTGGCCTAAAAACGACAGTGAAACTCGGAAAGTGTACATTTATTGTGAATTCCCTCCTAAACGTTAATGTTTACCCTCGCCATATTGGATTTTGTAGCAGACAGCTGGACGCCAAGGCTTTTCTAGAAGGGAGTACCTATATGAAAATGCTTTGATTAAAAACACCCGTAGATCCATGAAATATAACTGGTACCAACTTAGGTTTATTTTATACGCTTTTTTTTTAATAACGAACACACGAAAAATAATTTTCAATCTTTTAAAAAATATATTTTATTTTTTATAGTAAATACCGCACAAAAGCCTCAACTGCTCCCAACCGCCTAAAGCCAGTGAGACTATGTCGTCCCCAATTGGGATATGTTGTGAGGCTAAAGGTAGTGGGGAAGGGAAGGTGATGGGAAAGAGGAAGGTTGGGAAGTACCTGGCTAGTCAGATCTGGTCACCAAACACGGCTAAAATCCATTTCAAGGGACGTTTCGATTCTGAATATTGGTCTTTCACCAGGGCGATACTTAGAGAATCTACCACTCTGGTCATTTTTTAAATCCCATCATTTCGGTAAGGCGGTTTTGATGCCTGCCACAGCTCTGGGATAGATCAATATGCCATTTTCCAGAAAAAATGTGTGTCATGCACATAGTTATCACTGCATTAGTTATCATTACGGTTAGTAGTATCAGACGGCATGCATGGTCGAGTGGTAAGACGCTCGACTACGATTACAGAGGTCGCGGGTTCGAACCCAGCGTGCGCAAATAAATTATATTTAATTTATTTATTCTTGTTATTTATTTATTCATCAAGGGGAATATGTGTCATAACACATTTAATTAATATAAAATGTAATATAGTGTATTTGCGGCACGTTCCAAAGTGGTAAATACTCTAAGTATCGCCCTGGTGAAAGAACACCATTCAGAATTGAAACGTTGCTTGAAATGGCTTTAGCCGTGTTTGGTGACCAGATCTGAATAGAAAGGTACTTCCAAACCTTCCCCTTTATATCTCCTTCCCCTCCACACTACTTTCAGCTTCACAACATACCCCCATTATGGATACCCATATTATGGAAACGGTTGGGAGCAGTTGAGACTCTTGTGCGGTATTCACGTAAAAAATAAATAAAAAAGTATCTGAGTGTACAAACGAGTCGGATTCCCACCCGGGCGTTGTGGGTTCAATTCCTTTGCTAGACAAGTCCTCCATCATTGCACAAGCAACATATTTCGCTTATTACGATGGCGGTAGGAGTTTTTCAACTATTGCCAGGTTATTCGTTACGCAAGAATGTTTGTTGGGAACGCCCGAGGAAGACATGGCACGATCAAGTGAATCAAATACTTGAGTCGGGGCGTGTCAAGCTTCAGAATAACAGAAGAGAATGTATGAAACGATGTATTAATGCGAATAAATAAAGAAGTGTGTGCCAAGACAGAGTCGTATGGCGGTCCATCTTCTCTGCCTACCCCTCCGGAAAACGGTGTGATGGTTAGTTAGTCAGTTTAGTTATTGATTATTCCCCTGATCAAGTCATTATATTAAACAAAAATCCATGACCCGACTGCACCCAAACTAGATCACTCAAACTAACCTTCCATCTTTTCCTGCCCTTCTTCCTTCATCCCATTATCATGTTCCCTTTCCCCTTTCTCTCCCCCCACCAACCTACTGTAGTTACAGCAACAACAAAAAACTGTCACACTTTACTTATCATTTCATCGTCATCTGTGGAAAATTTATAATTGGCATAATTTACTGGTTTTATCATTATATATATGGTAATTAGTAATCTGCTGTTAATTTTTCCTAAAATGAAATAGAAGAAGAAGTCGGGGACGCCCGAGGAAGACATGGCACGATCAAGCGAAATAAATACTTGAGTCGGGCCAAGAGTAAAAATAACAGAAGAGTATGTATGAGAATCAAGAAAGGAGTGTGTACCAAGACAGAGTTGTATGGCGGTCTATCCTCTCTGCCTACCCCTGCGGAGAAACGGCACGATGGTTAGTTAGGTTATTGATAATTCCCCTGATCAAGTCGTATTTTTCAAATATATTCGTTCATATTCATCATATTGAATCCGTACAACATCGTTTCTTACGCGGAATTGCATGGAGATTAGGACGAGAAAGAGTCGATTATTCATATGATGAAATTGAACAACCATCGTAAATTTCTTCATTAGAAAAGCGCAGGAACAACTTTGATTTAATTTGCATTTTCAAAATTATCAATTGTTTTATAGACTCACTTTCTCTGTTGCAACTTATCCAGTTCAACATTCCTTGCCGTAGACTCAAAAAAACAATGAATTGCTGTTCCTCAATCATCACTCTACTAATTATGGGTATCATCCTCCAACGTCCAGAATGTCGAGACTTGTTAACTCGAGGCATGGTCTTGAAATTTTTGGTACCAGTCTATTTTGTCATTGCTACATTTAATATGATGTATGTGCTGTTTTTTCTCTGTTACTCTTTTTTCCCATTTCGGGTTTTGTATGTTTTTTTGTAATTGGACTTTAGTAAATATCAGTAGTGCTTCACAAACTGTTCGGAGTTTATGCATCAAGTGCCATGCGGAATATTTTCATCTGACATAATCTATCTATGAGCCAGCTTGCGTGTAATCGGAGAACACATTGTACGAGCTGCCAGGAACATAGGAAGCTCTTCATAATGTACGTATCAACGTCCGTTGGTCTCTCCTTCGTCACACAGGTCGGGCACCTCGCAGCAATGTCGAAACACCACCACCGCGAGACCCGCGATCCCCCCGGTCGATTCCACCCTCTCCCGGCGCGGCGCGGCTCGAAATGTACCCAGAGATCAATCTTGATATGTTTGACAGGCGCAATTGTCACATACGTCACTTTGACAGCGATTTTGGCGGGAAAGGGAGGAACTTGCGCGCGCGAACCGATTCGGAGCTCTCTAATTGGTCCGCCGGCCCGCGACATGCGCAGCAATCACACGAACCAACCTAACCCCTCCAATAGACCAGACTCCGGCGACAGTTGTATTGTGGGCAGCTGACGATCCAGAGATCAGTATTCCTCCTCTCGCCGCGGTGACAGTTTGCTTTCGCGGCGCCTCTTCCAACAAAACGAACGAATCCAAATTCAAAAATAAATTCTAACGGAATACAGTTTCCTTTTTTAAAAATAGACTTTATGGCTGTTGCGTTTAAATATTATTTTTCGTCCAGTGAAGTGAAAAAAAGTAACCCACTTATTTTCTAGTGTAATGGAAATCATTAGTTTTATGCTAAGAGGGACATGATTTTTTTGAATTGTGGCTGATTAAAGTGGAGTTTTTTTTAGTTCATAAAAAGAGCGAGAAGATTGGCATTTTAATCATGTGAGCTTAACCATTAAAATTTTTCAATTTTTTTTATTAACTATAAAATTAAGATTTTTTAATATTTTCGCAGGAAAGGCAAAAGGGCTGAATCACCATTTTGGGATGTTTACACCAGAGCACTTAAAAGGTTTTTTTCAGTACCTGGTTGGATTTTTTTTTTAAGTTGAAGGATAATCAATGCTGCATAACTGCAAAACTGCATATTCAACTCATTTTTTACCAAAGTGTCGCTTAAGCCTTTTTGCCTTTCCGACGACGATTTGTATTGTGTTTTCAAATATGGTTGATTTTAAAATAATAACAATATGAGTCATGTTCAGAAAAAACGTATCCATGGTAACCGAGTTTTCCGTGCTGTGTATATTGCCTACACCACGAAATGAAAGGAGCCATTTGAAAAACAATTAGAATTCCTAGATAATTTTTTACAATTTGCCAAACAAACATGGTTTGTGGAACTCCGCATCGTTTTTTTTAATTAAATATTTTATTTGAAATATGGTGATCCTGTTAGTTTGCTTGTTGAATGACAGTCGTTTTAGCCTTCGAAGCCATTCAAAGTCAGCCATAGTTTGAACCGTTTGATAATGGCTTCGAAATCAGAAAAATCTATCGCGTCAAAGCATTAATATATACAGCCTACCAGAACACAACAATAATATATATTTTTTTGCGAATTTCATTCTTAAAGCTCACATCTTCTGAAAGGTACGTACGTACGTCTGTCCCTGAATGTGAGGATTCCTTGTTATCTATTTAAGTTCTAATTGAACTATTGCGGGATCTGCGATTAGAGCATAACTAAAATAGGGTATTCATACCATGATTCGATTTATACCGCATGGTTACAAAGAACATGGCAAATATCAAATAACTTTCACGGCCACTTGATATTGTTTTTTTTTTTTTTTCAAATAAAAAAATAACCTACTTATTCAAGTAGAACGGACAATTTATGACTTAGTATCTTCTTGTTATTTTTATGGTGCCATTTACTAGCTAATAATTACAGCAATTAGCTGAATTAATAAGGGCATTTAAAAAATTTTTAGGCAACAACTATCAGTCATCTGTAGAACGAAGGAAGAAGTGAAATCCTTCAGATTCAGCTTCTCAGCAATGAAATCTACCGTCTTTCGGCTATACGAACTGTCCATACATCTTCTTCTACACTGGTCTACTTTTCTGTCGGAGGTTTACCTTCATCGTGGCAATCTTCAAGGATGGAGGGCATGTAGCAGGTGAAGGAAAGCATATCACCAAAAAGGCTTCTTGATAATAAGTCTTCAGATTGGACAGGATCGGTCCTGTGCAGGCGAGATTGCCAAGGCACTGATAGTACCTAGTTACAGTGCTTTTTTACGCCTATATATTATAGTAAGTTAAAAAACCCGACAGCGTGGAATAAAAAACCGCATTGCGCCTCTCGTCTTATACTTGATACGAGTTGGTATCTAACTTTTGTTGAAATCGAAAAATTCACAGGGAGGTGAAAAGAGATAAAATTATGCAGAGCAAAATGAGGCTTGAATATTGAGGAGTTTTGAAAGATCTAAATATATCGTCGCTGGAAAGGCAAAAGGGCTTAAGCGACACTTTGATAAAAAATGAGTTAAATATGCAGTTTTGATCAGTCAATGTTCCGCAGCGAATGTTCTGACTCTCGTTTGATTCTGAAAACCTTTGTGGCCCTTCAATTATCTAAAACATATTTACCATTTGAAGAAGGCTTGACTCAAGCGACACAAGTTTGGGACTTTTTTAGCTTTCTGTCGCTTCAGGTAACTCAGTGAGAGCATTGAGTTACCTGAGTTAACTTGTTTTTTCAAAATCCAACCAGGTACTAAAGAGAATTTTATTGTAAAACAAACAAAAAAACTTTAAAGTGCTCTGGTGTAAACTTTCCAAAATGGCGCTTCAGTCCTTTTTCCTTTTTGAGGACGATATGAAGCTATATGGGATGGAGACAATTACTGCATCCTTGGGAATAAAAACATGGAGGTAGAGTCAGTGGCGGCTCGTGGGTTTTTAGTGTGCTAGAGTGCTAAGATTGAAAAATACGACATTGTTAGTGTTGTTGTGGCCGAAAATGTTTTTTATTTTTTCATTTTTTTTTTTTGTATGAAGATTTTCAGGATTTTTCAGTTATGGTGGTGCACTGCACGGATTTCTGAAAAATCTTCATACAAAAAGTTGAAATTTCGAAAAAAAAAAAAACGTTTTCGGCTACAACAACATCAATGATGACGTTTTTTTTTCAAACTTACCACCCTAGCACACTAAAATGTCACGAGCCGCCACTGGGTAGAGTCCGCCAGGACTAATAACAGGTTTTATTTCTAATTGATGATTTATATTCAATTATTGTTAAATCAATGTTTTTAACAACCTTGTATGCAATGTCGCATCTGAATAGCTCTCTCGGCTGAGTTCGAACTACGCAATAGGAAGATTACCCATCTAACAACCACTGTTTGTTAATATCTACCTCATGTATTGTCGACCGGTATTCGCTATGGACTTTATTCTTGAAAGCCGAGCGGTTCAATTCGTGTGCGCTTATTGGTAAGAGTCGAAAAGCTCTTAGTAATCGGACTCTCGAAAGCTACACTTCAAAGACTTACCTCAGGAGTTAGTCAATAAAATAACAGATATACGAGTAGTTTCTCCCTTGTACAAGTGAAGTGTTGTGCTGAGATTATTGTATAGGTCTAGGGAAAAGCATCAGAATGGTTACTTACTAACTAACCATCACACCGTTTCCCCGCAGGGATGTGCAGAGAGGACAGAAAGCCATATAACTCTGTCTTGGCACACACTCCTTGCTTCATTTATATTCAAACATCGTCTCATACATAATCTTCTGTTATTCTGACACTTCACATGACCCGATTCAAGTTTTTGATTTACTTGATCGTGTCATGTCTTTCTCGGGCGTCCTCGACTTCTTCTTCCATTCACTTTCGCATCATATATTGGTAGATACTCTTAAATATCTCCCTGGTGAAAGATCACCATTCAGAATCGAAACGTTGCTTGAAATGGCTTTAGCCGTGCTTAGTGACCAGATCTTAATAGCCAGGCACCTCCCGACCTTCCTCTTCTCCATTTATTTCCTCTCTCCACTACTTTTAGCCTCACAACGTACCCTGATTGGGGATGCCATAGTCCTTCTGACTCCAGGGTATTCCTGGACTGTAGTCGAGTGGTAAGACGCTCGACTACGAATCTAGAGGTCGCGGGTTCAAGTCCAGCGTGCGCAAATAACTTTTATTTAATTAATCTTTTAAAATTGTTAGACATTTGGGGCGATATGTAATTTTTCTCCGTTCTACTTCTCGAACCAGCCTTTCGGACAGCAATGCAGTGTCTATCTTCAGAGAAGCAGGGACCAGAACAAAATGCAAGCAGACCGGTTAGTAGCTGAGTGGACAAACGCGTCGGATTCCCATCCTGGCGTCGTCGGGTTCAACTCCTCTTCTAGCTAAGTCCTCTATCATTGCACAAGAAATATCTTCCGCTTATTATAATGGCAGAAGGAATTTTTCAAATATTGCCAGGTTATTCGTAAGCTAAGAATGTTTGTCTTTCTTTAAAAAGATGCATACATAGCCTGTTCAAAAGAAAAGGTGAATTTTGAATTATCGCAGGCTGTGTACATTCGATTATCGATTTTTTTTGTTGTTGTTATGTTGGTACACATATGTTTATCATATGTTAGCATTATCAACCGTTTTGGATCAGTGGTTTGTTTTTTTGACAACTGGAAAGGTTAGTCACGTTTTTGTGTGTTCTTCGATTTTTTAAATGGATCAAATAATAAAATCCATGATTTGTTTTTCCACAACTCCAGGACGCTCATCATCATTAACATCTTCTCGGCCTTCTGTAAAGCGCTTGTACCACTTATAAACACTTTTTTGAGACAAAAAGAACTGGGACCGGTTCCTTGCCGAAAAAGCGCATGCTAGTCGGTAGAGTTTAGAAAGCGAAAAGAGCTGGAACCGATTCCTTGCCACAATAAAAAAATACTAGTCGGTAGAACTTTGTAAACCAAAAGAACTGGACTGGTTCCTCGCTGAACAGCACGTACTAGTCAGTAGAGATTTTAAAGTGGAAAGCACTGCAACCGGTTCCTCGCCACAAAAATCACGTACTAGTCGGTAGAGATTTAAAAACGAAAGGAACTGGAACTGGTTCCTTCGTTTTTAATGCCTTCGCAACTGTACTGCTGCAAATCGAAGTACTTCTTTCAATGATATGAATGAACGCTAAAATGAATTACCGGCTACAATTGAAGTATTTCATCAATGAATAATGAATGAAGTAGGAACTGTTTCCAAAAGAAGTAGTTCTTTGAAGTAGTTCTTTCAAAGCAGTCACAACGCTACAAACCACTAATTCAAAATGGTTGATAATGCTAACATATGATAAACATATGTGTACCAACATAACAAAAACAAAAAAATCGATAATCGAATGTACACAGCCCGCGAAAACTCAAAATTCACCTTTTCTTTTGAACAGGCCTCGTATATGACCCAGACGTATTAGATCAAAAGAACATTGTAACACAATTCCTAGAAGTGTCGTATTATAAAATATTGTCGGTAAGGATTGTGGATCGTACGCCAGGGATTCGATTTGCAACCATTTCCTTGCCATGACTCAATGAATAGATGAGACACGTACGAGTGTGCGGCTAATGTGATATGTCCATTATTCGTACACTGGCCATTGCCATCACTGATCTCAATAAGTGATTCACCGAGTCTTCGTCTGGGTTTACATAAGCTTCGAGCAACTCTTTCTATGTGTACCGAACGAAGGGGAGTCCTCATTAACTTATCAAATCGCACCCAAATATTTGCGTTAAAAGAATACTGTTAACGCCGGCCAATCTGAATAAATCACACGATATAATGTAGACCGGTCGGTAGCTGAGTGAACAAACGCGTCGGATTCCCACCCGGGCGTCGTGGGTTCAATTCCTCTGCTGGCCAAGTCCTCCACCATTGCACTAGCAACATCTTCCGCTTATTACGATGGCAGTGGGAGTTTTTCAAATACTGTCAGGTTATTCGTAACCCGGTAACGTTTGTCTTTGTTTATAATAAAATAACCGACGTTTTCTTATCTAATTTAAGTTCTAATGCAGTTCCTAGGGAACACCTCCCCTCCTGTCAATCTTCTACTCTCTTCCTCCAGATTATTTTGCCTAGGGATGTGATGTTTGCCTCTACGCGTAGTTCTAATGACAGAGAAGCCTCACTGGTGGAAGGCTACCTTCCATCTTTGCTAAATGTCCTACCCAGCTGAGTCGTCCAAGTTTTAAAAATTTCCTGTACATTTTTTTATGTGCACAAATTGCAATTTTTTTTCAATGTGAATACCGCACAAGAGTCTCAACTGCTCCCGACTTTCTGGAGACAGTGGGACTATGGCATTCTAAATGGGGTATGTTGTGGGGCTGAAGGGAGTGCGGAAGGGAAGGAGATGGAGAAGAGGAGGGTTTTGAAGTACCTGGCTATTCAGATCCTGTCACCAAACACAGCTGAAAATATTTTAGGCAGCGTGTCGATTCTGAGTGGTTGTCTTTCACCAAGGCGATACTGAAAGTATCCACCAATTCTATGGTGTGAAATAACACACACTTATTGAATAAAACTTATTTGTGCTAAGATTCGAACTGGTGACCTCTGCAGTCGAAGCCGAGGATCTTAACCGCTCGACCACGAAGGTCACCAATGATTGATTATTGAAATTCCTGTTATTGCAAAATGTGTCACTCTCTTAAAGTATATAGAGTGGTTTATGGATAGCCAAGGCAGTGTAGTTAGTTTTTGATGATTTTTACCGGACTCGGCGGACCTGGGCGTGGCTAAGACCAGGGCTAGGGTATAGATCCATTTATATCACATATCGACATAATGTTTTTGTTTATTCGTATAACCACTTTTTCACAGTATTGATATCAACAAAAATATAGCATATAACCTAAAAAACCGTTTAGTTTTGTTAAGTTTAGTGGCATAATAAAAAATGTGGGCGGAGTCCCGCGGTGACCCAGGAGCCCAAGATCATTGTGACAGTACGTAGAAGCGGAGTATTATATTTGTTGTCTCTTTCTCCCTCATGGTGTACGACGTAAAAACCCGGAGAAAGTGATTTATCGCAAGTTTGTATCAGTTGGGTGAACATAATTAGCTCTCTCTCCGTACATTGTTTCTCCAAAGAACTAAAGAGATAAATTTAACCTTAAATGTGTTCAAATTGTAATGTTTATTCAACGGACTCTAGTATTGTATAACTGTTAGTATCCAAAGAAAATAAATTAGAAAAATCTATACAGTTCCATTCAGTGAAACCTATGTCTTAATAACGTGCATAACTAATTTCGCACCTGAGAACATATCGTCGCCGGAAAGACAAAAGGGCTGAAGCGCCATTTTGGGAAGTTTACAACAGAGCAATTTAAAGTTTTTTGTTTGTTTTACAATGAAATTCGTAAGTCTTCAGTGCCTGGTTGGATTTAAAAAAAAAGTTAACTCAGGTAACTCAATGCTCTCACTGAGTTACCTGAAGCGACAAAGGCAAAAATAAGTCCTAAACTTGTGTCGCTTGAGACAAGTCTTCTCCCAAATGGTAAATATATTTGAGATGGCTGAAGGGCCACAAAAGTCTTCAGAATCAAACGAGAGTCAGAGCATTCGATGCAGAAAAAAGAACTGATACAAACTTCATATTTAACTCATTTTTTACCAAAGTTTCGCTTAAGCCTTTTTGCCTTTCCAGCGACGATATGTTCTGTTGACATTCGACACATGAGAAGAGGACGGGTCGTTTCTACGACTAGTTAATGATTTGCCGGCCTCTGTGTTTCCTCTCTCCTCTAATATGAGCCTCTTAAAGACCCAGGTTTACTCCTTACTTTCCGGCGACGATTTGTATGTCCAATCTTTGCTTATCGGGTAATCATCCACCTGCCTTGTTCCAAATATTGTTATCTCCTAGAGATGGTCGATATCAGAATTGGCTGTACCTGCGGTTCCAGTTACTGGTGACCGGGGAGGAACCGGTTATTTATCCAGCTCTTTTTGAAACCGGTTCCTAGTGCCAGAAAAGTTCCACGAAGGAGATTTTTTCGAAACGTACTAGCAAATCGACAAAAATTCCTCACCGAAAAAAGCACTAGTCGGTAGAGATTTGAAAACGAAAAAAAACTGGAACTGGTTTCTCGCCAAAAAAAAATTTTTCATGAGAGGGGGGGGGGGTTGCTAGCGAAATTCTGAGAACAAGAAGAACTGGAATCGGTCCTTTTTGCCAAAATTGCTAACAATTTCAGAACTGGGGCCAGTTCCTCGCCCCAAGGACAAAGGATATCGATATTTTTATTTGAGAAAATTTGGAACCGGTTCCTCGGAGAAATAATATTGACGGTTCCAGTGACCGGCTAGGAACCGGTTATTTTTAACCGGGACAGGAATATCGACCATCTCTTTAATCTCCTACTCATCGTATCCTATTCCTATAGTTGTCTATACGTATTCCACCCACAACTTCATTTGCTTATCCAGGCAGGATATTTCCAATTCATTGTTCAAATATAACTGTGTATACATGAGCTTTCTCAGTCTTTAATGAGCATAATTTACTTGAACAAATTAAGTTATGTTCATTAGCTCAGTGAATAGGCCTCATTGTGGTGCTCAGAACAGTGTAGTCAGGATCGTTGATTTTTTCCTGACTCGGACGTGGCTAAGTTGTCATGGACATACCTTTTCACATCCATTCATAGCACATGTCCACATAATGTAGCGTTTATTTGTAAAACCACTTTTTCACAGTATTGTTAACAACCAAAATATAGGATATGACCTCAAAAACCGTTGAGTTATGTCCTGTTATGTCGCATAAAAAAACGTAGTAGGTGGAGTCGCCGGAGACGCGGGAGACGAAAAACATGCTAATATACCTAAAAGTGGTGCAATGTTATGTGACAACTTGTATTATCTCTTCCTCTCTCACGTTTTGCGACGTAAAAGCCCGGAGTAAGTGATTTATCGTAAATTTGTATAGGTTGGGTAAAAATATTTAGCTCTCTTTCTATATGTATTCTTACTCAAAGGTTTGGTGCTTAAAATAGTCATGTGTTGGATCGACTGTTGGCTGAAAGCGTCAGTAGTATCAAGTTATCTTTGATTGAATCAAATTAAATGATTTCCTTAGACATCCATGAAACTGTTTTTTTGTCCATATTTTGCTTATTTGTTTTATGTACGACTACACAACAGTCCAAAGACCAGGGGCCAGCAAAGCCTATGGGAATGTGTAATTGGGATTTTTGGTGAGGACTGTAAAGAGTGAGATGAAAGTGATGGGAAGAAAAACTAATAAGAGAGGAAGGAAGAAGACAAGGAAGGTAGATAAGGAAGAATTAAATAAGATCAGGAGAAGTAGGTTTTATTTGGAAAATCAACTATGATGCTGCATTTCAATAATCCTGAACTATAATTTTCATTACATTTGATCAAACGTAAACCGCTACGAATGTTGGCTAAATATTGTAGTTGTAACGTGACTATATCGACGCTGGAAAAGCAAAGGGGCTTGAGCGACACTTTGGTAAAAAATGAGTTAAATATCCAGTCTTTTTTCTGACTCTCGTTTGATTCTGAAGACTTGTGGCCCTTCAGCCATCTAAAATATATTTACCATTTGCGAGAAAGCGACACAAGTTGGGAACTTTTTTTACCTCTTGGCGCTTCAGGTTACTCAATGTAAGCATTCTATTAACTGAGTTGACTTTTTTTTAATGCAACCAGGTACTGAAGGCTTTTTTATTGTAAAAACAAAAAAAACCTCAAAGTGTTCTGGTGTAAACTTCTCAAAATGGCGCTTCAGCTCGTTTGCCTTTTCGGCGTCGAATATGTTATGACGCCAATTGAAAATTTTATTATTTATACAAGCATTATTGGATTATTCATCTTAGCCTGAATCATATAACTGTAATTTATAATACAATCAAAATGTCCCCATCTGTTTAGTCTGTAAGGTTATCACCACAATCTCCCCCAAAACTGTCCACAGGTGAACAAAAGCCTTCCCAAGATCTTTCGCCCATCTAAAACCGTGGACTCGTTCAACGTTGCAATATTTTTCCGCCGATCTTTTCCATATCTTGTCGGCTTTTAGTGCTAAAAAAAATAATAAATATATTTTTTAGATGCTGTTCGATCCAGAAATCGCGAATCGGTTTCTGGAAAGACTTTAGATGAATTGAGTGGACTGTAAACGATGTTCTACTTGGTGATTGATTCGATTAATCTGAGGGAGAACAATGGTAAAAGGATTACGCCATCTTGCTCACCTGGTTTGTATGTCTGCTAGGAGCGGCCAACCTCTCTGTCCCGGCGATAGTTTTGAAGTGGTAACCTCCCTGTCCGAGCGATGGTTTTCAAGTGATGGGGACCGGTGTCGACAAGTTCGAACGACCCGATCCGAGAGTGGGGGTCAAGTCACTGGCTGATTAATGCATGTTTTATACAGCCATGCAAATGGTGTAGGACAGGGTCGCAAAATGACGCATAGGAAATAGGTAAAGACGGGGTAAGAATGAACATCACATTTGGACCCATCAAAGTGTTGATTCTAGGACCCAACAGATGCTTTAATACTAAAGTACTTCCACGCGTTTTTTCTTCTCGAATCACTGTCTCATTGCTGAGGATCTTGACTCCTACTCCAATATTCTTGATGAACTAAGCTTCGTCATTCCTCATGGAGTTCTAAGGATACCGATGTTCCAGAAGCCTGTGCTATGTGATCAAACCAACGTATCAGTCATCTTTCTTTGCTTCTCCCGCTTTCCAGTTTTCCAATGACCACAAGTATCTTGTTTAATTTGGTTTAGTTGATAGTCTGTTGTAGATACCCAGCTCTCCTATAATGAATTGATAAGTGATCCTAGCTGTCCATGTGATCCTGAGTATTTTTCTCCAGCAACACATTTTGACGGCATCTATCCGTTTCCTTTCTCTAGCTTTAAGCGTCTGCGTTTCCAGACCATATAAAAAATATGTTTAAAAAATCAGCGCCCAGACTAGCCTCATCTTGGTGGTCTCCACCATGGCGTCTTTTCACCCTGTTTCGCACTCCTTCGCCACTTGTAGACGAGCCTGTATATATGAAATCATTTACCGTTTCAAAGCCTGTGATAGCATTCTTTCTTAGCAAGGTGTTTACCTTGTCGATCACTATTAGTTTTTTTTTTACATTTTTTGACCAGTAGCCCTAGATTACGGCTTTCTTCCTCTACTTTAGCGAGGAGGTGTTTCTTTTTGTTACAGAAGAGGCGGTTTAAGGGAGGTGTCATCGGCATATCAAAGATGTGTGATTTTTTCGCTACCAATGTTTATTCCACCTTCCCAACCGTCAGGAGCGTATTGACTTATGTACCCACAGTAAACATTAAAGAGAATTAGTGAGAGGATGCATCCGTTAAGTACCGCATTGTTCCCTTTAAGTGGTGCGATGTTTGGGTGTCGATTTTGATACATGCCTCCTTCGGTAGATAGGTTTCTAACAAGAGAAGAACACGGTGTTTCCACTACACTAAGTACTTCCTACAGATAGTTCGCAGTCAAATGATTTCAAATTCAAACCCTGCTTATTCGGGTAGTATCTGTCTGCTTATGTCGTACTTAAGACAACCATTAATGAAGTATAACATGATTTTACTGGCGTGTGATATAAGAACTGTTTTTCTCTTTATTTCAAACTTTATTTTTTAGTCTTAATCTACCCCATTATTGGAATACATCGTTCCTCCTGTTCTTATAATCTCATCTCTTTGGCACATGGTCTGCCATTTTCTTCTTTTGAGATCATCACTTCAAACTAGAACTATAAGACTTTCCTCAAAAGTATCCGATTTTGCTAACCCTTGACGGATCTCACCACACTTTAGGTAAACAACTTATCAATTTCTGTTTGTTGATATTATAGGCATAATTTTAATCTGATGATTTTGGAATTACAATGGTCATCAAATTCATACTATGTTAGGGTAGGTCCACATTACCAAAAACTGTAGCTTGCTCAGTGGCTTGCCCACTACTATTAATAAAAGGTGTCATATTTTTCAATTTCCATCCACAGGCCTTTTTATAGAGATTTTTCAACGAGATTTTAATTTACTTCTTATTGTAGCAGCAATTTTAGCAACCATTAAGTGCAATTAGGTAATACTCATTCCAAACGGAGCTTCGCAATGATTTTTCACAAGTCATCCAGTACCTTCCTACTCTAAAAAATCAATCATATTTTTTCTCGTATGACAACACAACGTGTATTAGTTTCGCAAAATGGCGAAGGTGAATCACCTGATTTTGACAGTTCCCCCTCGTTCGAGGTTAAAGTTATGACATGGCATCACCATCCAACATTCCCACCGCTCGTAACGATGCTCGTTGCCACTTAAATGATCAAATTCCCCGACTTAAATTGATATTGTAACAATAAAAAATGTTTAAGCTGTGATTTCATTGCTTCCTTCTCATCCAGTACTTCGATAATATTCTTAGAAACAGACAATCGTTTAGCAAAATTTAAGAATGAGCAATTTCGATGACTTGGAGTCCATGGATTCTCTCTTCACAATAGAGATGGTCGATATCAAAATCGGATGTATCTGCGGTTCCAGTTACCGGTGACCAGGAAGGAACCGGTTATTTATATAGTTCTTTTTGGAACCGGTTCCTGGTGCCAGAAAAATTCCACGAAGGAGATTTTTATATTCAAATCGAAAAGTTCTAGCAAATCGACAAAAAACACTCCCCAAAAAAGTACTTTAAAATCAACAAAAAACCAGTTCCTTGGACAAATGATATCGATTTTTGTTTACCAAAAAAAGGAACCGGTTCCTCAGAGAAATAATATCGACGGTTCCAGTGACCGGCTTGGAACCGGTTTCTTTTAACCGGGACAGGAATATCGACCATCTCTACTTCACAAGTTCTTTTACTGCACTGACATATTACAAATCCATTATTGAGCAGAAGTTCACCATTTAAATAATGATTTATTGAAAGGCAAAACGGCTGAAGCGTCATTTCTGAATGTTTACACCAGAGCACTTTAAAGTTTTTTTTACAATAAAATGTATAAGTCTTCAGTACCTGGTTGGATTTTGAAAAAAAGTTAACTCAGTTAAATCAATGCTCTTACTGAGTTACCTGAAGCGACAAAAAGTACCAAACTTGTGTCATCTTAGTCAAGTCTTCTCCCAAACGGTAAATATATTTTAGATGGCTGAAGGGCCACAAAAGTCTTCAAAATCAAACGAGAGTCAGAGCATTCGATGCAGAAAAAAGAGTGATATAAAAAAAATATTGTGAATGTATATTACTAAGGATTTAATGTTATCAGAACTCCTCCCAATACTCCTTCGTCCTGCAGGCTTATTGTAAAGAAGCCTCATTGATAATTCGCTAAATTTTATCCCTGCTACATGTCTTTCCCAACAGAGATGTCTCAATTTTATCGATATTGGCATTGACAATCAAATAAATTTGTATTTAAAAGAAAAAATAATTTTCTTTTTCTTCTCGTGGTGCCATCTAGTTAAGGTAGCAACAAAATTTTGAAAAAAGAGAGAAAGGACATCCATCCTGGTCCAGTTCTTCAAGTTCCTCAACAATGGCAGCAGTCATTTTCCGATTCCACTCTTTCTCCTCAGTCGTGTTATCGTAATAAGTTGAGAAACTAACTAACTCACTAACCATCACTATTTCTCCAAAGGAGTAGGCAGAGAGGACGGACCGCTATACAACTCTCCACTTGACCCAAGTCAAGTATTTGATTTATTTGATCGTGCCATGTCTTCCTCGGGCATCCCCGACTTCTTCCATTCACTTTCGCGTCATATACTTTTTTTACACTCCTTTCTTCGTTGATTTGCTCTACATGCCTAAACCATCTAAGCATCCCTTTCTTGATCCTGTTTATTACACTTAAATCAGCCTTGCATTCTTTCCGGATATCCACATTTTCAACACGGTAATACACGGTTTTACCGCACATACGCCTTTGGGATCTCATTCCTACAGCATTCAGTCTACTTCCATCCTTCCTCTGCCAGTTGCATGTCTCACTGCCATACATCAGGGTTGGTATAAGCTCTCCATTGTGGACTGCTAGCTTCGCTTCTTTGGACATATTTTTGTTAGCGCCAACAGCGGTCAGTCCTTCATTAATAGAGTTTCCTGCATTCACCCTTCTTTCAAAATCCTTATCAGCCTTTCTGTCTCTTTAGAATATACTTCCCAAATACACAAATCCATCCACTTGCTCCAAGTACTCATCATTCACAACTATATTGCACGCTGTTTGCGTACTCTCTTTTTCAAACACCTTGACTTCGGACTTACTTACATTCATCATCAACTCATTCTGCACACTTACTTGGTTCATCCTAGACACGAGAAACTGTAGATCTTCCATACTGTCAGAAATCAGCATTACATCATAAAATAAAGAAAGGATAATTGTATATTTCATTTCTGAGAATATGGTCCACACATGCAGTTTCTCTGTTCCTAATTGTGAAAGTATGTTTTATTCAACGTAATGTAGCAATTTCCCTTCAAATTTGACTATAAATAAAGCGTTGGACACGTAGCTAGACTTCTCCTCCTATAGCCTTTTTCAGACATTAATGATTTCTTTCCCTTCAGCTTTTTTCAACAATGGATGAAAAGATACAAAAAAAAAAATACAAGGCCGATGTATGCAAAATAAACAAAATTGAGACAGGAACGCTTAGATGCTTTGGAAATGTACAGAATAAGGACGAAGAAATTGATGTAAGACGCGCAAGCGAATGGAAGAAGATGTCGGAGACGTCTTAGGAAAACATGGCACGATCAATTAGATCAAATTCTTCAGTTGAATGATGTCAAGAGTCTATAAAAAAACTATATATGAATATGAATGAAGCAAGGAGTGTGTTGCAATACAGCTTTGTGTGGCATTTTACCCCATCTGTTTACCGCTACGAAAGCGACGCTAGCAGTCCACAATGGAGTGCTAATACCAACCCTGATTTATGGCAGTGAGGCATGGAACTGGCAGAGAAAGGATGAAAGTAGACCGAATGCTGTGGAAATGAGACCCCTGTGACGTATGTGCGGTAAAACCACGTATGACCGTGTTAAAAATGTGGATATCCGGAAAGAATGCAAGGCTGATGTAAGCGTAATGAATAGGATCAAGAAAGGGACGCTTAGATAGTTTTGGCATGTAGATCGAATGAACGAAGAAAGGAGTGTGGAAAGAATAATGCGAAAGTGAATGAAAGGAGTGGTCGGGAACGCCTGAAAAGAAGACGTGACGCGATCAATTGAATCAAATTCTTCGATTGAATCATGTTAAGAGTATGCATTAAACTATTTACGAATATGAATAAAGCAAGGAGTTTGTTCCAATACAGCGTTCCACCCCATCTGCTTACAACTACGGAGAAACGGTATGATGGTTAGGTTAGGTTAGGTTGGGTTTTTAATTGATTTGTAATTTTATAACCACCCCAGAAATACTTCGTTTACAGCTTCCGCTAAAAATTCCGCACGTATTAAATCAATAAAACATCATTTAGAAGCGCAATCCTCTCTCCTATTTCTGCCGTCAAGTCCCAGCGTACATGTTACAATCCGCCGCATAATCCGAGGCTCCCCCCTTGCAAACGTCGGAACGGTCCCAGTTGATATTATATCCATTACCCATCACGGCACAGTTCCCCTCGCATCCTGACTGCCGACAGGAAACACCGGATTGTCGGCCGGTGCGAGCCGCAGGTCGCACGGTTCAAGCGCTGCTGCCATCACGAGGTGTTCAGATCCTCCGCTGATCGTGGGATTGATTGAATTGAATGGCCTGTGTACATGCCACTCATTCGGAGCCTCAGTTTGCAGTGTGAACGTTCTGCTGGGCACGGGTAGTTTTTACGTGTAGCATCGCCGGGGAAATTTGGTGTAAAAGTGCGTCAGTGATCACCACGTAAATGCCACAGTTAAGAACGTTTTCTTTAGTATTGAACTATGTATTTATTATGTTACTTTTCTAAGTGTTGTGGTAGGACCCTACTTTATCTAATTTCGTCTTTATCAGATTTGTAATAATGGCACCAACGTCAAAATTAAAAACTGATCCGGCTCGAAGGACCACATCTAGTAAATTTATCGACAATATTTTTTTTTGAAAAAGTTTTATGGCAATGAGCGACGGTCAATCACATCGTCGCCGGAAAGGCGAGAGGGGTAAAACACCATTTTGGGAAGTTTAGCACTTAAAAGTTATTTTTGTTTTATGATAAAATTCATATGCCTTCAGTAGCTGGTTGGATTTTGAAAAAAAAAGTTAACTCAATGCTCTCACTTGTTTACCCAAAGCGATAAAAAACTAAAAAAATTCCAAACGTCTGTCGCTTGAGTCAAGCTTTTTTCCAAATGGTATATAATTTTAAATGGCTGAAGGGCCTCAAAAGTCTTCAGAATCATACGAGAGTCAGAGCATTCCATGCAGAAAAAGAACTGATTAAAATAGCATATTTAACTCATTTTTACCCAAAGTGTCGCTTAAGCCTTTTTGCTTTTCCAGCGACGATATGTCCATACGAAACCCATAGACATTTAGCACCAGTCGAGGGGGACCCACCACTTACCCACGCTGTTCTAAGGAACTTACGGTTCCTCCTACCAGCGTACACGTCAGGACTCTATTTATTTGTGTGTATTGTATTACCGAAGCTGCATTTAATTATTCAACGACTCTAGACCCTCGACTGTCCCTGCATGGCATAGCATAACACAGCGTGTTAGTTACATATTTAATTGAGAATATACAGTAAATTAAATAATAATAAAAAAACTAACGACCAATTGTAAGTGGCGATGCATAATGTTGCACACCTATTTTAACGGAGCATTATTTGCGTAAATCTTCTAGCGTCCAGCTTTTTGTAAGCCTTCTAGCATCCAGTCTTTTGTAAATCTTCTAGCGTCCAGCTTTTTGTAAGCCTTCTAGCGTCCAGTCTTTCGTAAATCTTCTAGCGTCCAGCTTTTTGTAAGCCTTCTAGCATCCAGTCTTTTGTAAACCTTCTAGCGTCCAGCTTTTTGTAAGCCTTTGAGTGGCCAGCTTTTCATAAGTCTTCTAGTGTCCAGATTTGTGTAAGTCTTTGAGTGTCTAGCTTTTTGTAAATCTTCTAGCATCCAACTTTGGACATTGGCCTTCTACAACTGCCTCCGATTTTCGGTGGCTCGAATTCATTCAAAGCCATGAGTTTAGGTTAGGTTATGTAATGTCTTCTGTCCGTGACAACTTTATCTTTTTATAACCCAACGCCAACGATTCAATCAGATGGTATTGATATTCCAACAGTCATCTGTTACATGTCAAGAATAGTTCCAGTTGAGATTGGAACTTGTGATAGTAATGTTGGCAACCTTTGACTTGCTCCTAAACCTCTCATTCGTCTTCCTATCTTGCATGGAGTTACTGGCATGGTTAGTGCTTTTTATTCGATGGTCATTTCATCACAACGTTCTTGGAGAGAATCATTATTTGTGATCCAAACGTGGGTACTGGTAGTATGAATTGGTTTATTACACGTGTTCGACATTTTTATACAGGGCCAAGGCACTGATATTACCTAATCACAGTGCTTTATATACATAGCCTGTTCAAAAGAAAAGGTGAATTTTGAATTTTCGCGGGGGGTGTACATTCGATTACCGTTTTTTGTTGTTGTTATGTTGGTGCACATATGTTTATCATATGTTAGCATTATCAGCCATTTTAGATTAGTGGTTTGTTTTTGACAACTGGAAAGGTTAGTCACGTTTTTGTGTGTTCTTCGATTTTTTACTTTTGAAAATATGGATCAAAAATATGTGACCAGAACAAAATGCAAGCAGACCGGTTAGTAGCTGAGTGGACAAACGCGTCGGATTCCCATCCTGGCGTCGTGGGTTCAATTTCTCTTCTAGCTAAGTCATCTATCATTGCACAAGCAACATCTTCCGCTTATTACAATGGCAGAAAGAGTTTTTCAAATATTGCCAGGTTATTCGTAAGCTAAAATGTTTGTCTTTCTTTAAAAAGATACATACATAGCCTGTTCAAAAGAAAAGGTGAATTTTGAATTTTCGCGGGCCGAGTACATTCGATTATCGTTTTTTTGTTGTGTTGTTATGTCGGTAAACATATGTTTATCATATGTTAGCATTATCAGCCATTTTGGATTAGTGGTTTGTTTTTGACAACTGGAAAGGTAAGGCACGTTTTTGTGTGTTCTTCGATTTTTTTAATGGATCAAAGAATAAAATCCATGTTTGTTTTTCCACAACTCCAGGACGCTCATCGTCATTAACAACTTCTCGGCCTTCTGTAAAGCGCTTCTACCACTTATAAACACTTTTTTGAGACAAAATAGACTCGCCGAATGTCACAGTCAACATTTTAAGTGCGTTGGAGCACTTTATTCCATTTTTAACGCAAAATTTAATACATATTCTTTGATCCATTTTTTTCAAAAGTAAAAAATCGAAGAACACACAAAAACGCGACTAACCTTTCCAGTTGTCAAAAACAAAGCACTAATCCAAAATGGCTGATAATGCTAACATATGATAAACATATGTGTACCAACATAACAACAACAAAAAAATCGATAATCAAATGTACACAGCCCGCGAAAATTCAAAATTCACCTTTTCTTTTGAACAGTCCTCGTATATGATATACAATGATAAACTATACTATTCATGGACAGCAATTGAACCCGCGATTTCCCTGCGCCTCTCGTCTTGTACTTGATACGAGTTGGTACCAATCTTCTGTACTAACGAAATATTTACCTGCACCAGGCGCCGATTGACTCAGGGCCGTGCCTGAGTCGATACCCAAACCTTATAAATCAAAGATTTAATTCAACAGTTTTTGAAAACTTTAGCTGACTCTTTATTGGTAAACCTTAGGCCGTAGACTTATGAACCAAGTTAAAAAATATATAAATATATGTTATATATCTGGGAATGCTATAAAAATCGACAAAAGATAATAATTTGGGTTTTCTTTACAAAATAAGCTTCCATATTTCAAAATACTTATACACGATGTACCCGTTACGAACTGGCCTAGATTTTATCATGTTAAAAAAAAAACCCTTCCACTTTTGAAACCGCCATCTTGTCGGCTTCGACGTCAATTTTCCCGCCAAAATGCCGTGTGATTGCGACGCCGGAAAGAGCCCACTTCCGCCAGAGAAAAGCGCGCGGTTCCTAAGCGTACCGGATGCGGCAGCCATGATTGTTACAGCGAAGGTTCTTTGAGAAGGCAGAAACGAGTAATCGTGAATATTTCTGGATACCTAATGATTTCTTTTTGTTTATCAAGAATCTTACTTATTAAAGCTACGTTTCTGCGTCGACTCTTAACACTAAAGTTTTTAATAACGAAAGGATAGAGATTACATGATAGAACAGTCAAATAATTGTTGTTCCGATCTTTGTATTTTGACGGCCTGCGTGGTGGAGTGGTAAGACGCTCGACTACGAATCCAGAGGCCGCGGGTTCAAACCCGGCGTGCGCAAATAAATTTTATTAAATTTATATGTGTCCTAACACATTAAATTCATATAAAATATTTTATAGTACATTTGCGGCACGTTCCAGAGTGGTAGAACTCTAAGTATCGCCCTGGTGAAAGACCACCATTCAAAATTGAAACGTTGCTTGAAATGGCTTTAACCGAGTTTGCTGACCAGATCTGAATAGCCAGGTACTTCTTAACTTTCCTCTTCCCCGTCTTCTCTTCCTCCTACTACCTTCAACCTCACAAGCTGCTCCCAACCGTCTAGAGCCAGTGAGTCTATAGCATCCCCAAAATAGGGTATGTTGTGAGGCTGAAGGTAGTGGGGAGGGGAAGGAGATTGGGAGGAGGAAGGTTGGAAAGTACTTGGCTATTCAGTTCTGGCCACCAAACACGGCTAAAGTCATTTCAAGCAACGTTTCGATTCTGAGTGGTGGTCTTTCACCAGAGCCATACTTAAGAGTATCTACCACTCTGAATGAAATGAATTGTGAATCTATTTGTTAAATACCTTTCTTAATCATATTTTGTAATGTTTTTAAAATGAAATAAATTGAATTGAATTACTTTTTGAATTATTTTTAGTATTACGTATTTTTAATTTTATTTTATTGGACATAATTATTAAGGGGTGGAGATGAAATTATTTTTGCTTGATTATATTGATGAGTGTTATATTTTAATCATTTATTCTTTTATAAATAAAACTGGTAAATTTTATTTTTTAACCACTTAATTATTTCGTTTCGGAAGTTCCCTTACATCATCAGTACAAAATTAAAAATTTAATTTTGAAGGGCACTTCCGAAACCGGTAGACATAATATTGAATAATAAAGTGGTTTTAAACAAAGTTTATCAGTTTTGTTTATAAATATGACAAGCCACAAAGTAAATGCTTTTTACGAATATATATTTTTTTCGTTTATTTCTAATTGCTCAAGTAAATCAAGTCTAAAACCTTTACTTTCAATGTGTAAAGGCATTGGTTCGTTGTAAGCAAGTGGGACGTGTTTTTTTAAGAGATGGGGTGCAAATTTACACTCAATTATTTATAATTTAACAAATCTTTCTTTATCTTTCTAGACTGCCCAGACAGAAGATTGTGATGCCTTGTCTATCGGGTCTCTCATAGAAACTCAGTAGATAGCAGGTAGAGGGCAGAGGGTAAAGGGTAGAGGGCTCAGGAGAGCAGAGAGAGGAACAGGAGCACCAGGACAGACAGCGAGAGGAGTGGGAATGACACAGGAGGGGAGCAGTGTGGCCGCAGCGCCGAGGCTGGAACTGAAATGCGACTCAGAAGATATAGAAATGACGGGGGCCCTTGCGAAGGCTGGGTAAGTGGATGAAATTGTAACAACTCTATTTAATTATGCTTAGATTCGCTTATTGGTATTTTTAGACGGTAGATACTCTCAGTATCGCCTCGGTAAAAGATAAATACGAGATTTTTATCTGCTGAAAACACCCAAGCTCCCAATGCAATGGATTATTGGTAAGTCATTTTTTTACTAACCCACATTGCAGATATTTTTTTAAAAACATTAATATGTACGAAAACATCGGAAACGTGAGTATATTTTTTGATAAATTCATTGATAGATTATAAAATACCTATTAATATTAATTACCATACAGAAAAAAACACTGATATTCACTTGCCATAATATGTTTTTGTATCGTCCTATTTTCAAACGCCTTTTTCTCAGTTTCATCTTTTTGGGGTTAAAACCTTTCTGCATAACTACGTTCAATTAAAACGTTGCGTAAAATGAACTTGTATAATGGAGCCGTTTAATTAATAATAAAAGAAAAAACTAAAAAAATAAAGGTAGATTCACGTAAACGTAATTCAACCAGCATTTTTTTCCCTGTAATATTTATTAGATAAGAAATGCTCAGAGAGTAACAATATGTGGAGAGAGAGCTAATTCTTTTTAACAAACCTATACAAACTAGCGATAAATCACTTTCTCCGGGCTTTTACGTCGCACACCATGAGAAAGAAAGAGACAACAAATTTTCCCGAATTATCACACCGATTTGAAGTATTGTTAGAATGTTCTTCATGTCCCGCGTCTCCGTTGACTCCGCCCACACGTTTTGATTTTCGACATAAATGGACATAACTCAACGGTTTTTTAGGTTATATGCTACAGTTTTCTTGACAATACTCTAAAAAGTGGTTATAAGAATAAAAAAAACCATTATGTCGACATGTGCTATGAATGAATGTATAAATATCATAGCCACGCCCAGGTCAAGCCGAGTCCAGCAAAGCTCATCAAAACTGATTACAGCAGCGCTTTTTTTTCGTGTATTATTGCTCTGAGCTCAAATCCTATTTCTGAGTTTAAAGAAGAATGTTTCAATGAGAAAAATCAAAACGCATACTTAATTATATTGAGAAGTATTATCTGATATCTTCTACCGCCCCCCTGAAAGTCTCAAACGCCCACGAGGGGGCGTTATCGTCCACGTTGAGAACCTGTGATCTATAGGAAAACATGTAAAACGCGATTTTTGCAAATTGTGCAGAACTGCGTTCAAATCATAGAGTTGGTAGAGTAGTATCTATCCAAGGCAGTGAAGTCAGTTTTTGACTTATTCTTGATGATTTTAACCTAACTCGACGCACCTGGGCGTGGCTAAGAATAAGGCTACGGTATTTATACATCCATATTTATCACATATCGACATAATGCTTTTGTTTATTCGTATAGCCACTTTTTCACAGTATTTTTATCAAAAAAATACAGCATATAACCTAAAAAACCGTTTAGTTGTGTCAAGTTTAGTTAGGGTTTTTAATCCAGTTAAGAACTTTTCCCTAAAAAAACACTAATATAAAATTAAACTCAGTCAATTAAATGAAACCATCAGATGGTAATAGTAATAAGGCCTAATGAGCCTTAGTACTAGTTAGATAGTCATTATGAGGGGTATTTGAATAAGCCCCAGCTAGTTAGTAGAGGATTACGAAAGAATCCATAAAATCAAAAAATCAAAAAAGTCAAGTTTAGTGGCATTATAAAAAATGTGGGCGGAGTCCCGCCATGAACCAGGACCTTAAGATCATCCTTACAGTATATAGAAGCGGTCTATGAAATTTGTTGTCTCTTTCTCTCTCATGGTGTACGACTTAAAAACCCGGAGAAAGTGATTTATCGCAAGTTTGTGTAGGTAGGGTAAAAATAATTAGCTCTCCCTCCATATATTGTTACTTCAAGGTTCAAATCATCGTGCAGTTTCATCTATGTTACAGTAACCAGTGTCTTTTCCGAACCGTGTTCTATTTAGAAAGTTGGCAGTCCTTATCAGTACATGTTTCATTTTTTCCAGGCAAACCCAAGTGGACGAGCCCGACCCAGACCGAGGCTCCTGGGGCAGTAAGATGGACTTTATCCTCTCCGTCGTAGGCCTGGCCATCGGGCTCGGCAATGTGTGGAGGTTCCCCTACCTCTGCTACAAGAACGGCGGTGGAGCCTTTCTCATCCCTTACTTCCTCACCTTGTTCCTGGCCGGCATCCCCATGTTCTTCATGGAGCTGGCGATGGGGCAGATGCTGACCATCGGAGGGCTGGGGGTGTTTAAGATCGCGCCGATCTTTAAGGGTGGGTTTTGGTTTGGTCGTATATTTACCATAATTAAACATTCAGTAATACTAATACGAGAAGTATGCAGTGTTCACTGTGAGTGCGAAGAATATCTCGAGGAAGATATTTGATCACATTCTGCTTGAGATAAATGTAGCTTGTGTAATCTGGAATTGGCTGATATAAATAATATACCAATTTGGTTATTAGTGTTATTACGATTTAGTAAAATATTTTTGGCATTTTTTAACTTTATTATTTAACGCAAAAAGGACGGACCGCCATACAACTCTGTTTTGGCACACACTCCTTGCTTCATTCATATTCATACATCGTTTCGGACATACTCTGTTATTCTGACTCTTGACATGGCCCGACTCAAGTATTTTATTGATTTGATCGTGCCATATCTTCCTCGGGCGTCGCCGACTTCTTTTTCCATTCACTTACACGTAATATACGAGTACTCTCTTCACACTCCTTTCTTCGTTAATTCGCTCTACATGCCCAAACCATCTAAGACAGAGCGGTAGATACTCTAAGTATCCCCTTGATAAAAGACCACCATTCAGAATTGAAACGTTGCTTGAAATGGCTTTAACCGGGTTTGGTGACCAGATCTGAATAGCCAGGTATTTCCCAACCTTCCCCTTACTCATCTCTTTCCCCTCACCACTACCTTCAGCTTCATAACATACCCCAATTGGGGATGCCATAGTCTCACTGGCTCTAGACGGTTGGGAGCAGTTGAGACTCTTGTGCGGTATTCACGTAAAAAAAAATAAAAAACGTCTTTTTCTAGATCCTATTCATTACGGTTACATCAGCCTTGCATTCTTTACGGATATCCACATTTTTAACACGGTCATATATGGTTTCATCGCACACACGCTTCAGGGATCTCATTTCTGCAGCTTTCAGTCTACTTTCATCCTTCCTCTGGCAGTTCCATGCCTCACTGCCATACATCAGGGCTGGTATAAGCACTGCATTGTGGACTACTAGTTTCGAAATACAAGTGTAAAGTAGAAGTTCAAAAGGTTAAAATACCGAGTGGAACAAATTGACTGCCGGGGATCTGAAATCTTCTATAAAATAATATGCAGTGCCTCAAAAGGCCAAATCAGGTGTAAATCAAACTACACGAAACAATACTTAATAGATACAAATTATGGGATATGATACCTTTTTGTAACTTGAAAGCCATAATGATCGTCCTAATTTTTGTCCAGGAATCGGCTACGCAGCAGCCGTCATGTCCTGCTGGATGAACGTGTACTACATTGTCATCCTGGCCTGGGCCATCTTCTACTTCTTCATGTCTCTGCGAGCAGGTATTTTCAAAATGTTTCTCTGGGTGTTCAACAACACCGACCTTGGAGTAAGAATATATGTATGGGGAGAGAGCTAAATAAATTCACGATAAATCACTTTTCCGGGGTTTTCACGTCGTAAACCGTGAGAGAGAAAGAGACAAGACAAGTTTTAACACAATATCGCACCACGGTATGTAAACATGTCTTTCGTCTCCCGCGTCTCCGGCGACTCCGCCTACTACGTTTTGTTGTGCGACATAACTCAACGGATTTTGAGGTTATATCCTATATTTTAGTTGATTACAATACTGTGAAAAACATAACGTTGACATGTGCTATGAATCGATATAAAAAGGTGTGTCTATGAAAACCTTAGCCACACCCGAGTCTGGAAAAAATCAACAATCCTGACTACACCGTTTCGCAAAGCTATCCCTCCTGTATATTATTGCTCCGAGACAACGACACTTGAGACTCGTCTTTATACTCCCAGAGGTTTTTCTTTGAATTATTTTTATCGAGCTTCAATTTTCCTCTGCAGACGTACCGTGGAGAAGCTGCGACAACTACTGGAATACCAACACCTGCGTCAACCCCTACGACCGCAAGAACCTTCCTTGCTTCGACGCCCTGAACGCCAACAGAACCATCACCAGGGTCTGCACCATCAACGCCAGGAACGTGTCCACGTCCATGCTGAGTGACCCCGTCAAGGAGTTCTGGGAGTGAGTTGTTCATTATACTATATTTACTGCCGATGGTCCATACTGCTCTAATCTCTTTAACCTTTCCTTAACTATGATGTGTAACGACTACACATTGCTTCTAATAACTTTAATATCTCTATAACCATCATTAATACTGGCTTCACATTTTAGGTATTCCTTTATAATACATTAACGCATTGAATGAAAAATAGTGTTTATGTTAATTAGCACGTATCGGGCACATACGAGATATTTTGTGAAAATCGGGAATTAATTCAACAATAAAATCAAACGTTGCTAGTGTGTGACGTAGGTAAGAGTGTGCGAGGAGATACGATGCTATTCACATCTCACTCTTACTTGACATCGCTATATGGAAACCCGAGAAATGGAATCTCAGTTCGCAGTTGTGCTTTTTCATTCGATTTACCGCCAGTAGCTTTCAGGCATCTCTCGAAGGTGGTCCTCTTGCCCGTTTTGTGAGCATCAGCCGATGATTTTTTCATGTTTTAAGCTTTTAAATTTTAATTATTATCACTGTTGACTTCAAATATGATTAATTTAAACAATTGGCAATGAATATCCTTATTTTTCTGATTTAAATCGCATTTTTTTACTTGTGTAATGATGACACAACGCCGGGGTCAGAATAATAATTTAGCACAGTAAGGGGAAGCATGGTGATCCCGTTTAGCTTTCAATGATCCATGGCGTTTTGCTCACCATTTTCGATCTCTCAATTGCAGTCATTCTCATTCAGCTGATTGAAACGGGCGATTTTCTACAAAGAAGAGTCAGTGAGCTGATTTTTTGACTCTAAAAAAGGCAGAAGATGGTGGTAATTTGACAGTCATTCAATCCAAAAAAACTAGTGCTTCTAAAAAAATGGTCATGCAGACTGAGGTCGAAATCTTAAGCTACCATACCAAACTTTTGATAGGGAATGTATGCAATTTTGTTGGTTGCATTTTATGTAAAAGCTTTCCCAGTTTCCTGGCTACTAATTTATGGTATTCAATTTATTTTTTTGTCTACAGGCGTCGTGCCCTGATGATCTCTGACGGAATTGAACACGTCGGAGGCTTGCGCTGGGAGTTGGCTGGTACTCTTTTGCTGGTGTGGATCATCTGCTACTTCTGCATCTGGAAGGGAGTCCGCTGGACTGGAAAGGTTGTGTACTTCACCGCCCTGTTCCCCTACTTCCTGCTGACAATTCTTCTGATCCGAGGTAGGCATTTTAATTATAATTGTCTGTCTTTTTCTTTTCATCTCAAATACTACCATAGCTGCCTAATAAGAATACGTTTCAAACCTTTTGTTATTCCCCAGGTATCACTCTACCTGGTGCCATGGAAGGAATCAAGTTCTACGTAATGCCTAACCTGTCCAAGCTGGGAGAGTCGGAAGTGTGGATTGATGCTGTCACGCAAATTTTCTTCTCGTACGGTCTTGGCCTGGGAACTCTGGTGGCTTTGGGAAGTTACAACAAGTTCAACAACAATGTATACAAGTAAGACACGCAATATTTAAACTACACTCACCAATCTACTATAGTCCAGATTCTATGATGCTAACGCTATCGACCAAACAGATTGTATCCACATTTGACAATAAATCGAAATAATTACATGATTCTGAAAAACTTTTAAGCATTCGGGTTAACATTGTGATAGTAATGATTTTAATGATACAAAAATTTCAACTTTAACTTTAAGGTAATAAAACTAACCGAATGTATTATTGAATGTTATTGTAAAGCCGCCTCTGCCAGCAATAAAACAAATGTTCACTATGAGACTCATAGTCCGGACACTGATAGTATATATGCCATAGATTTACTTAAAATTGTAGCAGTCTGAAGATGCCCGTCATAAAATAAAACCGGTTAGATCTTAAATAAAAATAGTGGAATAAAGTTAAAAAAAAATAGTATTATTAAAATCATTAAAATGGAGTTCCACCACGAATTAACAGTTTCAAAATTAGAAATAATTGTGATAATAGTTCCTATAGCAATGATTTTCCAACACTCAGATGCTGTAGAGTTGTTCAATGATCCAGAACTGGACTTTTTGTCCACGTTCATAGAATAAAAGTTAGACAGTATAGGCACAAAACAGTCAAATAAGTCTGTTATATTGACATGTTTTTCATTTATTCTAGGGACGCATTGATAGTGTGTACGGTGAACTCGAGTACTAGTATGTTCGCTGGTTTCGTAATCTTCTCTGTTGTCGGCTTCATGGCGCACGAGCAACAGAGACCAGTTGCTGAGGTGGCTGCATCAGGTAAGAAATCCACTTACAAATTGCTCCAATTTGTGACTGCGGAATTCTGAATGCATAACTAACCGATTTCTTCCGCAGGTCCCGGCTTAGCCTTTTTGGCATACCCCTCCGCTGTGTTGCAGCTGCCTGGTTCTGCTCTCTGGTCCTGCCTTTTCTTCTTCATGTTACTTCTCATCGGTCTCGACTCCCAGTTCTGCACCATGGAAGGTTTCGTGACAGCCATCGTGGACGAGTGGCCAGTGCTTCTGAGGAAGAGAAAAGAGATCTTCATCGCCATCACTTGCTTCATATCTTACCTCGTTGGCTTGACTTGCATAACCCAGGTATATTATCAAGAGAATCAATTATAATTTCACGTTATTATAATTGTTGCTTACGATTGTTAGAAGAACGGTGTCAAAAGCTCTCCAGAACTGTGGTAAGTAGATGCATCCGGTTCTTTTGTTGGCGAGGAGGTCAAAATCAAGAATTTTGGTTGGTAAAATTGCCGCCCATGTATAATAATAAGGGATGGTTGATATCGGAAAGTGGGTGTCACTGCGGTTCCAGTTACCGGCGACTGGCGCAGAACCGGTTATTTTCGGAACCGGTTCCTGATGCCAGAAAAGTTCCACGAAGAAGATTTTTATATTAAAAAGTCAATGTTTATATTATTAAGAAAGGATTCCTAAGATTGTTTTTATATTTCATTGAAATACTGGAACTGTTGGAACCGGTTTCTCGTTTCTCACCAAACACTGGTTTCCGCCAAATTTTCTCGCCAAAAATAACCGCAAGCAAAAAACATTAAATGTATATTTGCCATTTTTATTTGCGAAAAATAAGAACCGGTTCCTTGAAGAAATAATATCGACGGTTCCAGTGACCGGCTTGGCACCGGGACAGAAATATCGACGATATCTAATAATAATGTATTAGGAAAAGCAAATAAATAAATGATCCTCTGCAGAGAGAAAACGACTCCTTGGAGAAGATCATTTCATATTTAAATACATCCTTCTTATGTATTTCTAAGAAGACCAGTGAAAGTTTTCTAAATATTGTCAAGTTTATATTATTCGAAACTTATGACTAATGTTTTCCATCGTTTTTAAATGTAATAATTTGCTGCCAGAAACCATCAAAATTATGCCAGTCAATAAATTTAAAATAGCCTGTAAGAATCATTTCAAAAACATTACTAATATAAGTTATAATATTATTATTAAGTGAAAAGGAATATGAATTAAATTAGATTCTTTGTAAACTTTGATGTACAAGTAACTAAAATAATAAATAAATAATGAAAGCGATTCCATAAAAAATATCCTTTACAGTAAGTACGAGTATTCTGTAAAATGCTCACAATAAGCGCGAAATCAAAACTCTGTCTTATTTAACTTTGACCTGACCAATTACACCATTATTATCTCTCATGCTACTAAAAGTGACGATTTTAAAGCTGTATTTTTCTCCAGGGTGGAATGTACGTCTTCCAAATCCTCGACTCCTACGCTGTGTCCGGCTTCTGTCTCCTTTTCCTGATCTTCTTCGAGTGCATCTCCATCTCCTGGGCCTTCGGAGTGGGCCGTTTCTACGATGGGATCAAGGACATGATCGGCTACTACCCCGTGGGATGGTGGAAGTTCTGCTGGGTTATCGCTACACCCTGCATTTGCCTTGTGAGTTGACACTGCCATTATTTTTTTGGCAAAACCTTTTATTTCTAAAGTTTTCTTTTTCTACACACAGGAGAGAAATGATTTCCTTCGGGGTCAATGTCATTTAAGGACGCCGTGTGAAGAGTCCTGCAAGTATTTTTTACGTTTTTTTAGTGCCTACATAAATCTGAAGCTAGATAGCTGAGTAAATATTTCTTCAAAAATAAACTTTTTTCTTTTCAGCACATTACAGACATATTTATCATAAATATATAAGTGTTTAGAATATTATTCATGCTCTCAAAAACATTTTTGTGTATTAAAAAGTAGTGTTTAAACGCGATGCGATGAAAAAAAATTGCGGGGGTCTTAAAAGGCAGCCTTGTGGTACACCTTCTGATATGTCACATATTTTTCTTGCCAACGTGAAGCTATAAAATACCACTAATTCTGCATTGTAAAATAAACAATTAAACGTCCAGGTCTTACAGGGACTATCATACGATATCTGGAGATGTGTTTTGCATATTATGTACTCGTATATGTTCAAACTTTTGTATTAAGAGATTGAATTTTTATTTTTGATGGCTTGTTTTCATGGTATTTTCAATTTGTTGAATATTTGTTTTATTCTCCAGGGTGTGTTCATCTTTAACCTCGTGTCATGGACTCCAGTGAAGTACCTCAACTACAGCTATCCCTGGTGGTCGCACGCCTTTGGGTGGTTCTCTGCCCTCTCTTCAATGCTGTGCATCCCTGGCTACATGATTTACCTGTGGTATGTCACGCCTGGAACACGGGAGGAGGTAAGTCATCATTGATGTATCGGTTACATTATTACAACTATTGCTTCAGCTATCACCACACTTGAGGTCCTAAACATAGCGGTGTGGTTTGGAATTCTCTTCTTGAGGTCCGATCCGTTATGAACATGAGGGTAAACTCTGTGTCTGGGGGTAGTGGGGAGGGGAAAGAGATAGAGAAGAGGAAGGTTGGAAATAATCGGGCTGTTTAAATCTGGTCACCAAACACGACTAAAGCTATTCCAAGTAACGTTTCGATTCCGAGTGGTGGTCTTTTACCAGGGCGTTTTTTGAGAATATATCAACCAAAAGTTAAATGCATGTGAATTGCAATTATACTGCAGGAAATCAAAAATCTCACTGGGATGGAAAGTGTCACACAAGAATAAATAAATTGCACGAAGAAATAATGAATTATGTTATAATTACTAAAAATAGCGTTAAACTCTAATATGTTGGCCATCTAATGAAGAGCAAATGATCCAAAGTACTTACTAAACGGACATTCACGGAAAGTAATAATTTAATAATGAAGACGTAGTGTCTTTAGCTTCTATGCTTCAAGAAGCATAGAAGTTCTTCGTTTATTGGTGTGACATCATTCTTGAATGGGATAGTTGTCGGAATAGTGTCCAACCTCGTTGGCAAAACCTTCATTTTTTTATTCTGATGTCCTAAAAATTTCCCTTTGTATTATTCTCTATTCTCTGAGGGTCTACATCCAGCTTCAATTCTCTGTTGGTGCGAAATAGCTTTTTGTGTAGGTTCTTTGATCATATCGTCGCCGGAAAGGCAAAAGGGCTGAAGCGCCATTTTTGGAAGTTTAAATCTGAGTTTTTTGTTTGTTTTACAATGAAATTCTTCAATAAAATTATTCAGTATCTGGTAGGATTTTGAAATACAAAGTTAACGTAGGTAATTCAATGCGCTTACTGAGTTACTTGAAGCGACAAAAAGCTAAAAACAGTCTCAAACTTGTGTCGCTGGGGTCAAGCTTCTCCCAAATGGTAAATATATTTTAGTTGACTGAAGGGCCACAAAATTCTTCAGAATCAAAAGAGAGTCAGATAATTCGATGCAGGAAAAAAAATGATCAAACCTGCATTTTTAAGTCATTTTTTGACCAAATTGTAGCTTAAGCCATTTTGCCTTTCCAGCGACGTTATATTTAGATTACACAGTGACCTTTGACAAACAGCAATCAGATTTTTGATTTGATTATGGAAAACTGATGTTTATGTCTCCAAACGACGGACAAAATAATTAGTGTCAAAGATGCATTTGCTAATGTTTGGTGGATCTTTTTACAGAAATTCAGAAAGATAGTCCGCATCGAGGAAGACATCCCAACCCTGCGACTAAAAATGCAAGCGGCAGCTCTCAAGAAGAAGAATGCCGTGTAAGCGCTGACCTGCCGACGTCACCACGAAGTCCAACCTTCATTCTGGGGTCAATTTGGTAAGATTTTTTTTTTTTTTGATTTTTAACTGCACACAGGAGGCCTCGAAGGAAATGATTTCCCTCAAGGCCTATGTCATCCTGCGGGATGCTGTGTGGAGTGTCTTTTTGATGAAAGGAAGTGGTGAACCTGGATCTTGAAGAGGGCCATGTTGTAGGGGAGAGAAAACACAGAAGCCTGCAATTCATTCCATAATCGAGCTGTTGAACACAGTCGAACGAGTCGTAGAAGCGCCCCGTTCTCATGTGTCGAATGTAGACCGGGTAAAAATGCTGGGCGCGCGTTTGGCGAGTTTCCCGACTGTGCACCGGTGCCGAAGGGACCAGTGACGCTAATAATGAAATACCGGTAGAACAAGCACAACATTCCCACTGTCTGTGCTCTAAAGATTGCAATCCGTTTATTAAGATAGGAGAATCGGATAGGAGATTTTGCACAGAGTCTAGTGTTAAGTTTCATTATCTTTATCCAACATTGGCAAACCAACTTGTCAACTCGAGCTTTATTCTGTCAATTTAAAGACATAAAATCTTAATACTCTTGCATGGTAAAGACCTCAATTCAAAGTCAGCTTTAATTTTTTACGTGATTTCCTCTGGTCCATTGACTTATCTCTTGCATTTCCTGCTTTTTGACCTTCCCACTGAAATGATGATCAATTTATGTACACTCTATACTGATTTGAAAAGAATTCACAAATGGCATTTCGACAACCACACCCCAGACAGCCAGTGAAATATATTTTCAGAAAATTCCAATTTAAAAAAGTTTAAAAAAATAACAAAAATGGATATTTATCTAAGACACCACCTAGATATTCAATATGTGTTCGGGTAGAACTTTAAATATCACCAAAAGATGGCAGCCTAAAATCGAAAGAAAATTCAAATATTTTAATTTCCAATATACGTATGAGATCGTTTAAAAATGCCACATTCTAACGAGGTCTTGATGGCTTAATTAGCAGAGTGCTACTTCCGGATACAGTAGAGATTCCGAGTTCGAGTCTCGGCCATGACCATTGTTATAGCATTGAACTAGCACAGCGATATCAGGCACGCTCATAACACCACTCTATATGGGAATCTCTTCAGTGGACCTTCCCTTGTTTCAACCCTTCTAACCTGTTGAATTTCTTTTCAGTTTCAACAAGTTCGACCACAACGGGGCGGCAACAGAAATCGTGAAAGGACAATAATAAAATCGACGAAGTCAAACATTTCACGTTTAACACCAGAATCCTTAAGTTTACCATCATTATAATATTATTTAGAGGAATCTCGTTTAGTTCTAAGTTTATCATTTATTTTATAAATTGTCGAAGATGACAGTAGACTATTAGGTTTTTAGCAAATTGACATTAATAATAGTAATTTTATAGTCCTATTATATAGTCCATTTCATCACAAACACAAATATTACCAACATTAACATCGCATATCTCTCAATGACGTTACATATATATAGACACGTTGTAGCACTCTCAAAGTGGCAAGCAATAATCACGCTAGTTGGTGTGATCGGTGTTTAAGCCGATTTAGTACTAAACGGTCACGCGTCGCTTGAGGTCGTTTCAAGCAAGTATGGAACGCGGTACGAACTTCGGATCTGTTTCGTTCATACACATATTCTATGAATGTCTCTCTTTGTCATAAATGACCGATATTTGAATAATGAATTCACTGGTAACGTGTGTGTATTTTGTGTTAATATTCTAAGGCTATAACGTGTCTATATATAACGTCATTGATATCTTTGACATTTCAAACAGAAACAACTCCACATTCCACTGAGTAGCAATTTTCAAATGTAACTTCAACTCAGTTGAGCTTAAAAAATAAAGTTAAAAATATGAATTTAAAAACCTTATTTTTACAACCAAATATAACTTTTTGAAATTTGGTTAGTGGACATCTTTGGTTATGTGTGTTTATCATTTTATTTTATTTATGAAGTACTCGGTAGCGTAATTTTATAACTTTTAATTATCATTCGTTAGTTTTAAGCGTAAAGGTAAGGCGCCAAAGACGATATTGCATAAATAGTAAGTTAATTGTTTCGAAACATTTCGACGATATTTCAATTATAATGACACGGTATTTTGGAAACATAGAAACTTATACAAATTTTATGAAATTTACAAGATAGGTTATTGCGACATCCGAATTCAAAAGCTTAGCAAAAATATCATATAAATGAATACAGGTATTTGCTAAATCTATTAACAAAGCCATTTAATGTTTACAACAGGTGTATATGGACTCAATTAAATTAAATTGAGAACACTGTAATAAAATAAAAATATATAAATTTTCTAGTTTACTATTTTGCGAAATATTTTTATTTGGCTAATTATGCAATATTTATTTAGGCTTAGTCAAATATTATAATTAGTTTTCTTTGGTTCATGGTTTTAAATAGTTTCGGAGGTTCAAGTTGAATAACAATTATGTAAAAACCGACGAAACTCTAGCTGTAAGATTATTTTTAATTTATACAATTATCTGTATAGGTAACAAATATTTGTGTGATTATTAAATAAGTAGTAAAATATTATAATCCGAAATTTAACGTTTACCGTGAAATATTTATTTATATTTTGAAAATGTATACATACACATTTGTTAATAACTTTAAATGCTTAGTGCACCATGTTGTAGATTGTTAAATATATGTCTTCCATAAAAATACATATTTTTAATTATAGAAATTTTATTTCTAAATGTTCGTAAAAGGCGCTAAATGTAAAACGTGCTTCCAATATCTACTATATAAATAATAAAAGATCAATATATTTAGTAAATAAAATATTATATTCAATAAATTATATTAAAACGTGTATTTTAAATCAATATATAGATAGTTTTAGTTTCATTGTAACGAGAATTAAAAATGCTTCCAAGTTGTGTTCTCAAATAGTTTCTTATTAATTTATTATAATGTTTAATTAATTATTTATTATTTTTAATAAAAAAATGAGCGCATATAACCAAAGTGTCCATTTTCCAAATAATTTTCGCTCGTTTTTAATTAAACCGATCAGAATTTTGATATTCGCGATTCAGTGGATAAAATCGTTTTGATAATTTATAAAGTCGTGAATTTAATTAGTTTTTTCTTAACATTTGATTAAAAGACATTAAACTTCTACTATGTTTTACAAGGAAGTATGCTCCAACAATATCGGCATTAAAATAAAGTGCGTTCATATTCTGTTTAACTGTATTTTTGATTTATGAATGTGGATATTAAAATAAAAGTGTTTCGTTTTATGAATGAATGTTGTTTTAAATAAATTCAATCTGAGTGGATATAAACAGTTCAATTTGTTTTTAATATGATAATTATTGTGTATGGCGTATTTTAATTGGGTTATGAGTGAATATTACCTAGCGTGGATGTTAAAAATACTTTCTTGAGTGTTTAAGACAATAAATGAAAAATTCTAAAACCTCTAGATGTTTTCTGCGTAGATTTGGACATTTTGTATTACATGTTTCAATCAGATCTAAGAACTGTTAGTTTTTTTCTGTCAAAAATATAGTTATTCGAACTTGTATCACAACATTCAGAACTATGATATATGCATAGTGTTGTTCTCTTTTAAACTAAGTCGTTAAAATAATTAAACCGTAGATTTAAAATAATTGTGTGTTTCAGTAAATTAATTGTACGAGGGCATTTTCAAATACAAATTATCAAAGTCATATGATATGTAAATAGATTATATATAATTTATAGTTAACTTTTGAATCACACCATGTTTTAAGTTAAACATTATTAGGGCTACGTAATCAATTTATTATATTTTATACACGAAATACCACAAATCAATTCAAAAGGTTATTAGAAACTTAAAATTTTCAATAAAACAGAATTTTCTATGGTCACATTTACGTATTTTAAAAACAACCTTTTTTCAATTTGTTATTTACTACTGTAAGGAACAGAATATATCAATACATTAGATGACAAAAAAAAAACAATTGTGCAAAAGATATTTATATGCACTTAAAGTTTTTGTTTGAGTGACTTATACCGGAGGTAATTCTTATTTTGAGAAGGTTTAATTATCGCATTTAAGCTTATAATTCTCATATATCGAGGTCTTCCAACGCATTAGTAATTCAACAAAACATCGTATCATGTAACATGTATTTTATTAAATTGAAAAGCATTTAAATGTTTCGTTTTCATTGCCATTAAACGCTATCGTCTGTTTATAATAAATACATCAAATTCTAACACTTCATGCCATTCTTAATATTGTAATAATAAGCCTTACAGAACATACCAACTTGAAAGTTGTAATCATTCTAACAACTCATTCGTGCCAACCGAATAATGTAATAGTTATTACAATACACCATACCCCCTGAATGTTGTAATAATTGTCTAGCCTCTCTGTATTTTGTGGTTAATAAAATGTATGTTAATCAAATGACTTATTTATTATATTTTATAAATTAGACATCGTCTACTTAATTCAATGTTATTTACAGTTGTAGGTACTATGGAACGTCCTGGTGAAAGACCACCATTCAGAATTGAAAAATTGCTTGACAAGGATTTAGACGTGCTCGGTGACCAGATCTGAATAGCCAGGTACTTCTCGACCTTCTTCTTCCCCGTCTCCTTTTCCTTCAATACCTTCAGCCTCACAAAATACCCCGAATGGGGGTGCCATAGTCTCACTGGCTCTAGACGTTTGGAAGCAGTTGGGACTCTTGTGCGGTATTCACTAAAAAAATAAATAAAAATAAAGACGTAGGAGCAACCCCTTCTCACGTATCGAATGTCAACCGTGTAGAAATGATGGGCGCGCGTTTGCCGAGTTTCCCGACAATGCACCGTTGGCGAAGGGATCAATGACGCAAGTTCCTCAGAGCATCTTCTATTGAAATACCGGTAGAACAAGGACAGCATTCTCGCCTGACACCTGTGCTCCAAAGGTTGCAATCCGTTTGTTGAGATAGGAGAATCTATCAAACGGACCGCCCGTTTCTGTACAGATTCTAGGGGTTTTTCAGGTAATGAATAGGATAAAAAAGGGGCGCTTAGATGATTCGGGCATGTAGAGCGGATGAACGAAGAAAGGAGTGTGAGAATAATATACGACGCAAAAATTAATGGAAGAAGAAGTCGGGGACGCCCGAGGAAGATACGGTACGGTTAAGATATTCAAATACTCGAGTCGGGCCATGTGAAGAGTCAGAATAACAAAAGAGTATGTATGAGACGATATATGAATGTGAATGAAGCAAGGAGTGTGCGTTAAGACAGAGTTGTATGGCGGTCTATCATCTCTGCCTACCCCTGCGGGCGTGATGGTTAGTTAGTTAGTCTGTCAAATTGTTCAAGTTGATTATTTTTAATAGTCGAACGATGTTGACGCAAATAAAAAAAATGTCCAAAGAGCGAAGCTAGCAGTCCACAATTGAGTGCCCATACCAACCCTGATTGATATATGGCATTGAGGCATAGAACTGGCAGAGGAAGGATGTAAGTAGACTGAACGCTGTGGAAATGAGATCCTTGTGTGGTAAAATTATGTATGACCGTGTTAAAAATGTCCATATCCGGAAAGAATGCAAGGACGCTTAGATGGTTTGAGCACGTAGAGCGGATGAACGAAGAAAGGAGTGTGAGAAGAACATACGACGCGAAAATGAATGGAAGAAGAAGTCGGGGACGCCCGAGAAAGACACGGCACATCAAGTTAATCAAATACTTGAGTCGGGTCATCAAACAAAAGTTAGAATAACAGAAAAGTATGTATGAATGGAAATGAAGCTAGGAGTGTGTGGCAAGAGAGAATCGTATGGCGGTCCATCCTCTTTGCCTACCCCTGCGGTGAAACGTCGTGACGGTTGGTTTGTTAGTTTTCTTTTATAAAATCTTTCAAATGTGCAACTTTTCATTCCAGAGAATCAATTTGTGATGACAAGAAAGAATTCCACCGATTTGACGATAGGTTCCGATTGATCTATGAAATAATTAAGCCTTGTATCCAGCTGGCAGACTCTATTTGTCTCCATCTGTTTGAGTCAATCGTCATCATTTTTCAAAACATATTTCATCTGGAGGGTTATCATCTCGCTCATCGCATATAACATTTGAAGTAGCGTTGTGACCGCTTTGAAAGAACTGCTTCAAAGAACTACTTCTTTTGGAAACAGTTCGTACTTCATTCATTGTTCATTGATCAAATACTTCAATTGAAGTCGGTAGTTCATTATAGCGTTCATTCATTTTAATAACTTTATTTCATTCAACAAATATTTCAATTGAAGGTGGTAGTTCATTGTAGCCTTAATTCATTTCATTAACTTCATTTCAATAACTTCATTTCACTGAACCAACACTTTAATTGAAGTTGGTAGTTCATTTTAGCCTTCATTCATATGATTAACTTTATTCCATTGAAAAAAGTACTTCAATTTGAAGCAGTACCGTTGTGAAGGCATTGACATTTCAAAATGAAGGAACCAGTTCCAGTTCCAGTTCCAGTTCCTTTCGTTTTGAAATGTCTATCGACTAATACTTTTCAAATTGACAAGGAACCGGTTCCAGTTCTTTTCAGTTTTTAAACTCTACCGACTAGCAGCATGTGTATTTTCGATGAAGAACCGGTTCCAGTGCTTTTTACTTTCCAAACTCTACCGACTAGTACGTGCTTTTTCGGCGATGAACCGGTTCCAAAAAGAACTGAACAAACAAGCGGATAAATCCAAATCTCTTTTTTCGCGAGTTCGACTTCAATTGAAAGGTTCACTTCGAAGGGTTCATTTTAAAGAACTAACAATTCGTGAAGCATTCACAAAACATTGAAGTTTTTCCCAACGCTAATTTGAAGGGCTCTGTCGCAAACAGTGTCAAACTTCACTTTTGTTAAAATTTTGTAGAGTATGCCACCATCTATAGCAATAAAATATAAGCTATCCAAAAATAAAACAAATTTCGCATTTATTTGGTTGGCTGCCTGGTTGGATCATTGTTTTCTCCAAAGATTTATTTGAAAATATTTTGGAACAAAACAGTACCAACCACATTTTTTTAATAAGCATTTTTAATTTCACTTGTTACTCAACAATAAAGAATGTTATGAAATATGCTTACAATTTACTTTTATTTGAAAAATATAATTTGAAAAAATAAATAAAATCATTGATTTGTCTCGAAACTAATGATAAAAGATTTGTCATTATTTGCGCCCGAGCCCTTTATTTGTTTTTTGAAAATGTCGAGTAATTGTTCAATTACAAGAAAAATATCACTTTTTCTTAGTTAACAAAGGAAGTAAATAAATATGAGCTCACCACGAGCGGCTGTGATTGGTCGTTTATCTCACTGTTGTTGTCAATAATATGACAATTCCAATAAATATTTCAGAACTAGAATTTTAGATTTTTGTTTTGATGTTTTGATAGTTTGAGTACACTCGAAGGCACTATTAAATTATTTAATTTAGTGCACTGGAAAACACTGTTACGTTAAGTCACTTATGAAGAAGTATGGTTCACTTTTAACTGTTAATAATTACATTTTTCACAAAAGTAAAGCGACCGACATTTTTACTTTTTGCGAAAAAAAGTCAAATCTATAAAAATATAATCCTATATTATACTATTTTAGCTCTAAGCTAGTAAAGCTTCTAAAACTGATGCTTATAAGTATATTAATAAATAATACAATAAATACATTAATTTACCAACCAACAGCTGAGGTTTGTGAAAATTCCGTAAAAATTGAAACATTCTCCTGAAAACCGTAAACATGCAGAGGATAGAAAGAATCCCCGAAACCCATGCATTGTGCAATATTAAAAAAAAACTCACTACTTCGAAGTCCTGCGCCTGCCAGAGTTCGGTCCATTTGCACTTACCTTGGAAGATAGTTGAAGAGCGTCTCGATGCCATTTCGTGGTGGTATTTATCAATACCACCACCCCTCGGTGAACTCACATGTACACTTCTAATTCACTGTCACACACAATATTTTTTAATGTTCACCTTTTTTAAAACACACTTCTTTAATCACTGCACAATTGTTTACGAAAAACTGTATTCCATTTTAATTATTTACACTGAACGAGCACGGAAACAAGGAAATATTTTTATTAACTTTTACCGGTTATAAACAATTAATGTACAGCTTTTTTTAAACACACGTCTTTAATCACTGCACAATTGTTCACTAAAAAACTGTTTTCTATTTTAATCATTTACACTGAATGAGCACGAAAACAAACTTTTAATTAACTTTTGCCAGTTATAAATTAAATAAATGCGCGGATCAAGCACGCGGCCGCCATGTCGGTAAGAGAAAAAACGCAAACTAAAGACTATTATTTTTTGCCGATAGGAGGCGGGTTGTTACGGCCAAAGCTACAGTAAATTTATTTAATTTTTTGATATTTTTTAACATCTGGCCATAGATGGCACTGTACTGTCCTAGCCGGCCTATTACATATATTGGCCATAGATGGCACTTTACTGTCGTTTCCGCCGTCACAACCCGCCTCCTATCGGCAAAAAATAATATTCTTCAGTTTGCGTTTTTTCTCTTACCGACATGGCGGCCGCGTGCTTGATCCGCGCATTTATTTAATTTATAACCGGCAAAAGTTAATTAAAAGTTTGTTTCCGTGCTCATTCAGTGTAAATGATTGAAATAGAATACAGTTTTTTAGTAAACAATTGTGCAGGGATTAACTACGTGTGTTTAAAAAAAGTTGAACGTTAAAAATATTGTGTGTGACAGTGAAATAATAGTGTACAATTGTGAGTTCACCGAGGGGTGGTTGTATTGATAAATACCACCATAAAATGGCACAGAGACGTTCCTTCAACTATCATCCAAGGTAAGTGCAAATGGACTGGACTCTGGCAGGCGCAGGACTTCGAAGCAGTAAGTTTTTTTTAAATATTACACAATGCATGGGTTTCGGGGATTCTTTCTATCCTCTGCATGTTTACGGTTTTCAGGATAATGTTTCAATTTTTACGGAATTTTCACAAACCTCAGCTGTTGGTTGGTATTTATTTATTATATTAAATATTAATATACTTATAAGCATCAGCTATAGAGCAGGGCATAATATAAGATTATATATTTATAGTGAACCAAAGAAAAAATAAAATTAATTCAACAACGAAGATTTATAAATAATGACAAGTGCCCACACGCTGTCTACACTTGAAGTAAATACTCGTAAATAAATTTAGTGTAGTAAGTCTGCGTGGTATTATTGCGTCGTAATTAAAAAGTACCTGATGCACAACAGTATTGAGTTACTTAAATAAACGATTTTTTATAGGACTTCTGCACACATTAATTATCGTTCCTTTCGTATTTTAACTGTGGCTATTATTCTTAAACAGCGTCGGATCCACTATACGTTAAAACTGTACAAAAAACATCGAAGCCTTCTTTGAAAGGGCGCCGTGAAAATAAGGATCTTATTTAAATTTACTTTAAATATTTCGTAACATTTCAAACTTTCCCACATCATGGATAATAATATTGTTTTCCATTGCGCTGTCAACGTCACTGTGCATTCAACTAGGGATGGTTATATCGGATATTGAGTGTCACTGCGGTTCCAGTTACCGGTGACTGGCGAGGATTTGGTTCATTCTGGGACCGAAAAGCACTGGGAATTTCTTGCTAAAACGAACCGCAACCGCATCCTTTCAGCGTAAAGCATTAAGAGGATGGATACCCGCCATTTTTATTTGCGAAAAATAGGAATCGGTCCCTCGGAGAAATAATATCGACGGTTCCAGTGACCGTTCCTTGTAACCAGGACTGGATTTTTTGCATTGTTTTTTATCGTATCAACTTGTTTCCAAAGCAAATTGCGCTGATTGGCCGCTTTGATTATGAGCTCACTTTGCAATGCTCCTATTGGTGCTGTGATTTCATTCTAACCAATCACCGCTCACTAATCTTTTGTGAAATTAAAATTATCTTTTTTACGAATTGAAACTGAAATTTTTATAAGACGTTTTTTTTTTAATGAATTTATGTAAAAATGGGGAATAAAAAATAATACTCAAAGGAAAGATAGCCCCATTATTGATTCCTCTTACACCTCCCACTCAGACGAATCTGATTCTGACGAGGAGGAGATGAGGTTGATATTTACCCTGACCTTGGCAATTCATCAGGAATAAAAATACTCTCTAGGACATAAATTACTCTGAAAGCCTTACGAGAGACTTTGAGAGAAAAAAAATCGAAAGTTCCTAAAGAACAGCAGCTCAACGTGTCTCGAAATATACCGAGCGTTCTTGGATCAGTGGCCCAACTCTTGAGAAAGAAGAACTAATAGGAGATCTCAAATCAGCCCTTGCTAGCATCAAGGTCTTGCAGGCTGAAAGAATGATGTCAGAAAACTACACCAAGCATCTGTCGGACAAGATTCAGCAGCTAGAATCTGATCTGGGTTCGTCGAGTGACCAATGCGACAGAAGCTAACTCTTCTTTCGCGGAAGTCACGAAGAAAAAACTGACAATGCCCCCACCACTCACTCGTACCAGCATTCCGACAAGAAAGCTAAGACTATCTGTATGTTTTTCCCCTAACTACCGGGTGTAGATGACAGCGATGGTACAAAAACAAATTGTAAGGGACATCGAGAAACCATCGCAACTAGGAGTTTGAATAGAGGGAGTGAATAATTTTAAAAATGCAAGCGTCATTCATTATCCTCACCGCCAGCAGCCAGGAACAAGGCCGGCTATTAAATGCTCCCATTGTAACTAGCTCCTTTACACCTAGCACTTTATCTGCACCCTTTATATTCCTCAGATTGTAAAATTACTGTTATGAAAGTATTCGAATTCCAATTCTCAGTTTATTATTATTAATGATTTCAATCTGCCTCAAATTAAATGGTTACCAGATACATCATTCTAACTTTGAAAGCCAGAAAGCAGTCTTTCCTCAATTTGTAATTTGTACCAATTCAACTATAACTACTTAAAAAGAAAGACAAACATTCCTGTTTTAGCTTTCTCTCCATATAAATTCTTACTCTGAGACCGTAAGCTTATTCTCTTGAGACGCGTTCTGCTATCGGTGATTTCATTGGTGTCGCACCAAACATCAGCCGCATTCTTTCGTTTGTTACACTCTAATACCCCGGGTTTTAACACAAAAATGAAGGTAAAATAGATGGAACAGACTATATTGTCGCTGGAAAGGCAAAAGGGTTTTTTTTTAAAGAAATACAAACATTCCCGGGTTACGAATAACCTGAAAATATTTGAAAAAATCCTGTTGCTATCATAAGAAGCGGAAGATGTTGCTTGTGTAATGATAGGACTTAGCCAGCAGAGGAATTGAACGCACGACGCCCGGGTGGGAATCCGACGCGTTTGTCCACTCAGCTACCGACCGGTCAATACTACATTAGTATGTCCCTCAGTCAAGTAAAAACTAATATATTGAAGCGTATTATGTTGAATAAGTCAATAACTTTAATTAAAATGTTTTTTCCTACGTTTTGTATTATAAGTTGCTGTCTGCGTGCTCTTTGCTTTGTTTTGCTGTATAATCATTGTATCTTATGTGTTCCTAAGATAATGATATGTGTATATGTGCTTATATCAATTATGTTTGTAAATAAATAGAAATGAACATTTGTTAATCTTGTTTTATCTGATAAAATAATACCACACAAGAGTCCCAACCGTCTAGAGCCAATGAGACTATGGCATCCTCAACTGGAGTATGTTTAGAGGTTGAAAGTAGAGTGGGGAGGGGAAGGAGATGGGAAGAGGAAGGTTGAGAAGTACCTGGCTATTCAGTTAATACCGCACAAGAGTCCCAACTGCTCGCAACCGTCTAGAGTCAGTGAGACTATGGCATCCCCATCGGGGTATGTTGTGAGGTTGAAAGTAGAGTGGGAAGGGGAAGGAGGTGGGAAGAGGAAAGTACCTGGCTATTCAGTCAGTACCGCACAAGAGTCCCAACTGTCTAGAGTCAGTGAGACTATGGCATCCCCATCGGGGTATGTTGTGAGGTTGAAGGTAGAGTGGGGAGGGGAAGGAGATGGGAAAAGGAAAGTTGGGAAGTACCTGGCTATTCAAATCTGGTCAGCAAACACGCCTAAAAGCATTTTAAGCAAAGTTTCAATTTTTTTTACGATTCTATTGTAAATGTAAATAAATGCATAATTTTTTGATTTACAATATTAAATAAATATAGACTACTCTGTTTTTAAATCTGACGTGCGCCCCAAACCACAATAGGGTTAAGAACCCCTGCCCCGAGGTATAACCTGAAAGTCATAGAGGTACTCCTTAAAGTGGAAATTATTTTGTCTACCATCAAGAGCAACTAAAAAACTGTTCCTTAAAAATAACAATGTTTTATTAGTAATTTATTTACATTGTGTACAATAATGAAAACACAAGATTTATAAAACATAATTTATTGACAAAATACTGAAAAAAACTACGGTGAACTGTATTTTTTAAGTATTCACAATCAAATCTTCTTCTACAAACTACAATATTTATGAGAAACATACAAAAATAAGATTATTGATCATAATTAAACATAAAGGAATATGAACAGATCGTAAAGTACAGATAGTCATGTCAGTTGTAGTGCTCTTTTTTTCTGCTTTTCCCAAAAGGACAAAAAAAAAATCATGCAACTTTTGTGCCGAACTAAATGGCTGAACCTATTTTAAATACATAAATAGACTCTCGATTTATCGGGATGGGTGATGAAAAAAATCCTGCTTAGTTAAAATATGTGAAGAACTGCATTATAATACAACTAGGTATACGTGTAAATTAGAGATGGTCGATATCAGAATTGGGCGTACCTGCGGTTCCAGTTACCGGTGATTGGCGAGGAACCGGTTATTTATCCAGTTCTTTTTGGAACTGGTTCCTGGTGCTAAGGAAATTCCACGAAGGAGATTTTTTCGAAAAGTACTAGCAAATCGACAAAAGTACTAGTCGGTAGAGATTTAAAAACGAAAAGAACTGGAACTGGTTGGAACTCGCCCAAAAAAAAACATGAAAAGAACGGACAAAGGATATCGATATTTTTATTTGCGAAAATTTGGAACCGGTTCCTCGGAGAAATAATATCGACGGTTCCAGTGACCGGCTAGGAACCGGTTCCTTTTAACCGGGACAGGAATATCGACCATCTCTAGTGGTAAATTTAACATTGCGTCGAATTTGTTTAGATTATTATCAACATTAAAACTGTCACCTCAAGAGATACATGCAGCAATTGGGAGTGAAAAGCATGAATAGATGTAAGAGATGTAAAGAGAGTAAAGAAACACCCTCGAAGTAAGAATATACATAGAGAAGGAGGTATCTTTGCAAAAAAGTGTAGTCAGTATTGTTGACTTTATACTGACTCGGTAGAAAAAGACAAAGATATGTTAAAGGAAGTTAGATAGACTATTAGTTACCGCCCACGTGGAATTCTTTTTAATCAACACAAATATAGAAAATACCCTCAAAATCCGTTGACGTAAGTTATACGATTTGATGATGTGAAGTTAGCGTGGACGGAGAACATTCTTACATACTTAGAAGTGCTGCAATTTTATATGAAGACTTTTCTTGTCTCTTTCTCTCTCATGGTATATATACGACGTAAAAACCAGGAGAAAGTGATTTATCACAAATTTGTATTGGTTGGGTAAAAATATTTAACTCTCTCTCCATGTATATTTTTACTCCAAATAAACACCTTTATTTCATAGTGCCAATGTCCCCCTTGAAGGGAAGAAGGATTAGAGATAATTATGGAGTTGAATACTGTGTTGTGGAACCAAGGGACATGGTTGACATTGGTTTTTGAACACCCAGTTACATCCCTGGTGAATTTCAATCAACTAAAAAAAAACTATACCATCACTTCAATAAGGCAATCGCAGATTTGTCAAACCAAGTTAAGACAAAATAGACGTTAAATCTACCCTTACAGGAAAAAGGTTGAAATTGCCAATGAAAACTAACCAGGAGAGGGCACTAGAAGAATAAAGGAGAGAAAAACATCCTTATTGAAAAATCTATAAGAATGGAAAGTTTAATTATAGAGTAGAACGCCAATAAGAAGCCTTAGAGATAAAATTTGTTAAAATATCTATTTTATGAAACTGTGACAAGAGAACATACCAAATCCATCAAAGTAGCAGAGGACAGTCCCTCATCATAATGCTGATAGGAAATTATAAAGATAATGTTTTTTTTTAAGATATCTAGGAATTTATTACGATGGCTTTTGGTTTATTTTTCAAAGTGTGTTTTTTCATTACACTTTGTTTAAATTTAGAACTCGAATTCTGAAACAAATATGAAAATTTTAGCAACTGCTGTTCCCTCGAAGTTGCCCGAATTGTACAGCTCCATGGATAGTTCCAGATGAATGTCTTGTGGACCTAGTAAGGGTTTGACGAGGGACACCAAGGCCTGTTGCGGTGAAGGGGTTAACCTGGAAATAAAAGGGACACAAGTATTAATTTATTAACTGCCCTCCACGCTAGCGATCAAATTCTTGCACCGAGTATAAATAACAAATTCAATCTAAGCTATAAATCATAAAAATATATCGAATATTAAGCTCTGCTATCCCAACGTCAGTATTTTGTTCTATAGATCTCCATTTTATTGTATCTAGTTTGTATTCGTTAAATACAACATAAACAGAAAATCCGCGAATCCGTAAAAAAACATAAAAAGTGTGATTTAAATTCTTTTGAAAGACAAATTATGTCTGTTTACATAAGATCTTTTGACTCCTAGGCTCCAGATATCCAATGTTATTGATTTTCTGTACAATAAACAATTTAAATGTAAAATAAATTACAAATTCTCAAAAAAAAAAAAACTTTTTGTATATTTTTTCTTAATATGATGAACAAGTGATAACCTTACCAATTTACTGAGATGATTACAGTAATGCCAACACAAAAAATTTGGACACAACCAACCCAGATTCTTAGAGGGATAAAAAAATATACATAAATTAAAGTGTTTTCCGCATGATGCAAATGTAGAAATTCCCTTCCCCTAACTCACTTGAAGCACTCGATGGTGGCCAGTTCGACTCCCTGAGGGGCCCTGGCGTCCACAAGTCGCAGTTGGAATCGCAGCATAGCCTGCGACCAGTTGGGACCTCTCATTGTGAAAAGATCAACCTGAAATAGCATAAATCAATGTTGGTTATTTTTTGGCTTTTAAGACTATCTGAATAATTTCATTTTGTCCCGTTTCTCTCGCCCTAATTCACACTTTTGGGCTTCTCTGTAAAAAATCTCTACTCTGGGGTAGTAATAAGATTGTACCTGAGATCGAGGTCCTGTGGGGATGTACAGTTTGGACACAAACGTGATGAAATTGAAGGAATACGTCTCGGGCTGGTGGAGACAGGCGTAGTCGTTCACTCTGCAAGTTCCTGGCGGGCGACGGCAGCGACTGAAAGAGAAACATCACTTCAGAAATGCAAATGAAAGTTATGTGCACGTGTTATACCCGTGAACTAATTTTTTAACGCACTTAACAGTATTACCGAAGAGCTAAAAATCTGGTTACTAGCTGAAACCAGATGCTATCATAAAGGAACTCAGGGACGAAAGCAAGAAGCCACACGCGTTTTTGAAACGAAGAAATAAAATTAGCACTTCAAACGCCTCGCTAGAGCATGAAACCATAGTATGGTTCTGTAGGTCTCAAAGGCTGATAAACTGGACAAGTAGGAAGATGCCAGTGACAGGATACCGAAAATACATGACAAAGTGGGTGCCTCAGTGGAAGCGAACCAGAGGCAGACAGAAGAGGTGAACTGGCGTGGAGAGACACATGCCATGTAGCAACAAGTGTTATATACCAAAATTGGTCACGAAAGGAGTGGAAAGCCAAAGGGGTATAAATTGGGTCAGTTAAAATCCTAAATTGCGACTTTCTCGGAATGTAGTTGCATCTGAAATGGCGAGAAAAACGTTTTAGTTACATCTTCCGGTGGGGTTGTCTAATTTTTTGGGGGTTTCTTGTTTAATAGAATCGCTTGGCAGAACTTAGAAGTAAGCAAGTTATCACAAGAGCATTTCTCTTTATTGTAGCTGCCCTCGCCTCATCGCTGGCTTTTTGTATCTAGTAACAGTTCGGGGTTTTTGGGGGCCCCTGTGATTGTAAGCCCCCGAGTTACCCTATGTACTTGGAATGAGTTGGTTGGATTATTTTGAGGTTAAGTTGGCTGGACTCACTGTTTGGTGCCGGGGTCCCTGTTGTAGCCAGAGGGGCACGCGATAGAACTGCACCGCGCTCCTCCCCGGGTGTTCTGGCAAACTTCATCTTCGTTGCACATGAGCTCTGACCCCTCGCATTCGTCAATATCTGGAAATGTTTAAAGTTTATGTAAGTCTGTTGTACAGCGACCCAAACCAACTATATTTTATAAACTGCCTGGAGCCAGTGGAACTATGGAATCTCTAATTCAGAGAGTGTTATGGGGCTGAATAAGGTGGGAAGGTTTCTTTTTACGGGGGATTATGAACCCATCTTCAATTGCACTGATAAACTAGGCTCCTTCATTTCCCACGGTCCAGCGCTGCATGGAGTCGCGTACACTGACCTTCCAGACGCCTGTGATACTGGATTATCTGCTTCTTCTGCCTTTGATTAGCCAGTGTCCATTTGGCGAGCGACGTATGTTAGGATACGTTGTAGGCATATAGTTGATAGCCAGTTTTGGATGCCTACGTCTTCCATAATGGATAGATTGAATCTGGATGCACTCATTTTAGAATCATAATATTGTCTTACCGATGCAGCTGCGCTTGTCTGAGCCCATGCGGTACCCCTTGGGGCAGGTGCACTGGTAGCTGCCGGGGACGTTCTGGCACTCTCCCATGCACAAGCGGATGTTGTGCTCGGTGCACTCATCACTGTCTATACAGGTTCTGGAATCAGAGGTATATCAGTGAGTGCCAAATATATTAACATATTTCGCCGGATGAGGACCAGGAAGGCATAACATGAAAATGATTTTTTTAAACGTGATTACCTACCGCACACTTTTTAAAACTTGCCCCACGTTGGGCGCCAGTTAAATGCTTTTATTAATAAATGTATTTATCAATTTTTTCGACCTCCATTAATGGAGTTTCCTGTATTCACCCTTCTTTCAATATCCTCATCAGCCTTTCCGTCATACTTCCTAAATACACAAACTCATCCACTTGTTCCAAGTAATTCGGCGTATTGTGTAGTTATTCAGCCCTAATGAATTCCAGCACCTTTAGAATAATGTGTGGTGCATCACTTTTTGTAAGGTTTCTAAATAAACATAATGTGACAACTGAACAACAAACACATGGCGTATTTAGTTCATTTTAGGCCGCCATTGTACAGCTGTATATATACGTCTAATTACCTGTTGTCGGCGCCCAATCTGAAGCCACTGTCGCAAGCGCAGCGGTAGGAGCCCCACACGTTGACGCACTTCTGGTGGCAGTTCCCCAGCCCGCCGTTGGGCAGGCACTCGTCTACATCGTTGCAGAGCTGCTTGGACACCGGGGAGGTGGTGAAGCCCGGATGGCAATCGCAGCGGAACGAACCTACTGTGTTAATGCACGTGGCATAGTGAGTGCACACCTGAAATGTAGAACATTCAAATTATTAGTACCTAACGTATTACTTTATTTAATTTTTATTTCTACTTAACTAAGTAACCAACCATCCCGTTGTTTCCGCAGGGGTAGGGACCGCCATACAATTCCGTCTTGGCACACACTCCTCCATACTCTTCTGTTATTCTGATTCTTGACATGGCCCTACTTAAGTATTTGATTCACTTGATCCCATGTCTTCTTCAGTCGTCTCCGACTTCTTCTTTCATTCACTTTTGCGTCATATATTCTTTTCAAACTCCTTTCTTTGTTCATTCTCTCTACGTGCCCAAACCATCTAAGCGTCCCTTTCTTAATCCTATTTATTACACTTACACCAGCCTTGCATTCTTTCCGGATATCCACAGTTTTAACACGGTCATACATGGTTTTACCATATATATGCCTCACGGATCTCATTTCTACAGCATTCAGTCTACTTTCATTCTTTCTCTGCCAGCTTCATGCCCCACTGCCGTACATCAGAGTTGGTATAAGCACTCCATTGTGGACTGCTAGTTTCGCTTCTTTGGATAATTTTTTATTAGCGCCAACAGCGTTCAATCCTCCATTAATAAAGTTTCCTGCATTCACCCTTCTTTCAATATCCTTATCAGCCTTTCCGTCTCTCGTAAACATACTTCCTAATTACACAAGATCCAAGAAGAAACATAGTAGAATGTTATATTTAGTTTAATTATAGATACTGTGGTCTCTCATATAGCTAGAAGAAGTTGGTTAAAGCCCACCTTGCCCTGGCTGTCCTTGCACTCGTCGATGTCAACGCAGCCCCCCTCGGGGGTGATGCGGTGCCCGGGGGAGCAGTGGCACAGGTAGCCCCCGGGGATGTTCACACACTTCTGGTTCTCTTGGCAGGAATGCTTCTCCGTCGCACACTCGTCCACGTCTGAAATGTAAATGGAAGTATTTCAACACTACACGTCACTTTGGTGCCCGTTATTTACACATGGCCCTGCCGCTGAGAGCTCCATTACCGTGTTAAGATATATATCCTCCTCGGCATCCTTGCAAGTGAGGATCTGAATACAATATTTTCAAAAAATTTGAGATTTAAAAAAAATGGCGTTGTTGGATCCGAAGCTGTGATAAAACACCAAATGTGTTTTCAGCTTCAGATGAATTTGGAAAATAGTGGACTGTAAAACGATATACTATACTACTTGATGGAAGTGTCTGATTATGGATGTGGAAAGATTATTGGAAATGAAAAAGAAATGGGAAACCATTCACTCACCGATGTAGTTGAAGTGGAAGTTCTTGATTCTTATTACACACAACAAAACACCACACTTAATTTAATATTATTTGAAGAACAAAACAAACCGACAACCAACGAACGAACGAAACATGTTTTTTCACATAACTCTTCTGTTTCGATTGTCTTCGAACACAGTGTTTTTGAATAAAGAAAACGAATAGCGAAATGGCGGGATGGGTAGGAACTGGATGAAAAACATGAAGGTAAGAACCTGACAAATGATCAATTTGAAATCCAACAGGCATTATTATTGTTTAAATTATCAATATCACAATGAGGTGTAAAGCTTTGACAAGTTTTTTTTCAAATATTCCCTTTTAATAAGCCAATGGGACTATGCTTGTAGCACAGCTGACAGATGATGGTTGGCTTTCCAAAATCATCGAATAGAGTCGTTTCATAAGGAGATACACAGATAAGATACATTAAATACGACCTAAAGAAAACGGCTTGCTTCGGCTTACTGAGAGTTGCTAAGACGTGGCAACACCGCACACATTTAAGGGAGGCTTATCTCCAAAGTTGGTCACCAGGTGGCTTATGAAAAAGAAGAAAATAATCTATCGGAAATAGCAACAACAATCATAGAGGAAAGATAGTCAGGGGTATTGGAAGATTATTATTAATGATATAAATACTTGGCTAATGCGCTTTACAAAACTTAAAAGCTATGGCTAAATTTACCATAAAACTATCTTTTATTTTTTATATGAATACCGCACAAGAATCTCAACTGCTCCCAACCGTCTAGAGCCAGTGAGACTATGGCATCCCCAATTGGGGTATGTTGTGAGGCTGAAAGTAGTGGGGAGGGGAAGGAGATTGGTAAGAGGAAGGTTGGGAAGTACCTGGCTATTCAGATCTGGTCACCAAACACGGCTAAAGCCATTTCAAGCAACGTTTCGATTCTGAATGGTGGTCTTTCACCAGGGCGGTACTTAGAGTATCTACCACTCTGGAACGTGCCGCAAATATACTTTTTATTATTTTTATGTGAATTAAATGTGGTATGACACATATTAATTAAATAAAAGTTATTGGCGCACGCCGGGTTTGAACCCGCGACCTTTGGATTCGTAGTCGAGCGTCTTACCACTCGACCATGGAGACCGTCGAAAGCATCTAAATACATAAACAAATGTAATGTTATAACTTTTACACGAAAAAAAAATCCATATAATTATACGTATAAATTAAACCATGTACCCCTACAAAGAGTAGAAACAATAAGAGATCTTGGAGTGTTACTTGATTCCAAAATGCTTTTTAAGGATCATATTGAATATATGTTAAAAAAAGCTCATAAACAAATGGGCTTTATTTTACGAATTACAAAACCTTTCACTAAGCCGAACACTCTGATTCTATTATATATGGCATATGTAAGGTCGCAGCTTGATTTCGCCTCAATTATTTGGAATCCTCAATATCGAACCTATATTGATCGTATTGAAAATGTTCAAAAGAAGTTCATTAAACACCTATCGTATCGTTTTAGTTATTATCGGTTTAATCCCATTGCTCTATATAAACGTAGAAAAATCTTGGATGCTTTGTTCCCATACAAAGTTGTGAACTGTCTTGTTGATTCATCATATCTCCTAGAAAGGATTGCATTTCGTTGGCCTGAACGCAATACAAGATCTAACGATCTGTTTAAAATACCTCACTTTAAGACTAAAAGCGCACAAAACTCGTTGATAGGACGAATCTGTAAAACTCATAATACCCTGCGAGATGTAGACATTTTCAACCATAATTTGAAATCCTATAAAATGAAACTTACTGAAGTGTTACTTTAAATGATACTAATTCTACTGTTATCTATCTACTGTACTTAATTTAACATGTTATGCTTATACCTAAATCTTCACTTGTTAATATAACCTAAATGTACTTATTAATGGAACTTGATTGGTCGAAAATATGTATAATTGTAATTACTATATTTAAACTTATATGACTGTTTGTTTCCTAAATAAAGAAAAAAAATAAAGCTATAGCTAAAGTTACCTTATTGATATTTACAGTCGCGGGCTGTGAAAAATTGACAAACTTTTTGTTTAGCAGTAGATCGAGGATTGAGGATCGCGGGTCACTCCATGAAAAGATATTATGAGTTGAGATGCTAACAGATTAGCCTAGCTTTGTAAATTAGGGTAATTCTGTTATTAGTTTTAGTAATTATAGCAAGATTCTTTTACACTCACCGATACAGCGATTTTGGACTTTGTCCATTGTATATCCCCAGGAGCAATAGTTGTACCGAGGGGCGCTGGTCACAGTCACCACTCGCACTAAAATTTCAATAAACAAAATACATTATTACAGGCAGGCAATACAATGTTAGATAAACTCGGTGTAGCCTTAATTAACCAGCTCTATCGAAGCCAGAGTTAAGTTAGCTGCTCGGAAGTTTGTACAGATCGCAAGTGGGCCCTACTGTTGGAAAAAGGCGCCATCTCTGGTCTGGAGTCACTAGATACTTAAAAAAAACTCTACTATCAAACAGCTGACCCGTTTCTGCACTTGAATAATATATGTATTTAATGAAACACGCGTCAAAGATAACTTTTTAAGCTTCCTGTGCAGAAGGGTTATCAATGTTGAATTGCAGGCTTTTTTGCGTGCGTGCTAAAATTGACAATTTCATTTCGTCAGCCATATCCACCGTGATTTTTAAGCGCTCTCTAAAAAAGCATCTAGTTTATTCACGGTCAATTTTTTTAAAATTATTATTAGTACCATCTGGTGCCAACCATATAGAGCCAGTGAGACTATGGCATCCCTAATCAGGGTATCTTGTGAGGCTGAAGGTAGTGGTGAGGAGAAAGAGATGGAGAAGAGAAAGGTTGGCAAGTACTTGGCTATTCAGATCTGGTCATCAAACTTGGTTAAGCCATTTCAAGCAACGTTTCGATTCTGAATGGCGGTATCTATCACTCTGGAACGTGCCACAAGTATACAATATATTATTATACACGAATTAAATGTGTTACGACACATATTAATTAAATGAAAGTTATTCGCGCACGTCAGGGTTGAACCCGCGACTGCTGGATTCACAATAGAGCGTCTTACCACTCGACCACGCAGGCCATCATAATCATCGTTTGCATAACGGTTTACCGGGGTTGGGCAGAAAGTCCAGAAGACGTCGTCTGGGATATTAATCCTGTTAGATGTAAGGGGTGATGTGAATGAGCTCTGATTTACGTGAAACCCGATTGAACCACAATCGTATTGACACTCGTCGTTGTACTACGAGCTTTCTAAACTTACCGGGCGGTCTCGGCCGGCTGACGGGGAGTGGCACAGCGGGTTTGACACATCTTTCCGACACCAGATTGAAACCGGGAGCGCATTGACACCTGAATCCACCAATCGTGTTTGAACACTCTTCATTGACGGAGCAGTGATTGCTATCAGCACATTCGTCTATATCTGTAGGACAAAATTAGCATGTATAATACCAATATTATTGTAAATCAATTTAATTGTTCATTCGTGTCATCTGCATATAGTTCATTATGTGTTGTATATTGCCAACTCCACACAAACACACTGGAATATATATTTTTTTCATATCTAAGTATGAAGTATCTACATCATATTGTATTGGATTCATCCAAAATAATAATAATAATATTTTTTATTAAATTTCTTATACATGACAAACTTTTTAAATTTAATGCATATAAGAAATAAATTTAAATTTTTACAAAATAATTACAATTATAGTACCATATAGATACACAAGATAAAATTTCAAAAAAATAAAATTTCAGGCAGTGGTAATGATCAGGTCAATGAGGAGAAACTCTTTTAAGAATCAATAGGATTTCACTTCTGAATCTCTCCTCACTGACATGAAATAAGTCGATATCGGAAGAGATTTTGTTCAGGAGCAAAATACTTCTCCCCACCGGCAGAACCATTGGCAGGTTGGTCCTACAGGCAGGAAGATAGAATAATCTATGAAGACGCTGTCTTAGATATTCATCAGGAACATAGAGACTTACAAAAGTTTACATGAATCCGATAAATAAAAAATATACAAGTACTATACCCTGCGCTTTTTTTGATTGAATCCCAATTAAGAAATCCGGCGGTTTGGAGATGAGGAAGTGGGCATTCAAGCCAATTTTCAAAATGCCGTTGGATCATTAATGTTACACACAAAGACTAGCCCAACTATTCAAAAGCTTGGTTAGGGATGTTAATCTACGTCCACCCTTTTCTCCCGATCTAGTTCAATCAAATTTTCATATTTTCCACTCTCTATCCAACAACATTCTACCTCTCTCATTCTTTAATAATGACAACGTTCTTGAAAATTGCCTTTATTGCTTCTTCACCTTCACATCACTGGATGTCTTCTGCTGTTGAATTAAAAAACTGCAACATGATTAGCTTTTATAGTGTAAGAGGTATGAAGTATTAATGAATACTAAATCTGGATAAAAAAAAGACGCAGTTTTAGCAGGGATGGAGAGTAGTTTTTTTTAACTTACCCACACACTGTCTGGTGAGAGGGTTCACTTGGAAGCCACTGTCGCACAAAGCTGGGGCGGGGGACCACTTGGGAACCACGGGAACTAGAAAAAAAATACACAAACGAAAGTGTCGTTATTATTCGTTTTCTCCGGCGAGACATGAAGGATGCCTTGCTGACAGCTGCACGTCGCCACCGCACTTTGACCTCAGCGGATATCAATCTTCCAGGGTTAGCTAGCCGAATTTACCTACACGACCACCTCACACCTACTAACAAACTGTTGATGAAGAAAGCCAGGGAATTTAAAGCTGATAAAAAATATCAATACCTATGGACGAAAAACTGTAACATATTTATGAGGAAAAATGATGGTTCTCCCGTTTTTAGAATTTCCTCTGATACAGACTTCAACAAAATATTGTGACTATTTTTAAACATTCTAATTATTTCTTTTGTATTATTTAAACAAAATCTTTTTTTTTACTTGTTTCTTTTCGGAAATTATATCTTTCTCTATAGATTACTAGTAGTAGTAGGTACTATTACCCTGAATTTAAAGCTATGGCTTCATGATCTCATTACAACACTCAGTAAATATATTACACATAATCAAGATAATTTGAAATCCTATAAAATGAAACTTACTGAAGTGTTACTTTAAATGATACTAATTCTACTGTTATCTATCTACTTTACTTAATTTAATATGTTATGCTTATACCTAAATCTTCACTTGTTAATATAACCTAAATGTACTTATTAATGGAACTTGATTGGTCGAAAATATGTATAATTGTAACTATATTTAAACTTATATGACTGTTTGTTTCCTAAATAAAGAAAATAAAATAAAAAATACAGTTTGTATGTGATGCTAAAAATTTTGTTTGGTGGCAGGTTTCATAAAATTCTTCGATTTTTTATCCACTGTATTCTGACGGCAGGACACTCTCCAACAAGTCAAGTCAAGTACTTACTTATTTGTGCGACTTGTTTGATAATACAGAAGGTTATCTCATACTAGTTACCGCTTTAAACGTGACATAAAAAATAGTGTAAAAATCATACTAAACATGAAAAAAAAATTCTGCATTAGAAAAGCGTAGGAAATACTTTGATTTGATTTGCATTTTAAAAATTATTAATCGTAGCGTTGTGACCGCTCCGTGCGAACCTACTACAAAGAACTACTTCATTTTGCGGCAGTTCAAACTTCATTAATTTCTCATTGAACAAATACTTCAATTGAAGTTGGTAGTTCCGCTCGCACCATCTATGCTCATTTGTAGTTTACTTCGAAAACTTTAATTTTGTTCTTCGTTCGTTCGCACAATTGTAGTATCGCACCATCCACAGTTCAATTTTAGTTTACTTCAATTGTAGTTATTCGTTCGCTTGCACAATTGCACAATCCACAGTTCAACGTGTTTTATTTGTTCATGATTTTATAGGGGACTATTGTTGTGATATTTTTTGTTGGACTTTGGTTAGTTGCTTTAATTTTCTAAAAGAATTACAAACTTTGATTTCTTTGCTTGTTTTATCTGGCGCGGGACACTAGTTTTTCCGAGTGTTGGAGGCCGTCCTATGAGGATACAGCAAAGAATTTGCTGCTGTTAATCTGTGCTCAGTGGTTTCGGGTTAGGTGAATTTTTATAAATTGCAAACTATACCCGCTGGTGTTAGCTCATTCCTACTCCTGCAGAGGCCTGTTTTGGCTTCCTTGACAAAGCCAGGGGCACACAGGCAGAGGTAGGCCCCCGGAGTGTTGCGGCAGATCTCAGTGTTGGGGGCGCAGGCATGCTTGCCCGTCTTGCACTCATCCAAGTCTGAAATTAAAACACAAATCATTTTTGGAGTTAGAAATGAACCACTTACTCTCGTAATGATTTTTTGTCGCTTTAGAGAGGATTACTATTTATTTAGTACGTATTTTTTACTTTTTATCGCATTTTCAAAGTCGCTGAAATTGTTAAAAAAATTGTTTTGAAACGAATATCGCACAAGAGTCTCAAATGTCCAGAGCCAGTGGGACAATGGCATTTACAATTGGGGTATGTTGTAAGACTGAACAGTGTGAGGACTGAAATAAGATAGATTAGATATATAGACCTGGCTACTCAGATCTGGTCACCAAACATGGTTAATGTCATTTCAACAACTTTTCGATTCTGAATTATAGTTTTCACCAGGGCAATACTGAAAGTATCTACCATTCTGGAAAGTGCTGCAAATATACTATATATTATTTTGCATTCATTAAATGTGAAATAATACATATTTTGCGCAGGTCGGGATATGAACCTGCGACCTCTGAATTCGTAGTCGAGGATCTTAATCGCTGGATCATGTTTGACACCTTCAAATTTAAACATGTTTTAAAAACCAGTAAACGTATTCTTAAGTAGCGTTTGACCACTAACATATTTTTATTTATTTATTTACGCCCTTTACAGACTTCATGGATACCAACTCCACACTATGTCATCTTTGGGGATGCTGTGTGAAGGGGTTTTCCGAGGAAAGGAAGGAATAAACCTTGGTCTTTAAGAGGCTCATATTGAAGGAGGGAGGAAACACAGAGGCTGGCAAATCATTCCACAGCCGAGCTGTTAAACACAAGAATGAGTCATAGAAACGACCCGTTCTCATGTTTCTAATGTCAACAGATCATATCGTCACCGGAAAGGCAAAAGGGCTTAAGCGACACTTTGGTCAAAATGAGTTCAATATTCAGTTGTGATCAGTTTTATTTTCTGCATCGAATGCTCCGACTCTCGTTTAATTCGGAAGACTTTTGTGGCCCTTCAGCCATCTCAAATATATTTACCATTTGGGAGAAGGCTTGACTCAAGCGACACAAGTTTGGGACTTTTTTTAGCTTTTTGTCGCTTCAGGTAACTCAGTGAGAGCATTGATTAACTTTTTTTTTCAAAATCCAACCAGGTACTGAAGACTTATGAATTTTATTGAAAAACAAATAAAAAACTTTTAAGTGCTCCGGTGTAAACTTCCCAAAATGGCGCTTCAACTCTTTTGCCGTTCCGGTGACGATTTTTTTTCGATATTTGTATCTACTGATTTTATGAACCTGTTATATTTAAAATATTATTAGTTCTTTTCATCCACAATATTTTTGTATCTGTTATTCAATATTCTTTTTTATTTTATTTAACAATATTTTTTGCACTACTTACGAGGTTATTGTTGTAACATTTGTGTAAAAGCCTATAATGGGCATAAATAAATAAACTTTTCCCAACACGGGATCTTTCAGACTCTAATTCATGAAACGGTTTCGTATTATAACAGTGTCAAAGGTTTACAATGCAAATCTCAAAAAATCGTTCCTCACCGACACACTCGTTCCTGCCATCTTTCACAAATCCAGAGATGCAATGCTTCTCTCCCGGGACCAGGTTCGTCCAAGTGTTTTCCTTCACATCTTTGGTGTTCACGACAATATTTCCATCATTGTCTGGATTTCCGACCAAAGTGACCGATTGACTTGGCGCCACCGCCGCCTCCATTCTCGGCTCGGCCGGTCTGTATTCCACGGTCGGTCGTCGGGGTCTAGAAGGATTCGGATAGTACAGTTGCGGTCTGGGTAGTTCATCTTCTCTATTTAGTTTTGGTTGTATTTCTACTGGTGGAGGTTCAATCGGAACTCTTCTAGGGTCTTCTCTGCCTACTGGATTGTATCTCGGGTCTTGGTACCTGGGGTCTGGGTTAGCTGGTTGATTGTGCCTCGGGTCTGGATTAACCGGTTGATTGTACCTTGGGTCAAGGTTTGCTGGTTGATTGTATCTTGGATCTGGATTGTATCTTGGGTTGAGATTTACTGGTTGACTGTATCTTGGGTCAGGATTTGCTGGTTGACTATTTCTTGGGTCTTGGTTGCCTTGTTGATTCCTCGGGTCTGGTCTGGCGGGTTGGTTGTATCTAGGATCTGTTTGAGACTGTCTTGGATCTGCATACGACGGTTGGTTGTATCTTGGGTCTGGATTTCTCGGTTGGCTGTATTTCGGGTCTGGTTGGGGCTGCCTAGGCCTTGTCAACTCTGGATAAAGATTTCTTGGATCTTGATTAGCCGTGGGTGGAGTGGTTGGTGTTTCGTCTTCAGGTTCCGGAGATGAAGCTTCGGTTGACGATGGCTGTACAATGTTATTATCACTTGGCTCGATAGATTTTGGAGTTGGCTTGTTGGCATTTTCTTTTGCTTTGCTGAAATAAATAAGACAAAATGTTTATTCTCATGATCTGTATAGTATGGATATACGGGAAGGTTCGCAAATCTGCTTGTGTCTGGAATATTCAAGTTAACATTTTCTAGCAGGCAGTATATGTCACCCAGGACAGTAGTGAAAAACTCTACCACAAATTAAAAGTGCCTTGAAAATGTGATACAGCTGAAACGCGTAACAATAAAGATTCCTTTAGACCGAGCAGAACTCATCATGATTATTTTTTAATGAATGATTCTATTTTCGTAGATAAGTATTACAATCTTTAGATAAGTAGATATTAAAGTTTGTGCATCAGTATCAATCAAATCATCATATGGGTTTTAAAATCCTTGGATTAATGTTAAAATTTTTTAAATTTAATTAAGTTCTTTCAATTAGTAAATCCTTGAAGTATTATTAAAATCTTGGACTATTACTAAAATCTGGGTCTAGTATTTGAATCATTGAATTAGTATAAAGATCATTGTATTCAAAATAAAATCATTGGACTAGTTTTGATTTTTAGATTAATAATTTTAAAATCATTGGATTAGTTATAAAGTTTTTGGATCAGCATTACAAAAAATATATTTTTAAACTGTGACATGAAGCACTCACTTTGTGGTAAGACATAAATAACCAATACATATTTGTTCAACCCTGAAGAAGGTTCAGGTAGAGCCGAAACCGGTTGGTATATGTATCTAATAAAGTGGTGTCAAAACAAAGTTACTTTTATTTAAAATTTAAAAAAATTATTAGTAATATAATCTCTTGACTAGTAATATAATCTCAGATAGACTTAGATACGTCTCTGAAGCATACGGCTACTTGTAAGGACTTGGGAACAGTATTTGACGCTCGTTTAACGTTTCATAATCACATCGAAAAGATCTGCAAATCAGCCACAAAAATGTTGGGTTTTGTCCTTCACAATTCAAGGGAGTTGACAAATCTTGCAGTGATAAGGCTGCTTTACTTTAGCTTAGTGCGTAGCATTCTCGAGAGTGGATCTCAGGTATGGGGGCCAGAGGACACCGCCTATGTACTAATGGTCGAGAAAATTCAAAAGAAATTTTTACGGTTTCTCTACATGAGAGAGTTTGGTTTTTACCCATGGCTGTTTCCAACAGCGTTTATCTCGGGAATGCTGGGTATCTGCAGCCTTAGTTCGAGGAGGGATATAGCATTGCTGCTTTTTGCTCATAAACTCCTGAACGGTGTATTATTAATACCTGACATCCTGGCGGAAATTGGATTTTATGTCCCTGATAATTTCACGCGTGGCCGCCAACACAGGCTTCTGTTTCTTCCCAGGTGCAGAACTAACTTACCAATGGTGATGCCCCTGGGAAGACTAACTAGGTTAATTAACTGCCTCGCAGGAAATTCGGATATTTTTCACACGAGCTACAACAAGTTTAAGCAAGAACTAGCTATTAAGTTCTAACTATATTATGTACTTCTTGAAAACTATTTTTTTTGTTTTTAAATTTCTTTTTACTTTAATCTTTGTGTAATTATGATTACCATTTTTTGTGTTTTTTGCAATGTTTTGGTGTAAAACTGTTTTTGCAAATTTAAAATAAATAAATAAAATAAATAAATCTCTTGACTAGTAATATAATCTCTTGACTAGTAATAAAATCCTTGTATTAAACCATGATAATTAAGTAATTATAATTGCCCTGACGAAGCTTGATCTAAGCGAAACCCATTGGCGTTAAAACATAATAAATTCATGGTTTAAAACAAAACGATTTTTTATTTGAATATAATGTCAAAACAAAAAGCGAACAAAATATTTTGATTAGTATATAAATCATTGTTTTAGTATAAAAATCGTTGTATTAGTGTTAAAATCTTTGATTTAGTATAAAAATCCCAGCATGGGTGAAATTAGTGACTCACATGTCTTCCAGCTCCTCGTCAGTGTAATACTCATCGCTGTCGTATTCCGGGGCGGGGGTGGTGGTGGTGATGACTTTCTTCCTGATGCAGCGATAGGTGCCGGGCATGTTGAGGCACTCGAAGGGACCCATCTGGGCGCAGTCGTCAGTGCCCAGGATGCATTCATTGTCGTCTGGAACCACGACAAATTTATTAATTTTTAATCATATAAACTAATCAATATTATTGCTCTTAATGCCCCCTTGACTGCATTTTTATCACTGAAGATGTAAGTCGATAGAAGTGTGTTGTGGGCATGTTCATAAGCCCGAAGTAAGCCCAATTTTTCCTTACTATCTATCAACTGTCTGCTTACAACGAATCCTAAGATACTTTGGAAACGTTGCACGCCAAATTGCGAACTCAAAGCTAGAGAAACAGAGGAAGATCACAGATGTGTTGGACTGATCAAGTATCTCAGGCATCTGACACGTCGGTGTGAATACCGCACAAGAGTCCCAGCTGCTCCCAACCGTCCTAGAGCCAGAGAGACTATGGCACCCCCAATCGGGGTATGTTGCGAGGCTGAAGGTAGTGGATGAGGGGAAGGAGACGAGGAAGAGGAAGGTCGGGAAGTACCTGGCTATTCAGATCTGATTACCAAACACGGCTGAAGCCATTTCAAGCAACGTTTCGATTCTGAATGGTGGTCTTTTACCAGGGCGATACTTAGAGTACCCACCACTCTGGAACGTGCCGCAAATATACTGTACATTAGTTTGCTGCCCTACTTGCAGAGCAGGACCACGGGGAGTAGAAGAGCTTGGTTCATCGTGGCTATTGGAGCAGGAGACACAACCTTCAGCAATGAGGCAAAGCCTCAAAATAATAATTTAAAAAAAAACCCCGGAAACCAAAATAACATGTCAATTATTTTTCTCCAATTTAGTGTAGGAATCATTTTTTTAAGTTTGTCCGTACATCTTGTAACATCCTGTGTATTGTTGTTTAAAACAATAAGGCGTAACAAAAAAAAGTGAGGTTATTACCTTCACAAGTGCTGGACACGGCATTCAGCGTGTACCCAGTTCCACAACTGATGTAACGTACGCGGTGGTACGACCCAATGGTATTATCGCAACGCTGACTTTCCGTGCAGTCGTTCAGACTGTCTTTCTGGCACTCGTTTACATCTGGAAATAATTAAGTAGGTAAAAGCCAGTTCTATAAATCTTCCATAGCATACTATATGAACAATTCAAGTTTTAAATTAATGTAATTTTTTTACTACTTTAATAAATTGTCCAATTCCTCTCCACAATATTCTAATTTATGTCAATAGATGGCACTCATCCAAAGGGATCTACTTACCGACATTTCATTTTTATAATATTTAATCACTTTTTTCCCTTTCTGTATGACGAACTTGGACGAGTGCTATCAGTAATGTCCAAAGTTGTTGAACAAAAAGGGAAGAAAATTCTAAAATAAGTGACATTGTACTATAAAATTAATTATCATTTAACCTCTTGACATAAGATAACACGTTAAATCAAATATTGACAAGTTATAAGCAAGTTTTTCGTCTATTTTTTTCATTACGGAAAAAATATTATTGTTAAGTTTTTAAAGGAATTTTCAACTAGGAAGTTTTTCCCATTTTTTAAATAATCTTGAATAATACATTTGAGTGGTTTGCAGTCTTACCGATACAAGCAGAGGTGACTGGATCCTTGGTGAAGCCAGGTTTGCAGACACAGCGATGTCCGCCCATGGTGTTGTGACAGATCTGGTGCTCATCGCAAGAGTGGTTCCTCTCTCTGCACTCGTTGATGTCTAAATTAAAAAAATAACTAAGTTAAATTTTGATATTTTAATGAAATACTTACTTATTTGAAAATCAGATAAGATATTTGACTCTGATGCAAAATATGAATTTTCCAGCAGTATTGCTTGTGACTATATGTTTGTTTTTTAAAGAAAGAGAAACATTCCCTGGTTTCAAATATCTTGACGGTATATTTTATTTTATATTATTTTATTAACGCCTTAAAGGCTTTTACGTAAAATACAATTTAGTTTAATATAGGAGTGAATTCATCCTACTACCATCATTGGTAGCAGTCTAAATGATTTTCGTCATGCTTTACGACTCTACCAAAACTTTGACTAGACCATGGCTTGAATGTTCTCTCTTATGTTTATTTTGCCTTATTTTTGTCATCGCTTCATTTATTTCAATTTATATGCTATTCCCTCTCTGTTACTCTTTTTTATATTTCGTGTTTTATATGTATTTTTGTAATTGGACTTTAGTCCGTTAATTTATAAATAAATTATAAGCGAGGATTGAACCGCAGTTTCTGAGTGGGAAACCACTCGGCCACTAACCTAACTAATCAATCTTAACTTACCATCACAACCGCCATTGTGAGATTTTCGGTATCCTGCTGGACAAGGTGTAGGACTTCTGGGGGCACTGGAAGAGTAATGAATATAAATTCGATTAGATATTACCACAATGGGAAAGAACAGCTGTTGGATTTCAAAGTTATAACTTGTTGGGTTCTTACCTACATGTTTTCATCCTATCCAACCATTTCGATTTCCGTATTTAACAACACCGTGTTCAAAACAATTGACAATCAAACAGAAGAGTTTTGTGTGTAAAAACGTGTTTGTTGTTTTGATGTCCAAATAATATTAAATAAATGTGGTGGTTTGTTAATAAGAAGACTTAAATCAGTGTGGTATATTTGTGTCCGTTAATAATACAATTGTGTAAGAAGACTTCAAGAAATTATAAGTTCAACTTCATCGGTGAGTGAATGGTTTCCCATTTTTCTTTCATTTCAATAATTTTTTCACACAAACTACAATTAAACACTTCCATGAATTGGATAGTTTATCGTTTACAGTCCACTATTTTTCGAATTCAACACATTTGGTGTTTTATTGCAGCTTCGGATCCAACAACAGCTGTTATCATGATGTCCCAAAAAACAGCAATATATGTTTTTACTTTCAGATTGAGTATATATATTTTTTTTACAAAGGAAACACACAAAATTCATTTGATCGTTTCGACAAATGCACTTTCGTCTTGTAGCTACATAATTTTAGTTCCTTGGTGTTTTGCAGCATCATCAGTGTTAATGTTAATAAAGATACAAAGTTTTCCTGGAAGGGGCCGGGGGTGCTAAAAAAAACTATTTTTGAAAAGTGAGGTCCGTCAATAGGAAGTCCGTAGCTCCCAACTGGCTAAAGCCTGCAACCTTGAAGTAAGAATATATGGAGAGGTACCTTTCCGAAACAGTGTAGTTAGGTTGGTTAATTTTATACTGACTCGGTAGAAAGACACAAAGATGTATTAAAGGATGTTGTATAGCCTATTAGTTACCGCCCACATGTAATTCGGACATTTTTAATAAACATATTCAAACACATTAAACAAAACAATATCAATACACCATCAAAATGATTTATAAAGTCAAAATATCACGCCAACACTAATAACAGAAGTTTGGTCCAAAATATTTAAAACTGTTCAAATACCTCTGAAAAGTGATGTTTTATAATCTTTGTTTGGTCTTATTTGAACATTCGCGCATGGCACATATCACCATCATGTTTGATTTATTTGTATAACAAATATAGGAAATAACCTAAAAATCCGTTAACGTAAGTTATACGACTCGATGATGTGAAGTTAGCGCGGATGGAGAACATTCTTACATACTTAAAAGTGCTGCGATTTTATGTGAAGACTCTTCTTGTCCCTTTCTCTCTCATGCCTGAGAAAAACCTGGAGAAAGTGATTTATCGCAAATTTGTATTGGTTGGGTAAAAATATTTACTCTCTCTCCATATATATTCTTACTCCATGCTTGCCACTATAGCTTCCAGTTCAACACCGTTTATCCCCTACTTACCCCTGTGTCGGAGGCCGTGTGGGCTTAGAGGGGTTGGGGCGGGCTGGCGAGGGTTGGGGTGCCTGCGGTCTGGCCACAGTAGGTCTGTAGCCCCCGACCGGTGTAGGCTTGCAATCATAGCCTCCGGGGTCGTTCACACATATGCTTCCAGGGGTGCAGATATCGTGGTTTTCTGCGCATTCGTCTATGTCTGAAATCAGATAAAATTGTTGAGTGAGGAAATATTTTATCCATCACTTAACTAACTAACCATCACGCCGTTTATCCGCAGGACGGACCGCCATACAAATCTGTCTTGGCACACACTCCTTGCTTCAATCACATTTATACATCGTCTTATACATAATCTTCTGTTGTTCTTCACATGGCCCGATTCAAGTATTTGATTCACTTGATCGTGCCATGTCTTCCTCGGGCGTTCCCGACTTCTTCTTCCATTCAGTTTCGCATTGTATAATCTTTGTCCATCACTTGACCTGCGTAAATGTTGCCTCAGTGTTGCCATAAGGAAGAAGGGGCGGCAAATAAGGAAAAAGGTCACATATGGAATAAACTACTTATTTAAAAGTAGGACTGTACAGGAAGCAATAGAAGAAAATCCCAAGTGCTAATAGACTCACTGAAAAAGCTTATAGGACTTTTTTTTTTTTTTACATGAATACCGCACAAGAGTCTCAACTGCTCCCAACCGTCTAGAGCCAGTGAGACTATGGCATCCCCAAATTGGGTATGTTGTGAGGTGAAGGTAGTGGGGAGGGGAAGGAGATCGGGAAGAGGAAGGTTGGGAAGTACCTGGCTATTCAAATCTGGTCACCAAACACGGCTTAAGCCATTTCAAGCAACGTTTCGATTCTGAATGGTGGTCTTTCACCAGGGCGATACTTAGAGTATCTACCACTCTGGAACGTGCCGCAAATATACTTGTTATTATTTTTATATGAATTAAATGTGTTATGACACATATTAATTAAATAAAAGTTATTGGCGCACGCCGGGTTTGAACCCGCGACCTTTGGATTCGTAGTCGAGCGTCTTACCACTCGACCGTGGACTATCAAAAGTCATGCATTTCGTTGGGAGTGGAAAGCATCAATAGCCATAAGAAATGTGGAAAGGCCGAAGAAATAGACAAATTTCTCACCTTAATAGGAAAAAGGTTCTGATACCCGTGGTACTATACTAATTAAGAACTGACTAACTAAGAAAGTAAGGTACTTAACTAGTTTACCGGCACGTCCTTGGTAACCTGCGCATTCATCTTTATCTTTTCGGAGTTTTTATCCTGTAAACCTGTTGTTCGCATATTTAACCTGTTAACCAGAGGAATTCCTTTTGTAATTACGCAACATACAACAAGCGCGCACTTTTTCGTAAGGACGTGTGTACAAAACAATAATCAAAAGCACACAAAAAAAAATAGAAACCACACACAATAGCGAAGCGCCACTGATTTCCTCCGTGTCTTAAATTCATGTCGATACATGTACCGATGACACACATTTGTTGAACTTAAAATACGTCCCGTCCGTTCAAGGGTACAACATATATTTCGAGGACGTATTTATAAGTCCTACCCGTACTCGATACTCTTTATGTTTGACGTTTTTATAAGTCATGCTCGATTAACAGATTAAAAGAACCGTAATCGCTTGTCAACGAAATAATCAATCCATTGAGATATTGCAATGCGTTAAATTCAGTACGAGTCGAGTAATAAATATTTGAAGTTCGCTTACGTCAGTGCGGCAGAAAAATATCGATTTTCAAAGTGACATTACTGTTTGTATTTACAGGAAAACTATGCAACATTGTTTTTATTTAGAAGGAAATTTATTCAACCACACGAGAACACAATTAAATGATAAAAAAATCTTCACATTTCTTAACCAAACTTTTTTTAGGTTACAACGCGCAAATTTAGTCGCATCTTCCTCCAGTAGTTTTATGTATTACATAGATAAATAGGATCATAGGATTAAACCACCCTCCCTGAGATCTGGAATAAACAGTTATTTAAATTAAGCAAGGTCAACTCTATTAAATTTATTTAATGGAAACAATACCTTCACATCCAAAATCTGGTCGTTTCTTAAAGCCCGGGGGACATGAGGTCTTCGAAGCTTTGTCCAAACAGGTGAAGCTTCCGTGGGTGTTGAGGCAGAACTGACTCTGGCGGTTACAATCGTCTGTGCTCTCTTTACATTCATCAATGTCTGGAATAATAAAAAAAACAGTTAAATGTTGTCACGAGTTGTTAAGAGGACATGGATAAGAGGAGGGTTGGTAAGTACTTGGCTTTTCAAATCCAGTCACTAATCATAGCAATGAAATTGAATTGTTTCATTTCTGAACTATGGTTTTTTATCAGAGCATATTTAAGAGTATTGTCTACTCTGGAATGAGGAGCAAATATACATGTATTATTTTTATAATATGTCAAATTACTTTAACACTAATTATTTTAATATTAAATTTGGTATTAACTTTAAAGAATTATTGCTTATTTATTATTAAGTATTTAAATAATAAGAATAATATAAAATACAAATATGAAACAGAAAAAAGCCAGAAACTAAAAAGAACAATGGTCATGACTGAGACTCGAACTCGGAACCTCTACTCTGTCCGGGAGTAACACTCTGCCAATTAAGCCATCAAGACCTCGTTAGAAAGCGGCAATTTTAAACATATGTAAAACATAAAAAGGGAAGAAATTCAAATATTAATAAATTTAAATACAAGTATGAGATCGTTTAAAAATGCCGAATTTTTAAACATGTCATACATAAAATCGGAAGAAATTCAAATATTAATAATTTTCAATACAAGTATGAGATTGTTTAAAAATGCCGAATTTTTAAACATGTAATACATAAAATTGGAAGAAATTCAAATATCAATAATTTTCCATATGAGTATGAGATCGTTTAAAAATGCCGCTTTCTAATGAGGTCTTGATGGCTTAATTGGCAGAGTGCTACTGCCGGATAGAGTAGAGGTTCCGAATTCGAGTCTCGGTCATTACCATTGTTCTTTTTAGTTTCTGGCTTTTTTCTGTTTCGTATTTATGTTTTAGATTATTAATATTATTTAAATATTTACTAATTATTTTGCTCACATCTGGTTTCAAACCCATAAGCTGCAAGTCTGGAGCCAAAGAGCTTACTGTTCTCCGTGGAGGTTGTGTTTTCACTGCAACTAACCCATATTTATATAATCCCTCACTGCAACTATTCCTCACCTGTGCAATCCCTGAGTTCTTCATTGATCTGGAAGCCCCCAGGGCACACGTCGGGTATGGGCGGGGCCTCTACCACTGGGATACGGGGGTCCAGAGGGGCCCTAGGGGCCTGGACAGCCCTAGGATGGTGTTGGCGCAGACCAGACCGCCGGGACATGGGTTGGTGAGGCATTCGTCTACATCTGGAAACCGATTGTTATCTTTTGATTGATTGCAACATAAACTAATAAGCAGTGCTTTTTGTGGTGACTTGTTTCTGTACGGCTCGTGTGATTTATGTTTTATTTAATATTGAGCGCTGTGCGTTTTAAAAACTTGTCCAAATTTTTAACTTAAAAAGGAAAAAAAAAATTAAAAATTCGAAAAAAAATTACAAAATTCCAAAAGTTCTAAATTTAAAAAAAATCAAAATTTTAAATTACAACTAATATTATAAAAACGTTTTTTTAAACTTTACAATTTAAAAAATGATGTCAAATTTCGATAGTTATTGAATATAGAATGACCACTAACCATTGCAGACCTGGCTGTGCTTGTCAAACAGGAAGCCCTTGGGGCACTGACTGCCCGAGCTGCGGGCCAGGGCCTTGGGGTCCGAAGCGGCCCCCGGAGGCGGGGTGCAGCGGTGAGAGCCGGGGGTGTTGTGACAGGTGTAACCCGAGCGACATTCGTGAATCTGCAGTTCGCACTCGTCAATATCTGCAAATATTAACAATCAATTTTTATTTTTTGGTGACCTGTCATGTACTCGTATGTATTTTATTAATTCTAATAATACATAGATAATACACTCTATTCCACGCTCATTCTGCGTAACTTTAACGAGAATTGATTAATCATAAAAAATCTAAGAATATAATCCAAATGCAGTTTTTACAAAAGACCTTTTTAACACTCCCGTTCTGGACGGAGGTTTTAATGTAACCCCGAATAAAAGTTTTGTGCGACATGTTCGATAAAGATTACTGAAATATTATAAATATACATCTCTCTAAGTATTACCAAAAACAAATTATTTAAGATTATGTGATGAAAACGCTTTGATAAGCAAGATCACATGAGTAACTACTAGTACTGTATAAAAATATAACTGGCCGTTGGAAATAACAGCTAGATGCCGCCAACTACCAACGCTATTGACGCAATATAGTCTCCAAACTCTCATCTTATAATGTACCTATTGTTTTAGCTTTACCACCAAATAAACAAAAAAGTGTAAGAGTATATACTTCGTGAACGATATTATGCGTAATTTGGTATGATCTCTTGGTTATATACCTTCTTACTAGACGTCTTTGTGGATTTTCCTATCCAAAACGGCCGATACGTAGTCCAATCTACCAATGGCAAGTAATGTATAACTGTTGTAAACAACACCCCCAACATATCGTCGCGTCAACGTCTGCGTTATTTCCAACAGTTGACAATTGCCAATGATAACGGCGGTGGCGTTGTTTAGAATTCTCGTCAACGCCCATTACTACTAACTAGGTCACCCCACTTCGGATTGTATGTTCAATTTTTACTTATATTTCTTTAGTAACACTCTCCTTCTCTATATTATGTTATGAATTTATAGTAATAAAATTCAGACATCTCGCAGTCGTTCCCCCTGCAACTGGACTATCTAATGAGGTATTTACCGATGCAGGAGACATTATCCACCATCAGCTCGTACCCCACTCTGCAGAAGCAGACTATGGCATCTCCCGTGTCTGAACACTTATGTTGGCAGGGGTTCTTCGAATTGCATCTGGAAATAAAGACCAACCCAAATTGTAAATAAATAAATTATTGTTAATTATCCTTAAAAACAAGAGGATACTTCAACACCTCGGAACATGGCTAGTTTTTTACATCCAAAGTTTTACAGTGGCTGACTCTTCAGAAGAGTGTCATGACTGAAGCAGACTTTCGCCTTCAGTCCAAAGAGGAATTAGCTTTTCATAAATGGATCCCTTATATCAATAACAAAGTTTCAGTCGGTCAGTTTGGAGAAGAGTAAGAAAGGCTCACCTGTTAAAATCCAGCTTCTGGCAGGAATGGTTGTCAGATATTAGCTTGAAGCCGGGTCTGCATTGACACTTGTATTTTTTACCTGCGGGGACGCACTTGTGGGCGCACATGGCGTCCCCCTCCAACTCGCAGCCGTCAACGCCATCTGAAAAGTGATATAACATAGATGAGAACATTGGTAAAGGTGCAGGAGAGTTCCTATTCCTCGTCAGGATCATCATACAATAAAATTAACGAATGCAGATAAGCAATTAGACAACTTCCGTAGCGTGTGGAAGAAACAGTCGACGTTGAGTCTGGAAGTTTTAGGTTCAGTTCTCGCCTCTGTGCACAAATTTACTGACAGTATAGTGTTTTTTTGATGTTGTTTATAACCCGTCTGAAGCCAGTGGAACTACGGCATCCCCAATCGGGATATGTTGTGAGGCTGAAAGTAGCGGAAAGGGTAAGGAGATGAGGAAGAGGAAGGTTGGGAAGTACCTGGCAGATCTGGTCATTAATCATGACTAAAGCCATTTCGAGAAACGTTTCGATTCCGAATGGTGGTCTTTCACTATGACGATACTCAGAGTATCTACCACTCTGGAATGTGCCGCAAATATACGATATATTATTTTATATTAATTAAATGTGTTGACACATATTAATTACATAAAATTTATTTGCGCACGCCGGGTTTAAACTCGCGACTTTTGGATTTGTAGTCGAGGGTCTTACCGCTCAACCTCGTAGGCCGCCATTATGACCCAGTCAACATTAGTTTCTAACTAGGCAGGTGCCTGTTCTAAGAAAATAATCATGCCAAATTAATAAAAATAATCACTAATCATCATTATTATTTTTTTTGTTGGTGCTACGCATGTATTGTGTTGCTTTATACTTTTTTTTTTAATATAGATTCCACACAGAATTTCATCGATCATTTCAGGATTCATTTCTCTCAGGGCCTATGTCATCTTTGGAGATGCTGTGTGAAGGGTCTGAGAGTATCTTCCACTTTGGAGATTTTTGTTTTATGAAGATTTTTATATTTGATGAACATTTTTCATGACCGGTCGGTAGCTGAGTGGACAAACGCGTCGGATTCCCACCCGGGCGTTGTGGGTTCAATACCTCTCCTTGTTAAGTCCTCCATCATAAACAAGCAACATCTTCCGCTTCTTATGATGGCAGTAGGAGTTTTTCAAATATTGTCAGGTTATTCGTAACCCGGGAATGTTTGTTTTTCTTTTAAAAAAAATAAAAATAATAATGAAAATAATAAATTAAATTAAATATTGGATTGAAAGCATCGATAAATACCGTTTGTACCCGGAGAGGCGACTTCAGGCTTGGGGCTGGTGACTTCTTCCTTATCCTCTGGTGTTGCAGCTTTTTCTTTCGTTGATGCGAACTACAATAAAAAACATATTAAAGTAAAGTTTTCAATGCAAAACCTGGTTTGCACTTTTTATTTTTTATTTATTAACATTTGTTTCTTACATTACCTACCTCACTAGGTCATTAGAACCTGTTCTGAGGTAAGTGACAGTGAGTACAAGTAGAATAATATAAAAAATGATAATATTTGTTACACAATGTTAGATGATGCAACAGATACTGACCGTAAAACTCTTGATACCATATAAGATACATTGACAGTAGGTAAAGTTGCAAGGCACTAAATCCTATAATTAATGACAGTGGATACAAATATACATACATTTTACATTGTAACAATCCTACAATTAATGATAGTGAATACATTACCTAAAGAAATAACAAAAAAATGCTAATTTTAAAGTAGTATATAATAATAGTGGAGTTAAAAGAATTACGATGCAATATTTATATTATGTAAGAGAAATGTAACTTTTTAGGGTCGTGCATTTTATAAAGCTGCTCTAGTTTGTCATGGAATGAGTGAAGAATTTCAAGTGCTATTTTAGGAGGTCTGCAATTTTTTTTCACTTCAAAAGAATTCAGCTATAACATGACAGCAAACATGGATACACCTTGAAGAGTGGTTTCAACACCTAAAGTGTTTTCAAATCTGTCTTTATTCAAAGTGGTTTTACCATAATATTTTATAAATATTTATATATTACCTTGCAGCAATCGTCAAAAGTTCCATTCTTAGGTTTTCCACACCCGTCAGACTCTCCAAGAAGGATTCCAATCTTGCATTCTTCGCAACAAACCTGAAATAAATAAATAAAATTATTTCACATGAGTCGCATAAAACTATACTTAACCTCACTTAACCTAGAACCATTTTCCACTCCGCCCAGTAAAAACTACTTGAAGCTACCTCTGGCGGAAAATGGATAGGAATCTGATTAGATTTTGACGTTTTAAACTTTTGTCACATTTGACATTTTAACCTAGCCGGATCCAAAAGGGGTGGAGGAGCTCCCCATGATCCACCTTAAGCACGATAAGTTGATAGTTAATCGAACAATTTAACTCTCCTTTTTTGTAATCTCTAAGAAAATACTACCGAACATTTTGGCATTTTTCGTTTCTCAATATTCAATGCACGTACTATAGAAAAAAATGTTTTTGATACATTTTAGTGGGATTCGTACTGCGCGCTATACTGCTCTGAATGTCTTCTCTTTAGGTTACTGTGTTATATTATTTGTTTCACTTCAACACATTCGCGGGACGGTTCGTCCCACAGATACGAAAGAGCGAGACAGTTATACTGCGCTAATTCGTTCATCGGACTTCCGTTCACTCCCTTGCACGTGTTCCAGTAATTGTGGTTCCAAAACTTTTTTTGGTTAAAATTGAAGTTAGGGTAAGTTTTGTTTTAAATAAATATTTTGTACAAAAAGTATATTTCTGTTTACAATTTTTAATGTTTAATTGAAAATACACTTTTTGTTTTTAATAAAAAAATAGTTTTTAATAAAAAAAAAACGGGCTTTTATAAAAAAAATTCGGTGATATAAGTATTTTTACGCATCAAAATAATGTTTGAATTACAAGGGTAGGTAGAGAGGATATACCGTCACATCACTTTGTCTTGGCCCACACTCTTTGATTAAAATTTATACCATATCCTCTCATAAATACCCACTCTTTTGTTATTGTGACTGTTGTTATTCTGACATGACCCGACTCAAGTATGTATTCGATTCACATGATCGTGCCATGTCTTGCTTGGGCGTCCCCAAATTCTTCTACCATTAACTTCCAAGTCATATATCTTCACCATTTTTAAGTAATAATATTTATTAGTAAAATAAAAACAAGTAGACCGAAATCCAAAAATGTTAATTTTGACTTTTGGTCTACTTGTACGGTATGGTTTAGCAGTAACTGTCGCTGTTAAAACATTTCTTTGTCATTTAAAACGGGTTTTTTAATAATTTTGTTCGGAGCAAAGGTCAATTTATGAAAAAAATCTAACAAAAATAACTTGATATCGAACTTTATGTATATAACAATATATCACTTATTGGGAGCTAACTTAACGTTTTTTAAATCTTTTTACTTTATAAAAAAAAAAAAAAACAGGATTCTCCAACCTACAAGCATGTGTTTCAATTATAATTTAGTAAATATTAGTATCAATTTGAATAAAATATTGAAATAATCCTAAACTTTAAGCGAACTTGTGACTTGATCTAGTTGTATTCACTAATAACCGACGTTTTTAGAGGGAATATTGATATCTAAAATTCGTAGAAGTCCATTAATAAACTTAATGTGTGACAAAAATAAATAATACTCATATCAAATATAATAATTTAATAATGCTTTTATTTAAGTCTGCATGTATTTTAGTTTTTTAAATTATTTTGACAGCTGTTTCGACGTTGAAAGCCGGGACAGTTTGAAAAGAGTTTCGACGTTCAAAACAGTTCGAAAATAATTTTACGTTTTAATAACAGCATAATTAAATTTCATTTACTTTAAATTTAAAAAGAAATCTAATTTGTCAACGTAATATTATTTTTCAATATCATATTTGCGAGGGTTATTGATGTAACGAAATATCCGTTGTAATGGTAAAAATGCTTTCGTTGTAATTTATTCAAATGTTTGTAAGTTTCTTTGAAAAATATAAAACCACATTATATTCTGTAATTGTAATCATTTTTTTCGTTTAAAAATATATTTCGAAATGTTTAAAAAGCACTGGTGAGTTTTCGCTTATCGGCCTGTAGACAGTGTAGACGGATATTGGCCGCATTCCGCGCTTAGCCGGCCGGCGAGCTGTAAGCGCTACGTCACTTGCCACGATCTATGTTTTATGATTTATACGAAAATATGCGGGGGTCTTTCGACACCCCCCTTGATATGGGGGGTTTTTTTTGGATGATTGGTAAGGGAAAGGTTAATAGTCCCCGTCAAACGTCGATTGTCGGCCCGTTTCAGCTTTTTAACAAATTGTGATCAGCTGAAAAGTATAACGGTCACGTGTTTATGCCCGTCAGCTGATAACAACTTGTCCAAAAGGTGAATTGGGCTTAAAATCGACGTTTGACGGAGACAATTGAAATGTCAAAATGACACTAATCGTTGAATTGTGACGGTGTCAAATGTGCCGAAAGTTTGAAACGTGTTGTCTTGAAAAGTCTTTACTCTTTATTAGCTATGGAACTTTGAAATATCCATACACCATACGGTTTGTTCGATACAATTAATATGTATTTCAAATGTTCAATACGAGAATGTTGAAAGTCGGACGAGAACAGTTCGTAACAATATAAAAACAAATAAAATTTGTTGATATTTTTATATGTACATAAGATTTTAAACTAACACTATTTAATTGACATTCATTTTTGAAGGTTAAGTTTCCCTAAAAATTTGAAAGATAAGCCAAGTGTTGCCATCTGCACAACGGAAATAATAATACAATTGCTGTTGCCATGCTAAGGATTTTAGGAGGGACTTTAACAGGGGCACACAAACTTCATTTCCGTTTTTTTCGATCGAAGGCTATTTTTTATCTGTCCCCCGCAGGAAAACCTTTTAATTTGAACTATTTTATAAAAATAATGAACAATTTTATCAAAGCACTCCGGATCTGACGTCATATGTTCCTAGATCTGAGACGTAATCGGACAGTGAGATTGACAACTGATTTGGGTACACGTGATGCTAAATACCCCAACTACTGTCAAACTATGGTGACAGAGATCTATTTGATTAGCACTTTAAAGTTTCTTTTCCCAAGTCTTTGGTACCTGTTTGGATTTTGAAAAAAGTTAACTAAGGTAACTCAATGCTCTCACTGAGTTACCTAAAGCGACAAAAAGCTAAACAAGTCACAAACTTGTATAACTTAAGTCGGGCCTTCTCCCAAATTGTAAATATATTTTAGATGCCTGAAGGGTCACAAAAGTCATAATAATCAAACGAGAATCAGAGCATTTGATGCAGAAAAAATCACTGATCAAAACCGCATATTTAACTCATTTTTAACCAACGTTTCGCTTAAGCCCTTTTGCCTTTCCAGAGACGATATGATGCGAAAATTGAATTAGAAGGTATCTATTGTAGGTTATCTTGGAGTAACAATGTATGGAGAGAGAGCTAATTCTTTTTACCCAACCAGTACTTGCGATAAATCACTTTCTCCGGGTTTTTACGTCGCACACCATGAGAGAGAAAGAGACAGCAAAAATAACACACCGCTTTTATGTACTGTAAGGATGATCTTGGTCTCCCGCGTCTCTGGGGACTCCGCCCACATGTTTTCATATGCGACTAAACTCGACACAACTAAACGGTTTTTTGGGTTATATGCTATATTTTTGTTGAAAACAATATTGTGAAAAAGTGGTTGTACGAATAAACAAAAACATTATGTCGACATGTGATATGAATGGATGTATTAATACCCAAGACCTAGTCCTAGCCACGCCCAGGTCTGCCGAGTCCGGCAAAAATCATCAAAAACTGACTACACTGCCTTGGATAGGTACCACTCTATGTACTCTAAGATAACAATACTGTGAAAAAGTGGTTATACGAATAAACAAAAACAGTATGTCGACATGTGCTATGAGTGGATGTATAAATGCCCTAGCCCTAGTCCTAGCCACGCCCAGGTCTGCCCAGTCTAAACTAACTACACTAACTTGGATAGGTACCACTCTATGTACTCTAAGTATGTCATAGTATGTAAAGATAGTATGCTTTCCTGTATTCGGACAAAATTTAACTAATGTTGAATTTCTCACAATCTTGATATTTTCTGAATAACTGTTCCTCTAAATATTAAAAATGTACATATATTAATTTAAAAAAATATTTAAATGGAAAAAGTTTTCTCCCCGCTGCAAAATAAGACTTAAAAAATATAACATTTGGATAAAATATTACAATGAACAGCTTGTCCGAGATCTGGGTGCAGATACAACGTGTGCGGAAGAATCCCAGAGCAAATATCGGCCGCTAGCAGATAAGACGTGTAAATAGAGTAAAATACGATAACGCAGAAGGAAAAAAATGTATCTTGAGGGATGAGGATAGAAATGTAGATTAAAATAATCATATTTATATATATTTTAAGTTTAATATAATAGAACAATTAAATATACAAGTGCACGCATTGGGTTAACGACAAAAATATAATTTTTGATAGAAATATTCACTAGATTGGTAGCGATGCTAAATTATTTTTAACTTGATTGTTAACACTGACGCACATAAATTTTATTTAATCACTATGTGTCATAACACATTTAATTAATATGAAATAAAATATTGTAACGCCTATTTAGGCGTATTATGATATGTATTTGCATGGCCAGCAACGGGGCGCACCTAACAGCCTAGCAGAGGAAGGTATTTCCCGCGGGAAAGACGTTCAAAGCGGGAAACGAGGATTTTTCCCGCTGACACTTCGGTTTTACCTTTCGTGACGGAAAACACCTGTTGTTTTGTGAATACTTACGTCAGCGTGTTTAAAGTCTTAAATAAACGTGAACTACCTAACCTTAAATACTATAATTTGACAATTACCTACTACGTTTATTCATTATAGTTCCTTAGTTCTACAATATTGTACATTTGCAGCACGTTCCAGAGTGATAGATACGATCGCCCTGGTGAAAGACCACCATTCAGAATTGAAATGTTGATTGAAATGGCTTTAGCCGTGTTTGGTGACCAGATATGAATAGCCAGGTACTTCCCAACCTTCCCATTTCCCTCCCCTCCCCACTACCTTCAACCTCACAACATACCCCGATTTGTGATGCCATAGTCTCACTGGTTCCAGTTGGGACTCTTGTGTGGTACTCACAATAAAAATAAAAACATCTCAACACTATTTTTATATGTCTAATTATGTTTAACGCTCTGTTATTAATCTTTAAACATAATAAATAAATAAATACTAACAAAAATAAAGGGTGGACCAAAAAAAAAAAGAATAGCATTTTGAATTAATTATTATTTTATTATGATTTTTTTTAGATTTTTTTTTTTAAATTCTAGTTTTTTTTAACACCGATAATAGAACACATCACCTGAATCCATTTTCTTGAGTCTAGGAAAAAAAATTGTTCACACCTGTTAGTTTCCTCACACTGTCGGATTTTATAATTATTATAAAAGATTTTTCCATTCTCTTGTATTGTAAACTTGTTTCACTACCCGACTTCGCACGAGCTTTAACACCTTTTTTTACCAAACACTTTAAAAATATGGAAAAAAAATTAAGGCATCATGACAGGCAGTTTAAAATGAGCATTTCATACTAGCTCACAGCTCATAATGGAAATGACGTTGCGAGCTGAAAAATGTTGCATTAACCTAGAGAAAAACCAAGCACGAAAAGCGATACATATTTCATGACGTGAGAGCTCACATATTTGTAAATCGGGCAGAAATGTCTCCACCACTCACATCGTAGAGTTGAGCCCCACTTAAGTTAAATTTATATTCCATGTCAGCCCCCAGCTTTTTGTGTAATTCCAGTCGACGCGACGAAGCAATTTAATTTTTTTTTTTTTAATTTGTGTTATATTCTCCGAGCAATAATATAAAAGAGAGAGAGCGCTGCTGTAGTCAGTTTTTATGAGGTTTGCCGGACTCGGCTAAACCTGGGCGTGGTTAGGACTAGGGCTAGGGTATGTATACATCCATTCATAGCACATGTCGTCACAGTATTGTTAAAAACAAAAATATAGCATGTAACCTAATAAACCGTTAAGTTATGTACATTTATTTCGTCAATTTATGTCGAATATCAAAACGTGTGGGCGGAGTCAACACGAAGAACATTCTAACAATACTTCAAAGCGGTGTGATAATTTGTTGTCTCTTTCTTATTCATAGTGTACGACGTAAGAACCCGCTAATGCCGGTGGGGAGGGCACTCTTGCTGTTGAATCGAATCGCTTCGGATATCGATATTTTTTGCATCAGCGAAACTGTATTTAAACAGCAAATTTTATTGCTGCTTGCTTAACTTGTATTTACTGTATATCTATTCTGTTTAGTTATAAAATCTTGTCTTATATTGTATATTATATGCAGTGTATTTTTTTCGACATATCTTTAATAACGCCTTAAAATTTTATTTTGTAATGTTATTAAAATGAATAAAGAAATTGATAAATTGAACCCGGAGAAAGTGATTTATCCCAAATTTGTATAGGTTGTGTAAAAAGAATTAGCTCTCTCCACATAATATATATTGTTACTTCAAGGTTATATTCAGTACAGCCCTGACTATCTGCAAGATTTTGCGTGCTTTTTCTTACAACCGAATTCATTCATCAATTCAAACATCTGTTTCATTTGTCATATAAGTTTATAGACGTTCGATATGAGATATCACACCCCTTATCAGCTTCTTATTTGCATATCCGTTACTTCCACTTATAATCACGTCATGTCGAAATTAACCCCTTTGATTAAGAAAAAAATCGTCTGGAATTGATAACCGTCACTAATACAAATATGTAACCACACATGGCTATATATTCGTAATTAGGTACCGCTTCAAGGGCACTGTACAAAGCAAAAAATAGCCATAGTTAAATAAGATTAAATTTACTTGGATATTCACATATCTTTAACAAACGAATTCGGGTATTTACAGCACTTAAGAATTACGATAAACGTTACTTAATAGCATTCTAATCAATAACGTTACATATATATAGACACGTTGTGACGCTCTCAGAGTGGCAAGCAATAACCACGCTAGTTGGTGTGATCGGTGTTTAAGCCGATTTAGTACTAAACGGTCACGCGTCGCTTGAGGTCGTTTCAAGCAAGTATGGAACGCGGTCCGAACTTCGGATCTGTTTCGTTCATACACATATATTCTATGAATGTCTATCTTTGTCATACTTGACCGATATTTGAATGATGAATTTACTGGTAACGTGTGTGTTTTGTGTTAATATTCTAAGGTGTCTATATATGTAACGTCATTGATTCTAATACAGTTAACACTACAAATTATTTATCTGTAAATTTTCCATAGTTAGTTAGAAAACTGTCTGAGTTTTCCAGGGAAAACAAATTTTCAACCGTAATCCTTTAAATTCTATGAAAAACATACTAAAATGTCAGTAAAAGGTGTAGTTTTAAAACCAGCAAAGGCATTTTTGAACGTTTTATCTAAAATTCCAGTAGGCATTTCATAGAGAATTTAAAAGATTACTGTTTAAGAATTGTATTCAATGGAAACCTTGGACATTTTTAGAACTACCCGTATGGAATTAACAAATAAATAGTTTTTAGTTTTGACTGTATTAAAAAGCCAAAAAATGTGTATTTTTTGGTGCTGACCCTTAACAGATGCCGCGGGCTTTGAAAGGGTTAAGATATTTGGTATAAAAAGTTAAAGATTTTAACAAAAAGAAAAAATATTCTGAAAAGGTGAGATTTAAGTTATGATCAAAATTCTGTTGAGTATTTTATCACTCCTAGATCTCTTGGCAGTCTACGTGGACAGTGTTTAAATCGATGGTAAGTGGTAATTGAACGACTGTTCTAAAAAAAACGGTGTTGGCGGGTTCACACGAGGAAAGTGTTTAGGACAGTGGTAAGTGGTAACTAAACTGTTAACTTAATTTTAAGTAATTCGCCACGTGTAAACAGCGGGTTTAGTGCGCTTTTGGGACATACTTTTGGTAAGTGGTAACTAAACTACTGTCCTAAAAAACAGTGTTGGCGGGTTTACACGAGGACAGTGTTTAGGACAGTGGTAAGTGGTAACTAAGCTGTTAACTTAATTTTAAGTAATTCGCCACGTATAAACAGTGAGTTTAGTGCGCTTTTGGGACATACCTTTAGTTGCCATTTACCACTGTCCTTGTGTAGCAAATCGCAAGTGCGCCCCACTGTTGAATTTGGCAGCCACTTCTGGTCTGGAGCCCCTAAATACCTGAAAAAACCCTAGAATCTGTGCAGAAACGGGCGGTCCGTTTGATAGATTCTCCTGTCTTAACAAACGGATTGCAATCTTTGGAGCGCATACGTCAGGTGGGAATGCTGTCCTTGTTCTACCGGTATTTCAATGGAAGATGCTCCGAGGAACTTGCGTCATAGATCCCTTCTGCACCGATGCATAGTCGGAAAACTCGCCAAACGCGCGCCCAACATTTGTACACGGTTGACATTCAATCTCCATCAATTCTTCTTACGCGGAATTTCATGGAGATTAGAGCGAGAAAGAGGCGATTATTCATATGATGAAATCGAACAATCATTGAAAATTTCTTCATTAGAAAATCGTAGGAAAGACTGATTGAATTTGCATTTTAAAAATTATTAACTGTATAATTGACTCACCTTCTTTGTTGCAACTCGACCAGCTCAACATTCCTTACCGTAGACTTAGAAACACTGAATTGCTGTTCCTCAGTCATCACTCTACTAATTATGGGTATCATTCGCCACTGTCCAGAATGTCGAGACTTGTCGACTCAAGCCATGGTTTTGAAATTTTCGGTAGCAGTCTAAATGATTTTTGTCATTCTTTACGACTCTACCAAAACTTTGACTTGACCGTAGCTATGATTTAAATGTTCTTTTTTATGTATGTATATTTTGTCCTATTTTTGTCATTGCTTGAAACGATTTGCCAGCCTCTGTGTTTCCTCCCTCCTTCAACATGGGTTCCTTCAAGACCCAGGTTCACTCCTTCCTTTCCTCAAAAAGACCCTCTACACAGCATCTTCAAAGATGACATAGGCCCTGAGTGAAATTATTACCTTCAAGGTCTCTTGTGTGGAGTTAATGTAAAAAAAACCAACCTTCCGATTGTTAGTTATCTTACACGTTGTACTGATATAAAAGTTATCTCTCACAAGATGGTGTTTACTAAATGATTTCTTTATCTATTTATTGGGTAAAGCCAAATATCTAATCATCCACTCCCTTGCATTAGTTAAAGAAGCCCCAAATAAAATAAACAGACGGTTTGAAACGATCGTTTCAAAAAATCGACTCATAAGAGAAGAAGTTGTAGAATCCTCAGTGAGAGGTAAGTGAATAACAGAAGGAACCTTGAAGCAAGAATATACATGGAGAGGTAAATATATATTAAAGGATGTTGGATAGCCTATTAGTTACCGCCCTCATGGAATTCGGACATATTAATTTGAACACATTAAACAAAACAATATCAATAAACCATTAAAATGATTTATTAACTCAAAATATCACACAAACACTAATAACAGAAGGTTTGCCTAAATAATGATGGAAGCTTTTTGTTGATTTTATGTCTTCATATCATTAAAAATGTGAAAGTTCGGTCAAAAATATTTAAAACTGTTGAAATACCTCTGAAAAGTGATGTTTTATAATCTTTGTTTGGTCTTATTTGAACATTCACGCATAGAACATGTCACCATCATGTTTTGTTTATTTGTATAACCACTGCAAGTTTTTTAATCAACACAAATATAGGAAATAACCTCAAAATCCGTTGACGTAAGTTATACGACTCGATGATGTGAAGTTAGCGCGGAGACTTAGAAGTGTTGCAATATTATGTGAAGACTTTTCTTATCTCTTTCTCTCTCACGGTATACGACGTAAAAACCCGGAGAAAGTAATTTATCGCAAATTTGTACTGGTTGGGTAAAAATATTAAGCTATCTCTCCATATATATTCTTACTCCAAGGAAGGAACAAACGCGAAGGCATTAAAAGTTACGAGAAACATGAAAAGAGAAACTCACGATGGCTTTGCCTTCTGCATCTTCACAGTTATTGGTCTCTTTTGCCATCTTGATGCCTCTGTTACACTCTTCTTTTTCTCTGAAAAAAATAAACATGTTTTAAAAAATCAAGATTTTTCTATAAATTAAGTAGGGTGTTTTCAGAGGATTTGAACCCTTCCCTTTAAAAATGAAGGTGTGACGGTAAACAGTTAAAACATTGTATTATCAAAATCAAAATATGTAGTGGAGAAATACGGCAGGTCTGAGGGTTGGTACGATGGATAGAGCACTCGCCCTGATAGTGAGATGGTCTCGATTTCGATTCCCGGTATTACCTTAAACCATTTTTATGTTATTTGAAATATCTCCTTGCCACCTAAGAACTAAGATTCATAGATTTTTTAATTTTATAATATGTTTTATATCACCTTGTTATTCTGTGAATTTCTTAACACATGGTAGCGTTAACACTGTTAAAAGTAATGAAATAAAAAATATAAAAAATAACATTGCGTATATAACAATTACAACAGTGCAATGAATGCTAAAACATATATTTCGCACTATTTTATTTTGTAAGCGAATGTCCAAACGTAATACGCAATCGTCACAACTTTATTTGACCTAATATCTTTATTTTTGTCTGATTACTTTTGCGGAGTGTAAGGTAATGGTGTGATTGAATTACTGTAATTGTGTAATTTTGTCCTTATGTTTCATGAACACCCCATAAGGAGAACCTTTAAAGGTTAACATTAAAATTAAATTAAACTGTTGTAGTGTATACGAGGTAAAAAAAAAACAAAAAAATTGGTACCAGTCTAAATGATTTTTGTCATTCTTTACGACTCTACTAAAACTTTGACTTGACCTTAGCTTTGATTTGAATGTTCTTTCTTATGTATATTTTGGTTTATTTTTTGTCATTGCTTCATTTAATATTATGTATGTGCTGTTCTTTCTCTGTTGCTCTTTTTTTCCTATTTCGTGTTAATTTATATTTAATTTATAAATAAAATATCGCTGTATGTTTCGAAGAGGAAAATTATAGGTCTTAGGTGCTCTCACAGGTGGAAATTGAGAAATATCAATCCTTAGAGTCTCTCCGGCACGCACAGAGTTTTTGATTAGGGTAGGCAGTAGGAAAAACAGCGTATTAATTGATAACAGAGATATGTACCAACAAATTTTCCTGACTGCTATTTTATTTTGCGTATTATGTAAATAAGATATATAAATTTTAATCGAATCCCTGTACTGTACTACATATTCAGAAATCCCATTATCTGTACAATATTCACTATCAAAATAATTTTTTCAAAAATAATGTTGAAAGAAATCATCAAATTTGAAAAAAAATCTTTTAAAATAAATCCCCACCTACCTAATAGATAGTTTCGTGCACAGACTTTTTGGTCGGGGCAGGCAGTAAGAAAAACAGCGGATTAATTGATAATAAAGAAAGACACCAACAGATATTACTGATTGTTCTTGCATTTGTTCTGTAAAAGCACTGCCTAGACACTAACAAAGATACTAACACAAACAAGCCACTTAAACGCACACACAGTTAACAGCATACATATTTTGTGTAGTCTAGTGAACAAAGAATAATCTACTCTGACGTTGGCGGCGTTTGAGCATAATTACTGCTTTTGACACGTTATAGCAGGAAGAATTAGCTAAACTTTGTGCGTAATTTTGAAAGTGTAGATATTTTGCAATAATTTCATATTATTTAATCTAATATTATACATATTTTGATGCGAGCACCCTGCTGGTAGGTAGTACTTATGTGCATATATGGAGTGGACGCCTCTGTCTATCTCGTGCCTGAACTAACTGAGAAACATCTTCGATTCTCTGTCAATAAATTCTGGTCTTCATACATACAACAGACCGTAGAATAAGATGATCTCCAAACCTCCAGCAAAAAAGACAGTGTAACAATACTAACATCAACAGCTTCCTGCAGCAGTCCTGCCCGCTGTCGAGGCACTCCTTGGTCCTATCCGGGTCTGGGGGCGGGGAGCAGTCCGACTGCGCCCAGTCCTCCCCCTCCGTGCAACAATCCTCTGGGATCTCCTCTTCATACGGGTTATTGATGTCTGAGTCTATTTCTGGAATAAAGAAAGAAGATGCATTATGCAATGTGTTAAGGGAAAGCAACTCAGAGAGGCTGGCTTGTAATGGACGGAGGCCACTGAAGCAGCGCAAGACAGGGACGCATGGAGGCGGGTCCTCGAACCGAATAGGGCAAGCCGAAAACGAAAGCGCGGCGCATGCGCTGAGATGCATTTTTGCGCATTACCATGAGCGGTGTGGTACATGACCCAAGTTTCACAAATGCTAGTGAGATTTAATATCTGTACAGTCCCTCCAATGTCCATTCTCAATTAGAGAATTATTTACAAAGCAAGTAGGCCTGTCGAGGGTAAACTGCAATACAAGTGTGCATACATTTATTTTATTTTTTATAACGAATACCGCACAAGAGTCTTAACTACTCGCAACTATGGCATCCCCGATTGGGGTATGTTGTGAGGATTAAGGTAGTGGGGAGGTGAAGTAGATAGAGAAGAGGAAGGTTGGGAAGTACCTAGCTATTCAGATCTGGTCACCCAACACGGCTAAAACCATTTCTAGCGACTTTTCAATTCTGAATGGTGGTCTTTCACCAGGGCAATACTTAGCTATCACTCTGAAACGTACCGCATATATACTATTTATTATTTTCTATGAATTAAATGTGTTATGACACATATTAATTAAATAAAAGTTATTCGCGCACGCCGGGTTTGAACCCGCGACCACTGGATTCGTAGTCGTGCGTCTTACCACTAGACCACGGAGGCCGTCAGAACATACTTTCATTTACCGTCAACTCATTCTGCATACATTCTTGGTTCACCCTAGACACGAGAAATTGTAGATCTTCCACACTGTCAGAAATCAGCATTCCATCAGTATACGAGGCCTGTTCAAAAGAAAAGGTGAATTTTTAATTTTCGCGGGCTGTGTACATTCGATTATCGATTTTTTGTTATTGTTATGTTGGGACACATATGTTTATCATATGTTAGCATTATCAGCCATTTCGGATTAGTGGTTTGTTTTTGACAACTGGAAAGGTTAGTCACGTTTTTGTGTGTTCTTCGATTTTTTACTTTTGAAAAAAATGAATCATCAAAAAAAATCGATAATCGAATGTACACAGCCCGCGAAAATTAAAAATTCACCTTTTCTTTTGAACAGGCCTCGTAAATGTGAAAATTCTAAAGTTCGGTCAAAAATATTTAAAACTGTTGAAATACCTCTGAAAAGTGATGTTTTATAATCTTAGTTTGGTCTTGTTTGAACATTCGCCCATAGCGCATATCACCATCATGTTCGATTTATTTGTAAAACCACTGTAAGCTTTTTAACCAACACAAATATTATAAATAACCTCAAAATCCGTTGACGTAAGTTATGCGACTGGATGATGTGAAGTTAGCGCGGACGGAGAATATCCTTACATACTTAGAAGTGCTGCTATATTATGTGACGACTTTTCTTGTCCCGGAGAAAGTGATTTATCGCAAATTTGTACTGGTTGGGTAAAAATATTTAGCTCTCTCTCCATATATATTCTCACTCCAAGATTGGTACCAACTCGTATCAAGTACCATATAAGACGAGAGGTGCCCAGAGTGAGTTTATATAACTCATCGGGATTGCTATGTATGTTAGCAAGATGAGATTTAATATTAATAAATAATTAAAAAATAACCTCAAAATCCGATGACGTAAGTTATACGACTCGATAATGTGAAGTTAGCGCGGACGGAGAACATTCTTACATATTTAGAAGTGCTGCAATATTATGTGAAGACTTATCTTGTCTCATTCTGTTTCATGGTGTACGACGTGAAAACCCTGAGAAAGTGATTTATCGCAAATTAGTATTGGTTGAGTAAAAATATTTACTAAATATTTATATTATTACTCAAAGATCTCATCAATGCATATATTTTGTGGTATTTTCTGTCTGTAAGATTTAACATTTAACCTATGTTTGTAAACAGTTAATTTTATTGTACGTCAGAATTAGTAAATCGAGTTCCATAGGTGAATAATACTTGTTTGTTCCGTCAACTTGGCACTAAATGAACTCACGAAATGGGGCAAACGCAGATCAAGAGATTTGTACGGTTTCCCGAGCAGGTACTATTTTTAACCTGAGTAGGTTCGTTGGCTCTAATCGAGGGTTGTTCAAAGATTTGTATTAGAATTCAAGTTTCACCATCGGTAATCTTGTGAGGCGGAAGGAAATGGGAGAATCAGAAGCTTGAAGAAACAGACAGTTCAGATCTAGATACGAAACGAAGTTTAAGACTTTTTAAAAATTAACTCCACATAGGAAAGCCTGAGATTTCCCGCAAAAGTTTTTTATGTGAAAACTGTACTTAGAGTCTTACACACCTGGAGTCATCGGGACTACGGCATCCCTAATCGGGGTATGTTGTGAGGTTGAAGAGGGAGAGGAAGGAAATGGGTAAGAAAAAGGTTGTGAAGTGTCTGTCACTGTTCTATAGAATGAATACTGCACAAGAGTCCCAATAATCTGGATCCAGGGCCGGTTCCACGAAGTCTTGCGCCCTGTGCAGTAAGTACCGATCGCACCCCTCCCCCCCAATTTCAAGCTGTATATTTATCTCCCTCTCAAGAAAACACGGGCACGGTGATTGGTTGTTGACTTTAGATCGCAACGATTTTAACGTATGATACACCATAGAAAAAAGACTCTACGTCCAAAAAACTTCTCGTATTATGCATTTCGTAAAAAATCTCCGCGACAACAGTGACAAAAGAGGACAGGGGTAAATAAAAATTGAACAGACGACAAAAGAGGGTAGAGATTTATTAAGTTAGACAAGAATTATAAAAAGGGCGACAGTGAATGAAATTTCACAAGATTGCCGAAAGATGACAAGGATGAATAGAAATTGACAAAAATGAGGAAAAGAACAATAGTGAATGACATTTGACGAGAATAACAAATGTGGAAAAAGGGGAAGGTGATGGGAATTCGACGACAATTATGAAAGACGACAAGGCGAATGGAAATCAACAAGAATGACCAAAGAAGGCAAAAGTGAATTAAATTTCACAAGAATGACAAACGACGACAAGGGTGTATGGAAATTGACGAGTATGACAAAAAGGGCAAAAGTGAAAAAAAATTGACAAGAGTGTCAGAAGATGGCTAGGGTGAATCGAAATTTACAAGGATGACAAAAGTGGGCAGAGGTGAATAAAATTTGACAAAAATGACAAAAGATGACAAGAATGACAAAAGAAGGCAAAGTGATTTTTTTTACAAAAATGACGAAAGACGTCAAGGGTGTATGGAAATTGACGAGAATGCCAAAAAGGGCAAAAGTGAAAGAAAATTGACAAGAGTGGCAAAAGATGGCTAGGGTGAATTGAAATTTACAAGGATGCAAAAGTGGGCAGAGGTGAATAAAATTTGACAAGAGTGACAAAAGATGACAAGAATGACAAACGAAGGCGAAGCCGAATGGAATTTGATAAGTATGATAAAAAATGACAAGGTGAATGGAAATTTACAAAAATGATACATGTGGGCAAAGGTAAAATAAATTTGACAAGAGTGACAAAAGACGACAAGAATGACAAAAGACGGCAAAGGTGAAGGGAATTTGACGGGAATGATAAAAGACGACACAAAAATGGAAATTATCAAGAATTGTAAAAAGGGGACAAAGGTAAATGAAATTTCACAAGAATGACAGAAGACGACAATGGTGAATGGTAATTGACAAGAATGACGAAAGACGAAAAAGGTGTATGAAAATTGACAAAAACGACAAAAAACGGCAAAGGTGAATGAAATTTCACAAAAATGACAAAAAACGACAAAGGTGAATAATTTTTTTTAAGAATGACAAAAGAGGACGAAGGTGAATAAAAGAATAATCAGTTGGTCATTTATTTTTGTTTAAATATTTGAAATAATGAATAAATTGAAATTAGATTTTTATTTTCACGGCGCCCATGCACAGTTTGAACGTATGGTGGATCCAGCGCTGTCTGGATCCCCGATTGGGTATGCTGTCAGGTTCAAGGAAGTGGGGAGAGGGATGATATGGGGAAGATGAAGGTCGTGAACTACCTGGCTATTCAGATCTAGTCAGTAAGCACAGGCTAAGAGTCACAGAGTAAAGTTTCAGAGTGGTAGATACTCTAAGTATCACCCTGGTGAAAACTTTCCAACCTTCATCTTCCCCATCTCCTTCCTATCCCCATTAACTTAAGCCTCACAACATACCCCGATTGGGTATGCCATAGTCTCACTGGCTTCAGACGTGTTAGGAGCAGTCAAGAAAAATCGGTACTCTTCTGCGGTATTCAATATAAAAAATAAAAAATGCAACGTTTCGTCGTCTTCCACTAGGGCGTTACTGAGAGTATCTACCACTCCGTAGCTTATACGTATGTATTCAACATTATTTCACGTAAATTAAGATAAATAAATATACTCGTCTTAAATTGGTTATTGCATTAAAAGATTATTTTGAGATGGACATCTCGATAATGTCCATAACCAACATGAGATTCTGTGAATCATAGTCAGTCGTGTTTTATGGTCCGAGCTGTAAAAGGCATTATACGACCGGATTTGATAACATTGTGTCTGGAAGTTGATAATTTGCACAAGACAACGTGTGGCATGAAATCGCCTGCAAATAATTATTTCAAACTATCCTGTAGATTAATTTTTGACTAACTAAAAATAAACGTTATAACAGTTTTTTTCCTTCGTTGCCACACGTTTGGCGACAAATAGAACTAATTTGTTATATTAAAAGAGTGAGTGGAGTTCGGTGCAGAGACGTAGTATTTATTTTATATTTAAACAAGAATAAATGAAAAGAGACTTGAAAGGGTTTTCCCTTATAACTTTAAAACTTCAAACAATATTTTACAAACAAAACAAACTGAAAGGCCGACGGCGCACAATTCAATCGAACGCTTACAGATATTTCGTACTTAGAACTCAAAGACCTTGCTGAAGGGGAACAACACGCAATCAGTATCAGGTCTTGAGACTAAGTTATGGATCTCTCACTAAGTACTCAAAGACCTCACTGAAAGGGAACAACGCGCAGTCAGTAATCAGGCCTTGAGACTGGCTCTCTACTGTTTTAAGGACGAGCAGCGCCTTTTATAGGCCGGCGGGCAGCGGCCTCCAGCTTGTAGTGGGAGTAGTAAGTGAAATTGCGTCGGCGATTGCCCAATTGGACTCCGGCCCTGGATCCACAGAGCTCGACATTGCTAGAGAGGGACAGTGCTTTAGACAGGAGCGAGAAAGTATTCGGAGCCGCGCGCCTAACGCGTTACAACGTAACATCAATGAGATGCGCTTAAAACTTATTTTGTAAACGTTTTTAGAGTTCCAACTGTTGTAACCTCAGGGCAATAATATACCAGGAGGGAAAGCTTTGCGAAACAGTGTTGTCAGGATGGTTGATTTTCCCTTTTGACTTGGGCGTGGCTAGGGTTTTCATGGACACACCTTTTTAGATCCATTCATAGCACATGTCGACATAATGTAGCGTTTATTTGTAAAACCACTTTTCACAGTATTGTTATCAACAATATAGGATATAACGTCAAAAACCATTGACTTATGTCCATTTATGTCGCATATCAAAACGTGTGGGCGGAGTCAACGAAATCGCGGTACACGAAGAACATTCTAACAATACTTTAAAGCGGTGTGATAATTTGGGAAATTTTGTTATCTCTTTCTTTCTCGTGGTATACGACGTAAAAACCCGGAGAAAGTAATTTATCCCAAATTTGTATGGGTTGGGTAAAAATAAGTAGCTTTCTCTCTCTCTCTCTCCATATATTGTTACTCCAAGGTCATAACACATTCAATTCATATGAAATAATATATAGTATATTTGCGGCACGTTCCAGAGTGGTACTCTAAGTATCGCTGATAATTTTTGCGGGACTCGGCTAGACCTGGGCGTGGCTAGGACGAAGGCTAGGGTATTTATACATCCATTAATGTCACAAATCCACATAATGTTTTTGTTTATTTGTAAAACCACTTTTTCACGGTATTGCTAAAAACAAAATATAGCATATAACCTAAAAAACCGTTGAGTTATGTTTAGTTTAGTCGCATATCAAAACGTGTGGGCAGAGTCTCCTGAGACGCGGGAGACGTAGAACATTGTTACATACCTAAAAGCGGTTCGATATTTTCCGAAATTTTTGTTGTCTCTTTCTCTCTCATGGTGTACAACGTAAAAACCCGGATAAAATGATTTATCCCAAATTTGTATAGGTTGGGTAAAACGAATTAGCTCTCTCTCCATATATTGTTACTCCAAGTGTCTCACACTGTACGTGGGTTAAATTTATGCGGTGGCATACTCCAACCATTACACTTAAATTACAACTGTCATGGTAACAAAACAGGAAACACAATTTATTTAACAATGTCTTTTATGACAGTTGTCTGACAATTTATTTTTAAGGGTTCAAAAGTTCATACGGTAAATTATTACTTTGAACTTCGCTAGAAATCGAACCCAATAAACGAGTATCTAAGCATCACCAACGTTTACAGCAGCGACGCTACCGACTGCAAAGTTAACCGTGTCAAGCGCCCTCGAGGTGATATTTTACAAAAATGGCGCTGTATAAATTATCCATTAATAAGTAATTAATTATTATTAGTATTGAGCTCTCAGAGCTATTGATATAAAGAAAGGAGCGCTTCTGTAGTCAGTATTGATGATTTTTGCTTGACTCAAGCGTGGCTAGGGCTAGGGCTAGGGTATTTATACATCCATTCATAGCAAATGTCAACATTATGTGGTGTTTATTTGTATGACCTCTTTTTCACAGTATTGTTATCAACAAAAATATGGGATACAACCTAAAAAGCCGTTGAGTTATGTCGCATAACAAAACGTAGTGGGCGGAGGCGCCGGAGACGCGGGAGACGGAAAAAATGCTCACATACCGAATGGTGGTGCTATATTATGTGAGAACTTGTCTTGTCTCTTTCTCTCTCACGATTTGCGACGTAAAAACCCGGAGAAAGTGATTTATCGTAAATTTGTATAGGTTGGGTAAAAATATTTAGCTCTCTGTGTCTCTCTCCCCCTCTATCTCTCACCCCCCTCTCCCCCCTCTCACTCCCCCTCTATCTCTCCCTCTCTCCCCCCCCTCTCTCTCTCTCTCTCTCCATATATATTCTTGCTCTGAAATTGAGCTGTATACTTGCCACAATAGTTCGTAGACAATAATTTATCAATGTTGTATTATGGAATTCCCAATAAATCCTTGTTTAACAAGTGGGGTCAAATACTCGGCCCCTGATTGGTGGATTGATGAGCCTAAAGCTGATTGGCGCGTCGATAGCCAATAAAAAAGGAGCACAGGTCAAGGTACTTACATTATTATCCATTCCTATTAGGCTACCACAACTTCTACAAGAAATAATCGATAATTATGGCAAAAACCCCAGAGCAATAATATACAAGAGGGAGCGTTGGTGTAGTCAGTTTTGATGAGTTTTGTCGGACTCGGCTGGACCTGGGCGTGGCTAGGACTAGGGCTAGGGTATTTATACATCCATTCATAGCACATGTCAACACAATGTTTTTCTTTATTCGTAAAACCACTTTTTCACAGTATTGTTATAAACAAAAATACAGCATGTAACCTAATAAACCGTTGAGTTATGTTAATTCATTTTGCGGATCACAACGTGTGGGCGGAGTCAACGGAGACGCGGGACACGAAGAACATTCTAACGATACTTTAAAGCGGTGTGATAGTTTGGGAAATTTTGTTGTCTCTTTCTTTTTCATGGTGTATGACGTAAAAACCAGGAGAAAGTGATTTATCCCAAATTTTTATAGGTTGGATTTAAAAAGTTAGCTCTCCCTCCATATATTGTTACTTCAAGGTTGGGAAGTACTTGGCATTCAGATCTGGTCACCGAATACGGCTAAAGCCATTTCAAGCAACGTTGCGATTCTGAATGGTATTTCACCAGGGCGATACTAAGAGTATCTACCACTCTGGAACGTGCCGCAAATATAACTGCAAATTATTTTGTGTAAATGTGTTATGACACATATTAATCGAACAAAATGTGTTTGCGCACGCCGGGCTTGAACCCGCGAACTCTGGATTCGTTCCCGAGCGTCTTTGATTATTACTAATTTATGATTAGATAGTTATTTAACACATTTGACAAGGATTGACAAGATGGTGTATGGCAGTGAGGCATGGAACTGGCAGAGGAAGGATGAAAGTAGACTGAATGCTGTGGAAATGAGATCCCAGAGACGAATGTACGTTAAAACCATGTATGATTGTATTAAAAATGTGGATATCCGGAAAGAATGCAAGACTAATGTGAGCGTAATGAAAAGGATCAAGAAAGGGACGCTCAGATGGTTTGGGCATGTGGAGCTAATGAACGAAGAAAATAGTGTGAAAAGAATATTTTATGCGAAAGTGAATGGAAGAAGAAGTCGAGGACGCCCGAGAAATACATGGCACGATCAAGTAAATCAAATACTTGAATCGGGTAATGTAAAGAGTCAGAATAACAGAAGAGTATGTATGAGACGATGTATGGATGTGAATGAAGCAAGGAGTGTGTGCCAAGACAGAGTTATATGGCGGTCCGTCCTCTCTTCCTACCCCTGCTTAAGCAAATTAAACAAATTTAAAATCTTTGTGAGTTTATTGATTGCGATTTTATTCAGAATTTAAAAAAAATATTTTGCTTGTTAATTTATTCACAAGTTTCTCGACACTGTCGGAATCACTTCATTTAATTCCCTTTAATTTTTATCGGTTATCGATAAATGTTTCTAGGAATCCGCAGTCAACAATTATTATTGTTATATATCTCATAACCTAATAACAATGACCCATAAACCGTGTAATAAATAATAATGTTGTTTTTACTTAGAAAACAGAATAAAATCAAGTTTTGTCTATGTGATTGTGCTAACCTTAGAGTACATAGAGTGGCACCTATCCAAGGCAGTGTAGTCAGTTTTTTATGATTTTTGCCGGACTCGGCAGACCTGGGCGTAGCTAGGACTAGGGCTACGGTATTTATATATCCATTCATATCACATGTCGACATAATGTTTTTGTTTATTCGTATAAACACTTGTTCACAGTATTGTTATCAACAAAAATATGGCGTTTAACCTAAAAAAGTCGTCTCTCGTGGTGTGCGACTTAAAAACCTGGAGAAAGTGATTTTTCGCAAGTTTGTATAGGTTGGGTAAAAAGAATTAGCTCTCTCTCCATACATTGTTACTCCAAGGTGCTAACCAAGTTGGATATTGCCATCTCAGGGCCAAATAACTGTCGCAAGTATAAACAATAATGCATATAATCTGTGTGTTCGAGGTTATGAAGCTGCAAAAACTTTCGATCGGTGAGCTGTGGCGTACTGAAATTTGCATAGCTTTTTTTTCAAAAATTACTAGATTAACGGATCTGTGTTTATCTCGCGGCGTCATTTTCATATTGAGCCATGGGGTTTGAAAATGAACATTGAATTGTTAAAAATTCGTGTTTCCATATTTTTCAAATGTTAGCTAAGAAATCCTCCCATCTTCCGGTATTATGAGTTGAGTAAACTTGTATTTTTTGTTTATTTTAACTGTTTTATTAAAAATACCTTTGAGGATGCTGTGTGGAGGGTAGTTTTTAAGAAAGAAGGATTCAGCCTTAGTATTTTTTTTATTTTTTTTAATACCGCACAAAAGTTCCGACTGCTCCCTGACTATGGCATCCCCAATTGGGGTATGTTGTGAGGCTGAAGGTCGTGGAAGGGGAGCGACATGTGGAAGAGGAAGGTGGGGAATTGCTATTCAGATCTGGTCACCAAGCACGACTAAAGCCACTTCAAGCAACGTTTCGATTCTGAATGGTGGTCGTTCACCAGGGTGATACTTACTGCATCTACCACTCTGGAGGAAACACAGAGACGGGAGGAAACACAGAGGCTGGCAAATCATTCTACAGCCGAGCTGTTGAATCCAACAACGAGTCGTAGAAACGACCCGTTCTCAACGTCATCAGTGCAAAAATTTTGGGCACTCGTTTGGCGTGTTTCTCAGCTGTGCACCGTGCCAAAGGGATCAATGACGCAAGTTCTTGCGAGCATCTTCGATTGAAATACCGGTAGAACAAGGACAGCATTCCCACTAGACGCATATGCCCCAAAGAACAAAAAATCCGTTTGTTAAGATTGGGGAATATATCAAACGGACAATCCATTTTTGCAAAAGGATGTTTGTTTCGTAGTATGCGTACGACGTGTTATGTCGTACAAAAGAGAGTAAGATTCAGGGGTAAATCGCTCTCCCAATTTTGTGTATTCTGAAGCTAAAAGATAAAAGGATTAATGCTGGTATAATAAGGTAATGTTACTAGGTCAAGTTTAGGAAATAAAAACATTATATTCTGGGAAAAAGCCTTTCGGCATAAAAAACCCAATTTATTAATATAAGTACAAAGAAAAATGTGTTATAAGTATCTACTATGTATGGGTGTGTGTGTAAATAGTATAGTGCGAGCCGAGTATATTCGGCTTCCGGGATATTGATAGTCCCCGGGTGAGGATACTGATTACCCCCCCGGGTCAGGGATACTGATTGTCCCCACGGGTCAGGGATACTCTCCCTATGTTACGTAGTTACCTTGAGTCCTTAACATCCAAGTAGATGTGTTTTATGTTTGGAATGACATTCAAAGATTCACCACTTTATAATAGGAAATAACAAAAGTAATCAATTAATCGCGTGGGAATATGTTGCTAACGTCACGCTTCTGCGCTCGGGTTTCTTAACCTGAGTTCTGAATATTTGTATTCAGGGGTGCCAATTCGACAGCCTCGGCATTTCGTACGGCCTTATGCGCATCGTATTACACTTCCCTTTCGACGGCCATACGGTTCAGACGCTATACATCTCGTAACTCCGCATCGTAGCGACACTTACCATTCGACTCGCAGACGGACCGGACGTCTCCGGCGGAGCTATATCTCCTCAATCCGCATTTTGGTTCCGTATTGCATAACATTTTTTATATCGTGTTGTCATTCCTTTTGAACCGTATTAGTTTGCTAACTATTCAATTTAACGTGATAATTCTTTTCCGACGGCCCTACTGTTCAGGCGCTACATTTCATTACGCCATCGCGTACTGTATTACATATTTTGTTTCATACCGTCATTCCTTTTGAACCGTATTAGTTTGCGAACTATTCAATTTAACGTGATAATTCTTTTCCGACGGCCCTACTGTTCAGGCGCTACATTTCATTACGCCACAGCGTTCTGTATTGCACAACATATTTTGTATCATATTGTCATTCCTTTTGAACCGTATTAGCTTACTAATTATTCAGTTTAACGTGATACTTACCTTATTGCATAATATTTTGTTTCGTGTTGTCATTCATTTTGAACCGTATTGATTTGCTAATTATTTAGTTTAACGTGATAATTCTTTTATTACGACTTTACACGTACGACCTGTTCGGGTGCTACACTTTTCATTACGCCACAGCGTTCCGTATTGCATAATATTTTATTTAGTATCGTCATTCTTATTAAATCACATCGTTTTTGGATTAGTGAAATAAATACATAAACATGATATTACCACGAGATCGCCTCTAGGCCTTCTTTGTCGCGCTATCACACGTGCGGGCACATACCACGTCCCTTTCTCGTCTATGGTTATATACACGGGATATCACGATCCGTTAGGATCTTACGTAGCCTCTGTGAGCCAGCTTGGCGTGCATCTATTAGCATGCCAGTATTCGGCCGGGCCAGGCACATCGTGCCATGTATTTCTTGTTCGTGGCTACGAGCTCAAGAAACATTACTCGTGGCGACGAGGAACGCGGGCAGTTTGGCCAACTGACCCGTGGGGACAATCAGTAGTCCTGACCCGTGGGAACAATGGGACAATCAGTATCCCTGACCCGTGGGGACAATCAGTAGTCCTGACCCGTGGGAACAATGGGACAATCAGTATCCCTGACCCGTGGGGACAATCAGTAGTCCTGACCCGTGGGAACAATGGGAGAATCAGTATCCCTGACCCATGGGGACAATCAGTATCCCTGACCCGGGGGGATAATCAGTATCCTCACCCGGGGACTATCAATATCCCGGAAGCCGAATATACTCGGCTCGCACTATACTATTTACACACACACCCATACATAGTAGATACTCATAATACATTTTTCTTTGTACTTATATTAATAAATTGGGTTTTTTATGCCGAAAGGCTTTTTCCCAGAATATGATGTTTTTATTTCCTAAACTTGATCTAGTAACATTACCTTGATATACCAGCAATAACCTTTCTATTTTTTAGCTTCAGAATACACAAAATTGGGAGAGCGATTTACCCCTGAATCTTACTCTCTTTTGTACGACATAATACGTCGTACGCATACTACGAAACATTTGGTGCCTCCTGTGAGGAATGACTCACGATACGCGCGGCCGCTGTAGGCGTACAGCCTTGCCGCCATTATCACACTCGTCCATACTCAATCCCTATACACGCCGGCCACAGCGTCATCCGTCTCCTGCATCCGGGGCCACGCCCTCACCCGTCTCCAGGAAGCTGACGGCAGCTACGTCAAACAGATAAGTGCTATAGACATACATTGTCTCTTTATTGCACGTTGCTTATTCTTGCGCAATATCGTGATATACATATATTTCTTTAATTCCAAAACTGACGGCGCCTACGCCGAACAGATAAGTGCAACTGACATACATTGTCTCTTTATTGCACGTTGCGAATTATTGCGCAATATCGTGATATACATATATTTTCTTTAATTCCAAAACTGACGGCGCCTACGCCGAACAGATAAGTGCTACAGACATACATTGTCTCGTTATTGCACGTTGCTTATTCTTGCGCAATATCGTGATGTACATATATTTTCTTTAATTCCAAAACTGACGGCGCCTACGCCGAACAGATAAGTGCTACAGACATACATTGTCTCGTTATTGCACGTTGCTTATTCTTGCGCAATATCGTGATATACATATATTTTCTTTAATTCCAAAACTGACGGCGTCTACGCCGAACAGATAAGTGCTATAGACATGCATCGCATCTTTAGCTCGCGTTTCAAAGTGTTGTGAAACTGACGGCGCATACGCCGAACAGATAAGTGCTATATACATATATTATCTCTTTATAGCACGTTTCAAATCTGTTGCGTAATTAATATTGTGAAATATTATTTATTTCTTTCCAGTATTTATCGCACGTCTTCGATATTGACTTTTGTTTGCGACTAGCTTCTTTTAAAACATTTCGATTTCATTTACTCATTTGATTTAAAAGGTATATTGATTTGAAATTGATTTCCCAAGCCAGGCGCATCGCGTTGATTTTACAACTCGTTGCTATGCGTCCTTACGCATTGAGCTTTTGACTTAAAAATATTATTTTTTTTTACGACGAATTAGCCATTTCTACAGCCCGAGCCCGGTCGCTTGGGCGAGTTAGGTGGTTGGCGTTGTTTACATTTTAAATTCCCAAGACACGACAATTCTACGGACAATTGTCCGGTTATTCTGGGAAGTGGAGAATTATCCTCTTAAAATATCACGCGAGGTATCGACGGACGATACATCGTCCGTTTGCCGTTTCGCGGGGGAGTAGCCGACTTAGGTGATTCAAAGAATATAGCTTTACGTCAATTTTATGCTCTAGAGCGACGATTGCGGTCAAATCCTGAGCTTCAATCTGAGTACACTCGCGTTTTGCAATACTATATTGATCAGGGACATACGTCGGTGGTCGTCAACGAAGACGAGGAGGGGTATTACATGCCACAGCATCCGGCATTTAAGACTTCTAGTACAACGACTAAAGTTAGACCCGTTTTCAACGCTTCATGTAAAATTAGGGTTGTGACCACTTTGAAGGAACTACTTCAAAGGCAACAGTTCCTACTTCATTCATTGTTTTTGAACAAATACTTTAATTGAAGTTGCTAGTTCGTTTTAGACTTCATTCATTTCATTAACTTCATTGAAAGGACTACTTCAATTTGCAGCAGTATAGTTGTGAAGGTGAACTTCAAAGCCTATAAAGAGGTACTTCATTATAAGTACTTCAATTGAAGTTCGACTTCAAAGTACTTCGTGAAAGGAAGAACTAAAGGAACGTGATTTGAATCGGTTCCAGTTCTTTTTACTTTTAACTCTCTACCGACTAGTACGTGATTTTTCGGCGAGGAGCCGGTTCCAAAAGGAACTGAACGGATAACTAGATAAATTCTATGCAAATATCTCTTCTAATAAAGATCTCTTTTTTGCGAGTTCAACTTCAATTGAGGTGTTCACTTCGAGGGGTTCATTTTAGAGAACTAACAATTCGTGAAGCATTCACAAAACATTGAAGTTTGTCCCAATGCTATGTAAAACCAATAAAGGTTTCTTGCTCAATGATTTCTTAAGGGTCGGACCTATTATACAGGACAAACTTTATGATCACTTATTACGATTTCGCTCATACGGTTTCGTGATGACGGCTGATGTTGCCCAGATGTACAGCGCCTTTTTTGGTACGATAGCGACAAGCAGTTTAAATCTTACGAGATGAACACCGTGATTTTTAGCAATGCGTCAGCCTCATCTCTCGCCATTCGTACCGTGCAGAAGCTAGCCGATGATGAGGGCTCAGGGTTTCCTTTGGCTCAAACCGTTTTAAAACGTCATTTTATGTAGACAATCTCATCACCGGCTCCGAATCACTCGAGGAAGTGCGACGAATGTGAGAACAAACGACTAAACTGCTCGCTCTCGGTAGCTTCCCTATTAGAAAATGGATTTCAAACGAATTTAGACTTCCACGATTCTGAGGAAAAAACGCACCACGAGGCGCAGTACAGCGAACTCGCTGCGAGCATAACGCTCTGAGTCTCTTGGAACTCGAAACATGACGTGTTTATTTTTTCGGTCAGACTCATAGCATCTCCTTCCAAGCTCACGAAGCGATTTATTCTTTCGGAAGTTGCCAAAACTTTCGATCCGTTAGAGTTTTTATCACCTATCGTTTTCGCAGCGAAAGTCGTCATGCAGAAATGCTCACGCGCAAAAATTGATTGGGATGAGTCGATTCCGGTCGAATTACATACCTCTCGGATAACGTTTGCTAGTCAAAATAATTTGATTCAAATTTTTCGAATGAAGAGAAAATCAGTCCCCGAAAAGTACAAAAAATCGGCCTCGTCGGTTTTTGCGACGCCAGCCAGCTGGGTTACAGATCGCGCATTTACGTCAGATCCGTTGACACGAGCGGTAGAATTATGGTCCGCTTAGCATGCGCTAAATCACGCTTTGCTCCCTTTAAGGGCTCTTAAACTATACCGCGTTTAGAATTATGCGGAGCGTTTACGCTAGTCAGGACTACCACGTCCCGAAAGCCGAGTATATTTTGCTCGCACCATTACCCGTAACGACGGGGAGCGCAGGCAGTTTGGCCGAGCCAACTGACCCGCGTCAGGACTACCACGTCCCGAAAGCCGAGTATATTTTGCTCGCACCATTACCCGTAACGACGGGGAGCGCAGGCAGTTCGGCCGAGCCAACTGACCCGCGTCAGGACTACCACGTCCCGGAAGCTGGGCACTTTGCTCACTGTCATCTGATCCCAACGATCCGGTTGCTCTCACGCCTGCACATTTGCTATTAGGCAGACCCATTACTCTATTGCCCACTCATGACTTCTTGATATTTCAGAGAATCGGCGCTCTTCTTGGAATTTCATTTCCAGGGTGCGAGAGGACTTCTGGAAGAGATGGCATTGAGCTCGGGATAGGTTTTAAAACTCAGCATAGGGATAGTCTCATAATCTTAAGGTCGTGAGTTCGTGCCTCACCCGGGGCACCACAAATGTTTCGTAGTATGCGTACGACGTGTTATGTCGTACAAAAGAGAGTAAGATTCAGGGGTAAATCGCTCTCCCAATTTTGTGTATTCTGAAGCTAAAAGATAAAAGGATTAATGCTGGTATAATAAGGTAATGTTACTAGGTCAAGTTTAGGAAATAAAAACATTATATTCTGGGAAAAAGCCTTTCGGCATAAAAAACCCAATTTATTAATATAAGTACAAAGAAAAATGTGTTATAAGTATCTACTATGTATGGGTGTGTGTGTAAATAGTATAGTGCGAGCCGAGTATATTCGGCTTCCGGGATATTGATAGTCCCCGGGTGAGGATACTGATTGTCCCCACGGGTCAGGGATACTGATTGTCCCATTGTTCCCACGGGTCAGGACTACTGATTGTCCCCACGGGTCAGGGATACTGATTGTCCCATTGTTCCCACGGGTCGGGACTACTGATTGTCCCCACGGGTCAGTTGGCCAAACTGCCCGCGTTCCTCGTCGCCACGAGTAATGTTTCTTGAGCTCGTAGCCACGAACAAGAAATACATGGCACGATGTGCCTGGCCCGGCCGAATACTGGCATGCTAATAGATGCACGCCAAGTTGGCTCACAGAGGCTACGTAAGATCCTAACGGATCGTGATATCCCGTGTATGTAACCATGGACGAGAAAAGGACGTGGTATGTGCCCGCACGTGTGATAACGCGACAAAGAAGGCCTAGAGGCGATCTTGTGGTAATATCATGTTTATGAATTTATT